>CM070764.1:9825367-10425367 GCA_036346245.1 Bonia amplexicaulis
TTACATTTCTCCATAACATAACAGAACTCACATGAAGGGAAATGATAATGTGGTGGTACTCACCTTGCATCTGTCGTAGCAAAGAAATGAAATAGGAGATGTTCCCTTCGAATTCTTGTTCACATTGGAGACTCAAGCACCAGTGATTTTGCAATATATGAGCAAGAAACAGTAGCAGTTAAGAAGACCGAGAAGAACCCAATAGAAGAAGCTAAGAAGGAGAACGAGATGAATGAATAAGGAAGGTGTTACCTAAATGCAACTGTCATTCAATCACGTTCGCACTTAGTCTGTTAAATCCGGTGAAAGTAAAAAATCAGTAAATCAGTAATAGTGTAATACCAAATCTGGTGAAAGTATAAAATTAGTCTGTTAATTTGGTAGGAAAATTTAGCCGCCAGGGTCGGGACCGGGGTTAGGGCCCGGGCTAGGGTTTGGGGTGGGGTTAGGGTTCGCAAAGGCCGTGACGGGGAGGTGGCCGGCGAGGGGGTCGTTGGGGTAGTGGAGGTAGGGGGCGCGGTGGAAGGGCGGGTGGCCGCTGGTAGGAGTAGGGGCGGGTGGGCGGAGGCCAACGGCGCGTCGTGGGCGCCCGGGAAGATGCCGGCGACGGTCGGGCGGTTATGGGTGGTTAGATTTTGGGGAGGCTTGAAGAGCTTGCCGAGCTCGAAGGGGGTTCGGGATGGGGTTAGGGTTCCCGGAGGGCGACGCCATGGGAGGCGGCCCGAGGTCTAGGTGGTGGAGGAGAGTGGCGGCGTGGAGAACGGGGGAGAGTACTTGGTGGGGAGGGAAATCCGCGCCGCCACCGTCGGTGCGGAGAGTGGCGGCGCGGACGAGCGGAGAGTGGCGGCGCGGAGAACGAACGGAGAGGAATCGGCGGTGGGGAGGAAGCGCGGTTCGGGATGGAGGAACGGGGGGCGTAGCAGCGCGGAAAATGGGCGGAGGCGGAGAACAAGGAGAGAATCGGCGGTGGGGAGGAGTTGCGGTGCGGGATGGAGGAAGGGGAACGGGCGGAGAACGTGGGGAGAACGAGCGGAGAATGTGGGGGAGAGAATCGCGCGGAGGACGAGGCCCACACGTCGGCGCGGTTAGGATCTGTGAGGGGGATTGGGGAGGAAGGACGGACTGCCACCAACTTTAATTTTTAAGTAGTAGAGATATAGCTAGTCGTCTTTGTATATAGTTGGTTGTCTTTTAGATATGACTAGTTGTTACTAGTCTCTAACTAGTCTATATTTATTAAAGGGTTTTTTAAACTATGGTCGTAAACATGAGAGTCTGAAATAATATGTAGACCTATTTTAAAGGAGATTTTATTTTTGACTCACCTTTGACAAAAAAATATTGATCATGTCATGAATCATCGTCACGTAGGCCCTTTAGTGAAGACTAACATATGTTCCAGTTTACGACCTACACCGGAGAGTTTTTGTTTCCATCTTGATCAATTTCTGCTCAAATCAATGAATGATGAAAGTAATAACTTTGCCCCATGTTCCTTGAAATGGAGAATAAATTGGTACTGACGGCAGGCAAATGCATGCATGCCTATGTTTCATGCTAACCATTGGATAAATTCATAATAGTAGGTTCTCTTTGTTGCCTAGGTTCTTATTTTACCTGTTCTCCATAATGTAGGGTCAGAATACGAGAATTAAGTTAATTTAATTGAAGGAAATTGGTCCCTGGGACAAAAGCAATCTCTACTCTGAGAAGTGACAATATGCAAAAGGTAGTGTTGAGTTCTCATCGCCACAGTAGACTGTAGCACATACCTCGTAGTCGTAGTGCATTTGGAATCCACCCCATTCTGATGTCCAAAAGTGGATCAAGCGTCAGAATTGGCATACTTCCGAAGGATGAATAATTTTTAAAAAATACTCTCTCCATTTGTTTAAATGATGTTTTAGAATCGGTGTAGTTAAATATTCTAAAATTTGATAATCAATATATTTAAACCATCTAGAATGGAAATACCAAACTTATATCAATCATTAAAAATAGTGTCAAAATATTAAAAAATTTTAGTTTATACTAATGCAAATTTCTCAAATGTAATGGTCAAATTCACGTATTGAAGACAGCGGAAAAAAACAGACATAGTAGCAATTCGATCAGATATTTGTAAATTTTACTTTTCCTAGATCTGTTCGCGTCAGGAATTTCAACTCATTATGTCACACACACCTAATAAACTAACTACAATATCTCCGCGAAGCGCATGTAAAACTTGACCAAAATTGAAAGGTGGTTGCAATTTAAACCATCACACACACTCAATACACTGGTTGCAGTTGTACTAAAATATGCATTTTTGAATAACTATTACAAGATTTTTCAATTAAACTGCTATTTTTAGCATTTCAGACATCAACGGGAAATCTCAGATGGCCTTTCGGAAGTGAATTAGGAGAGCTTATTGTTATTGAGCAGGTTTCGGTTTCGCCATGCTGCCGCTGTGCGGTGCGTGCGCAGGTACGTATGGCACCCCGCACCGCACCGGTCATGGACGTCCTATGTATCGGCCGAAATCTACGGCCTGCCTGCCGTTCTGCCTTGCATGCAGTTCCATTCATGGCAGCGCAGGTTTCGAAGCTTGAGCTGATCTACTGCAACATTTATTCTCCGCAGGCTGCAGCAGCGTTGCACTGTGCATAGGGAACAGCTGCTACAATTTTGATTTTTAATTTATTATTCCTTAATTTCGACTTTTGTAGTTTTCTGACTTTTTTTTACATTTTTTTCGTATTTCTTCGTATTATCCGTGATGGGCTAACATGTTTTTTCTATTTCTATTTTTAAATTTAATTACACTAAATAAGTTACCATTAGCTACAATAAAAAAAGCTATAAACCATCGCCAGTGTTCTCTAGGCAGTAGATCTCCTAGTCCCTGGAGCTGTAGAATTAGTAGTGCCACGGCTGATACCTTTTGGTTGCAACTGATATTTTTTATCTGCGTTTTTTAGACGACAGTGAATGTGAAAAATATGGACTATTGCATATATAATTTCAGATTTTCAAAATCCATTTAAAAATTTTATTTTAAAAAGCCGTGTTGTTTATAAGCTAAAAGCAAAAGCTTAACAAAACAAGGCTTCTGTTAGTACAAGTTTTTTCTTCTTTTAAATGGAGTAGATGGGCGTCCGAGTCCTTGCTCTGACGAGCAAAAAGAAGATGCAGCGAAAGGGGTTCCGTTTCAGATTCTGGTTTTTTGCCTTATTTAAGTTAGAAATTATTAAAATATGCTAATTTTAATTTTATTTATTTTTTTTTTGATTTTTTTGATTTTACTTTTTCTCTTTATTTCTTTGTATTGTTCGTGACGATATAACAGTTTTTTAGAAAAACTAATAGCTGGTACAGTACAATTTCAGCAAAAAGTTAAAAGTGACTTCCAAAAGCTAGTCGGTGGCCTCTTCTTTTTAGCTTTTCTATAGTAACTAGCTTTTAAACGAAGTATCTTTTAAGATAAGGCATACAGATTAATTGTAGTATATACTATAGTAACTTTATTTATATCAACTAAAATCGTACGTGACTTTCTGTTAATCTATACTTTGTGTTATTAACAGTTTAAAATTTATAAACCACAGCTAAAATCATCTGCTAGGCCAAAAAGATCAGGTACAGGCTGGATAGAGAAAGGGATAGGTGCGTGAATAAAGCGTACAATGTAACATTAACAGTTAATCTAACTCTGTTTTGTTCAGGTAGTACAACAGCACATGTAGGAACAAGAAATAATGACCCTTCCATGGACAATTAGACAAAGGTGCCCCTCGTTTAGACAAAAATAAGTTAACTTATGATTAAAATTATATTGTACGTAGTTAAAATTATACTATAACTGATGGTGACTTATTTGGTATAAATAAATTTAAAAATAAAAAAACAGGTTAGCCCATCATGAACAATGCAAAAAAAATATGAAAAAATCAACAAAAAACTCAAAAAAGCCAAAAAACCAGAAAAACACGAAATTTGAAAATATTAAAAAATAAGCCGAATGCCAGAAGCTCAAGTCGAAATGAGCGGAGCCATAACCCGGCTCTCCATTTCGAAGTGCTGGCCTTGTGTAGGGGCGGCAGAGAGGTGGTAGAGAGGTGGCGGATAAGGACACCACTACAAAAAAAAATCTAATACTAGACGTCATATAACAAATGGTTACACAAAATCGTCAGTATTAAATACAATCACAAACAGTTTTAGTTTAAAGACCGTATGTATTATTGCCAGCGCTAAAAATCGTATGTGAAGACGACTCACAAAACCGTTTATGATGACATTTTTGAATTATCCATGATGACGTTTTCTGCAATAGTGGGAGGTGGATGGTGTAGACAGTTGCGGCGGGAGATGGTGGCGATAGGGGAGGGGTTCCCTGCAGGGAATCGCCGGCATCGAAGGCGACGCTGGTGAGGCGGCGGTGCGGCAGCCCTCGGGACTCGGGAGGCTCTGAACGCTTGGCTCTAGTGTAGATCATGTGATTGGACCCTTTTTTTCTTAACCTGTAGGAAATCATATGTACCAACCAGGCAAACCACAAGGAGGATGTCCACGTACCAGTGGCCAAATGGTGTAGGTTTGGTTTGGGCTCCGAGCGAGCACTTTAGAGTTATGACCCGAATTCCACCTATGTCAAAAACATGATGTAATCCTCGCAGTTATCAATTGTTTTATTTTGATATGGAAGTTTGCATCCTTTACCATTACACTATAGTAATCATACAGTGTCAAGATTAATCAGGATATTGTGTTTGCCTAGTGGTGCAATGCAGCAAGTCATGATAACGATTTTGGTATCAAAACTGTTAATTTCCCTTTTTGAGCTTTTGATCAAATGACAAAAAAAGAATGACATAGAGTTCCTTTTTGACAAGACATAGAGTTCCTTTTTGACAAGATAAAAGAGAGATTTATTTAACAAGCTAGATTGGTATAGTCATTCTCTAAAAGCAAACTCATACTTCAAGACAGAATTTGAGATAGAAATTTGGGTGAAACCGAATATTATCTCGGTTTGCAGATTGAGAATATGTCTGGTGGCATATTCTTGCACCAGATCACTAACACCAAGAAATTGTTGGACATATTTTGTCTAGATAAATCTCATCCACTGGGTACACCTATGATTGTTAAGTCACTAGAGGTGGAGAAGGATCCATATAGACCTAGACGAGAAAACTGAGATATATTAGGACCCAAAACTCCATAATGAAGTGCTATTAGAGCATTTTTATACCATGCCTGATATTGCATTTACACTAAATTGTTTCACAAGATATAGTTCTGAGCCTATGAAGAGGCATTGGAACGGAGTAAAAGGAATCCTAAGATACTTGCATGGTACCATTGATCTTGGACTCTTTTATCCTAAGAGTCAAGATATAAAGCAGATGGGTTACTTATATGCTGGCAATCTTTATGATCCCAACAATGCTAGATTATTGATTGGATATGTCTTTCTAAGTGGTTGTTCAATAATCTTTTGAAATCTATAAAACAATTGATTGTTGCTACGCCAGCTAATCATACAGAGATCATTGCATTATATGAGATAACCCGAGAGTGCATATGGATTAGAAGATGGATCCATCATATCCAAAGGTCTTGTGATGTAGAGGTGGACAAGATTTCTAGTCCTCTATGAGGACAATGCTTTTTTTTCATTGCACATGCGAAGAATAACTATGTCAAAACGCTTATGACAAAGCATATTCTCCTAAAACATTTCTACCTACATAAGCAGCAGCCTTGCCAACTGGAGGATGGAAATATAGAAATATAAAAATCAAACAAGTTAGAATATTGAAGACTTATTTACTAAAGCTTTGCCATGACCAAGTTTTGATAAACACATTCGTGATGTTGGCATGAGAAGATACAAGGAGTCGTTATCTTCAAGGAGATATATATGATCTTTGTATATATTTACCATTGGGATGAAAATATGCTTTACTCTTTTTCCCTTGGTATAGTTTTGTCTCCCCCGGTTTTCTTAGTTGAAGGTTTTTTAATGAAGTAGCATGTGCAATGGCAAGAGCGCAAGCTATGTACCCTTTTTCTTCTTATTGTTTCCACTGGATTTTCGAAAGGAGTTTTTAACGAGACATGATGTAAGATCGAGGTGGCCGACTAGAGGGGGGTGAATAGGCGGTTTTAAAAAATTCTCTATAAATTAATACTAACAATTTAAGACCTTTTCTATTTGCCTAAACCAAGTAGATAAAGCGGAAGAGTAAGACAATTTGGTCTAGCTCAAATATCCCCTACTACAAGAATATTGCCTATGTGCACCAAATTCTATTCTAGGTCAATGTTTGCAATCCTAGGTAAAACAAGCAATCAATTTAATTATATGAATGTAAATTGCTTGAATGTAAATAAGGAACAAAGAACCAAACCACAATTTGACACGGTCTCTTTTTACCGTGGTGTTCGGAGAGTTGCCGCTCTCCCCTAATCCACATTGAGGTTAGCCCAAACGAATTGGACCGGCTCCACGAATTAAGCCGAAACACCTCAATCCACTAGTGGTAGCTCTTTCCGCTCCGGTAGGTGAGCTCCAACCTTCACACACGCCGGTCCTTCTCACAAGCCTCTTTGAGAAGATCACCGAGCACGACGCCTCCAACGCCGTCTAGGAGTCGGCAAACTCCAAGAGTAATAAGTCAAGCCCTTGCTTGACTCTCACCACGCAACAAATGCACAAGCTCAAGTGGATACAAAATCCACCTCTAGATGCAACACATGCAACTAGAGACCTCTCTCCTTGCTCACAAGGTGCAACACATGCACAAATGAGAGGAGAAGCTCACACTAGCTCAAGAGAGTGAAATGGAGTGCTAAAGACCTTGTCCCAACCGGCCACAAGGGAGTATTTATAGCCCACACCTCAAAACTAGCCGTTGGAGTCAAAAACAGGATTTTTCGAACTATCAGACTTATAGGAGCGGTACTACCGCTCCCATCATAACGGCTAGAAAATAGCCATTATTCAGTCATTTCCGAACTACCGCAGATACGGGCGGTACTACTGTTTTGAACTACCGCAGTTCCGGCGGTACTTCCGCTTCCGGTTTTCAGCACAGACAGCACTCGGAAAAACGGTCATAACTTTTGACTCCGAAATCGGAATTGAGTGATCTTGGACTCTATGGAAAGCTTATTCAGAGGGGCTACACAACCCATCTATTTGCATGATCTCAAACACATTAGATCAATGCAGAAATTATAAGACATCCAAAGTGTCACTATCATGGTCTAATGTCAAAGAAAATAACAACAAACAATCTTAGACCATACCAAGGGATAATACATGATCTCCAACTTTTGCAAAACACATTTGCAAACTTAGATCATGTCACAAGGAGTAGGTACATGGACTTCAACTGTAGGATCGAAATGGCGACAGAGGGGGGTGAATGTCGTTCTCTTAAAAAATCGCCCCCGAGAATTCGTACACTGATTTTTCAAAAAGATACTGATGGCAACTGAAAATAGAAGAAACTGCAGCACTTAACTTAAACTGAGAGCGGACGCTGCATTAGAATTTTGACCGAAAACAACACACAGGAAAACTGACTGAAGAAATCACCACAAGCTTTGCTGCAAGCCGAAAGCTTAAGAGCAATCCCAAGAAGAAATAGCAAACTGCTGAAGCAGGTTCTTTGCTGCTGCAAATACACACTGCCAAAGCAGTAAAAATGCTACACTGCTGGTCTGCATTCAGCCGAACTGAAGTTCTGAAAAAGCAAATTGAAATCAGAAGAGAACCTGCCGACTAAACAACTAAAGCAGTCTGAATGCAGAAAGAAAAAGAGCCTGCGAGAAAATGCAGACTGCAGCTGAGAGACAAAGATTTTTTAGAGAAAAGAGGTACTGGAGTCCAGCCGAATAGTGTTGAGAATCAATCTTGCTACTTCTGCCAAAAAGAACAAAGAAAGCAAATAGTGTTGAGAATCAATCTTGCTGCTTCTGCCAAAAAGAACAAAGAAAGCAAACTTGCCGCCTGTCCGTTGGTGCATTCTCAACTGACCAACCAAGCATCAAAAGAAAACAGACTAAAGCAGCTGTGAACTGAACACAAAGAAAGACCAAGCCGAAATAAATTGTTTGCTGGCCGAAAAACCTGAAGTCTGTAATTCGTTGATAGAGGCAAACTGAAAACAAACGACAGAAGGTAAAAACTGAAAACAAGACCACACACTGAGTTCAATCAGTAGATCCGATTTTCATGTTTCTCTTGATTGAATGATCTATCGGATACATAATTTTGAGAATCACAAGAAAAGGCAAGCAAAAAGGAACTGCATACAGAGCAAGTGATTTTGTCAAAAAGAGACTAGCAGGAAAGCCAAAGTGCAAGAGCTTGTGATTTTTGTGACCTTTAGTTATGAGACTTTATATTAGAGAAGGCAATAACCTCATGAGGAGAATACATAGAGATAGAATAGCTCAAGTACTGAAGGATAGATACGAATGATTATGTATGATTTTCTTCATCCAGTTCATACCCATCCTTATAACTTGAGGGAACACTCACAAAAACGTAAGAGCCCAATCTCCAGAGATCAATTCACAACCAAAAGAGAGAAGAGAGAAATGAGACTCACACTCTGAAAACAGGAATCCATATTACCTCAACCACATGATTACTCAGATGAAATAGAAAGATTACAAACAAGAAGGATTACAAGATTTTCAATCCATCCTCTCCCTCTCAATCCTCGAAACACCAAGAACCTCACATGCTTCTTGGGAGGAACACAACACACAAGGAATGAACTCTTAAAACCCTAACTCTTTCTATTGTGTCCTAAGGGGTATGCAGCCCCTCACCTCTATTTATAGCCCTTGGCTAACGGGTCTCCAACCCGTTACGCCGGCTAAACCCTAACGGAGCCGTTTCTCGCTTGTGCAGCCTTGCGAAATTCCCGTTTCGCCCCTCCTGCACCTTCCGGGAAGCTTCCGCGCTCCTTGCCTCGCACGCCTCGCAACCACCTCGAGTCCACGTCGTCTTTGACACATCCCGACCATTCTGACCTCAGCGCCACCTGCGCCTAGTCCGGTCCACCGTGTCTCGCCACGACTTCGCCTCGACGTCCTGCAGCCACACAGACAAGAAACACATCAAATAGCACCACTCGACACATGTAAGCATAATAAAATCCAAACCCGTCGAATCATCAGAATATGCATCTAATCCATACAACTAGGTTCGATCAAGTCCGACCGAGCCCGTTACGCCACGCAACGTCTAGGTCTGAACCAACCGACTCAAACTCGACTTTCCTAAACCGATGTCAATTACTCATCATACACAACGGGATGACCTCTACATGGTCTCTCATCAACCTTTTGCAAAACACATTTGCAAAGTATAGTCACATGTTACAAGGATTGGCCACATGAGCTTCAACCATTTGCAAAACACATTCGCAAATGCAAGCCTCATGCCAAGATGAGCTAGAGCAAAGTGAGGTTGAGCCATCAACACATAATGAGACTCAAACTACTAGACATGACAACTCTTAATAGTGTGGCAACCTATACTAGCAATCCGGTCTTTCAACCAAACACCAAGACCGGTAAAAGACTAGAAACACATCCTTAGCCCTAGCTAGTCTTCCTTGACTTGATGATCAACACATGAACATCTTCACTTCGGAATCTTGATGTGCATCAACACATGATGTATCCTCTTCTTGATAACCTTCAACTCATGAAGTCATCTAAAGTCGTCATCATCATGGACCCTAACCTATTTATCCAACTCATAGAAAATGTTAGTCCCACAATGTGATTGTCATTAATTACCAAAACTCACCATTAACTCATAATGGAGGGACTAGATTCTTAATCTTTCCCTTTTGGTAATTGATGACAATCTCAACAAATAATGAAATAATAAATTGAATATAAAACCATTTGAATTCAAAGTGCGGTACTACCGCCATCTAAGGTCCGGTAGTTCCGCTTATCCAGTAGTTCCAGAGTCGGCGGTACTACCGCTTCCCTATCGACACGACGTAAGCGGCTATGTCGAGCCTCGCAATGACCGTTGAATTTTCGGCAGATCGTCGATGTTATAAAACCGTACTACCGTCACGGTAGTTCCAAGAAAGTCGGCGCAGTACTACCGCCGGGCCGAACTCCAAAGTCCCAATTTTGGCGCTCGAAAAAGGCTCCGCTCTACCTCCGAGCTTCGGGCCAGTAGTACTGCTCTCGCCTTGCGGAACTACCGCAGACGTTAAAAACTGCGGTACTACCGCTCTTCTAGATAGAGCACTAATTTGGCTTTTAAAGCAGATTTTTAATGAATGCATGATTCTAGTTTGATCACATAATATATGGAAAAAGAAAACATGGATCAATACTAATGAAACCACAAAACATAGAGTGAACTCCCTCTAAATGTGTGCATACAAGTGTATATAAAGAAAGACACATGCACATATTCATTTTGGACTATTTGAAGAGTTCAATCTATATTTTGGATCTAAGGAATGCATTAGTAAATGAGAAAGTGATTTCGAATGCATACCTCTTTGATTTCACCTTTCCATCCAAAGGAGACTAAACATAAATAAACTTAAACAAGCATATTAGTCTCATATGTGCATTTGTCATTGTCACCAAAATATTATAAAAGTATTTGTCATTAACATCAAAATCTCATAATGGCATTTGTCAATAACACCAAAACCAACTTAAACGGAGCTTGATCTTTCAATCTCCCCCTTTTTGGTGGTTGATGACAAATACATTTATGATAATAGCACATTGGTGAATATGACCAAATGATATGAAATTAAGCGCATAAGAAAAGGTGAAAGCATTATTCATCATATAGAATTAAAATTTTTAATTTATCCTTATTTGGCATAATTCAATTAATTTCTCCTCAGGAAATATATTATCACATTTCTCCCTCACTAGCATTAGCATTTCTATTATTCTATTATCCAAAGCTATTAATTCTCCCCCAATTGTCATTATCACAAATTCTCAAATATTCAAGGCTATTATCACAAATTTCTCCCCCATTTGGCATTAAACACCAAAAAGAGGCAATTATCACCGAATAGCATTGATTATCATTAAAAATAAGGGAAGAATACAAGTTAAGCTATGAAAGGAGATATTATGATGAGTTTATTAAGAGTCCATGATATGCTCTTAAGAAGTGAGGAGCTTGATATCAATTTAATTTAATATGATATGGTCATAAAGAATTAAGAAACTAAATGAAAATGACCAATAGATACCACTTAAAATAACTAAAAATATTTGAAACACATTCAAATAATCTTACTCATTTAAGCTCTTTGAAGGCTTGATGCCACTTGATATAATATTACTTAAGATGATACCATTTGTATATATATGACTTGTAGCATTTGGATCATTTCCTGATTTTGCATTCCAAGTGGCCTTCAAAAGCTTCCTAAAAAACTGACTTAACAATATCCAATGTATCTGAGAAAAATTGTCAGTATAGAATAATATCTGAGGATTAAAAGTCATAATTACATTTACCTCAGATTATCAGCACATTTAAAGATATGAAAATCACAAATCAGCTCAATACATGATTTTTCAAAAATCTGAAAGTCTGAAATTTCAGACTTTTACATCTCACTTTAGCTTCTAGAGAGAGTGGAAAATTGATCAAATGATCTTTATAAATTCAGAGAAAATTTTACAATGAAGATCAACTATAGAAGATCAATTTTTATTATTGTGGTGTCCTTTAAATCTGAACCCATTTTAAGATACAAAAATCATAAATCGGCTGAGAATTATGGAAGTTCTGAATTTTCAGCAATTTTGCTAAAGAGAGAAAATGTCAAAACGTTTTCAAATTAACTTGAAATGCTCTCAAATTTTGCAGATATGAACTTGATGCTATTTGTGACCTTTTCCAACAAGAATTTTTGAAAAATACTTCTCCAATCAAAATATATGCTAAAATGTGCTTTGAGAGCAAGAGAAGGAATTGATTTTGCATCAAAAGCTTAAAATCTAAACCAATTGGATTTTCGTGGAGTACTTTGCTTTCTTAGCTTCATATGAGTTATAAATACTATTTCAAGTCAAGATACACAAAGAAATCATGCTCAAATAGCTAAACTCATTTTATGCAAGAATGGGTCATTTTGGATCAATTGTAGTTTTTGGATGAGATTCAAATGAATATAACTTTTCAATGATTGGTCTTTTGCAAAAGCTTTGAACTAGAGAAATGTTTGAAATGACCAACCCTTTGAGTTTTGTATTGAACACTTTTTCAAAAACTCAATAGATTTTAATATAGGAAAATATGTCGTTTAATCCGAAAACAAGATCATATAAGATTCTTTTGGGGCCAAATCTTCCTTTTGATTTCTAAAATAGAAATTTTTACTCAAAAGTCTTAGAAATCATTTGAAATACATAGTTAAGTATTTTTATTTAGTTTTTCACAACTTTTTGCCTTTTAAAATAAGATTTTTGATTTTTGACCAAAGAGGCTCTTTAGAAAAGATAATCTTGCATATCATTTGATTATTACTCCATGAATACCAAAAGAAGCACATGAGAATGAAACACATTCATTTACAAGACATAAAGCAATTTTGGGTAAATAAGTAAAATAGTTTTTCCAATAATATTTTACCCTTTTTGTTTTAGTAAGCACAAAAGTATTATATATATTTTTCACAAAGAAAAACTCCCTTACACAAAGGTCTCTTGGCACTTTCTTCTTTTCTTCTCCTTTGACACACAAAGGATTCTCCTCTTTATTTTTCTCCTCTTTTCTTATCTCCTCCCTTTTGATTAACCACTTTCTTTTAATTGCTTGTGAGAATATACCACTTGTAAACATTGGTGATGTCAAGTAGTTAATTCTTACTTGTAGAAAAATTGATACCACTTGTAGAAAAAGATGTTTCTTGAAATAGCACTTGGAGGAGGAGTATGATATCATTAGAGGATATACCACTTGTCAAGGTGGATACCACTTAAAACACATGATATCATAGGTGAAAACCACTTGTATCTCACAAGGATTGTCTCGGCAAGTGGAGAAAGGATATCACTTTGAAAGATGCCACTTTGAAGGAAAAAGGATACCACTTATTTTCCAAAGGAAAGAGATACCAAGTCAAAAGAATAGATACCACTTGAAAATAATATCACTTGGAAATCAATGATATCATATATATGAAGAGCTTGGTAAAGAAATGTTTACTTGCCAAGAGTAAAAGGATATCAATCCAAAAAACATCATTTGGAGGAAATAAGCATACCACTTAATTTTCACAATTAAGGGATACCACTTGAAGGATATAGATGGTGTCATTTGTAAAGATAGGAGAGAAGCACATGTCGAGGTCAAGATGACTAAAAAGTCTACCACTCTTTAAGAGGATGCCATTTTAATTAAAATGAATCAAAGAAATAGCAAAATGGCATAAGGAGTCAAGAAATACTTGAGGGTAGCTAACAAGGATAAACAAGGATCAACTTGACCGAGAGGAGCAAAGGAAATGGCTGAGGAATTAAGAAATCAAGTTTTGAATCAAATCAGCCACTCCAGAAATATCGGAAGTACCGCATTTTCACTGCCGGTAGTTCTGACAACCGGAAGTACCGCAGACTGACTGCCGGTAGTTCCGAAAATTCTGGGAACATGCCGAGAATTGGATTTTCAGAGGAGAGATTTGATATATTGTTGTATATTGCGCCAAAGTTTTTCACACAAAAATAAAAGCTACTTGTGGAGCATTTCCAACTATAAGCTAAGATCAAAATTCTTTTCAATATAGTTTTTAACAAATTAATCTTTCAATTTTTAAACAAACTCATTTTCAATAATTTTCACAAGAATGCAAAAATGAGCATTTGGGGGTATTTTTAAACATTCAATTTCATGTATGAGTTGTAAATACCCTTATGAGCTAATATATGTAAATGAATTTAGCTCAAGTGGCAAAACTCACTTAAGTGCTATATTGTGACCACTTTGGTCAACTCAATGTTTTGGATGAGTTTCAAAACCAAATATATTTTGATTGGTTGGCTTTTTGGAAAACTTTTGAATACCAATAATGTTTGAAATAGCCAACTCTATGTTTTTGGTATTGAACACATTTTCAAATTCTTTTTAGCCAAATTTTGAGTTTAAGGCCAAAACAAGATACTCAATAGATAGTTTGGGTTGGAAACTCAATTTTACTTGAAATAAGTTTTTGTAAAATCAAAACCTTTGTAAAACCTTTGAAATGCATTTGTATACATGTTTCAACTAGTTTTGCAAAGATATATTAATAATTTTGAAATTTTTGACTTTTGGCTAAATGGCTCAAATTTGAAAAACAATTACTAGCACTTAATTAATATGGGCACACTTAGGGATGTGATATACATGAGTATGATCTAGCACTCCCCCTTAATGTGCCACTTCATCTTGCTCAAGATTACAATTATGAAATTTAAGCACAAGAGCAAGAGTACCCCTTTTAAATGATTTTTCATGAAATACAACCTACACAAGGCTAGGAGCTATAATACAACAAATGTAGATACTTGTTACCGAGATGGCATTGATTGATGATGTGGTAAGATTATCCTCAAACTTGGCTTCCATTTTGCATATGGTAAAATTCACTTCTTTATCAATTAGCCAAGCCTCCAATGGCTCTCCAAGTACCTATTAAGCTTTTAAGCACATTTTGGTACCCAAAACTTGGTTGGGTCCATAAATGTTAGTTACAAGAGATTTGGGCACCCAAATGGCCCTAACATTTAATTTTTGTGAACTAACATTCCTAGCAAACACATTGCTATTTTTATCTTTCCTAAGCAAATAATGTTCATTGAATAAAGATGGCTTGGGAATGATACCTTTGGGATAATCCTTACTAAGATGTCCCTTTTCCCGGCAATTGTAGCAAGTTTGGCAATTGCTACCTCTTCTTATCTTCTTGTCTTTCTTATTGCCGGTTTGCCTCTTCTTTGATGGATTTGACTTGTTTTCCACCTTGTTGGGGCACTTAGAGGTGAAGTGACCCGTCTCATTGCAACCATGGCACTTGACTTTCTTCGTATGTCTTGCATTGTGCCTTGTCTTGCTATTCTCCTTCTTGGAGATGAAACTTATACCTCTCTTGTCATTTGATAATTTTTGACTTCCCAAAATTTTGTCAAGAGAGGCCTTTCCTTTATAATTCTTCTCCAAGTCTTTTCTTAAACTTGTGACTTGGACCTTGAGCTCATTGTTCTCCTCTATAAGGTTAGTCTCAACATGCATAGAGGAAGTAATAGCATCTATTTTTGAGAAACAAGGAATATTTAGCAAATCATCACATGATGTAGATACATTAATTTTAGATGAATTGCAAGAGCTAGGAGCTACACATGGCATATCATCTAATAAATCCTCACATGATGTGGATATGCTAACTTTGGTTGTGTTGCTAGAGTTAGGAGCTATACATAGCATATCATCTAGCAAATTACATGTAATTCCTATATCCATACTAGGTTTTGAATATTCCTTGAGAAGGAGAATTTCATGTTCCTCTTTTAATACATCATAATCATTTTGAAGAGAGACATATTCTTTCTTCAAAACCTTAAATTCAGCTTTCTCCTTTCCAAGAAATTCATTTAATTGTTCTAACATGTCCATCAACTCATCATATGAATGTTCATTATTTTCATCATTTAAATTTACCTTCTTATTACCTTTTGCCATGAGGCATCGAGTTGATGTGGAGGGAATGGTGGATTCATCATCGTCGGAGCTAGAAGTTGAGCATTCTTCTCCCGACATCCACTCTTGTATGCAATCTTCATCACTTGATGTGGATATTTCATATTTGTCTTGAATTTTCATCCACATATCATGAGCGCTATTGAGATTGCATATTGTGTTGAACACCTCTACACTCAATGCACTAAATAAAGCGTTAGTAGCTTGCGCATCGAGATGTGAGCATTTCTCATCCTCAATTGTTGGAGCAAGAGGGTCCAATGGAGAAGAAAAGCCCACATCTACAATCCGTCATATTTTTGGGCTCATGGCCTTAAAATAACAAATCATGCGGATTTTCCAATTATCATAATTTTGTCCATTAAAGTGAGGTGGTTCATCTAGGTGCACAAACCCACTAGTCGCCATCATTTACTCTCTAGACGGTTAAATCTAATATATGAGAGACCAAACTCTGATACCACTTGTAAGATCGAGGTGGCCGACTAGAGGGGGGTGAATAGGCGGTTTTAAAAAATTCTCTACAAATTAATACTAACAATTTAAGACCTTTTCTATTTGCCTAAACCAAGTAGATAAAGCGGAAGAGTAAGACAATTTGGTCTAGCTCAAATATCCCCTACTACAAGAATATTGCCTATGTGCACCAAATTCTATTCTAGGTCAAGGTTTGCAATCCTAGGTAAAACAAGCAATCAATTTAATTCTATGAATGTAAATTGCTTGAATGTAAATAAGGAACAAAGAACCAAACCACAATTTGACACGGTCTCTTTTTACCGTGGTGTTCGGAGAGTTGCCGCTCTCCCCTAATCCACGTTGATGTTAGCCCAAACGAATTGGACCGGCTCCACGAATTAAGCCGAAACACCTCAATCCACTAGTGGTAGCTCTTTCCCGCTCCGGGTAGGTGAGCTCCAACCTTCACACACGCCGGGCCTTCTCACAAGCTTCTTTGAGAAGATCACCGAGCACGACGCCTCCAACGCCGTCTAGGAGTCGGCAAACTCCAAGAGTAATAAGTCAAGCCCCTTGCTTGACTCTCACCACGTGCAACAAATGCACAAGCTCAAGTGGATACAAAATCCACGCCTAGATGCAACACATGCAACTAGAGACCTCTCCTTGCTCACAAGGTGCAACACATGCACAAATGAGAGGAGAAGCTCACACTAGCTCAAGAGAGTGAAATGGAGTGCCAAAGACCTTGTCCCAACCGGCCACAAGGGAGTATTTATAGCCCACACCTCAAAACTAGCCGTTGGAGTCAAAAACAGGATTTTCGAACTATCAAGACTTATAGGAGCGGTACTACCGCTTCCCATCATAACGGCTAGAAAATAGCCGTTATTCAGTCATTTCCGAACTACCGCAGATTTACGGGCGGTACTACTGTTTTTGAACTACCGCAGTTCCGGCGGTACTTCCGCTTCAGCTTTTCAGCACGACAAAGACTCAAAAACGGTCATAACTTTTGACTCGATGTCGGAATTGAGTGATCTTGGACTCTATGGAAAGCTTATTCAGAGGGGCTACACAACCCATCTATTTGCATGATCTCAAACACATTAGATCAATGCAAAAATTATAAGACATCCAAAGTGTCACTATCATGGTCTAATGTCAAAGAAAATAACAACAAACAATCTTAGACCATACCAAGGGATAATACATGATCTCCAACTTTTGCAAAACACATTTGCAAACTTAGATCATGTCACAAGGAGTAGGTACATGGACTTCAACCTTTTGCAAAACACATTTGCAAAGTATAGTCACATGTTACAAGGATTGGCCACATGAGCTTCAACTATTTGCAAAACACATTCGCAAATGCAAGCCTCATGCCAAGATGAGCTAGAGAAAGTGAGGTTGAGCCATCAACACATGATGAGACTCAAACTACAAGACATGACCCCTCTTAATAGTACGGCAACCTATACTAGCAATCCGGTCTTTCAACCAAACACCAAGACCGGTAAAATACTAGGAACACATCCTTAGCTCTAGCTAGTCATACCTTTGCCTTGGGTCATCATCTCGATATGCATCAACTCATGATGCATCCTTCTCATCAACTCCATCCACACATGATGATCTTCCTTGACTTGATGATCAACACATGAACATCTTCATTTCGGAATCTTGATGTGCATCAACACATGATGTATCCTCTTCTTAATAACCTTCAACTCATGAAGTCATCTAAAGTTGTCATCATCATGGACCCTAACCTATTTATCCAACTCATAGAAAATGTTAGTCCCACAATGTGATTGTCATTAATTACCAAAACTCACCATTAACTCATAACGGAGGGACTAGATTCTCAATCTTTTCCTTTTGGTAATTGATGACAATCTCAACAAATAATGAAATAATAAATTGAATATAAAACCATTTGAATTCAAAGTGCGGTACTACCGCCATCTAAGGTTCGATGAGTTACGCTATCCCAGTAGTTCCGCAGAGTCGGCGCGGTACTACCGCTTCCCTATCTGACACGACAGAACGGCTATGTCAGATCCTCCGCAATGACCGTTGGATTTTCGCGGTACTACCGATGTTGTAAACCGGTACTACCGTCACGGTAGTTCCGCAAAGTCGGCGCGGTACTACCGCTCGGGCCGAACTCCAAAAGTCCCAATTTTGGCGCTCTCTGGAAAAAAGGCTCCGCTCTACCTCCGGAGCTTCGGCGCCGGTAGTACTGCTCGCCCACGGAACTTCCGCTCTCATGTAGTTCCGACGTTAAAATCATGGTACTATCGCTCTTCCGCATGAGCACTAATTTGGATTTTAAAGCAGATTTTTAATGAATGCATTATTCTAGTTTGATCCCATAATATATGGAAAAAGAAAACATAGATCAATACTAATGAAACCACAAAACATAGAGTGAACTCCCCCTAAATGTGTGCATACAAGTGTATATAAAGAAAGACACATGCACATATTTATTTTGGACTATTTGAAGAGTTCAATCTATATTTTGGATCTAAGGAATGCATTAGTAAATGAGAAAGTGATTTCGAATGCATACCTCTTTGATTTCACCTTTCCATCCAAATGAGACTAAACATAAATAAACTTAAACAAGCATATTAGTCTCACATGTGTATTTGTCATTGTCACCAAAATATTATAAAAGTATTTGTTATTAACATCAAAATCTCATAATGGCATTTATCATTAACACCAAAACCAACTTAAACGGAGCTTGATCTTTCACATGAGTATGACGTTGGCAAAGTGTCCAAGGAAAAATTTGTATATCAGCCTGTTTCCGAGGGCTCGATAATTGTGGACACTTAACCTAAACTAAGTTCATTAGGGATAACCAGCCCACGATATCAATTAGTGTAGTTTAGTCCCATATTGCTTATTCTATTGAAGAGACATCACACCTTTCACTATATCAAGAAGGGTAGCGGTTGCATATTGTTCATACTACATCTATGGGCAAAAGATTAATAAAGTTAAGGGAAAGCTTGGGACTACATTATATGTCTCTTGTTCTAATTTTATATTCTTAGAAGAGTTCGATCATTGGCAATACAACCTGAATATACAAGAGTTGGTTCCCTAATTTGTTGTTCCACTAGCTGAATGTTCGTGTGTTGCAACAGATAAAAAACAATCATATTAATCATATTAGTTTAGAAACTCTGATATAGTCGTTATTGTTGCTAGTATTGGGTTGTCATACTTGCTGTGCTAATGTTGATTGTTAGCTAGGGTTTACCGGCTTGTTCGATTTCACAGCGTTGGGGTCGTGACATAACTCGTTGAACCGGCTTGAGTCGAGTGCACCTGAGTCCATCAGGAATTTTCGCGGTTTACTTCGAATTTCCTCTCGACGTTTTAGAAGGAACTTCCAGAGGGGTAGTTCTGAGCCACTCCACTCGTTGTGCTAAGATAGATGCTGGACACAAAACTCGAACATAGATTGAGGCCCTATTCTTTTTCAGCTTTTAGCTTCTGCTTTTGACTTTTCTACAGTAATTAGCTTTTAAACGAAGTGTCTTTTTAAGATGAGGTCTACTAGTTAATTGTAGTACATACTGTACCGACTTCATTTATATCGCAAAAACCGCACATGAGTTTCTGTTACTCCATAATCTCTCATATGAACAGTCCAAAAACCACAAGTCACAGCTAAAAACCTATAAGTCTCAGGAAAAAAAACAGACCCAATATGTGTTCCATTCCAAAATTAGGTCTTGAAACCACGACAAGCCTTTAGGCTTAGGTAACATTTCCAGAATTTGACTGGGCTTCCGGCTTGTCTCATAGTTTATCTTCCAGGCCTTGGTGACATCTGGGAAAAAGCGCATTTGCGCCAGCGTTATACCAGAGCCATTCGGGCTCCTCTTGCTATTGGGCCGAATTGCCATCTCCTTTTCGCCATAGCGTAGTTCCAAAGAATGCCCGGTGAGCTAATAACTGAATGAGCTAGGGCACCAGAGGGCGTCTGTTAGGGCGCCCGGGTGGAAAATGGTAACAGATAATTCGTTTTATCCGATATTTGTATTCAAGAAAATATATGGTAAGCAAAATTTGTATTCACAAATGTTCGTATTTGTATTCGAGAATATTCGTATCCGTATTTGAGAATATTCCTATTCGCATTCGTATTCGAGAATATTCATATCTGTATTCGTATTCGAGACTATTCGATTCGTATTCGATCCGTTTCTAGAACCCATGAAAAATCTGTACGAATTTTGTGACTCAAAATTTGAATTTAGGCGTTTAAACCCAGAACCGGTCAAAAACGGTGAAAAATCGGCAAACCGCTAGGAACCGCTTTATCCGATATTCGTATCCGAGAAAATCCGTATTCGTATTCGAGAATATTCGTATCCGTATTTGAGAATATTCGAATTCGTCTTCATTTTAAAAATATGGATTCGTATTCGTATTTGAGACTATTCGATCGTATCCGATCCGTTTCCACCCCGCTTGCCAAGGCGCTCCAGGACGTCTGCTAGGGCGCTGGTGTTGTGGACTGGAACATGGACACAAGGCGTAGAAGAGGTTTTACCAGGGCGTTTGCTTTTGCGAGGGCATTTACTTTTTGCTAGGGCGTCTTGTGAGCGGTTTTGTAAGGGCGCTTGTGAGTAGGGGTGCAATCAAAGCGGATACGGTCGGTAATTGCTTATCTTATATCCTATATCATATTTTTTCTCGGAATCGGAGTCGGACACAGATAGTGTCGGATACGAATACGAACGCGGATAGTATCGGTCACGAATACAGAACGAATACGGAGCGGATTCGATAGGTAACTATATTTCATCGGATAACATGCGAGAAGACAAATGTAAAACGTGTAGAGATTCCATAGCTAGCATCAAGGTTTGCACAGCATCAAAATATCATCAACAATTGGCTACAAAATCTCTGAACATATGTACCTAATCCTTATGACATTCTCAAGCTTTGCATAATTAAAATGTTAGCCAAATGACCTCTAGGTCATGACTTTCTAGAAGTATTATGTCATCGACCATCCACACCTCATTATACACAATAGTTTATACAAATTATGAACCACTACAACACTTGACAACATTGCCCGTTTGTTCCAGGTTCACCAAAATCAATTTCACGAGTCTCAAAGGGAAGTTGGATGCCATCAATGGATACACCCTTTCCATTACTCACCATGCTAAGCTTTACAACATAATGTGCATATGTTATGATTAAAAAAAAAATCAAAAGATGATGTCCAGGATGACACTTGCTAAAAGGAAAGGTCATAAAGTACCTGTTGAATATGTGACGCAAATTTCTCAAGTGCTTGGGAATACGGCAATATTGCCTAGAAAAAAAACATTGTTCAGAAAAAGTTGAGGCACTCAGAGGGAGAACTAGGTAAAATCCATAATTGGAAATAATAAAGCAATTAATAGAGTTGCTCACTCTAGCCGGTATCCGAGAAATGAAACATTCCACACACTTAGCAAACCAAGGATTACCTGCCCAGAAATGATACATTGTTACAAGAGTGGTTGAAAACTTGACATCAATAACCTACACAGAAAAGCCACATACAGGTATATTTTTCTCAAATGAAGATGAGTAGAAGTGGTTGTCAATGCTGGAAGCACCTCCATAAATCTTCAAAAGAAAAAAATGTTAAGACAATATCAATGATAATCTATCTTTTATCTGAAAATGAACTTGTCAGACTGCCTGTTTAGTGTTTACCAGACAAGTGTGCACTGGCATTAGCATCCACCGAGCTTATCTTTTTTATTTCATTGTTTATTGCCATCATCTCTCATTTACTCATATTCTGTGTGTTCTAAACACAAAAAATCCCAATAAACACAAACTCATTTGGCAGAAATGAACCTAACCTATGCTACAAAATTTAAAATAGAAATCATGTTATTAAATTAAGGATGTAAATATAGATTCAGATAGCATACTTCTGAATAATTGGAAAGCCATAGTGAAGGGATAAGGGCAGAACACCAACAGCACTGCAAACTGCAACATTAGACTACGGTTATGACACAAAACATAAGCTATATTGATAACTTTTCATATAGAAAAACAGTTCTCACCACTATAGCGGCCGCCGACCCAGTCCCAAAATGCAAAAGCATTGTTAGGGTCAATTCCAAACCCCTTCACAAGCTTTAAAAACAGAAAAAGGTATAGTTGAAAATTTGTCACATTAGAATTAGGGTTCTTGAGTAGTAATGTGACATTTGGAATATCCTAACAGATTAGCCAAACATGTTAAACATGCAGAATTTAACACATCTCTAGCTCAAATGTACAGAAGATGGAGCTTCAAATGGGGTTAAAAAGATCATGCGAGATTTGGCTGGAAAGTTAAAAAGTAGAGAAGTACCTTAAGATATTATTGTAAAATTTTAGAAAGTAAAATTTGATGGAACAAATTTACAAGAACATTGACTAAATTTATCACTAGCTATCACGATATATACCTTTCCGTAATCTTGCTTTCTCTTTTGCACTATTCTCACCACCCATAAACCTGCAACCAGTAACAAGCAATAACAACAAGGAGTAATAACCAACAAGTAGTAATCACTAATGAAACAATATATGCACATTCACCAGCAACAATGAGTCATTCACTAGCGGGAGCTTACGCAGTCCAGCGACGCATTGCAGAAAGCGATCCGTATGATGACTGGATCTAGAGGCTAGGTAGCTCACAGGGTGGCCGGAGGGTGCAGGCACGGCAGGATGACCGGAGCAAGGGAGCCGCCCGCAAGGGTGCAGGAACAGGATCTGGATGGAGGGAGGTGCCCGCTGGTCGTCGCCTTGCCGGCTTGCCCCAATGCTGTGGTGGCGACGCGACATGGCTCGTGGTTGTGGTGCAGTGCTAGTGTTAGGGATCTGCATTGGGGAATGCACGTCTGCGCCGCTGCGGCCTGCGACTCGCTTATGCCGTTATGCGGTATTGCGGTGCGGAGCCGGTGCTAGGGATTGGCCGGTTAGGGTAATGAGCGCAATCAGTATTCAGTGGGCCGGGCCGACAGAGCCATTTACCGGATATTACCGATTCCATTTTTCGGATATTACCGAATATATTTCCAGATATTCTCTTATCAGTCGGAAACTGCTCTCCCGATTCCGAAATTCACTATCCGATACCGACACCATATCCGACAAAATATGTCGGTTACCGATTTTTCCCCCGAATACTATCGGTCGGTCGATCGGGAGGTATCTGATCCGATTACACCCATACTTGTGAGCCGTTTTGTGAGGGCCTTTGCTTTCGCCAAGGCGTTGTAAGAGCACGTACAATACAAATACTTAGAAAAATGCTTAACAATTAAAAACTGATTTTTCTTGCCACATAGGATAGATGAGGCTCTTATTTTAAAGCATCGGTGTTTAGCAGGTGCTTATGTGTATAACTATATCTAATTAAAAGATAATATAACATTTAAGCACCCATGAAAGATATTCTTGTATTGGAGAAAGTAACTTTTACATGAGTGCTTGATAATGTGGCTATATTCTCATGTATAAGCATCTTGTATTGTACATGCCCTATGCGGTTTTGCGAGAGCGCTTGTGAGTGTTAACTTTATTCAGGAGAAAACACACACATCGCAAATAAACTGAGAGAACACAGGATAATTTCTGAAATTCTCTATTCTCTTACTTGCTCTTCTTTTCCCTTACTTCTGTTCTTCTTACAAAATTGGTTACAAGGCTTCTCAATATATAGGCTAATACTCTCCTACTAGCATACGTATTCGGATTTAAAGTTAAGTACAACTTTAACTTGAGTTACACATGAAGATAGATTTTACTACGTCTTAAATTCTAAGTCAAGGTTATTTCTAATAGTGAGCGATTTTGCGAGGACGTTTGTTTTTGCCAAGGCGTTGTGAGCGGTTTTGCCAGGGCGCTTGTGAGCGGTTTTGCGAGGGCGCTCCGTCTTTGACAGGGCGTGAGGACCCCTTTGCCAGGGGCGCTCCCTCAGTGCCCGGACGGGGATCAGCAGTGAGCTTTAGGCGGGGTGAGTCCACGGTCGCCGAGTCCTTGATTCCTTTGCCCGTCCTCCTTTCATGCTTTGCTGCAGGGCGTACGGCGCATGGGCATAGTCACCGGGAACCAGCGACAGGGCGCTTGGCTGCCGGGCCATGTGGCCGCCAGGGCGCTGGGCCACTCGGATGCCAGGCGCTGGGCGCACGGCCGTAGGGCGCCCGGTTGCATGGCGTTCGGCTGAGGCGCGCTGCAGGGTGTGTCGTGGGGCACTCTTCAGGGTGCGGTGTGCGCATAGCCATGGGAGCGCAGGGCGCACTCGGTTGGGAACGCCGGTGAAGCTAAGCGCTGGTGTGCACGCGCAGGAGGCATGGCGCCGAGCGCAGGTGGCAGGTCGCCCAGGGCATTTCCCCTCCACGCGGCCAACCCGGTCATGCTCACAACACTAGCAGCTGTGAGCTGGCTTTAGCTTTGCTGCCCAAGTGAATACGACTTTGAAGTGCCTATGCGTCCACGGTGTTCCCAGAAGCACATGCATTGGGAATCAAAAGCACAGGCATAAGGAATCGGCTTTTGACTTATATGATGTTGTCTGTTGCCGTACATGCTTCCATGTGAGTCAGCTGAATTTTTGGCTTTGGTCATGGGCTACAATACATGAACACTCCATCTTTATGGGTAGTGTCTTCTCTCTTTATGCCTTCTTTTGTTGATAAGTTTGATCTCAATGATACCGGTGATTCCTGTCCTTCCACAGGCATAGGAGTGGCAGGGCGCGGGCTCCATGGGCGCGAGCGCCAGGGCCATGGGTACCAGGGCGCACGCAGCAGGGCCCCAGGGCGTTTGCGCGCTCTTGCCAGGGCACCGATGGAGTGCCCGGGCGCTGGGCACTGAAGACCAGGTGCTGAGAGACTACTCTCGTGTTTGGATCGATGGTTGAATATCCTATTTTGTGAACAGCCGGTTGAGCTGCTATGTGTTGGACTTCTTGTATACAACATTGAATATATGCATGCGAAGGAGTAAATAGCAATGAGAAACACACGGTGGGCGCCTTGTTTTCCTTCTTTGTTCGGCTGGTCAGCACGCAAGGGAGTAATAGCTCGGCTGACTAGCACATGCATGCTGTAAGCCATAGGTTGTGTGTTCGAATCTATAGTGTGCATTGTTCGAGCCGTGACTCGCTGTGATGTCGTTGACTGGTTGAGTTCACCGTCCGTGACTCGCTGTGATGTCGTTGTTGGGTTCACCGTCCAAGACTTACATGAATTTTGCTATGGGACGATCTTCCAACACTACTAACTAGCCAAGGCCCCTGAGGGGCAGAGAAGAGTGTTCTAATGACAAATATTGTAACATTCCAAAATTTTGAGTTTTGAAAAATTTAACTTTGAATTAATTGTTTTAAAGCAATTGGCTTTTATTTAAATTTTTCTATGCTTTTCTGGATTTTATTTCAAAATCTAAAACAAGAAAATGTATTTTAAATATTTTATTAAAGTCAAAAAGTGTTCATTTTATTTTTCCCAACCTTCCCAGAAATTTATTTAATTTTTGAGAATTTTTTGGAATTAAAAATCAATTTTGAAAGTTAAAAACTATTTTATAAAATTATTAAAAGCAAATCCAAAATTAAAAATATTTTTATCAAGTCTAAAATAGCTCCAGGAATATTCTATGAATTTTCTGAAATTTTTAGATATTATTTATTATTTTCTAAGCAATTATAATGTTTCTAGTATTTTCTGAAAAATTAATCCGAAAATTAAATCCGGATTAATCTTAGGCTGCCATGTGTCGCATCCGGATTGAATCCATCTCTCTCCCGGATTTAATCTCGGCCGTCCACCATAACTTACCCCTTCATTTAAATCCAACGGCTAAGATCATTTCACTTGCCACGTGTCGCTCATCCGACGGCCCGTACCCCCTTCACTTCCCCTCTCTCTCCGACGCGTGGGCCCCATATGTCATATGTTTCTTCTACCTCACCTTCTTCCTTCTCCAACCCTCCTCTCTCCTCCATTAGTGCCGAAATTGAAGCTTCGATTGCGGCCGTTTCTTCCTCTTTTAAACCCCGTGCAAGTGCGCAATGATAGCCCTAATCACTCTCCACTAATTGCCGGCCGTTTCCCCTCTTTTAATTCCCCTAATCGCGGCCGCATTAATTCCGACGAGCCCCCAAACCGCCGACCTCCCCCTCCTCTTTCCCCTATAAAAAAACCCCCCGGGGGAGCTCATTCCGCATCCTCTCTCCCTCCTCCACCTTTCCCCACCTCACCGAGCCTCCCCCCCGCGCGCCGCCGCCCCGAGCTCTCCCCGTGCTGCTTGCTCGCCGCCATCCTTCCTCCGCCACCCCAACCCCACCGGAAGGCCGAGACCGCCACCATCCTCTCTCCCCTGCCGCTCGCCCGGCGGCCGGCGCGGCCTTGTCTTGTGCGCGCCATGCTCGTCAGGCGCCGCCCCGGTGGGCCACGTCGGTCGGCTGCGTGCCGCGTGGCCGCCATGTGATGCCACGTCAGCCGGCCGTGCCACCTCAGCCTTTTGCGCGGTCCGTGGACTCGGTCCACGGTAGACCCGGCCCACATGTCCGAATTTTTGAATTTTAAATTTATGCTGACATCAGCATTGCGTCATAAAAATTCTTTTCCTTTATAAAAATATTTCGACCGAAATTAAAAATAGCGCTGACGTCATAATTATGATTTTGTAGTACAAAATAAATCGAAAAATCTTTTTTTTCTTTTTCTTTCAATTAAAACTCCCCGATGCCATAATTTTCTCATTTTAACTCTGATTTGACCCATTCAATTTCTAAATTTTTCTAAAATCATGAACTAATCAAATATACACTCTTTTTCAATTTTTGAATTTTATTCAAATTTATGTGTATTTATTTGCTTTGTTGTTTTGTCTTTTCACAGAGAACCGACGTCGTCAAGATTTTGTCGAGTCAGCAAAGAAGAGGAACCAAACAGCGCACAAGAAGGCAAGTCTACTTTGAACATTTTGAACCTATGTTTATGAAATATTTTTGATTATTTTAAATTTAGTGCATTGCTATGTTACATAAAATGATAATTTCTGTTGTAAAGATAATAGTTAAACCGATAATTGTTATGCCCTCATTTGACGTTGACAACCATGTACCTTTGTAACCGTAGGATTTCCTTTGTCTCAATAATGAGATTATTATAAAACTTTGGTAAATGTTGTAATGGTAGTAAAATGCTTAGTCGTGCTATATATCCTTTTGTAACCTTGGAATGAAAAATTATATTTCATTGATCTAGATTTTTGTTGAGAAATTAGTGAGATTGGTGTTGCCACTGTACCTTCAAAAATAAATAAAATGTAAAAATTGTTTTAGACCAGGGCGGATGGTTGGTTTGGATTGGTGCGGTTAGCACGAGAACTTGTAAAGTGTATGTTCCGCCCTAGTCAATTAAGGACCGACGTTTATGTTTGTCCAGACTGAGCACTACCGTACAACCACAAGTCTATATGGGTACGACCTAGCTGACTAACTTATGATAGGCTAGTTTAGGTACCACCAGTAGAAAGTGGGTGCCAGTGTGTACTGGTTATTCACAGTGAGGGACAGGGTTTCTGACTGGGTGGTTTAATCCTTCAGCGGTGAAATCTCAGCGGGTGGTGTCTAGCTAGACTAGAGTAAGGTAAAGACTTTGTGATAAATTATCTGGGTCTCATGCCTAAGGAAGCATGTTGGCTATTAAGATGACTTATCTCTTGTGGGTAAAGTTGTACAACCTCTGCAGAGTGTAAAACTATTCGAATAGCCGTGCCCACGGTCAAGGGCGGACAAGGAATGCATTCACATGGTAGCTCATTGGTTTTGGTTTTAAAGTAAAAGTTTTGAGAACCGAGAGTGGTTGGAACTCCCGGACTTGTCCAAGCGGATGTAGCCAGTGTGGGTGGATGTAACCCGTTGTCTTCAACCTTAGCGGTTAGAGCCTGTGATCTAGTGTTGGTGGTTGTAACCTTCACTATTTAATTTGATAGATTCTGTTAAAACAGTTACTTTATTTAAGCTAATGCCTTCTAAAATATTTAGTGGTATTTGATATAAAATATTGCTTGGTGCGAAAGAACCATATAACCCTCCTTTGTTAAGCCATGCATCTATTGCATTTTCCCAAGACTTGCGGAGTACTTTATGTACTCACATGTTGCACTCAAAAATAATACCCAGAGGAATATGAAGCTCAAGAAGGAAACTTAGACTATGGCGCGTATGGATTCGACGAAGGCTTCATGGAGTATTAGGTTGCGCTTCTCCAGTCAATTGCCTGTGGCGTATTGACGGGTCTCCGCTGGAATTATCTTTTGCTTCCGCTGTGTTTTGTGAGTTTGTGAGGTCTTGAAACCTCAGTTGTAATAAAGAGGCCTTTTGGTCTGTACTCTCTATTATTGTAATAAAGCGTTGTTATTTACGGAATCATCACTGTATGACTGTGTGCACTAGCTTTGATCTGGGACTAATGCTATAATACACAGAGGGTCTGGATTCTGAAATCCGGGTCCCGACAAATATGCTTGTTGTGGTACGCTAGCAGCACACATAACAGGGCACCATGGACTTAGCGAAATTTTAACTTGACGGGGATCCATACCCTCAAGATTTAGCCAAGTTCTGACTTGATGCTATGTGAGGGGATCCATACCCTCGACATTTAGCCAAGTTCTGACTTGATGCTATGCGAGGCACGGGGTTGAGGAATATACGTGAGGGCATCCATGACTTAGCCAAGATTTTGGCTTAATGGGCACGCGGACGCCCGAGCCTTACCAAAAAAATTTGCTTCACGTCACGTGAGTGCTCCACGCGCGGATGAGTGCTAAATTCATGCTTCTTGACGGGTTGTTGCATCGAGGCAAAGCCTTCGAGGCGGGCAGCATGTCGGAGTGAAGCCTGCAAAGGCGAAGCTGGAGGCGCATGATCACCCTGCGAGACACAACCTTCGTGGTAGACAGTGCGTCAGATCGAAGCCTATGAAGGCAAAGTCATCGACATAGGGTTGCCCCAGTGAGGCATTGCCTTCGAGGTGGGCAGCGCGTCGGAGCGAAGCCTGCGAAGTCAAAGTAGGAGAAGCGTGGTAGCCTTGATGAGTCACAGCCTTCGAGGCATGCGGTGCGTTAGAGCGAAGCGTATGGAGGCGATGTCGAAGACGCAGGGCCACCCTACTGAGGCATGGTCTTCGAGACGGACAGCGAATGGATCGGGGTCGCCTTGTCGAGGTGTGGACTCCGAGGATATCGCGGGTGGCGCATTGAAGAGACGCCTATGAAGGAGAGGTACGAGACACGGGGCCACCCTACCGAGGCATATTCTTCGAGGTGGGCGGCGCGTCGAAGGAGACACGTGGCCGCCCTATCTAGGCATAGCCTTCGAGGCGAGCAACGTGTCTGAACCAAGCCTACGAACCGAAGAAGTCGATGTAGGGACTGCCCCATCGAGGCAAGCGACTCATCGGAGTGAAGCCTATGAAGGCGAAGTCATCAATGCGAGACCGCCTCATCGAGGCACTGCTTTTGAGTTAGGAGGCACATCGGAGTGAAGCCTACAAAGGCGAAGTCGTTGACACGTGGCCACCTTACCGAGGCCAAGTCTTTGAGGTAGGCAGCACATTGGAGCGAAGCCTGTGAAGGCAAAGTTGAAGACGCGAGGCCACTCCATCAAGGCATAGCATTCGAGGAGGGCGGCATGTCAGAACGAAGCCTTCTCAAAGAGGGAAACAAGATTTGGATCAAAACCCTAGAAAATGAACATGAAGAGCCCAAAAGTGAGATTCTTGCAAATTGATCAAATAGCTCTTGGGATTAGGTGACCAAAGGGTCTAGAAATGTAATTTCATCCCTGAGCAACCCATTTTGCTACTCAAAAGCAAGAATCAACAAGAAAACGAAAATCTCAAGAATTGCACATAGAAAGCATCGAAGCAAGAGAAGAAACTTCAGATTTTCATTCCACAATAAAAGTCACAAAGAGTCTTGATACATATGTACAAAGGAACAAGAAGAAGGATTACAAGCCTCTCAATCCATTCTCTCTCTCTCAATCCTCAAGAACACCAAGAACCACACATGTTCTTGGGAGGAACACACACACCCACTTCACAAGAGAGGAGAGCAAATGAGGGAGACACACATGCTGCCCTTAACTAGTCTCCACCCACTAAAGCCTAAAGCAAAAGGCCTCTCCAAAGGCTCTTTAGACTAAAGCAAACCCTAACTCTCTCTCAAAGGGCATGAAGGGGTATGTAGCCCCCAACAACTATTTATAGCCCCTGGCTAACGGGTCTCCCACCCGTTACGCCGGCTAAACCCGAACGGAGCACGCTCCCACTTGTGCAGCCTCGCGAAATCACCATTTCGCCCCTCCTGCACCTTCCGGGAAGTTTCCGCGCTCCTTGTCGTCCATGAATCGCAACCACATCGAATCTCCGCCGTCTTCGACACATTCGACCGTTCTGACCTCGACACTGCCTGTGTCTAGTCCGGTCACCTCGTGTCTCACCAAGACTCCACCTCGACGTCCTGCAGCCAGCACAGGCAAGAAACGCATCAAATAGCACCGCTCGATACATGAAAGCATAAATAGCATTATACTTACTCATGATGAGGTCCAAACCTGTCGAATCAACAGAAAATGTATCCTAATCCCATACGACCAAGTTTGACCAAGTCCGACCAAACCCGTTGCACCACACAACGACATGGTCGAACCAACCACCTCAAACTCGACTTCCTAAACCAATGTCAATTACTCATCATACACATGGGATGACCTCCACGTGGTCTCTCAATCTCCACCTTGATGAGTATATTGACAAACCCAGAAAGAGCATGAAGTTGAGTTTGAAGAGTACGACATGGTCCATAGAAAGAAAATGAAGCTAATGACCACGTCGACAGAAGGATTACTAGAGCAACAAAGAAAGAGCAAATTGTTCTCCAAAGCTCTAGAAAGATCCCAAGAAAAATCTTTTTCTATTCTCCCCCTTTTGGCAATAAACACATCAAGGAAGCAAAAGAGAGAATATGACATGTTTTGGATACAATGGCTGAAGTTTGTTTATTCTAAGCATTTAAAGCCATGAGAGTTATCCAAAATGACCATAAATGATTACACCAAGCCATAACTCAATAAAAGGCTATCTAGATCATGACAAGATATGTATATGCTAGCTAAACCAAAGGGATGACAATGTAGTGCACTTTGTGAGAAAGTCAAGTCATCAATGAGCTAAGTCTAGCTAGAGACATCCAAGAATGATGCAGGCCATGTCAATAAGCTAAAGTGGAACCAAGAAGCTAAGATTGAGTCCAAATAGAGTGCTATATGCTCAAGAATGAAACATTGGTTCAAGTACTTGGTTCTTTTGTAGTTTAAGCAAATTGAGCACAAATGACATATTTTCTTTTGAAACTTATGGTCATTTCCAACCAATATTTTTATCATGTGCTAGATCTCAAGCCTTATGCGACTACTCCAAGTGAGAAGCTTAAGAAGATAGTCTAGGTCATCCAAAACTCCCCCTGAATTCATGCCTAATGCAATGGCAAGCCGTCTCATGAGAAAGAATTGGTGAAATCAGTTCTTTCGCACAAAAGAGATCTTTTTGCTTTCGAAATGATTGTACTAACTTATGCATCATCAAGAGACTAAAACAACTCTATCTAAGGCTCAAAAGAGATTCAACGCTCAACTCAGCCTATTTGACATGGCATGAATCATAAAAGGATAACTCAAGAAAGACTAGTCTTGAGTGCTAATATGACAAGTTTTAGTTCAATTTGTGCAAGTTAAATTAACTTATCATGGCAAAAGCTAGTCTACACATATTAAGTCATGATAAATGTAGCAAATAAGCACAAGTCATGGCAGGGTGTAAAGCATTTTAAGCATGTCATAACAGGATAATAATCAAGGCTCAATGTAGTTATATTACAATGCAGAATTACATGTAGAAAATCCAGCTCCCCCTAAACATAAGATGCATCTTTTAGTTCAAGTTGAGTTATGTCAATATTAAGCTCCAGAAACTCCCAAATGAACTCCCCTTGAACCAAAGCAATAAAATCGAGAAGCTGGCAAGAAAGATAAACAGGCAGTCCTTAAAGCATAGATAAGATCAGAAAGATCTATGGCTCAGACTGACTCTCGTCTACCCCATATGACTCTAGGACTATCAACTGGACATCTAACAGACTAAGAAGCAAACACGTACCCTGTCTACCCGAGAGTGGTCCAACCCTCGCTAGAACCTATAAGCAGTGGGTAAGCTCGACCTAGTAAGAAGAGAACCAGCTAATAAGCAGCATCCTAGAATCACAAGATAAGAGTAAGAAGTCTAAACAACTAGACGAGAGAAACACTCTAATCTATGCTAGGAGGACTAACCCAATGCACCCATATGCAATGCAGACAGAAAGGAGTAAGAGCATATGAGAGACCATGTGAGGGTCATCCCGTGTGAGTGATGAGTAATTGACATCGGTTTTCAAAAGTCGAGTTTGAGTCGGTTGGTTCGGACCTTGACGTTGCGTGGCGTAACGGGCTCGGTCGGACTTTGGTCGAACTTAGTCGTATGGGTTAGGATGTATATTCTGTTGATGCGACATGTTTGGACTTGTTTATGCTATTTACGCTTTCATATATCGAGCGGTGCTATTTGACGTGTTTCTTGTCTGTGTGGTGCGGGGACGCCGAGGTAAGTCGTGGCAAGACACGGTAGACCGGACTAGGCGCAGGTGGCGCTGAGGTCGAACGGTCGGGATGTGTCAAGACGACGTGGACTCGAGGTGGTTGCGAGGCGGCGAGGCAAGGGCGAAGCTTCCCGAAGGTGCGGGGGGCGAAACGGGAATTTCGCAAGGCCGCACAAGCGGAGACGGCTCCGTTAGGGTTTAGCCGGCGAACGGGTTGGAGACCCGTTAGCCAAGGGCTATAAATAGAGGTGAGGGGCTGCATACCCCTTAGGACACTCGAGAGTGAGTTAGGGTTTTGAGAGCTCATTCATCCCTTTGTGTGGGTTGTGTTCCTCCCAAGAAGCATGTGAGGCTCTTGGTGTTCTTGAGGATTGACAGTGTGAGGTTCTTTCCTATGTGCGCATGTGTTCTTGAGAAGAACCATGTAGTGTGTCCCTCTTGTCTCAATCATGTATGGGGATGGAGTGTTGATTTTATGAGTAATCTTTCATGTTTCTTGCTTCAATCAGTGAGCTATTCTGTGATGTGATGAGTCCATTTCTTTTGCTTCTCATGTTTGCTCAAGTTTCTGCTATGTGTGGTTCGGTTGTTCTTGTTTTTGGGTCTGAGAGGAGAAGTATTCACTCGCTGCAAATTTCTGTCACATAGTCTCCCGTTGGTGTATCAAGTTCTGGAGCTTTCAGCTGTGTTTTATCTCTTCCTGTCTATTACTTCAATTTGTCCAAAGACTCAAGTGAAGATAAAAAAGAAAACTGCTTTCTCTTTTGGGTTCTACCGCTCGCATTTCTGTTCGGGGCCATTCTTTTCTTATTTTTGTGCTGGTTTTGACCCTCTTGCATGTAGTCCAAACGATCTCGGGTTTGGCTGAAATTTTTACTGTCTACTCACTAATCTAAGCTGATTTTAATTGAGTAGCATGCAGTCCGGAATTCCACCTTTTTCAGTATTTTGCTGCAGCAAAATCGGCTCTTCTTTTTCCTGCATGCTTTCTTCTAAAGCTTTCTGTTTTCTTTTCAGTTCACCTCTCTTTCGGTTGTGACCTTCCTTCTGCACTGCTTTTCTTCTTGCACAACACCTTTCTTAAAAGTTGTTTTGGCTCTCGATTTCTTACGCCTAAAAGGAACAAATAATGATCAACAATTTCTAAGTTTTGATTTAGTCCTCTGTATCTTTTTGAACCAACAAATCTCAGTCTATCTTTCGTTTTGAGCACAACCATCTTTTTCTCTGTTTCGTTCTGCACTGATTCATTGTCCGATCTGTGTGTGCGTTGATTGTTAGCAGATTATGTAGTTTGAATTTTTGTCTTCTTTGGCCAGAGACAAGCAGCAAATGTTTAGCAATCTGTCTGTTGTTTAGTTTCTCGTCTAAATTATCAGATCGAAAGTTTCCGTCCCAAGGTTCGCTTTGTCCTTTTGCTTGGTCGGTTACTGTCTCGATTTTAGTCTTCACCGCTTTTGGCGAGTTGCTATCTGTTGGGTTTTGTTTAACTCGCTCTTGCTCGGCTCTTTTGGTCTTCAAAGAAAGTCTTGCTCATTTTCGTAAAAGAAGTCGTGGGGATACTAAAGGGTGATTTTTATTTTAAAAAAAGGCACCATTCACCCCCCTGTTGCCATTTCCGGTCCTACAATTGGTATCAGAGCCGGTTAGCTCTTCTTTGATAGATCTTTAACCGGTCTCAAGAGCCATGGCGACAGACAAGTATTCCACCAAGCCCCCGATCTTCGATGGGATAGACTATCCCTTCTGGAAGAGTCGGATGGAGACCTACATCTAGGCTCAGGACTACGCCATCTGGCGAAAGGTCAAGGTTCGGTTTGCTGTTCCTGCCGATGAGGACGTCAATGCCGGAAACATGGCTGACGTTGAGGCAAACGCTAAGGCAAGGAACGCATACCTAGGGCCTGAGTTGTAGTGAGTTTGACCGCATATCTCATCTTCCGTCTGCCTTCGATATTTGGGCGACCCTCAATGCTTACCATGAGGGCACCACCCAAATAAAGGCGGCATGACAGACCAGTTCAAGCGAGATTATAACAAGTTTGAAATGCTCGCTGGCAAGTCCCATGATGAGTGTTTTGCGCGTTTTCACAAGATCTTGAGCAACCTCCGAGCGGTCGGTCTCACGTACCCCGACTTGGACAATGCTCGTCAGATGCTCACTGCACTCGATCTGCGTGTTTGGGAGATGAAAGTGACCACCATCAAAGACACGACAGACCTCTCGACCCTGACTCTTCACGCGCTGTACTCACGCCTCAAAACTCACGAGATTGACGTTGTCTCTCGTAGGTCGAAGTCACAGTCGATAGCCTTGGTCACCGATCTCGCAAATTTTCTCATGCTTACAAGAGAAGGAGGGACGGAAAGAGAGGAGGACCTGTGATTTGCTTCGAGTGTGGTGGCCCCAACCACATTCGTGCAAACCGCCCAAGGCGGAGAAGGGCAAGAACGACTACGGCGGTTCGGGCAAGAACGACTACACCGACAAGAACCGCAACAAGAAGACTCCAGCTCAGACGCAAGGCAAGAAGACGTTTCGCAACTTTGGCAAAGCCAAGAAACTCTTCCACCGCGTCCTCACCGCCTTCGACGACCTCGACCTCAGCGAGGTGGAGGGATGGAGCGACAACGACGGGACAGGAGATCAAGAACGTAAGGATGGCGGCGACGACTTCTCCGGCATGTGCTTCATGGCCCTTGAGGGCGAGATCAGCGACAGCGAGGTCTACTCCGACTCCGACGAGGTATGTCCCTCCTATGACCAACCAAATGGCTAGGATTAGGGCTGCCCCCTGTGTGTCCTGCGAAGCCCTCAAGGTTGAGGTGGCCGTGCATTAGGAGAAATATGCACGTGCTATTCGCTCTTCTGCTATTGGTTCTTCTCCTTCCTCTCCTCCTGCTGTCTATTCGTCTTCTCCTTGCTCTTCTTGCATCTCTCTTTTTCGGGAGTGTTAGTATCTTATGAACACTCTCGAGAAATTTGTAGGAGGCAAGAAAAAGCTTAATCTTATTTTAGACCAGTCAAAGATTTGCAAGTTCAATCAGGGTCTAGGATATGATTTCCGTGAGGATGTGAGGAAGCATCCACCTGTCGTGCTCAGACCCGTAGCCGCAGGTGTGATTGAGGTCAAGCTCAAGAACAAGAATGTTCAATTTAAATCAGCGGGTTTTGTTCAAAGGATTTCTAACAGCAAGGTGACTTCACCGCAGACTTGACCTCGTATATGGTATCATTGCACCTTCTGTCAGAAGGATGGACATTTGATTGACCATTGCTTCAAGCGCGCCAAGATCGCGCGAAGAGACCGTGTTGAGTCTCTTAGGCGTATTCAGGGTCAGCCCTAGACCTTGAGTGCACCTAAGACCAACACGAGGTCTAGGCTTGCTACTGTTGGTAGTTTTGGGCAGCATCGAGGACTTGGTTCTTCCGAGTTTTCTGGTTTTCGTCCTCATGCTCCCTTCGGTCATGACTTCCGTCGTCCTGAGGGTAGATCTCATTTTCCCAATCGAGATAGCTATCCGCGGCGAGATCTGCGTGTTGCCGGTGCTTCGACTCGCTCTCCGTAGCGGCCGGATCCAAAACGACTTGTGTCTGCTCACGGACCTTCCGCTTCCTTGAGCGACGGAGGCGAGGGTAGTTAAAGGTCATCGTGTGTGACTACTTCTTCTGCTCGACGTGTGACTCAGTATTGGGTTCCAAAATCTATTTTGATTTATCCCAGTACTGAGACTTTGCTCTCTTCTTGACTCGAGCTCACGGGTAGGGAAGGAAAGGTTTGGCTCAGACCTGTGTGTTCACGACACATGACCGGAGATTCCCGATGGTTTTCTTCCTTGCCGTGCTCGGTGATGAGACGATCACCTTGAGATGCTTCATCTGGGCGTGTTATCGCCAAAGATACGGTCTTGCGTTAATGATTCTTTCATTTTGAAAGATGTTGCCTTGGTTAGTAAGTCGCAGATAATTTGCTTTCCGTTTCTCGACCACCGATGACGGCTTTGAGGTGAGTTTTAAGAAAAACAATTGCAAAATTCTTGATTCTTGGTAGTCCGGTTTATGGATTTCTCGCTTTGGGAGGATCTTCGTGCTGATTTTTCCGGGTTTTCCGTGATCCTCTCGGATGTTTAGTTGCTTACGAGTCCGCGACCTTTCCTTCGGCATAGGAGACTTGGTCATATTGGATTTGACCATTTGACCCGAGTTAGCGGCGACGATCTCATTCGTGGTCTCGCGAAACTCAAGATGGTCAAAGATCTTGTTTGCGCTCCATACCAAGCACGGCAAGATGGTTGCCGCTTCTCACCCTCCGGTCCAAAGTGACTATGACCGATGCACCGGACAGTGCTCCACATGGACACAATCGGACCGGCTCGAGTGCGATCTGCAGGAGGAAGTGGTATGTTCTTGTCGTGGTCGATGACTTCTCGAGGTACTCTTGGGTGTTTTCTTAGCCTCGAAGGATGAGACGTTTACACATTTCCGAGGCCTTTTCGGTGGGCTTTCTGCTGAGCTTCCGGTGCCTTACGAGCGATCCGCGATGACAATGGCACGGAGTTCAAGAATTCCTACCGAGAGGTTCGTGGTGAGCAGTGTAGAGCACCAATTCTCTTCTCCGCACGTCCCACAGCAGAATAGCGTCGTGGAGAGGAAGAATCGTACCTTGGTCGAGATGGCCAGGATGATGCTTGATGAGTACTCTACACCGCGGAAGTTTTGGGCTGAGGCTATAGCCACCGCGTGCCATGTTTCTAATCGAGTTTTCTTCTGCACACTTGCACCGCACTTCTTACGAGTTGAGATATGGGCGAAAGCCGGTGTTTCTCACTTCGTGTGTTTGGTTGCAAGTGCTTTATTTCAAGTCAGGGAACCTAGATAAGTTCGAGTCACGTTCTTGTGATGGGATCTTTCTAGGCTACTCGACTTCTTCGTGGGCCTATAGGGTGCAGGCTGCGAGTCTAGCAAAATGGTAGAAACCTGTGAGGTGACTTTCGATGAGGCGGTCAGGGACTAGGCCCGACATCTCGGTTCACTAGAGCGATGCGAGACCATCTTTGTGGATGATGAGGATGATGGAAATGAGGGTTGTCACCCGATCCGGTCCCTCATCCACCCCTTGAGGTGCCTTCTTCCACAAACCTCGAGGTGATCACCTCACCTATACGCTTTTCGGGGCTAGTGGCTCTGTTCCTACCCGTCAGTCACGAGGTAGAGGCCACTTCTTCATCTCATCCTGGACCTTCAAGACATATCCAAAAATCTCATCCTTCAGAGCAGATGATTGGAGACCTCTTTGAACGAGTCACACGCTCCAAGTCTGGCGTGTCACTTTTCTGTCCCCACTCTACCTTCGTAGCTTCCTTTGAGCCCAAAGACGTTTGTCATGCTTTATCTGACGAATCTTGGGTCAATGCCATGCATGAGGAGCTCGAGAGTTTCGAAAGAAACAAGGTCTGGACACTTGTTGAGCCCCCTCGAGGTCACAATATCATTCGGACCAAATGGGTGTTCAAGAACAAGCGAGCGAGGATGGGGTTGTCATTCAAACAAGGCTAGGCGGTTGCTCAAGGGTACTCCTGTGTTGAGGGTCTAGACTTGAGGAGACCTTTGCCCTCAGAAGCGTCTTGAGGCCATTAGAATTCGCTTGCCTTTGCAGCTTCTAAGGGCTTCAAACTTTACCAGATGGACGTCAAGAGTGCCTTTCTCAATGGCTTCATTGAGGAAGAAGTCTATGTCAGACAGCCTCCAGGTTTCGAGAACCCCAAATACCCTAGTCATGTCTTCAAGCTTTCCAAAGCGTTGTATGGACTTAAGCAGGCCCCTAGAGCTTGGTATGAGAGGCTTAAGTCCTATCTATTGAGACATGATTTCGAGATGGGTAAAGTTGACAAGACCTTGTTCATTCACCGGCTTTAATGACCTTCGCTCGCCTAAATTTATGTCGATGACATTATCTTTGGCGGCTCTTCTCATGCTCTAGTTTCACAGTTCTCGGATGTCATGAGCACCGAGTTTGAGATGAGCATGATGGGTGAGTTGACTTTCTTCCTTGGCTTCGGATCAAGCGAGACTCGGAGGGTACCTTCTTGGATCAAGGCAAATCACACCGTGATCTCCGAGACGCTTCGACATGAGTGATGGAAAGCCGGTGTCGACTCGATGGCTTCTACACCGCACTTGACCCGATGAGGACGGCGAGCCGCTTGATCAAAAGGAGTTCGAAGTATGATTGGCTCTCTTGTACCTCACCGCCTCGAGACCGGACATACACTTTTCCGTGTGTTTATGTGCTCGGTTTGAGCTTCTCCTCGCGTGTCTCACCGCCAAAGCGGTGAAGCGCATCTTCGGTACCTTCGAGCTACCATTGACTATGGTATCGGTGCTCTTCCTCCTCTGTCTATCCCTTAGAGCCTTTTCGGATGCGAGACTTTGCCTATCAGAGGATAGATAGGAAGAGCACTCTGCACCGCCGGTTCATTGGCACTTCTCTCGTTTCTGGTCTTGAGGAAGTCGTCGGTGTTGCATCCACCGCAGAGGCCGAGTATGTTCTTCTGACCGATTGTTGTAGCTGTGTCCTTTGGATGGTCTCGACTTTGCGGGACTTTGGGTTAGCTATCGACCGTGTTCCGCTCTTTTACGATAACACGTCTGCGATTAGCATTTCTAAGAACCAGCAAACACTCTCGGACCAAGCACATTGATATCAGATATCACTTTCTTCGAGACCATGTAGAGAAGGGTGACATCGTGCTTCAGTTTGTGGAGAGTAACCACCAGTTGGCTGATATCTTCACCAAGCCTTTGGATAGCATGAGGTTTTTAGCTCTGCGGGGAGAGCTTGGGGTGGTTTGTCCTTATGGACTATTGTGAGGGGGAGCTTTGGGCTTTACTGCATTATCATATTAATTATGCTTCTGTCTTCTTACTGTTGCATTGCATCTGTGGGTGCATTGGGTTTAGTCCTTCCAGCATAGGTTAGAGTGTGTCTCTTGCTGAGTTCCTTAGACTTCTTACTCTTATCTTGTGCTTCCAGGATAGCTGTTTCTTATCTCACTAGGTTGAGCTCACTCACTCCTTGTAGGTTCTAGCGGGGGTTGGGCCACCCTCGGGTAGAGAGGGTACGTGTTTGCTCTCTAGTGTGTGTTTTCCTGTCAGCTGATAGTTCTGGAGTCATATGGGGTAGATGAGAGTCGATCAGAGTCATTAGTTTTCTATCTTATCTATGCTTTAAGGGCGCCTTTCTTGATTTCTTTACCGACTTCTCGTTTTATTGCTTTGGTCTGTGGGAGTTCATTTGGGAACTTCTAGATCTTAATGTTGACCTAACTCAACTTGAACTAAAAGTTGCATTTTATGTTGAGGGGGAGCTGGATTTTCATGCATGTCATTCTGCATTGTAATATAACTACATGGAGCCTTGATTATTATCCATTGATGACATGTTTAAAATGCTTTACACCTTGCCATGACTTGTGCTTATTTGCTACATTTATCAAGACTTCAGATGTGTAAACTAGCTTTTGCCATGATAAGTTAATTAAACTTGCTCAATTTAAACTAAAACTTGTCATGTTAGCTTTTCGAGATTAGTCTTTCTTGAGCTATCCTTTTATGATCCATGCCATGTCTAGTAGGTTGAGTTGAGCGTTGAATCGTATTGAGTCTTAGTTTGAAATGTTTTAAGTCTCTTGATGATGCATTAGCTAGTACAATCTGTTAAAAGCAAAAGATCTCTTTGTGCGAAAAAACTGATTTCACCAATTCTTTCTCATGAGACGGATTGCCATTGCACTAGGCATGAACTCAGGGGGAGTGAGAGATCATGTGGAGATGATCCCATCTTTGTGATGAGTAATTGACCTTTGGTTGAAGGAAAATTGAGTTTGTTTTGGGTTTTTTCTGTGAAGTCTTATCTCGGCGAAGTTGTAGTCATATCGACTTGTCCACGGCTCGTTCGACCATGTAGGATGCCATACGACCACGTTTGGTCGTGGTCGAATTCGTTCGTGAGCGCACGACCACGTTGAGGTGTTCTCGGCAAAGCGGCGGTGGTCGGAAGGCGTTACGACCACGTTGTCGAGTATCGGGTTCGGTAGAAACAGCGTCACGAGTACTTTGGCCGTGGTCGGAAGGGTTTACGACCACGTTGGCAATTGGGAGGCGTTCGATCACGTTGTAGCGCTCGAGCTCGACCACGCCATGAGCCCTCGGAAGATTTGACCGTGGTCGGCACTCGGCGCTAGGGTTTACGATCACGTTGTGGGATCGGAGCCTCGACCACGTTGGGCGGTCGGGCGTTCGACCACTTTGGCCGTGGTCGGTGGGCATCACGACCACGTTGTGGGAGCTCGAGGCCTCGACCACGTTGTGGGAAAGGAGCCACGACTACGTTGTGGCACTTTCGGTGGTGCGACGCGCCAGCGCTCGGAGAGCTACGTCCACATTAGCGAGAATTGAACGTGGTCGAAACGCGTTCGACCACGTTATCGGTTGGATGACCGTGGTCGTGCGGGATCACTAAAATTGGTCGTGAGGGTGCATTTCATGTCCGATTACGGTGAGATTTGGTCGGTTGGGTTCCTTGTGATGTTGTGGACCTTGTAGACCTGGTTTGTTCTACATTTTGACAAGGTTTGGTAAAATCTAATTTCGTGGAAAAGAGTCTTGAGCTCGTGAGTCGTGCGAGTTGGATCGGTGCTATGTGATGGTTTTGTTGTGCGTGATGGTTGCGGTCTTGGGAGACATGTCTTGGTGAGGCTTAGAGAGGTCGGGACTAGACATAGGAGATGTTGAGGTCGAACGACGTGGAAGCCAAGAGGACGTGGTCTTGCCCGAGTGGTGTAACCGTAAAACAGCAAGGCATGAGGAGGAAGCTTGGGAGGCTCAAGGGCATTTTGGAGAAATGCCAAAGCGCAAAGGAAGCAGTGTCCTCCGGGAAAGCTTGGAGTTAGTGGTGCTATTGGGCAAAGCGGTGGAGCCGTTGCCCTTGGGTAATGGGCAAAGCATCGGAGGCCCGCAGCACTGGACTCTCAGAACGGTGGTCTGTTGAGACCCGTTAGCGCAGTGAGACTATAAATAGAGAGGTTAGGTCTCAGGAGCGAAGCGAGGTTGTCCCCCGAGTGCTCTGAGTGTTCCTCTCTATCTTGTGTGAGTTGTCTCTGGGTAAGAGCATGGATGCTCGTGTACCTCCGATGGAGTGGCTGTAGAAACCTCCATGTGCAATAGAAAAGATTGGATTCATCTCTCTGTATCTTTCTCAGTTTTTGTTCTTGAGATGATTTGTTTGATCCATTTGCCTTCTCTTTGTTCTTCTTGTTATATGTGTTTTCTCCGAGAAGTTGGCTTGTGCTTCACTTGCTCGGGACGGGAAGTCGTTTACTGGTGCTTGCTAAGATCATTCCCAGAGCAAAAGCGAAATCAAGAGAAAACCAAGTTACGTGGTTCTGCCGCTGGAGCTCTGTTCGTTTTCGACTCGGTCTTCTCCTCTTACATTGTGAAGACTTTGGAGGTTCTTGGTATTTTTACTTCCAGAGATCTTGTACGAGCTAAGTCTCAAGTTTCATTCTTTTTGGATCTCTGTGCAAAAAGATCTTTAAATTCTTGCTCCTCGGTCGTACCGACAACAGAGTATTTCTGTATCGTTACATTGTCGGATCGGCGACCTATTTGACCACGGCTTAGACCACGCGGTCTTTGGTCTTTTCGACCACCTGATTTCCAAATGGCCAATCTTTTCTAGCTTTCGACCACGGTAGTATCTCTCTCGTTGTCGGTTGATTGACTACTGACATAAGTTTTACGGTTCGGTTTCGCCGGCGCTATCCTCCGCTTTCGGTTTATCGACCACGGTCTTTGATGTGACGACTTCTATTGTTTATTCTCACGACCGTGTTCAACCACGTGTGTTTCTGGTGTGTCTTCGATCACGCCAGAAGATCTTTCGACCATGGTCGGCCTTCTCGGTTTTGACCGGCAAGTATTCTTCTCGATCCTCTTGGTTTCTCAGAGATCACTCGATTTTTCTCTCGGTTTCGGAGAAATCAATCTTCCTCTTCACACTATTTAGCTATCGGAGAAAAGATTAGGTTTAATTGTGGGAGAATTTTTAAGGCACCATTCACCCCCTCTGTTGCCATTTCGGTCCTTCAATTGGTATCGAGTGGTTAGCTCTTCTTCATAGATCTTAACCGGTCTCAAAGAGCCATGGCAACAGACAAGTATTCCACCAAGCCGCCTATTTTCGATGGCTGGATTACCCCTTCCGAAGAGCCGAATGGAAACATATATCCGTGCTCGGGGTATGCTATTTGGCGGAAGGTGAAAATACAATTTGTTGTTCTGCCGATGAGAACATCAATGCCGGAATATGGTCGATGTTGAGGCAAATGCAAAGGCAAGGAACATCATCATACGTGGATTGAGCAGAAGCGAATTTGATCGCATCTCTCACCTGTCGTCCGCTCACGACATCTGGGTGACCCTCGATGCATACCATGAGGGCACCTCCCAGATCAAGACGGTTCGACAGGATCAGTTCAAGAGCGAATACAACAAATTCGAGATGCTTGCTGGAGAGTCCCTTGACGAGTGCTTTTCACGCTTTCATAAGATTTTGAGCAATCTCCGAGCGGTCGGTCTCACATACTCCGACTCGGATAACGCCGACAGATGCTTTCAGACTCGATCTTGGGTTTGGGAGATGAAGGTGACTACCATCAAGGACACCACGGACCTCTCGACCTTGACTCTTGATGCGCTTTACTCGCGCCTCAAGACTCACGAGATTGACATAGTCTCTCGTCGGTCAAGTCACAATCGATGGCTCTAGTCACGGATCCCACTTGGCTTCGGTTCTTCCGCCGATTCTCTTTGCGGGTTCTCCCTAGCTGCTCTCGTGATGTAACTGATGATCAGTTAGAGCAGCTAGAGGATGAACAGCTGGCCCTCCTAGCTCGGAAGTTCTCCCATGCTTACAAGAGAAGGAGGGACGGAAAAAGAAGAGGACCAGTGATTTGCTTTGAGTGTGGTGGCCCCAACCACATTCGGGCAAACTGCCCCAAACTGGAGAAGGGCAAAACTGACGTTGGCGGTTCCGGCAAGAACGACTACATCGACAAGAACCGCAACAAGAAGCCTCCGGCTGGACGCAAGGCAAAAGAAGTACCGCGACTTTGGGAAGGCCAAAAGCTGCTCCACCGCGCTCGACGACCTCGACCTCGCCGAGGTGGAGGGATGGAGCGACGACGACGGACGGGTGATCAAGACCCCAAGAGCGGCGACGACTTCTCCCAAGATGTGCTTCATGGCCCTCGAGGGCTTAACCGAGCGACAATGAGTCAGCATCTCGACTCGGACGAGGTATGCCCCACCTATGACCAGCTCAATCATGCTTTTCTTAAGCTAGGTGGATTTCATGCTAGAGCTAAGGCTAGGTGTACTGAGTTAGAGAAGGAAGTAGCTAGATTGTCACGGAGCTTACTTCACTTACATCCGCTCCCTCCGTGATTTAATGTGATACATGCATTGCCTTGCTTGGAGACATGGAGAAACTAAGGACCTCGCATGATAGTGCGTCTCGGAACTTGACATTGTTAAGGTGGAGAACATTAGTCTTCTTGCCGAGCTTGAGATGAGTAGGGTAGTTCTGTTTCATCTTCTCTCGTTGAGACTATTTCTTGCACCTCATGTGAGGATAAGGACAATGCTTTTAGAGGTCTTTATACCATGTTGCTTGATCTCGCTCGAGACTTGTGAAAGTTGCAATAATTTAAAATGAACTTAAAAGGGCGATCACAAAATTGCCGAGTTACAAGCCTTTTACTTGAGCCTATTACTTCATGTGCAAATTGTCCCAAACTTATCACGAACTTGAATCGTCTCCAAACAGTTTCAAGAATTTGTTGATGATAATAAGAAAATGGCTCAAGATGCTTCTAAGGATCTGTTAGCTCACCATGCAAAAGTTGTAATAAACTAAAATCTGATTTGATTGCCTTAGATGAAAAGTGTGTGAAGCTAACTAAGGACCTTCTAGAAAACCACATCCTTCCCGTGCTTTCGTCAGGTCGAAATGTTGGAAAAGGATAATGACATGGTAGAGACGTTTAGGAAGAGTTACGAGAACCAAATGGCTAGGATTAGGCTGCCCCTGTGTGTCTGCGAAGCCCTCAAGGTTGAGGTGGCGTGCATAAGGAAAAATACGCACGTGCTATTCGCTTCTTCTTCGTTGGTTCTTCTTCCTCTCCTCTGTTGTTCTTTCTTCTTCACCGCTCCTCTTGCGCCTCTCTCTTTCGGGAGTGTCGGTATCTTATGAACACTCTCGAGAAATTTGTAGGAGGCAAGAAGAAGCTCAACCTTATTCTAGACCGCCTAAGATTTCCAGTTTAAAAGGGTCTAGGATATGATTTTCATGAGGATGTGAAGAAGCATCCACCGTCGTGCTCGGATCCGTAGTCGCGGTGTGATCGAGGTCAAGCCCAAGAACAAGAAAGTTCAATTTAGATCAGCGGGCTTTGTCCAAGGGATTTCGACGAGAAGGTGATTTCACTGCGACTTGGCCTCTCCGAAGGTGAAGCCATCTCATGCTACTTCACCCCTCGAGGCAAAGTATCATTGCACCTTCATCGGAAGGATGGACATCGATTGACCAATGCTTCAAGCGCCAAGATCGCCAAGAGACCGTGGCCGAGTCTCTTAGGCGTATTCGTGGTCGCCCTGCACCTTGAGTGCACCTAAGACCAACACGAGGTCTAGGTTTGCTATGTTGGTAGCTTTGGGCAGACCGAGGACTTGGTTTTTCCGAGTCTTCGTTTTTAGTCCTCGTGCTTCCTCGGTCGTGACTTCCGCCGTCCCGAGGGTAGATCTCGTTTTCCCATCGAGATGCCTACCCGCGGCGTGATCGACTGCTGGTGCACCGACTCGCCGTCCGTAGCGGTCGGACCAAAGAATGCCTTGTGTCTGTTCATAGACCTTACGCTTCTTTGAGCGACGGAGAGTGTAGGGTAGTTAGAGGTCATCGTGTGTGACTACTTCTTCGCCGACGTGTGACTCAAGATTGGGTTCCAAAATCTATCTTGATTTATCCCAAGATCGAGACTTTGCTCTCTTGTTGACTCGTGTTCGCCAAGGTGGAAGGGAAAGGTTTGGCTTGTAGACTCCGGTGTTCACGACACATGACCGGAGATTCCGCTGGTTTTCTTCCTTGCCGTGCTCCGTGTGATGAGACTATCACCTTTGGAGATGCTTCATCTGGGGCGCCATCGCCAAAGGTACCGTGTCGCATTAATGATTCATTTATTTTGAAAGATGTTGCTTTAGTTAGCAAGCTGCAAGACAATTTGCTCTCGCCTCTCACCACCGATGACAATTTCGAGGTGAGCTTTAAGAAAACAATTGCAAAATTCTTGATTCTTGGTGTAGTCCGGTTTATGGATTTCTCGCTTTGGGAGGATCTTTCGTGCTGATTTTTCCGAGTCTTTTGGTGATCCTCTCCGTTGTTTGCTTGCTTCGAGTCCCGCGACCTTTCCTTCTCGCATAGGAGACTTGGTCATATTGATTTGACCATTTGACCCGAGTTAGCGGCCACGATCTCATTCGTGGTCTGCCAAACTCAAGATGGTCAAAGATCTTGTTTGCGCCCATGCCAAGCACGACAAGATGGTTGCCGCTTCTCACCCTCAGGTCCACAAGGACTATGACCGATGCACGGGACATTGCCCACATGGACACAATCGGACCGGCTCGAGTGCAACTGCAGGAGGTAAGTGGTATGTTCTTGTCGTGGTCGATGACTCTCGAGGTACTCTTGGGTGTTTTTCTTAGCCTCAAGGATGAGACGTTTTCACATTTCCGAGGTCTTTTCAAGAGGCTTTCGCTGAGCTTCCGTGTGCCTTACGAGCGATCCGCGATGACAATGGCACGGAGTTCAAGAATTCCTACTTTGAGAGTTTCGTGGTGAGACGGTGTAGAGCACCGTTCTCTTCTCCATACGTCCCTCGCCAGAATGGCGTTGTGGAGAGAAAGAACCGCACCTTGGTCGAGATGGCGTGACGATGCTTGATGAGTACTCTACACCGCGGAAGTTTTGGGTCGAGGCTATAGCCACCGCGTGCCATGCTTCCAATCGAGTTTTCTTGGGCACACTTGCACCGCACTTCTTATGAGTTGAGATACGGGCAAAGCCTAGTGTTTCTCATTTTCGTGTGTTTGGTTGCAAGTGTTTTTTCTCAAGTCCGGAACCTAGATAAGTTCGAGTCACGTTCTTGTGATGGACTTTTTCGGGCTACTCGACTTCTTCGGGCCTATAGGGTCCGGAACATGAGTCTAGTAAAATGGTAGAAATCGTGAGGTAACTTTCGATGAGGCCGGTCCGGGACTAGGCCCAGATCTCGTGTTCACTAGAGCGGTCGAGACCATCTTTGTGGATGATGAGGATGATGGAGATGAGGGTTGTCTACTCGATCCGGTCCCTTCTCCATCCCTAGAGGTGCCTTCTTCCACCGCACCTCGAGGCGATCGCCCCTACCTTCGCTTCTTCCGAGCTAGTGGCTCTGCTCCTACCCGTCAGTAACGAGGTAGAGGCCACTTCTTCATCTCATCCAGACCTCCAAGACATATCCAAAAATCTCATCCTTCCGAAAGCGATGATTGAGATCTATTTGAGCGAGTCACACGCTCCAAGTCCGGCGTGTCACTTTTCATCTCCACTCGCCTTCGTAGCTTCCTTTGAGCCCAAGGACGTTTGTCATGCTTTATCTGACGAGTCTTGGGTCAACGCCATGCATGAGGAGCTAGAGAGTTTCGAGAGAAACAAGGTCTGGACGCTTGTTGAGCCCCCTCGAGATCAAAATATCATTGGAACCAAATGGGTGTTCAAGAACAAGCAAAGTGAGGATGGGGTAGTCATTCAAACAAGGCTAGGCTGGTTGCATGTGGGTACTCCTGTGTTGAGGGTCCGGATTTCGAGGAGACCTTGCCCTCGTAGCTCGCCTTGAGGCCATTAGAATTCGCTTGCCTTTGCAGCTTCTAAAGGTTTCAAGCTTTACCGATGGATGTCAAGAGTGCCTTTCTCAATGGCTTCATTGAGGAAGAAGTCTATGTCGACTGACCTCCGTGTTTCGAGAACCCCAAATACCCAAGTCATGTCTTCAAGCTTTCCAAAGCGTTGTATGGACTTAAGCAAGCCCCTAGAGCTTGGTATGAGAGGCTTAAGTCCTATCTATTGAGACATGATTTCGAGATGGGTAAAGTTGACAAGACCTTGTTCATTCGCCGGCTTGGTAATGACCTTCGTCGTCTAAATTTATGTCGATGACATCATCTTTGGCGGCTCTTCCCATGCTCTAGTTTCACGGTTCTCGGATGTCATGAGCACCGAGTTTGAGATGAGCATGATGGGTGAGTTGACTTTCTTCCTTGTCTTCCAAATCAAGCGAGACTCGGAGGGTACCTTCTTGCATCAAGGCAAGTACACCCGTGATCTCCCGAGACGCTTCGACATGAGTGATGGAAAGCCGGTGTCGACTCCGATGGCTTCTACGGCCACACTTGACCCAGATGAGGACGGCGAGCCAGTTGATCAAAAAGAGTTCAGAAGTATGATTGGCTCTCTCTTGTACCTCACCGCCGAGACCGGACATACACTTCTCTGTGTGTCTCGTGCTCGGTTTCGAGCTTCTCCTCGCGTGTCTCACCGCCAAAGCGGTGAAGCGCATCTTCGTACCTTCGAGCTACCATTGACTATGGTATCTGGTACTCTTCCTCATCCTATCTATCCCTTAGAGCCTATTCAGATGCAGACTTTGCTGGCTGTAGAATAGATAGGAAGAGCACCGCACCGCCGGTTCATTGGCACTTCTCTCGTTTCTTGGTCTTCGAGGAAGCAGTCCGGTGTTGCACAGTCCACCGCAGAGGCCGAGTACGTTGCTGCAGCCAGTTGCTGTAGCCAAGTGCTTTGGATGGTCTCGACTCTGCGGGACTTTGGGTTAGCTATCGATCGTGTTCCGCTCTTTTGCGATAACACGTCTGCGATTAGCATTGCTAAGAACCCAGTGCAACACTCTCGGACCAAGCACATCGATATCAGATATCATTTTCTTCGAGACCATGTAGAGAAGGGTGACATAGTGCTCCGGCCAGGAGAGTGACCACCGTTATCGATATCTTTACCAAGCCTTTGGATAGCATGAGGTTTTCACTCATGGGAGAGCTTGGGGTGGTTTGTCCTTATGGACTGCTGTGAGGGGAGCTTGGACTTTCTCGCTTACTATATTGATTATGCTTCGTCTCATTTCATTGCATTGCATTTACGGTGCATTGGGATTAGTCCTTCTAGCATAGGTTAGAGTGTGTCTCTTCTTCGAGTTGCTTAGACTTCTTGCTCTTATCTTGTGCTTTCGGGATAGTGTTTCTTATCTCACTAGGTTGAGCTCACTCACTTCTTTTAGGTTCTAGCGAGGTTGGGCCACCCTGCGGGTAGGTGGCACGTGTTTGCTCTCTAGTGTGCGTTTTCTCGACAGTTGTTGTCCTGGAGACATATGGGGTAGATGAGAGTCAGTCTGAGCCACAATATCCTCTATATCTTATCTATGCTTTAAGGGACTGCTTTCTTGATTCTTTTGCCGACTCTTGATTTTTATTGCTTTGGTTGTGGGGAGTTCATTTGGGAACTTCTAGATTTTAATGATGACATAACTCAACTTGAACCGAAAGTTGCATCAAATGTTAAAAGGAGTGGATGTTCTTCTTTGTATTTGTAACATAACTTAATGGAGCCTTGATTATTATCCTTTCATGACATGTTTTCTTTATATTACATCTTGCCATGATTTAAGCTCCATTGCTAATTTGATCATGACTTTATATGTGTAGTCAAGTCTTTGCCATGATAGGTTAATTAAAACGCTAAATTTAATCAAATTCCTGTCATGTTCATATTTGAGACTAGTCAGCTTTGTGTTATCCTTTTATGGTTCTTGCCATGTCAAATAGGTGAGTTGAGTCTTGAATCTTAGTTGAGTAATAGATTGAGCTATATAGTTTCTTGATGACACATAAGTTAGTACAATCTATCAAAAAGAGATCTCTTCGTGCGAAAAACCGATCTCACCAATTCCTTCTCATGAGACGGCTTGCCATTGCACAAGGCCCGAACTCGGGAGATTTGGATGACCAAGATCATTTCCTTAAGCTTCTCGCTTGGAATGATCGCATAAGGCTTGAGGTCTAGCACATGACAAAAATATGATTGAAAACAATCATGAGATCTCTAAAAGAAAATGTCATTTATGCTCAATTGCTAAAATTTCAAGTGTACTTAAACAAATGTATCATTCTTGAATAAATAGCACTCTAGTTGGCTCAACACTAGCTTCTCGATTCCATTTAGCTCATTGACATGGCTTGCATCATTTGTGGATATCATTAGCTAGACTAAAATCTTGTTTGACTTGACTTGCTAAGCACTTCAAATTAAAAAAATCAGATTATACCATCTGTTAGCTTAGCTTCTCTTTACATACATAGTCATGATCTTTGTAGCATACTTGTATGTTATGGCTTGGTGTAATACATTTGGTCATTTTGGATAATTCTCATGGCTCGCATACTTTGAATAATCAAATCACCATTTCATCCATCATTTTGACTTATTCTCTCTTGCATACTTGATGTGTTTATTGCCAAAGGGGAGAATAGATTGGAGAAAAGAAAATTTCTCAACTTCGGGAACTTGCTAGAGCTTTGGAGATCAATTTGCTCTTTATGTGTTGCTCTAGTATTCTTCCGTCGACATGGTCATAATTTCATTTTCTTTCCTTGGACCATGTCGGCTTCTACAAACTCAACTTCATATTTTTTCGGTGTTTGTCAATATACTCATCAAGGGGGAGATTGAGAGATCATGTGGAGATGATCCCATCTTTGTGATGAGTAATTGACCTTGGTTGAAGGAAAATTGAGTTTGTTTTGGGTTTTTCGTGAAGTCTTATCTCGGCGGTTGTAGTCATATACGACTTGTCCCCGGCTCGCTCGACCATGTAGGATGCCATACGACCACGCTTGGTCGTGGTCGAATTCGCTCGTGAGCGCACGACCACGTTGAGGTGTTCTCGGCAAACCGGCGGTGGTCGGAAGGCGTTACGACCACGCTGTCGAGTATCGGGTTCCAGCCGAGCAACGTACGAGTACTTTGGCCGTGGTCGGAAGGGTTTACGACCACGTTGGCAATTGGGAGCGTTCGATCACGTTGTAGCGCTCGAGCTTCGACCACGCTATGAGCCCTCAAGATTTGACCGTGGTCGGCACTCGGCGCCAGGGTTTACGATCACGTTGTGGGATCGAGCCTCGACCACGTTGGGCGGCCGGGCGCTCGACCACTTTGGCCGTGGTCGGTGGGCATCACGACCACGTTGTGGGAGCTCGAGGCCTCGACCACGCTAGGGAAAGGAGCCACGACCACGTTGTGGCACTTTCGGTGGTGCGACCGCCAGCGCCGGAGAGCTACGTCCACATTAGCGAGAATTGAACGTGGTCGAACGCGTTCGACCACGTTATCGGTTGGATGACCGTGGTCGTGCGGGATCACTAAAATTGGTCGTGAGGGTGCATTTCATGTCCGATTACGGTGAGATTTGGTCGGTTGGGTTCCTTGTGATGTTGTGGACCTTGTAGACTGGTTTGTTCTACATTTTGACAAGGTTTGGTAAAATCTAATTTCGTGGAAAAGAGTCTTGAGCTCTGTGTGAGTCGTGCGAGTTGGATCTGCTATGTGATGGTTTTGTTGTCTCGTGATGGTTGCGTGTACCGGGAGACATGTCTTGGTGAGGCTTAGAGAGGTCGGGACTAGACATAGGAGATGTTGAGGTCCGAACGACGTGGAAGCCAAGAGGACGTGGTCTTGCCCGAGTGGTGTAACCGAGAAAACAAGCAAGGCATGAGGATGAAGCTTGGGAGGTCAAGGGCATTTTGGAGAAATGCCAAAGCGCAAAGGAAGTCGTGTCCTCGGGAAAGCTCCGGAGTTGGTGGTGCTATTGGGCAAAGCAAAGGAGCCGTTGCCACGGGTAATGGGCAAAGCACGGAGGCCAAGAAAGCTTGGACTCTCAGAACGGTGGTCTGTTGAGACCAAGTTAGCGTGTGAGACTATAAATAGAGAGGTTAGGTCTCGTGAGCGAAGCGAGGTTGTCCCCGAGTGCTCGAGTGTTCCTCTCTATCTTGTGTGAGTTGTCTCGGTAAGAGCATGGATGCTCGTGTACCTCCGATGGAGTGGTCAGAGAAACCTCCATGTGCAATAGAAAAGATTGATTCATCTCTCCGTATCTTTCTCGGTTTTGTTCTTGAGATGATTTGTTTGATCCATTTGCCTTCTCTTTGTTCTTATGTTATATGTGTTTTCTCCGAGAAGTTGGCTTGTGCTTCACTTGCTCAGACTGGAAGTCGCTTTACTACCTTGCTAAGATCATTCCCGAGAGCAAAAGCGAAATCGGAGAAAACCAAGTTCGTGGTTCGCCGCTGGAGCTCTGTTTGAGTTTTCGACTCGGTCTTCTCCTCTTCATTGTGAAGACTTTGAGGTTCTTGGTATTTTTACTTCCAGAGATCTTGTACGAGCTAAGTCTCAAGTTTCATTCTTTTGGATCTCGTGCAAAAGATCTTTAAATTCTTGCTCCTCGGTCGTACCGACAACGAGTATTTCAGATAATGTTACATTGTCGGATCGGCGACCTATTTGACCACGGCTTAGACCACGCATCTTTGGCCTTTCGACCACACCGATTTCCGGTGGCCAATCTTTTCTAGCTTTCGACCACGTAGTATCTCTCTGTTGTCGGTTGATTGACTACTGACATAAGTTTTCTAGTTCGGTTTTCGCCACGCTATCCTCCGCTTTCGGTTTATCGACCACGGTCTTTGATGTGACGACTTCTATTGTTTATTCTCTCACGACCGTGTTCAACCACGGTGTGTTTCTGGTGTGTCTTCGATCACGCCAGAAGATCTTTCGACCATGGTCGGCCTTCTCGGTTTCGACCGCCAAGTATTCTACTCGATCCTCTTGGTTTCTCAGAGATCACTCGATTTTTCTCTCGGTTTCGGTGAGAAATCAATCTTCCTCTTCACAGCTATTTAGCTATCAGAGAAAAGATTAGGTTTAATTGTGGGAGAATTTTTTAAGGCACCATTCACCCCCCCTCTGTTGCCATTTCGGTCCTTCAGGGAGTTTTGGATGACCTAGACTATCTTCTTAAGCTTCTTGCTTGGAGTAGTCGCATAAGGCTTGAGATCTAGCACATGATAAAAATATTGGTAGGAAACGACCATAAGTTTCAAAAGAAAATATGTCATTTGTGCTCAATTTGCTTAAACTACTAAAAGAACCAAGTACTTGAACTAATGTTTCACTCTTGAGCATATAGCACTCTATTTGGACTCAATATTAGCTTCTTGGTTCCGCTTAGCTTAATTGACATGGCCTGCATCATCCTTGGATGTCTCTAGCTAGACTTTGCTCATTGATGACTTAATTTGTTCACAAATTGCACTATAATTCAGATTGTCATCTCTTTGGTTTAGCTAGCATATACATATCTTGTCATGATCTAGATAGCATATTTATGTGTTATGGCTTGATGTAATCCTTATGGTCATTTTGGATAATTCTCATGGCTCTAAATGCTTAGAATAAACAAACATCAGCCATTTCATCCATCATCATGACTTATTCTCTTTTTTGCATTCTTGATGTGTTTATTGCCAAAAGGGGGAGAATAGATTGGAGAAAAAGTCTTTTGGGAATCTAGAGCTTGGAGAACAATTTACTCTTTCTTGAGTTGCTCTAGTGATTCCTTCTGTCGACATGGTTATTAGCTTCATTCTTTTTCTTTGGACCATGTTGGACTCTTCAAACTCAACTTCATATGCTTTTTCGGTGTTTGTCAATATACTCGTCAAGGGGGAGATTGAGAGACCATGTGAGGGTCATCCCGTGTGAGTGATGAGTAATTGACATCGGTTTTCAAAAGTCGAGTTTGAGTCGGTTGGTTCGGACCTTGACGTTGCGTGGCGTAACGGGCTCGGTCGGACTTTGGTCGAACTTAGTCGTATGGGTTAGGATGTATATTACGTTGATGCGCTGTGTTTGGACTTGTTTATGCTATTTACGCTTTCATGTATCGAGCGGTGCTATTTGACGTGTTTCTTGTCTGTGTGGCTGCAGGAGGGGCGAAACGGGAATTTCGCAAGGCTGCACAAGCGGGAGACGGCTCCGTTAGGGTTTAGCCGGCGTAACGGGTTGGAGACCCGTTAGCCAAGGGCTATAAATAGAGGTGAGGGGCTGCATACCCCTTAGGACACTCGAGAGTGAGTTAGGGTTTTGAGAGCTCATTCATCCCTTTGTGTGGGTTGTGTTCCTCCCAAGAAGCATGTGAGGCTCTTGGTATTCTTGAGGATTGACAGTGTGAGGTTCTTTCCTATGTGCGCATGTGTTCTTGAGAAGAACCATGTAGTGTGTCCCTCTTGTCTCAATCATGTATGGGGATGGAGTGTTGATTTTATGAGTAATCTTTCATGTTTCTTGCTTCAATCCGTGAGCTATTCTGTGATGTGATGAGTCCATTTCTTTTGCTTCTCATGTTTGCTCAAGTTTCTGCTATGTGTGGTTCGGTTGTTCTTGTTTTTGGGTCTGAGAGGAGAAGTATTCACTCGCTGCAAATTTCTGTCACATTGTCTCCCGTTGGTGTATCAAGTTCTGGAGCTTTCAGCTGTGTTTTATCTCTTCCTGTCTATTACTTCAATTTGTCCAGCAGCTCAAGTGAAGATAAAAAAAAAGAAAAACTGCTTTCTCTTTTGGGTTCGGCTGCTTCTGCATTTCCTGTTCAGTTTCATTCTTTTTCTTATTTTTGTGCTGGTTTTGACCCTCTTGCATGTAGTCCAAACGATCTCGGGTTTGGCTGAAATTTTTACTGTCTACTCACTAATCTAAGCTGATTTTAATTGAGTAGCATGCAGTCCGGAATTCCACCTTTTCAGTATTTTGCTGGCAGCAAAATCGGCTCTTCTTTTTCCTGCATGCTTTCTTCTAAAGCTTTCTGTTTTCTTTTCAGTTCACCTCTCTTTCGGTTGTGACCTTCCTTCTGCACTGCTTTTCTTCTTGCACAACACCTTTCTTAAAGTTGTTTTGGCTCTCTGATTTCTTCTGCCTAAAAGGAACAGCGAATGATCAACAATTTCTAAGTTTTGATTTAGTCCTCTGTATCTTTTTGAACCAACAAATCTCAGTCTGTCTTTCGTTTTGAGCACAACCATCTTTTTCTCTGTTTCGTTCTGCACTGATTCATTGTCCGATCTGTGTGTGCGTTGATTGTTAGCAGAGTATGTAGTTTGAATTTTGTCTTCTTTGGCCAGAGACAAGCAGCAAATGTTTAGCAATCTGTCTGTTGTTTAGTTTCTCGTCTAAATTACTGTACCGAAAGTTTCCGTCCGGCAAGGTTCAGTTTGTCCTTTTTGCCGGTCAGTTCGGCTGTCTCTGATTTTAGTCTTCAGTCTGCTTTTGGCCAGGTTGCTATCTGTTGGGTTTTGTTTAACTCGCTACTGTTCTGGCTCTTTTGGTCTTCAGCAAAGTCTTGCTCATTTTTCAGAAAAGAAGTCTGTGGGGATACTAAAGGGCGATTTTTTATTTTTAAAAAAAGACACCATTCACCCCCCTCTGTTGTCATTTCCGGTCCTACAGCATAATCAATATAGTAAAGAAGTAAAGCACAAACTCCCCCTCACAACAGTCCATAAGGACAAACCACCCCAAGCTCTCCTCGCAGAGCTGAAAACCTAGAGCTCTCCAAAGGCTTTGTAAAGATATCAGCCAACTGGTGGTCACTCTCCACAAACTGGAGCACTATGTCACCCTTCTCTACATGGTCTCTAAGGAAGTGAAATCTGATGTCAATATGCTTGGTCCGAGAATGCTGCACTGGGTTCTTAGCAATGTTAATTGCAGAAGTGTTATCACAGAAAAGTGGAACACTGTCTATAGCTAACCCAAAGTCCCGCAAGGTCGACGCCATCCAAAGTACCTGGCTGCAGCAACGTACTCGGCCTCTGCGGTGGACTGAGCAACACCGGAATGCTTCCTAGAAGACCAAGAAACAAGAGAAGTGTCAATGAATTGGCAAGTGCCAGAAGTGCTCTTCCTATCTATCCCACATCTAGCAAAGTCTGCGTCGGAGTAGGCTCTGAGGGAAAGACAGGAAGAGGAAGAGTACCAAATACCATAGTCAATGGTAGCTCGAAGGTACCGAAAAATACGCTTCACCGCCTGGCGGTGAGACACGTGAGGAGAAGCCTGAAACCGAACACAAAGACACACAGAGAAGTGTATGTCCGGTCTCGAGGCAGTGAGGTACAAGAGAGAGCCAATCGTGCTGCGATACTCCTTCTGATCAACTGGCTCGCCATCCTCATCTAGGTCAAGAGAAGCTGTAGAAGCCATTGAGGTTGACACATGTTTGCCATCACTCATGTCAAAGCGTCTCAAGAGGTCACGGGTGTACTTGCCTTGATGCAAGAAGCCATTGAGGTTGACACATGTTTGCCATCACTCATGTCACTCATCCTCATCTTGATTTGGAAGCCAAGAAAGAAGGTCAACTCACCCATCATGCTCATCTCAAACTTGGTGCTCATGACATCCGAGAACTATGAAACTAGAGCATGAGAAGAGCCGCCAAAGATAATGTCATCGACAAAAATCTGGACGAGCAGAAAGTCAGTGCCATGCCTACTAATGAACAAGATCTTATCCACCTTACCCATCTCAAAACCATGACTCAACAGATAGGACTTAAGCCTCTCATACCAAGCTCTAGGGGCCTGCTTAAGTCCATACAAGGCTTTGGAAAGCTTGTAGATATGGTTTGGGTATTTGGGGTTCTAGAAACCTGGAGACTATCTCACATAGACTTCTTCCTCAATAAACTCATCGAGGAAGGCACTCTTGACATCCATCTGGTAAAGCTTGAAGCCCTTAGAAGCTGCAAAGGCAAGCAGGATCCTAATGGCCTCAAGTCTAGCTACAGGGGCAAAGGTCTCCTCATTGAGTTACCAGTCTAGCCTTGTTTCGAATGACTACTCCATCCTCACTCTGCTTGTTTTTGAACACCCACTTGGTCCCAATGACATTGTGACCTCGAGGGGGTTCAACAAGCGACTAGACATTGTTTCTCTCGAAATTCTCTAATTCCTCATGCATGGCATTGACCCAAGACTCATCAGAAAGAGCATGACAGATATCCTTGGGCTCAAAGGTGGCAATGAAAGCAGAGTGAAGACAGAAAAGTGACAAGCCTGACTTTGAGCGTGTGACCTGCTCAAAGAGGTCTCCAATCATCTGCTCAGAAGGATGAGCTTTCTGGATATGTCTAGGAGGTCCAGGATGAGATGAAGAAGTGGCCTCTACCTCGTGAGTTGACGAGATAGGAACAGAGCCACTCGCTTCAGAGGAAGCGGAAGGCAAAGGCTGATCGCCTCGAGGTGCGGTAGAAGACGGCACCTTAAGAGGTGGATGAGGGACTGGACCGGGTAGACAACCCTCATCTCCATCCTCCTCATCATCCACAAAGATGGTCTCGGACTGCTCTAAAGAACCTAAGATGTCGGGCCTAGTCCCCGGACTGGCCTCATCGAAGTTCACCTCACAGGTCTTTACCATTTTACTAGACTCATAGTTCCAGACCCTATAAGCCCGCGAAGAAGTCGAGTAACCTAGAAAGATACCATCACAAGAACGTGACTCAAATTTGTCTAGGTTCCCGGAATTCAAGATAAAGCACTTGCATCTAAACACACGAAAATGAGATACACTAGGCTTCCGCCCATATCTCAACTCATAAGAGGTGTGATGCAAGTGTGCCCTGAGGAAAACTCGATTTGAGACATGGCACGCGGTAGCTATAGCCTCAGCCCAAAATTTTCGCGGTGTAGAGTACTCATCAAGCATCGTCCTGACCATCTCGACCAAGGTGCGGTTCTTCCTCTCCACGACGCCATTCTGCTGTGGGACGTGCGGAGAAGAGAACTTGTGCTCTACACCTGTCTCGCCACAGAACCTCTCGAAGTAGGAATTCTTGAACTCCGTGCCATTGTCACTACGGATCGCTCATAAGGCACCGGGAAGCTCAACAGAAAGCCTACTGAAAAGACATCAGAAATGTGTAAACGTCTCTTCCTTCGAGGCTAAGAAAAACACCCAAGAGTATCGCGAGAAGCCATCGACCACGACAAGGACATACCATTTCCTACCTGCAGACTGCACTCGAGCTGGTCCAACTGTGTCCATATGGAGCAGCTGTCCTGGTGCATTGGTCATAGTAACTGTGACCAGAGGATGGGAGGCGTCAACCATCTTGCTGTGCCGGCAAGGAGAACAAACTAGATCTTTGACCATCTTGAGTTTCGGCAGACCGTGAATGAGATCCTATGCCAGAAAGAAATATCACGGGACTCAGAAGCAACCAAACACCGGAGAGGATCATCAGAAGACTCAGAACAATTATCACGAAAGATCCTCCCAAACCGAGAAATCCCGCAAACCAGACTACCCGAAGAATCAAGAATTTTGCAGTCGTTTTTCTTAAAGCTCACCTCAAAGTCGTCATCGGTAAGCTGAGAAACGGAAAGCAAATTATACTGCAGCTTACAAACCAAGGCAACATCTTTCAAAATGAAAGAATCATTAATGCACACTGTAGCTTTGGCGATGACTCGTCCAGACGAAGCGTCTTCGAAGGTGATCGTCTCATCACCTGGAGCGCGAGCAAGGGAAGAAAACCAATGAGAGTCTCCGGTCATGTGTCGTGAACACCCGGAGTCTACGAGCCAAACATTTCCCTTCCCTGCCCAGCGAACCTGAGTCAAATAGAGAGTAAAGTCTCAGTACTGGGGTAAATCAAGAGTGATTTTGGCACCCAATACTGAGTAACACGTTGAGCAGATGAAGTAGTCAAGCACGACTGACCTCTATCTACCCTACGCTCTTTGTCACTCAACAAGCCAGACGGTTTGTGTGTAGACCCGAAGCTGTTGTTGGGCTTGACTGCTACAGAGGAGTGAGTTAAGACACCAGCTACATGCTGATCACGGCGCGGGTAGCTATCTTGACGGGAAAAACGAGATCTACCCTTATGACGGCGGAAGTCACGACCAGGAGCAGCATGAGAACCAAAACCAGAAGACTCAGAAAAACCAAGTCCTCGATGCTGCCCAAACCCATCAGAAGCAACTAAGGCAAACCTAGACCTCGTGTTTGTCTTAGGTGCACTCAAGGTCTGGGGCTGACCCTGAATGCGCCTAAGTGCTGCAACATGGTCTCTACGCGCGATCTTGGCGCGCCTGAAGTATCGATTGATCAAGTGTCCATCCTTTTGGCAGAAGGTGCAATGATACTTCACCTTCTAAGAGGTAGAAGTAGCATGATGAGGCTTCGCCTTCTGAGAGGCCGAAGTTGCAGTTGAAATCACCATGCTGTCAGAAATCCCTTGGACGAAGCCCGTCGACTTAAATTTGACCTTCTCGGTCCTGGGCTCAGTCTCGATCACACCTGGTGCTATGGGTTGGAGCACGGCAGGTGGATGCTTCCTCATATCCTCATAGAAATCATATCCTAGACCCTGATTAAATCTGCAGGTTTTAGATTAGTCTAGAATAAGATTGAGCTTCTTCTTGCCTCCTACAAATCTCTCGAGAGTGTTCATAAGATACTGACACTTCCGAAAGAGAGAGATGCAAGAAGAGCAGGGGGAAGAAGGAACAACAGGAGGTAAGGGAGCGGAAGAGGAACCAACAGTAGAGGAAAGAATGGCTTGTGCACGCACAGCCGACTCTGAGGGAACAGTCCTACTACTAGTCAGTTGGTTCATGTCGCTAGGCGTCTTTACCTTACCCTAGGGCTCCCCCTTCTCAACAATCACATTATAAGCAGAGAGTGGCTTCTCTAGAAGGTCCTTAGTTAGCTTCACACATTTTTCATCTAATGCAACCAATTCAAATTTTAGTTTGTTACAACTAATGCAAGGTGAGCTAACAGGGTCCATAGAAGCATACTGAGCCAATCTGTTATTGTCATCAACTAATTCTTGAAATTGTTTGGAGACAGATTCAAGTTCAGCAGTAAGTTTGGGACAATTCACACATGAAGCAATAGGCTCAAGAATAAATGCTTGTAATTCAGTGATTTTATGATCTGCCCATTTTAGGTTCAATTTCAAGTTATTGCAATTTTCATAAGACTCGGGCAGATCCAGGAGCATGGTATAAAGACCTCTAACAACAATGTCCTTATCCTCACATGGGGTGCAAGCAACAGTCTCAACAGTAGTAGATGAAATAGAAGCAATCATACTCATCTCTAGTTCAGCCAAGAGACTAATGTTCTCCACATTAACAATATCAAGCTCGGAGGACAGACTATCATGTGAGGTCCTTAATTTCTCCATGTCACCCAACAGAGCACAGCATGTGTCACACTCATCACGGGAGGGAGTAGATATAAGTGAAGTAAGCTCCCATAATAGTCTAGCTACTTCCTTCTCCAATTCAGCACACCTAGCCTTAGACTTAGCATGAAATCTACCTAACTTAAGGAAAGCATCATTAAGCTGGTCATAGGTAGGGCTCACCTCGTCGGAGTCGGAGTACAGCTCGCTGTCGCTCAGTTCGCCCTCAAGGGCCATGAAGCACATCCCGGAGAAGTCGTCGCCGCCCTTGGGGTCTTGGTCACCCGTCCCGTCGTCGTCGCTCCATCCCTCTACCTCGCTGAGGTCGAGGTCGTCGAAGGCCGTGAGGACGCGGTGGAAGAGCTTCTTGGCTTTGCCAAGGTCGCGAAACTTCTTCTTCCCTAGTGCATGGACTGGAGGCTTCTTGTTGCGGTTCTTATCAGTGTAGTCATTCTTGCCCGAACCGCCGTAGTCGTTCTTGCCATTCTCTAGTTTGGGGTAGTTTGCCCGAATGTGGTTGGGGCCACCACACTCGAAGCAAATCACGGGTCCTCCCCTCTTTCCGTCCCTCCTCCTTTTGTAAGCATGGGAGAATCTTCGATCTAGGAGGGCTAATCGCTCATCTCGCAAGTCGCCTAACCGACATCGCTATGTCACAGAGAGCAGCAAGGGAGAATCCACAAAGTGACTCTGAAGAAGATCTGGAAGTGGGATCGGTGACTAGGGCCATCGATTGTGACTTCGAGCTATGAGAGACTATGTCAATCTCGTGAGTCTTGAGGCGTGAATACAACGCGTCAAGAGTCAAGGTCGAGAGGTCCGTGGTATCCTTGATGGTAGTCACCTTCATCTCCCAAACCCGAAGGTCGAATGCAGCGAGCATCTATGGAGCGTTATCCTTGTGGTATCCTTGCATGGACTGGAGGCTTCTTTATTTGGGTGGTGCCCTCATGATAAGCATCGAGGGTCTACCAAATATCGAAGGCGGACGTAAGATGAGATATGCGGTCAAACTCGCTATGACTTAGGCCCTGGGTTATGATGTTCCTAGCCTTTGCATTGGCCTCAACGTCAGCCTTGTTTCCGGTATTGACGTCCTTATCGGCAGGAACAGCAAACCGAACCTTGACCTTTCGCCAGATGGCGTAGCTCTAAGTTTGGATGTAGGTCTCCATCCGACTCTTCCAGAAGGGATATTCCATCCCATCGAAGATCGGGGGCTTGGTCAAGTACTTGTCCATCGCCATGGCTCTTGAGACCGGTTAAGATCTATGAGGAAGAGCTAACCGGCTCTGATACCTTTGAGCGGTAGTACCTCTCGACGAGCGGTAGTACCGCACCAAGAACAGCACACGCAGAAAAAGAGAAATCTGAGAAATTCGCAAGATTCTCGGATTCTTGGCTTGGGAAACTTTGAGGATATCAAGAAAATACTCCTAGAAGGATAAGCCAAGAACCAATTTCAAGATTTCTCTAGAGAATCAAAAGGGGAGATAAAAACCCGAAAAATACAGAGGGTTGCCCAAAAATCCAAAATTTCATTTCAACTCTGATCCTTTGGCCAAGCGGCTTTGTAGATATCTTAGCAATAGTTACTGGACTTCTACAAGCTAAGATTCAAGCCATCACAGAGAAGGAAACAAGATTTAAGGCAAAACCCTAGAAATGGGTCATGAAGAACAGAGAGACCCCAAGTCCGAAATCCTAAGATTAAACTTGATTTGCTCTTGGGAAAACTTTATCAAATGACCTTGAGGCACTATCCCATCATAGAGCAACCCATTTCACACCTTACAGGCAAGAAACAACAAGAAAAACAGAGAATCAAGAACTCGCCCAAAAAGGAGAAATGAGGAACAGGGAGCACAAGAGTGAAAAGAAACTTCAGATTTCCATTTCTAACCAAAAGATGAGTACAAAGGAGTCCCGATACGCATGGACATTCGAACAAGAAGAAGGATTACAAGACTCTCAACTCATCTCCACTCTCTCCCTCTCTCAAATCCTCAAGATCACCAAGAACTCTCCATAGTTCTTGGGAGGAACACACACAGGGTGCAGCACCTTCTTGCACACAACCACTCTCACCCACTAAAGCCTAAAGCAAAACAACCTCTCCAAAGACTCTTTTGACTAAAGGAAACCCTAAATCCTTTTCATGTGTTCAAGGAGGCATGCAGCCTCTCACCTCTATTTATAGCCCTTGGCTAACGGGTCTCCAACCCGTTACGCCGGCTAAACCCGAACGGAGCCCGCTCCCACTTGTGCAGCCTCGCGAAATGACCATTTCGCCCCTCCTGCACCTTCCGGGAAGCTTCCGTGCTCCTTGTCGTCCAAGCCTCGCAACCACCTCGAGTCTCCGCCGTCTTCGATACATCCCGACCGTTCTGACCTCAACGCCACCTGCGCCTAGTCCGGTCACCTCGCGTCTCGCCACGACTCCGCCTCGGCGCCCTGCTGACCACACGGATAAGAAACACATCACATAGCACCGCTCGATAACATGAATTAACCACATACCCTAAATATCAAACCATCCAAACCAAACTCAAATTCTATGCCCTGACTGTTTGCTCATGCCAGCGGTAGTACCGCTCTCCACAATGAAGTACCGCCAGCTGTAGAGTATCAAGAAGGTAAAGCTGCAGTAGTTCAAAATCTGGGAGCAGCACAACTGAACCCATTTCGCAAATTTCTAGCGCACGTGTCAATTACTCATCACAAACATGGGAGCACCTCTCACATGGTCTCTTAATAGCATTATACTTACTCATGATGAGGTTCAACCTGTTGAATCAACAGAAAATGCATCCTAATCCCATACGACCAAGTTTGACTAAGTCCGACCGAACCCGTTGCACCACACAACGACATGGTCCGAACCAACCACCTCAAACTCGTCTCCCTAAACCGATGTCAATTACTCATCATACACATGAGATGACCTCCACATGGTCTCTCACATAGCCTTCGAGGTGGGCGGTATGTTGGCATGAAACCAGTGGGAGATGAGAGACTGAGTGCTGTAAAAAAAGTTAAGGGACATCGAAAATAAGTTGCAAGCCATCGAAAATAAATTAAGAGCCGCTAAAGAATAGCCAAAAATTCCCAAGGAGAAGGCATGGATAATCTACCAAGTGAATGTGAGCTCAAAAATGTTGTTCAATAATGATCAACACTCGAGCTAGGGAAGCTACAAGGACAGATAACGTGAGATGGAAGCACGATATTGGAAGTGAGAGAAAATAATGAACACTCGATCAAGATCGCATTCGTTCGACATGATAGATGATCGAAGTCATTGTTGTGGGATAGGTAGAGTCCCATTACTTTTAGATATTGAGATCTCTAGCCTTATGTAGGTACGACAACCCTTGATTGATATTCGAGCTAGATCAACGGTAGATGATTCGAGCTGCTTGGGAGAGGTGTACGCGTGTTGTTGAAGAGCAATACAAAGTTATTAGGGGTTGTATCCTCCGGTAGGCTTGAGAGTGCCCATGAGACTGAGTTATAGGCATATTGGAGGGGTGTCTTGAGACTAAGTCATGAGGTGCCTTAGAGGTGTGCCCCGATGAGATTAAGTTAAAGGTGCACCGGAAAAGTGCCCATGAGACTAAGTCGTAGGGCACCAAATGGCCACTTTGGATGGTATCCCCTGAGTGGGCTCTGAGGTGCCCATGAGTCCTACTCATGGGCACTTTGGAGGTGTACCAACGACACTAAGTCATAAGCACACTGGTAAGATGCTCATGAGGCTATGTCATGGGGCATTGAATGACCACTCGGAGCAGTAGCCCCCCAGTGGGCTCAGAGGCACCCATCAGGCTTACTCATGGGCACCTTGGAGGTGCACCCACGGCACTAAGTCATAAGCACACAGAAGAGATGCCCACAAGGCTAAGTCATGGGGCGTCGAATGACCACTTAGGGTAGTAACCCCCAGTGGGCTTGGAGGCACCCCTGAGGCTTACTCATAGGCACCTTGGAGGTGTACCCACCACACTAAGTCGTAAGCACACCAAAGAGATGCCCACGAGGCTAAGTCATGGGACATCGAATGGTCACTTGAGGTGGTAGCCCCCTAGTGGGTTGGAGGTGCCCATGAGGCTTACTCACGGACACCTTGTTGGTGCGCCTATGACATAAGTTATAGGCATACCGAAGGGGTTCCCACAAGGCTAAGTCGTGGGCCTTCGAAGTATGAGAGCTGTGAGCTCTTTTACCCCCGTATGTGGGGTTTTTTCTTAGTGATTGAATGCATGAGAATGCTTAACCCTTGCCAAGCAATGGAGTAAGGCATATGGTGACCTAGAGGTCATTCTGTGCATGGCCTGGAGTCTAAGGGGGACGAGTCCTTAGCACATCCATCAACTTGGGCACTAGGCCAAAGTTGTCGCTCATGCCCTGGGTCCAGCGAGACACGAGTAGCCGTGGTAGAGGCAACGAACACCCAAGCCACCTTGGACTTTTGCTAGGGGAGAACACAGATGTCATGCGCCCTAGGCACCAGGGGGTGAAATCCCATGCGGGAAAAGTGTCTCGAGAGCCCAAGCGAGGACGTTGGGCCATGCGAGGGTGACATCGCCAGGGCACCGTGGCGTGGGCACCAGGGCACGAAGATATTGTGGTGTGAGAGTGCTGGACCATGCGAGGGTGCCATGGTGCGGGTATCGAGGCATGAAGATGTCGTGACTTGAGGGCACTAGCCCCGCGAGGGCACCATCACTCATGCACCATGGCACAGGCACTGGGGCGCATATAGTGTGGCGCCAGGCGTGGTGTCTTGGGGCACGGGCTCATGTACGCCCTCACCGTAGACTCATCGAGGTATAGAACGTTTTATATGGGAGGTGGTAGGAGGATTACCCGTTACTTGCCCCTAGCCCCCCTTGACCCTAAGGCACCTTGAAGGATGCTTGAGGGGCAAATAAGAGTGCTAAGGACTTCATCGCCTTACAGTTTGTGACGTCATGCGTGCTGGGGGTGATGGTTGGCCCTAGAAACCTTAGCCCTCTGACTGCGAGGGTGTCTTGAGGTTCCCGTCGGCTGGACCTCACATCGACCAGCGTAAGGGAGGATGGTGCACTTGGGAGTCCCAGGGCACGTAGGACGTTGTTCATTTTGTGCTGGATGGGCCCAATCCGCAGTGAGGGTGCATGCCTATGGCTCCTCTAGAGAGCGGATAGGTCATCCACGAGCTCATTGCACTCCAAAGCTAGAGGATACTTCGTGGACTTAGGGTATTTATTGGTAGGAGCCATAGCCTTTCGTCGATTAGCTACGGCCCCACGGACGGTGCCAATGTTGTAGGTGTGAAACCCAAACATAAGTGAAGGGGTGGACGTTGGCTGTCTTACGGGCCATCGTCCATGAGAGTAAAAATAACACAGGGATTTATATAGGTTTGAGGATCCGAGAGGACCGCCCTACTCTTGTCGATGAACCAACGGGGGTTACCTCCAGGGAGAGAGCCCCCGAGGGCTCACCAGTTTGAATATGCTTTTTGTATTCCTTGTGAGCTTGAGTTACAAATAAGAGATACATGGGTATTTATAGGCTCTTAGGCCCGTACAAAAGATTGGAATACCCCTTGGGGGATAACTACCATATGAGTACAAATAAAGTATGGACTTAAGATGCATAGTCTGATGATTCGACAGGTTTGGACTTCATCATGAGTAAAGTATGACGCAAATGATGATTATGTTGTTTCGTGCGGTGCTATGTGGCGGTTTGCTTGTCTGTGTGGTTGCAGGACTTCGGAGCTAGGTCATGGTGAGGCGTGGGAGGACCGGGACTAGGCACAGGAGGTGTTGAGGTCCAGACAGTCGGAGACGTCGAGGATGATCAAGGCTGCTGAGGTGGTTGCGAGCCGAGAGATGAGGAACCGGAGCTGGAGCTACCGGAGGTGGACACGACGGGCAACAGCGAATGGATCGGGACTAGACTCAGGGAGGAGTCGAGGTTCAGACGGTCGGATACCAGTTGCGGTTGTGTGCGACGGAACAGACCGGGACTAGACTCAGGAGGAGTCGAAGGTCCAGTCGGTCGGAGTCAGGTGCGGTCATGCGTGAACGACAAGGAGCGCGAAAGCTTCCCGGAAGGTGCCGGAGGGGCGAATCGGTAAATTCGCAAGGCTGCAAAAGCGGGAGACGGCTCCGTTAGGGTTTAGCCAGCGTAACGGGTTAGAGACCCGTTAGCCAAGGGCTATAAATATGTGTTGGGGGCTGCATACCCCCTTGAGAGTTTTTGTGCATTTGATCTCCATTTTGTGTGTGTTCCTCTCAAGAAGCATGTGATGCTCTTGGTGTTCTTGAGGATTGAGAGGGAGAGGGTGGATTGAGAGTCTTGTAATCATTCCTCTTGTTCTATTGTCCATGCGTATGGGGACTCCCTTGTAATTTTTGTTGGAATAAAATCTAAAGTTTTTTTGTTCTTGCTCTTGTCTCTCTAGCGTGAGTATGTGATGGCTTGAGTTCTTGTTTTCTCATAAATGTGTATGGGGTTGTGTGTGTGTTCTATGAGTAGAGGATGAATGAAAGAAAACTCTTGTAATCTTCCTTCTCTCCTCTATGAGAAAGTTCTTATCTGAGTCAACTTGGTTTCATGCCTTCGTCTGTTATTTCTTTGCTTCAGATACTTCTCTTGTTACTCTCTGTTCCTTCTTACTAGTAATGAGTATGAGTTGAATATTTTGTTTGAAAGGCTGTGTCTTCTCTGCTTTGAATGAGGAATCAATTCAAGGCTCTTTGGCCATGTTATTCCCTAAAGCAGGATTTTTATTGACATGATTTCTAGGCAGGGTTGTCTTTATCTCTTTTCAGCCAGTAGCTATTGTTCAATCGCTGAGTTTTGTTTCTTACCGAGCGTCAAAACAGTTTGATTCTTGCATCAAAAATCTGTCAAGCTGTAAGCAGCAAGTTTGCTCTTTGTTTTTCTGCGCGTAACTCATGGGCTGCAGCAGCATATGGGTGCAGTATGCATTTCTGTGCTTCCTTTTATTCGGCTGACCACAGAAACTACAGCTGCGTATTTGTTCTCCTTCATCTGTTGTGTGTGTTTCTTGGAAAGGAGAAGATGAATGTAATGGCTGTTAAAACTCTATGTTGACACAATTGTTCATCTCTTTGCATCTGTTGGGTCTGTTTTGTTCAAAAAGAAAGACGTTTGAGCTTGTGATTTTTCTTGCCTGTTGGAGAAAGTGATCAGGAAAATCTTGTACAGAAGCTTCAAGAAATGCATGATTTTCGTTGGTCTCATTTTACTTTGGAGAGCAGTCTTTAACTTCTGCATCTTTTCAGTTTTTCCTTTTCTTCTTTTGCAGCTGGTTCCCCTTTTGGTTGTTGGTAGCATTCTGCTCTCTATTTCCCTTTCCTGTCCGTTTCTGTTCAAAACCGAAAACAGGACTTGTGAGCTATCTGTAGCTCTTGATGTGTTCTCTGTTGGGGCATGCAATTCTTGTTAGACTTTCCTTGCCGATTACAATCAGTATCCCACTGGTTACTTTCAGTTTTTGGCTAGCTGCAGTTTTGGCTTTTCGGCTGCTCCAATGGTTGTTGTTCTTTTTCATTTTTGCTGCTGTGCTTTCTCTGTTTCAGTCCAGCGATAGTCCTTCCTACTGTGCAGTTTTCAGCAGTATCAAAAATCAGAAATTGAGTCTATTTTCGGGAGCAATTTGGGAGCAGTTTTGATCTTGATCTCTTGACTATTTTGTCTGTCCTGCTCTTGCTGTAAATCAGTTTTTATGCCGTGTGAACAGCATTCAATGGCAATCCGATTGATCTTTTTGTGAGCTCCTTTGAGTAGGAAATCTTTCAAAGCTTGTCTTCTTTTGCTTTTGCTTTTTCTATTTGCTTTTAGCTGTCAAAGAACATGTAGCTCACGGCTGAACCTTTGAAGTGTTGTCCTGAGCAGTAACTTATATTGCCTTACGAGCAATTGACAGCACACTTTTTTTATTCTTGTTTTTGATGTTTCTCTACTGTGGCAGCATAGTGCTGATATTTCTCTGCCGTGGCAAGTCTTTTCTGCTGGTTCTTTGCAGTGGCCTATTCTCTGCCGAAAAGAGGATTCTGGGGTACAGTTACAGAGATAATTTATAATTTACAGTTACAGATCTGATTTACAGTTTACAGTTACGGATTGGATTTACAGTTTACAGTTACAGATGCATTACAGATGCATTGCATATCATTGCATGAAAGTGACAGAGAAAGTAATACAGTTTACAGTGCCAAATTTATTTACAGAGTACAGTTATTGTTAGACTCGGATTTTTTAATCCTGGATCTCCTATGAAACCACTGCACTATTCCCTGGATCAGTAGATAGTGCTCACAGGTACATTGCTGCATCATTTCATACATCGTAGGAATCACATCAACTCATAATAATATTACATGACTAAGTTTGAATTATGCCACATAGGGCCACAGTTTTACATAAGGGCCGATTAGACCAAACGTCCATATTACAAAGGCATAACAGCGGAAACAAAAGCAAGGCAAGACCTTTCAACCACAGGCAGCGACTGGGGGTAAATGTCTGCCATACGAATATTACTTGGGCTTAAGTAATATTTATAGGCACACAACACCTTAGTCTAATTGCTTATGATTCCAGAAGCGCAGTAGTCGTCCTAAGTCTCGGCGTTGTTCCCTCCATCTGTAGCAGGGGTTTCTTCATATGCGTAATGATCTTGAGCCCTTGAATCTGATATTTGGTAATGCGAGTGTGAGCACACAAACCACCGTGCTTAACGAGCCAACACACAGGATGCAATAGATAATATGCATGGCTTATCAAGGGAGGCTCGAGTTGTTTTATTTGCCATAATTGCTTTTAAATACAATACTTAACAATTGCCTATGACTTAGCATTTTGGACCTAAACATGTTGCGTAAAAAGTATGCTTTACCATTAATGACCCAGAGACCATCCACCATTACCTTCAGCGTTATAGTCGCTTACATTACCACTGGGATGACACCCAGGACAACACAAATCAGGGCCTTTCTCCGCCCTTGACCGTGGGCATGGCTATTCGAATAGTTTTCACTCTGCAGAGTTTGTACACTTTACACACAAGAGATAGATCTGCTCGTTGCCCCACATGATTCCTTAGCCATGCGGTCGAGTAGATTATCACAAGACCATTACAATGCATAATCCTACTTGTGGTTACGCCCCACTAAGGTCTATCTTCTGTAGGATGTGTACATCCCTCGAGAAGGGTCCCTCGTGAGCCATCACGGGCAAAGGCGGGGATGAGACCATCCATCCCTTTGCTCGTGTTCATACCTTCACGTAACCACACTAAAGCTATGCACATTAGTTAGCCCTGCCTACAATTTGCCAGCTTGTGGTTGTACTGTTGTACCTTGGGAGGTCATCACAAGATTCAGTCCTTAGGGTTATCTGGACGGTTCTACCACTAACCACTTTTGTGCTTCCACTACACCACTCACACACACCCTCGAACCATCCGCCCAGATATCTAAACAAATGGGGTATTTGGGGAACATAAAATATCCTTGCCCAGATATACCAACTCTTTTCACTGTGACTTCCCAAATCAGTTCTCATAATTTAAAGTGATGCTTGGGGCATTTTGGTGCCCCCAAGTATCTAAGCACAACTAAGCATGGCACATAATTACGGACTTATTTTCGAAAGATTACCACTATAGTTTTACTAGGGTGACAAGGCTCACATGTTCAATTATTCCAAAGGAATGTATTATTTAACAAGCTAATTATTGGGCATGTAACTAGGATATTAAAATCGTACATATTTAGCTCATAAAATATCAGCATGCAGTTGATAATTTAAACGAAAGTAACTTGCAGAAAATGTAGGTTCGATATGATCAAAGTATTGACTCGCCTTGGTCACCGGGGTCTTGGTTTTGAGCGTCGGGGTTTGCTTCGGCTTCGGCTTCCTCTTCTTGAGCCTCGTACGATATTTTTACATACGCAAAAATCTAGATAAAAATCAGCAAACCAAACAAAATATCACCAACAATTCAATAAGCTCTAAAATTCATGGTTTCAGTCCCATGGATAGTTCTTGAATTTGGATGAATTTAGAAATTTGTTTCATTAAATTGGAGTTAAAATGAATAAGTTATGAATATTTGAAGTTCTCAGTTTATTTAAATTCGAAAGAAAAGAAAAAGGGATGGAAGACAGAGACTGACAGGTGGGGCCCACATGGCAGTGGTTCCCACCCGCAAGCGGTCACTGACAGGTGGGACCTAGTCGTCAGCGAGACACGCGCGCTGGCGATCGCTGGCAGGTGGACCCACCCGGGCGTAACGAAAAATTTACGAAAACTCGACCTCGGTGCTACGGAGACGGGGGCTCGAACGCGAGTGGCCGAGGGAGTTGGGAGAGAAGAGAGCGCTTAAACCAGTTAAGCCAGCGGTGAAGCGCTGGAACAGAGGAAGCTTGGGGGTAGGTACGACCGACGCTGGTGCCGGTGAGGGGCGGCCGCAGAGGGGGCGAGGAGGGGCAAAACGGGTCTCTAGGGTCTCGTGGAAGCCGAATGAGGTGTCGATGGGGGCCGGGGATCGCCGAAGGTGGGTCGGCGATGTGCGGCGGCGGCGAGCTCGGTGAGGCTCTCGGTGACAGAGAGGTACGATCCACGGGGAGGTTGGGGGAGGCCCGGAGTGAGTTCATGGCACTCCGAAGATGGCTCGAGAGGGTGGAATTGAGTTTTCTCGGTGGGAATCGGCGGGGAGCGTGGTTGCCGGAGTTGGGGAAGAAGAGCGGGGCCGGCGGTGAGGGAGCTCGAAAACTCGATTCCACGGAGGTGAAGGTGGTCTGAGGTGTGGAGAGCTCAAGAAAAAGCTTGGCTGCATTTATAGACGAGCGGGGCGAGGCTTCCATCGGGAGGCCTCCCGTGTTGTCGTGTCAGCGAGCGGCGGGAGCAGCGGTGGTGCAGGTGGCGGGGCAGAGCAAGGATCTCACGAAAGGATTTGGTATGATGGCCTGCGCTGCGCGTGGAGTGACAGAGAGGAGGCGTCGCGCGTGATTGAGACCGGGCAGAGCGGGGCGAGAAAAAGAGGCGATGGTAGAGGCCAGGGTGGCACTATTAGGGGCGGCGGTGACCTCTGGTCCGAATGCAGCGACCGCTGGTTCGACGTGGGCGGGGAGGCGGGCTGGGCTACTGAGCAAGCGGACGAGCCGGTTGCGGCCTTGAGGAGCAATCGGGGGGGAACGCATTAGAGAAGAAAAATAGTGCGGGGAGGTGAGCTGGGCCACCTGGCAGGAGAAAGGAAAAGGGTTGGGCCGGCTGGTGGCCGGGCCATTCGGCCGGTCTGACTTTTTTTTACTTATCTATTGATTATTGCAACCCTAAAATAGAATTCTCAAATTTTGGGTTCAAGTTGTACTTCTCCTTTAATGGATCATCTTTTCAAATTCGATTTTTAAAACTTTAGTCCCCATTATTTTTCACAAGTTTCTTCCATTATTGGGACCTTGACCCAAAACTCAAGGAAATCCAACAAAATTCGAATATCAGCAGAAATATATTCTAAAATAACTCAGAGGTTACACTTTTCCCAATTCTCAAATTTTCAGGGCGTTACAGTTATAGAGTTGATTTACAGTTTACAGTTATGGCATTGGTTTACAGCTTACGGTTCATGAAATCGATTGAGTGCTAAAGTGATGTCATTGTTTTATCATGTGCTTGCTGAGTCTTCGGACTCACCCTCGCTTTATCGTTGTTTTTTTAGGAATCTGTTGAAGGCGACATGCATGGGCGGGAGTAGCACAGTCGTTCACGTGCCATAGTGATTCACAGATCATCTACAGTTGATATATTTAGTCTTGGATAGTCTAAGTACCTTTTTGGTAATTAGCAAAGCTATATCTCTGCTGCGTTTAGTGTCAAGTGTACCGGCTTTTGTCGTTTGGTGGATATTTAAAGAAAAGAATTGCTTCGTAAAACCAGCGGCAAAGGTTGGAGTTGGTAACATTATAGAGTAGGTGGTAGCACTTTGGGCTCAGGGAGGGGCCGAGGTGTTACAGCCATGCTGTATGTACCCGTACAATGGCAAAGGTACCGCCAGCTAGGGGTAGAAACGGATTGGATACGATCGAATAGTCTCAAATACGAATCCATATTTTTAAAATATTCTCGAATACGAATACAAATATTTTCGAATATGGATTTTCTCGGATACGAATATCGGATAAAACGAATTCCTAGCGGTTTTACCGATTTTTCATTGGTTTTTGACCGGTTACCAGTTTTAAATCGCCTAAATTCAAATTTTGAATCACAAAATTCGTATGGATTTTTCATGGGTTCCAGAAACGGATCGAATACGAATCGAATAGTCTTGAATACGAATACGGATACGAATATCCTCGAATACGAATGTGAATACGAATATTCTCAAATACGAATACAAACATTCTCGAATATGAATACGAATATTTTCGAATACGAATTTTACTTACCATATTTACATTTTCTCGAATACGAATATCGGATAAAAACAAATTATATGTTACCGTTTCCACCCCTACCGCCAGCCAATAAAATGTTCAGGACCAGAAATCACATGACACGTGGCACTAATCCTGCCACGTCACATCGCCCGCCAAACCAGGCGACGCTCCCCACTGTTTGGGTTTGAGCTCGAGCGCGCTGCAGAGAGGCAGAGCACGAAACACCACACACGGCAAGCACACAGCACAGTACCCACCCACTGAAAGGAAAAAACGAAAACATGAAGCGTGTCAGACTTATCCAATCCCGGCTCGAGCAGGCAGCGTATAAATGCCGCATCAAAACACAATTCCAAGAGCCAAACCAGACGAAGAAGAATCGATAGAAGAGAAGAGAATAGTAGTATAGAAAGTAGGAAGACCAGCAAGCAATGGCGGAGATAGCGCTGCTGGTGGTGGAGGATTTCGAGCGGACGGCCAAGAAGAAGCCGCAGCAGCAGCAGGGGCGCGGGAGGCAAGAGCTGCCCGCAGGCGCCGGTGATCGCGCCGCTTCCGCTTCCAAGAGGAGCGAGTGGGGCTCTTGGGCGGGGCCCACGGCGGCGCTGGGGGTGGCCGCCGTCGACGGCTTCTTCTCCGCTTGATTTTACTTGGCTCTGTTTCTGTTGTTGTTTTTGTTTTCTTGAAAAGGAGTTTGGTGAAGCAAGCCAAGCCGATTCGGTACTCCGCTTTGTGATGTATATATGTAGTCGTCAAAATCTTAAGTTTGATTCTGGAGTGCAAGTATTAATTGGTGTCTTTGTTCGTCGTGCTTGTGTTCTTGTTCATGAACTGCCTGACCCCGTAATCCCAGTCGTTCTTGTGGGCCGTAGGATTACGAATGATGGGACAGGAAGCGCCGTTGGATTAGTATTCTAGCTACTACTCGATCAACTGTTTGATTTCTTCGAGTCTGGTGGAGCTTCCAGGGAAGCTATCAATGGACGGTGACAACTTTGGTCAGTTCCATTCGGGTAAAGATAACTGGAATTGCACAGAATGGTGGTGGTCGATAGTCCACAGGAGATTTCAGTTTCATCAACTTTGTCCCAACACACTGCCACAATGAGCGACGCGACCATTTCGTTTATTTATTTTGCAACGAGCTTCGGAAATTATCACAGGAGAGAAGAACGAGCGATCCTTACGTACAGCGTTCTAAATAATTTCAGATAAAAGTTTCATCCTACAGAAATTTGTCTGTTCAAACCATTTCGGACAGGATATGCCGGTATCTGCCGTAGTCCGACGTCGTCTTGAAGCTCGGCGTGAACTCGGAGAAGAAGCTCAGCACGGCCGCGAGGTTCGGCGCGCTGTTCTTGGCCACAGCTTTCTCCAGGAAGAGGGCAGGCTGCACGGTAATAACCTGAACCAATCGTCGTGTCAGTAACAACGATAAGAATGCAACAAAACGTTTCAGAGAACAAATGCAAGTAAATACAATGAAAACCGATTTTCAGTGTTGACAGGAAAGGAACAAGGGGCAATAGGAAGTCGAAAGGTACATATAATTTAATCAAGCTTTAGTTGTAATGCATACAAAAAGAATTCTTAATCACTCGCAGCATAGCATGTTGAGATATAACGAAGGAGCAAGGGGAAAAAAATGCAAGCATGGGTGGCAAATACCTTGTATTTTCTAGCGTAGCGTAGGGCCTCTAGGTAGTACCCGTCTTGCAGTAAGGCAGTCACGTAGTCATGGTGCAGGCCCCGCTCCCTCAGCATCTCCACTCCCAGCTTCCTTGTCAGCGGGTGTTGTCGCCCCAACTCAATGAGCTGCATCGCGAGTTCCTTGGAGGGCTCCAGGATCTGCAGGAATTGGTCCATGACCAAAACAAAACCACAGTTTTTTCAACATATTAAAGGGATGGACAAACAATAACGGCGTCACTTGTAATGCTGGAGCGCGCGAGTTGATATCTAGAACTGTATTGCACAATATACTGTGAACAACTAATTTTGGGGGAATTAGTAGACGTAGAAAATATTTTGGTAGGAAAGCTTCGCTGAGTCACCCAGCGTCCTAAAATAATAGCCTAGTACTCATGTTAGCAAAATCTGATGGCCACATTGAATTTCTATTTGTCAAATGGACTGAGGCCAATTAGAGGCCTGGAATGCGAAGTTCAGGTGAAGGGACTCGTCATCAGACAGGTGCGGGCTCGATTCAAGCAAAAGTAAATAGCAGATGGAAGCCTAAGTGAAACTTTGCCACTCGTATATAAATAATATTCAAAGACTATATCCCTTGAATTCGGAAATAAATTTTACTCCCTATATGAAATTACAAACCATCTATCATTTGTTTGGATGTGAAATCTTGCGTGAAAAGTATGGTTGTTGAATTGGAATTATTCCTATCCATTTATGCCCCTCGGCATGATAAATACTAAAATATGAAAAGTATAACAATTTAAGTGGAATCATACCCTACACGCAGCAGTTGCTTCGAAGCATTGTCAAACCATTAGGCAAACTACAGGCTAATGCCACGTTAGTACTTACTATATTTAACTATCAGCACACACATTATTGTCGATTGTGCTAGTATACTTGAACAACACAGTGATCATTAAGATGGAGTTAGAATAACGCACTGACCTTGTTTGATACAAATAATGCTATCTCAGCGTAACGGTTGCTACGGCCTAGCAGTGTCGTCATCATCACATAAAGGTTCGGAGGAGCCTTCAGCCCAGCCTTTGAGGCACTGCAAATAAAGCAAGATAGTACTTTTATGTTCTTATCTTGTATTGAAAGAAAGGCGGTACTACATTAAAAATCAAAAAGCATATACCACAACTGATGCTGTGATGCACTGATGTCAAGAAAATAAAAGAGGAAAGCGGTTGATGGCTATAGTTCCTCAAAAAGTGTCTACTGTCATTATGCCATAATGGGGGTCAAATAAAATGGAATACATGATTATAAGGGGTTATTGTCATTTTGCATGGCAGCATTCCTGTTGCATGCCAGTCATGGCACAGTGGTATGGCCAAATTTCATTCTTTTTTACAAATGGCACGCTTCAGCATGCTACACAGGATGGCTAAAGTCATAAAGACCAGAAATGTTAACTTCTCAAATAGTTATGTATAATGCTAAATCAACTGCAAATATATCATGAACTAGGAATTTGTTGATTCTTAACTAGTTTTAAACAACACTAAATCAACAAGAAATACCTTCGTAAAAACTCCATGATGACAGCAATAAGATATGCAGGGTCACCCATCATTTCATCTTCAACAAGCGCAAAGACGGACTCGAACATTTCAATTGGCGAAATTGCCACACTAGCAATATGTGGTCCATGCTGCATTGATGTACCAGAAGCCAATGGTCTGCTATCCTCACCTAGAGCCTGAGGCCTTTTGTTGGCAGCATCAGATATCTGGGAACCTAACGTTCCCTGACTTGCCCCTGCCGGTGCAATATCATCAGAATCAGAAGATGTATTTAATAATGTCCTATCTACATGTGCTGCCAGGTTAGCAAGTCCGTCCTCAGCTCCTGAATTTGGCTGCACAGGTCTACTCCCAACTCCACTTGCTGAGTCTGGGTTCACAACAGGTCTAAATGTGGTTCCAGAAGGAGGTTCCTGAGAAACCACATGGGAGCCCTCAACAGGCTGACCACCTGTCTGTTGGTTTTGCTCAGATGTTCTCCTAACCCCAGGAACACCGCCTCCCATTTTCATCAAACGAGAGTACGAATCAAGAACAACATCCATTGCCTTCGCAACCATAGTTATTGGCCTCCTTTCTAGGATGATTGTTCGAACTATAGCGAGGGTTAGTGTCTTAACCTGCATCAGTGCATCATAATAAGAATTGGTATGGTAATGGTAATAGTTGGCAAAAATTGAACTATTAGATGGGCTTATCCGCGAAGTAGTAAAATCATATTACCGCACTCGGGTCCAACTTTCGTCTCTGAAGGAATTCCAAAATCAAAGGAGCATCAGAAGTACTAGCAGCAATAGCCTAGAATTCAAGCTATGCATGTCAGGGCGAAAATGTATTTGCATTGAGGATGATTTAATCAAGATCCAAGGAATTGTTCATTGCCAATTTCTTACCTCCAGGTCTAAATGGAGTTTCCACAAGAGACCATTCTCAGCATCACAGATGAGGTCAGGAATGAGAAAGTTCCATCCTTCTCCATAGATAGTCCCGCCATATGCACTAGATTGGCTATCTGCATGTTGAGCTGCTTGCCTACTATTGCTGGGCAACCCTCTCACTAGCAGTGGAAGAGGCGCAGAAATTGGTGTATAAGAATCCATAAATACATCATAAAGTATGACGACTTTTGCATCTATTTGATGGACCATAATTATGTTGTCAACGGCACTAACTGCAATTCTGCTTGAATAAGTTGGCAGAGTACCCTGAAATGACAAGTTATGAGTCAGGGGATTAGGGCTTTTCTTGATAGCAGAAATATAAGAAAATGAAAACTCAATTACGACCATAAGTTACCCAAGTATAAATAGCCCGATAGTTTATTCCCTAATATGACTGGTGTCGTCGGTACAAATCTGGACAGTAAACTTAAAGGCATCCCTGATCGGATGCGGAGATCGCCGAGGGTGCGAAGGGACTCAAGGAGGAGTTACCAAATAGCCTTCCCCTCCTCCATTACATGTGGTTCTATTTATAGAAGGAGGGGAAGGCAAGTGAAGTTACAAGATTACCCTTAGGGCCTAGTTTACTTCTAGGTGTATTTGCGTCATTTCCCTCACGTGGGCCCCGCCACGTGCGAGACTCGCCTCGCGCACCTTGTCCGGGGTTAGCCTTGGACCCTTCCAAGGTCAACCTCGCGTACCTCGTTTGAGGTTGGCCTCAGACCCTTTCAGGGTTGGTCTTCCGTACCTCGTCCGGGGTTGCTTTGGGGACTTGGCTCAGGATATACCCTCCAACAGACGCCGCTGCTCCGAGGTAGCTGCTCCGAGGTAGTTGTGGGCCCGAGGTAGCGTGGGGACCCTCCCCCAACTAGTTTCCTAGAAACTAAGCGGGCCTAAGATGTCCAATAAGCAACAACTCTTACTGCCAGGAATTAGAAACTTTGTCTTAACTTTAGCTCCAACTACTTAGGCAGCCTTCTAGGAAAGGGAAAGAACACACTACAACATGGAAGGCAAAGCATGCAGTTCAACCTTATATTACAGGCTATTCCTCGTGCCAATCCTAATAAGAACTTTAGCCCATAATAATGATAAGGCACGTAACAATTTGATCCCTCTTTAACTTTATTTTTTCAAACCTAGTTGCACGAATGGAATGCCCATTGTAAAATTTCACCAACTAGATGGGTCTATTCCTCAAACAGTTAATCATGATCACCTGCATATTGACTCCTTTCTTTTGGACTTATGGCTTGGTTTTCTACAATAATTAGCTTTCTAATGGAGTGTCTTTTCAAAGCGGGGTCTACAAATCGATTGTAATGGCTACTATCGTGATTTCATCTATATCGGTCAAATTCACACGCGAGTATCTCTCTCTGTACTCTCTCTCGCAAATGGCTAGAATTCAAAATTTTAAGCCAAAAGCCATAAGCCACAATCCAAAAGAACACACCTTATCACGGGCCACTAACTCAACAATAGTTATTAAATCCGGAACCATTAGCGGACTTGCCAAGTAACTATTTCAATGGTTCATTGGTCCGACCAGTCATTCACCAGTTGGACCAGTGGTTCAATTATAAATATTTAATACTTGTGATCTAACCTGACAAACAATTTAGCTTAGGGTGACTAGTGGAAGTGCTTGCTGATAAGGCTGACATTGGCAGTTTTGACTCCCCTTTAATGCAGAGTGCAACTAAAATTTTTCTGCCTATTTTACCTAACTAGCATAAGTGTCCATGTGTTGCGACGGATCTCAAATAAATATACCATATGTTATAAACTGAAAAAAAATGCAAAAAAAGATTATTCTCAAATCTAAAAACTTGCATACATAATTTGCATCAAATCAACTAGCCACATACATATACACATGTGCAGACGATTCAATCCTTTACAGAATGCGTATGTAAATCCATTTACAAAAGATGGTCTTTCGATGTGATGTGAGGAGAGATGGATGGCACACACACTATCACCACCAACTCCTTTTAAAGGAGTAAAGAAACGGTACAATAGGTCAACCAGACCAGACCTAGCACTGGTTCTTTTTTTTTCATTGACCAACCGGTTCGGCCAATTTTACGGCCTGTTCATATTAGTTTTTGCTGATGGCTTTTGGCTGTGGCTGATGAATAGTAAAGGCTAATAGAATCGGCTGATGAATAGTAGTTTATTATATAAGAAGGATGGTGCAATAAAAGGTATTACAACATTCGGACCGCCATGCGACTTACGGAATTGTGATATAATAAAATACAAAATACAGTATAATATGTGAATACGAAAAGTAATGGTTGATGAATAGTAATAGCTGATAGAAGTGGTTTATAAAAGCTAGGGCATTCGTATTGGTTTCTACTTCTGGAAGCAGAAGCCAGAAGCAAAAGCCAATATGAATAGACCCTTAATTAATATGGACTCAACTGTTTGTTTTGAATGCAAGCAAACTAACTGTTGGAGATAAACAAGCTTGTCCTTATCAGGGTTATTATATGTCGCTAAGCCGCCGCTTAAGCGACGCTTAGGCGGTATATGCTGCGGAGCGACAAGCGTCGCCGTCGCCTTGCTGGAAGTTCTATGGCGTCCGCCTCACGGCCAGGGCGTCGCTGAGGCGAAGGAAGGCGTCGGGCCGACCGAGGCGGACGCTCCCAGAAGGCCAGAAACACAAGAAATCAAGGAGAATATATAGAGATGGGATGAGAGGGGGCCGAGGAACTCGTCCGGTGAACGCCGAACCCTAGCACCGTGCCATCTCGCTCCACCGTCCGCCTCCATTCCGCCGCCTCTCCGCCGTGTATGCCCCATCCTCCTCTCGACCTCCCTCCCAACCCGCCTCCACCTCCTCCTTCTCCCGCATCCTCCCGGCGGTGATCCCGACGGGAGGGATGCGGGAGAAAGGAGGAGGTGGAGGCCAGCAGGGCGGGAGCCGTGAGGAAGCCGAGCGTGGAAGGAGGCGGGTCACGGGAGGGAGCCGTGGACGGAGGCCGGGTCACCGGGAGGGAGCCGAGGTCGCGTCGGAGCGAGCGAGGCTACGAGAGAGAGAGTGGTTGTTGGGTGCAGGCGCTCGCGACATCGCGTGACGACGAACCGGAAAAAGATGCGCGGGATGCCTCTCTCCGCTCGGTGGTAGATGGGATGCGGAGAGGCGAGGTGGCAACGAGAGGAAAAAAACGGGCAAAAGAAGATGGGCCCACCACTACCAGTGAGATACTTTTAAAATAATACCATAAATGTTACCACTACCAGTGAAAAGGGCAATTGTAAAGAAAATGAATGCTACACAGACTCAAAATTGGCAATAATAAAGTATATATATACTATTAAAATACTCATTTTATTTGCTGTCTTAACGCCTTAGAATATGTGTAAGGCGTCGCCTCGCCTCACGCCTTACCGCTTAAAAGGTGTGAGGGGGGTGAGTCGCCTCGCCTCGCCTTACCGCCTTAATAACCTTGGTCCTTATCCAAGGCAAATAGCCAATTTTGCTGCCATGCCACCAAGGTGATGAAAAGACTAAGACACTCCTATCATCTTCCTCTTTACTAACTCTCATTCCTCTTTTCTCATAATGTTGTGGTGGCATTGGCTGCTGTTAAATGTTAATGTTACTAACATGACAAAGGCTGATTGTTTTCATAAATATCAAATGCAATGCTACTAAACTTGTCGTCGCAACCTACAGACTGAAACAGTCAACCTAGCTTAGCAAGGCTAGGCCAAAGCATAATAATCTGCCCCAGTAAAGCTTGAGCTAGAATGGGAAAAAAAAGCTCCAAACATGCCATCTTGATAAATGAAAGTACAAGGAAACTTGGCTTATAGTTCAAACCTGTTGTACAACAGCATCACGGTAGAAACGATACAAGTTCAATGCCATACTAACTCTGTCAAGCTGCAAGCAGTAAATTCTACCGTAGCTGCCAAATTTGAAAAGATGTTATTGGAAGGTTACGTGAAAATTTTGTAAAATAAGATAGAGAGACAAAAAGCATACACAGTTACAATATGGACATCAGCAGCAGCTAGAACAGGCTTGTTGTTTGCTTCACTTTTAGACATCATCATCTCAAACTTAGGCAATTTGACAATCCCACCAGCAGAAAACTGACAGAAATATGGGTAGAATTTAGCACACAACTGAACATGTTTCACATGCACGACAATTTTGCCAGCAGGAAAAAACTCATCCCAAGATTGACAAAAGAAAAGAGGGCCTGAGAGCCAATGGATAAAAAACATCACGCGTAAATTGTGTCTACTCCTGAATTTTGGATAATATCCTACAAATTTATTGGCATCTGTACCATTGCTTTCTCCTACATTTTATCCCACACCAAAGAAGCACAAATAACCAATCACACAATTAGAAATTTTCATTGGAGGTATCATCAAAAAGATATTCGATAATCCATAAAGGAAATAACCAACATTACTGAAGTAAAAAAAAGTAAGCTGGACAAATAGATCCACGCTTTCACAGAGAAGCAAAAAAGATCTCAACTGGGAGTTGCTTTAAAACACAATCTCAATGTCAACCAGCAGGATGACTGTGAGCAATTGAGCACGGTTCAGAACAGCAAAATAAAAAGTAAATATAAACCAAAGATTTCTCAAAGGAATCCTTATCAGAGTTGCATTTATATGGGGCATGTTGTCTCCAATGGGTGCCATTACCTGATATCCAGTGAACAGCGTACATTGCATTCCAGAAGCAAGAAGAATCAACCTACTTTCATGTGTGTAAAGATACCAGCTCACAATAAACTTTTTTGAATCCACCAAACGAAGAGCATTTGATTGAGGCTCATATGCAAGCAGATCTAGGCCGCTGCAATAGAAACCAATTCTGTAAATGAACCAAAGAACAATGTTGTCTCCTTTTATGATAAAACTAGAGTATTTGTCTCCTTTCACATAAAACTAGAGTATAAATGAAGTTAGTTTTTTCCCCTAAAGTTGACAATATGATAATGAACAAAAATAACAACATGAATTATAGGTCTAAATAATAGCCAGCTTATAGTACACGTGCTCCTATAGTCCTATGTGACAGTTTGGCTAATTGGATGTAGACTGTACAAAGTTTCTGTTATTTATGTTGTAGCAGCAGCACATTCAACATACCTTGTTTTTATAAATATGACATCACAAGTGGGGCAGTCTGTCCAGAAAAAGCCTAGTATAGTTTCAGAATCTGCTCTGCACTTTTTACTACAGGCCTCCCCTGTTTCTCTATTTCTAAACTCAATCTCATGATTGGATCGTTGAATCGCTACTGCTTTCTGATCCAGGGAATACCGAACTGATAAGACAGGTCCTTCATTAACTGGATCAGAGTTCGGAGGTCCAGATGGAGTAGATGGAGCTATCTTCCAGTATAATATCTGCAATAATTGGACAGCTTAACTTTGTAATAACCAGATTCATTACATAAAAGGAAAAGTCAATTGATTGGATGTTCATATACCCGATCAGCTGTTGGAGCTATAAGGAACTTATTTGCATCATCGTAGAATAACCCCCGTATGTCTGGTATGTCACATCGTAGTGGAGGATGTTGTACATAAGCATGAGACAGCGCGCCAGGGCTGCCCAAACCTCCTTGCATTTGATTGCCCAGCATTTTTTGTTATTTCAAGCGACTGAGCTAGTGAGCTTCCACTTTACGAAGATGATAGAAAGGGAGCTGCTGTCAGTATGTTGCACAGTTTTTACACGGTAATAAAGGACTACACTATCTTATATTTTCTTTTGGCTATAAAATATAGACCCAGATTCTCACCTGAAAGCCACACTGATCAAAAGATTAATATCAAACTTCAAAAGCCTAGAACTTCAAGCCTTGCTCTTGACCTTTCAAGAGAGACGAGAAAACATAATTATGAAATTGTTAAAATTATGCCCGGAAAATAAATCAGTTTCCAAAGATGAAACGATTATACAGATTGTAGGCAGTCCTTTATTTATAAAACTAATATATATTTGCCTTTGTAAGAGGTATGACTTGACCAATTGACCACCACTATGAAGCTAACTCTAGTGATCCTACAGGATCTAGAGAAAAGGAGATAAAAGGATAACTGCCCTTTGCATTTAAATTGGGGGCTAAGTACATAGATGTAACAATATGGTTCAATGCGACTAGACGATTTGCTTAATGACAAAAAAATTACCGCAGTCTGCATGCATGCACTGAATGCTAGAAACTCCTTAGAACACATATTATGATCAATCTCAGGCACCTTTGCTGCTATGCATCTCCCATAATCTTTTGCCTACATTGCATAGCAAGAACAATAGAATGTTTACATCATAAAAAGCCAAGATGGGTTCATAAGATAATTGATTACTCATTCACTTCACCAGACAAGTTGGCACTAGCCATTGAAAAGTGCCATGGATTGCACATGATAGCACTAATACAGGAAGGTGGAAAATCCTTCAATGTCTACAAATATTTGCCATTTTCGTGACAAAGAACACATTCTGACTTAGTTACCATTCAAATAAGAGATAATCGGTAGGTCAGTGTTGCACACATATATGCCCAATGGAGCCATATTACCCAGCTAAGCCACTCCCACTAGTCACCGTACTAACAGATTACTGCAGGTGAACCGTGAACCACAGGTCCACATCTTTTGGCCACACTCGTTCTTGCACAATTGTGGTGAAATTTGCCGCCCAATTTAAGGATATAAAAACTGAAGTGCACTTGTTGAATGTACTAACCCCAAGGGCAGAGCAAAGCGAATAACTAAACAACAGACAACCTCCTTGTTGCCGCGAAATCAAAACCAACGAAAAAGAACAGGACTAAGTTGCGGCACACGGGACAAGTTAGCCAGGATGACAGGCTTCCAACGATCCAATCACGACATACTAGGGAACTTGTATTACCAGCTATAACAACTAGCAAGCAACCACTAATCACAACAAATTAACACCTATATATGGTGATCTTCCCACCAAGACCAAACCAGCCAAATCCCCACAACTACCGCGGGAAACTGCACAACTCCGCGACATCTATCAACACCAGGCTAAATTCTCAAGCAACTAAACTATAAACTACGAATTACAACAAGGGCAACCGAATCCCCAGGCCTGCTCCGGCGAATCGGCAACCCATAGGTCCCAGCAGGCAAGGCAATTGCACCAGCAGAGAAGAAAAACTTAATAGTAAGTACTTACTAGCGATAAACTGCTAGAGCACCAAGCCGATGGACTCGACGGAATCATCATGACTACAAACACAGTACAGAGGTAGGGCGGGAGAGCGAGCGGTGGGCACCTGGGACGCGCAGGCGGCGAGGATCCGGGTCAGCGCGGAGGAGGCCGCCGGCTTCCGCTCCTTCATCCAAGCCCCGGCCGGATCACGCCACCATACCACCACTGGGAGAAGAGAAAAGGCAGCGGGGAGATGAGATCCGAGCTCGAGCTGGGGAAGCGGAAGAGGAAGGGGATTGGACTGGGCTCGGTGCCGGCCGGGGTTCCGTAGCGCAGGAGACTATCGGGTCTGGGGCGACGCCACCGGCCGGTCCACGACGAGGCAGGCGGGGATCGATAAGAGTCCGAGCAGGCGATGGATCCGCCGGCGTCGGTCCGACCGACTCGGTATTTGGAATTTTTAACTCACAAATTTATTGCGGATGATTTATGATATAGAAATGCTATTTTATATAAATTATTAAGTTTATATATATGGGTGGGATCAATAAATTTTTATAAAAAAAATATTTAAAAATTTATAACTCGCATTCATACTATAAAAGTTTTATAAAGTTTCTTAAATTTTACTATAAATAATTTTAAGTATAAAGACGCTATTTTGTATAAATTATTAGGTCTAAATGCTCAGATAGGCTTTATAGGTAGAACCAATCCACGGATGAGCCATATTGCAACACTACATATTGAGTCTGTTCTCAACCCAAGTTCAACCCTAAATTTTAGAACCCTATCTAACATTTTCTATGAGATAACTCGATTTAACCCATTCAATTTTTCAATCCATTTCCACCCAACTAAACTCAACTTAATCAAAGACTCAACTCATTTAATACATTTGAACTTAACCCAAAGACTCAACTCATTTAATACATTTGAACTTAACCCACTAACACCCCTGGTCGGATGGGCTCACATGCACGGTGTTGGAGCTGGCCGCCTTGCGCTGAGTAGAGTAGTTGGGGGTGGCCTAGAAAAGGCAGGAGTGTGAGCTCAAGTGGCCCAGCTCCGTAGTTGAGTCCACCGCTGTAACACCCTAGGACCCACATTACCCTGGGATGCTACTAAAACTACTCCACAACTAACCAATTTACATGATAAATTAAACTGGCAACATTTACTAAACAAGATAGTATAAGCGGAAGCATAAACAACTAAGGAATAACAGGATTGAGAAAATTGTAGAGAATCTGGTAATCTAGCTGTTGTAGAAATGTCATAATTTTTAGACCACTGTACTGTTCCTGGGACGCAATTGAACATTGATGTCCAATCTGCCAGAACAGAGTTCTTTCTCTGTTTTGGGCATTAAATTACCCCTAACTGTGACCAAAATAAAATTATGTGTTATACATGAAAATTGTAGGCTTTTAAGTCATGAATTCAGAGAGGTATCATTTGCTGTATTGGGATCATTATTTTTAAAGATACAAAATTGTGAAGCAATACTGTAGAGGGTAATTTGTGAATTGTTGAGCGGAGAGGAGTTTAAAGGGTTCGGGGTTCTAGCGACGTCTTAATTATTTTTAGTCGTGTTTGTATGTTGTGGTTATGTGCTGAGAGTTGTCTTTTGGACAGGTGGTCTTGTCCCTGAGTGCTCTTGATTTTTCGCTTCGTCGGATTGAGGCTAGTGAATGTAGCGGTAGTTGCTACCATTTAACTTGTTATTCCTTCTACTTGTAATTTACATTATTATCGTAATTTTATACATTATGCCATGATTGCATGATATTTTTTTAATTGTGGAGATGGTAGCAAGTATTGATCAATTGATATGTTGATAATTTTGCTAGTAGACATGTGGAATTCCTGCTTAATGTTATATTGTGGAACATGAAATTAATTTGTGGTGGATGTGGATATGTTGAGAGCATGATAATGCTCCTTGTGGATGAATTAATGTGATTCATGAATTATCATATCATTCATGTCATATCATATCATTTGCATGTATGGATATCGTCGCAAATACCGCGATCGTACCGGTACATCATCGTATATTGCCGTAATACGATGCATCTCTTCGCTCGCGAAAACATCGTATATTGTTGTAATACGATAAACTATAATTCCTACCCTGACAAGAGTGATGTGGAGCATAGCATGAAGCATTCATATGCATTGCATTGTGCAAAGATCATTTGCATACATATGCAACATATTGTGGTGATGATATTTTGTGGGATATATAACTTTCTAGTTATAATGTGGAATTGGCTCATGTGAGCTATTTGTGGTATGAAGATTGTGGATGTGGTCGTGGAATGTGATTCGTCCCTTGTGTATGGTAAGAGTCGTGGTTATGGCATGAGATTCTTTTCACTTGTATTAATTGTTGATAGCAATTGTGGATGTGAGAATTATTAAAGTAGTGGGATGATCATACATATGTTTTATTGTCTTTGATGGTAATTTGAAGTTTAGGATATAACATTGTTATTTGTGGAAGATTAAATATTGATGATTAATCTATTGTAGTTGTGGAAGACTAAATGTTTCATATGTTTTTAATTGCAATTTAAATGACTACATTCATATGCCAATTAAATCTGAAATTGAAAAGGTATGAATCATGGATGTTTATGATGATTAATAATTATGGACATGAATTGTGGTTGTAGTTGTATGGAATTATAAATGATGATGTATAATTGTTTGTAGTTTGAATAACCTGTTAAACAGTTTGTTTGCTGAGATTTTATCACACCCTTGTTTCCCCCTCCCTACAGGTGGACATTGAGCATGCATGGGAAGAGTAGAACGGCACCACACTGATGCACTTGGATCATAATTTAATGCTGTAATAAAGTTGAAAGAATTCTAGACTTTTGCATAGCTTTGTTTATATTATCTTAATAACGTTAAATTTGTGAACTATGTTTTAGATTAAAATGTTGGAGGATGTTTTTAATAGTGAATTGCTATCACTATCTTGTTATTCCTTAGTTGTTTATGCTTCCGCTTATACTATCTTGTTTAGTAAATGTTGCCAGTTTAATTTATCCTGTAAATTGGCTAGTTGTGGAGTAGTTTTAGTAGCATCCCAGGGTAATGTGGGTGCTGGGGTGTTACAATCGCAACGGCGGCCTGGTCTTGGGCGGACCTGCTGCCAATCCTGCCTTCACAGCGCTTAGTTTAGCGATGGATCATACCCTGTCTTTTAAGGCTTCTAAAAACAGCTTTTAATTTTTGCTATAGTACCTAATTTTTAAATAGAGTATTTTCTCAAGATGGGATCTACAAGTTAATTGTAGTACACATTAAAAACCTAACATCTGTATCAACCAAAATCGCAAACGAGTATCTCTCTCCGCAATCTTTGTCGTAAATAGCCAAAATTCAAAATTTTTAGTCAAAAGCCATAAGCCGCAGCCAAAAAGAAGAGAGCCTATGGTTTTTCACTGTAGCTAGCTTATTTTCTTACTGTAGCTGCCTGTGACTTATTTGGCGTAATTAAATTTAAAATTTTAAAAATAAAAAAAATAAATTAGCCCATCACGGACAATGCGAAGGAATAAGGAAAAAAGAAAAGGCAAAAAAGCCCAAAAAACTAAAAAGCCAGAAAAAGATGAAATAAAGGGATAGTGAATTGAAGGGCCTGTTTTTTGGCTTTGGCTTTTGGCTTTTGGCTGCAGCTTATGACTTTTAGGCTGTTTGTGTGAGAGAGTACAGAGTAGAAGAAACTCATATGTGATTTTGGTCGATATAAATAAAGTCGCTGTAGTGTGTGCTACAATCAATTTATAGATCCCATTTTAAAAAGATAGTCTGTTCGAAAGCTAATTACTATAAAAAATTAAAAATAGTTTTTAAAAACTTAGAAGAGATGCCTTAAAAGTTAGAAGTCAGAAGCTTAAACGGATGGAGACGCTAGTCATTGATGCAGTTGAGCTGCGCATGAAAGTTCAGAGCTCCATGAGAACACAACGATGCAGTACAATGGTATATGTGCATAGTCGCAGATAGAAAGAATTATGACACTTCGATTTTACTATTTAGTAGCAAAGTAGTAAATAGACCACTCAAAGTTAAACATGTGATGAAATGATTTACCCTGCAAGGGCATCGGTGGCCAGGTGGTGACCACCACATCCAAGAAGCTAGATTGTTACAAGGGTGATTGAGAGGCCCACGAGCTTGCAAGCTCCCACAATTACTCAGGCTACAACCTTCTCCTTAATTAAGGCAACTAAGGGTATCAGTGCAATCATGGTCATACGGAACTCTGGCATTATGCTCCTTCCAAATGTGCCAAGAGGTAAGCATTACTAAAGATATCGTTTGCCTTACGAGGTGTTCCAGGCTTAAGCACCACAGATTCCCACCATTCCTGGATTGAGTAGCTAGCTCTCTAAAATGCCGGGTTTAGTGAATCACAAGCCATCCAGAGTGCTATGGAGGTCAAATTCTTCTTGAGTAATGGCACTCAGCTAGGAAGTGAGTAGGGGACTCAGGCGCTTGTCTGCAAAGTGGATGGGTATGGTGGTTGGGCTAGTCCCACGTACTGAGGTGGCCTGGCATCCATAGCCTGTTTTGAATGGCAAACCAAGCAAAGATTTTGCAACGTTGTGGTGCCCAGGTCTTCCAAACTAGTGGGTTGAAAGAAGTTTGAATCGCCCCTAAAAACTGCACTATATAAGCAAAGGCAGCAGAGTGCTCTTTATTGGGGGTTAGCTTCTATGTCATTGTGTCATGGACATCGTCCCGTAGGGATATATTGAAGGTGTACCCCCAAATAGAGACTAGTTCTTATATGTGTTGCATGGTAAGGCCTCCCTCCCAGTGTAGATCATGTAGCCAGTGTTCCCTTGTAAGGTAGTGTTTAGATTGTGGTTTGTCATCATGTAAGCTCTGAAGATGATGGGAGCGATATCGTATAGTCTGTTCCCTTCCACCCATGTTGAAGTCCAGAATGATGCCTTCGATCCATACCCTATTGTTATGGTAGTGGTTGCTGCAAAGAGGTGTTGATCTATGTCATCGCACAGGACATTCATTCCATGCGAAGGTTTTATTTGAGTTCCCAATTGATGCCATAGTCACCTCAATCTGAGGGCCCTGGCAAAGCACTCCAAGTTAAGGATGCTGGGGCCGCCTAGGTGCGTAGGCCTACAGACTCTATTCCAACTGACCTTGCATTTGCCCCCTGTTAGCTGATGTTCTGTTCTCGCCCAGAAGAACCGTCTCATCCTTCTATTCAAGTTCTGATTACACATTTTGGTGGTCTGATGGCTGTGAGGAAGAAAGTGGACTGCGCCATCAAGATAGATTTGATGAGGGTCTTCTTGCCCACTAACGTGAGCAGTTTGCCAGTCCATCCTGTCAAATGACTCGCATACTTGTCTTTGAGCACTTGGAAGTCCACCCTACGTAGTCTTTTGGAGGTCCTGCAAGATTTGTTGTAGGTCAATTTGGTCACACGCGATTGGTACCACCTGACTTTTGTGTAGGTCGGTGTGAAGGCCTATGGTGTGTCCAAATTTATGAAGTAAGCTAACTAGAGTACAAACATCATCTTCCTTAGGCGCTAGGAAGATGGCGGCATTGTCAGCATAGAGGGAGGTTCGAAGGGTCACCACGGGCCCACCTAGGGGTCATAATCCTTGATGATGTGTAGAGATGTCAAGGATTTTCTACAATGGATCTATCGCTAGGATAAAATGGAATGGAGATAACGTGTTGCCCTATTGCAGTCCTCTGCAGTGGTGTATTTTTCTCTAGGATCCCATTGAGGAGGACTGTGGAGGTGGCAGTGGAGAGGAGGCAAGCAACCCAGTCCCTCCAATGTAGTGGGATACCCTATTCTGTTACAGGTCGAGCATATACTCCGAATGGACCAAGTCGAATGCTTCTGTTTCGGTGATATCTTCTCGCTAGGTTGCACACATAGAGAAAGTTGTCTTGGATACATCTACCTTTGATGAATGCACTTTGACTTAGGGAAATTAGATCATTCATGAAGGGTGCGATCCTTAAGGCCAAGATTTTAGTAATGATTTTGGCTACGCTGTGGATGAGGCTAATGGGTCTATAGTCTCCTGTAGTTTGGCAGCCATCCTTCTTTGGGACCAGGATTATATTAGCAGTGTTTGAGCAAGAGAATTATTGATTTTCAAATTGTAGATGGCTTGCAGGGCCGCCATGAACTCGGTCTTTATAGTGTCCCAACATACTTGGTAGAAGTTTCTGTTGAACCTACCCGGTCCTGGAGCCTTGTTAGCCGAAAGTTGGAGGATTGCATCATGCGCCACCTGTTCGGTGAAAGGGGTAGCTAGGATGTCCAGGTCTATACGAGACAACTAGAGGGTGTACCAATTAAAGGACACGCCAGAGGTCGGGGAGTGGCCAAAGATATGATTGAAGTGGTTGAGGAGCACATTTGCTTTGTCATCGTGAGCCAGAGCCCAACCAAAGCCTGTGGAGAGCTGTTAGATGAAGTTCTTCCTTTTGTGAGAGTTTATTCTAAGGTGGAAGAATTTTGTGTTAGCATCTTCTTCGTAGATCCAGTTGATTCGGGCTGCCTGCTTCTTCCTAGACCGCTTGATTACCTCAAGGCCTATGACCATTTTATTGAGGCGAGCTCAAAGATCTCTCTCTTCTGCTGATAGGGGTCAACTCTCTTGTGCGATATCCAGTCGAAGGATGACCTCTTGGACCATAAGTGACTGCAGTTTGTTAAAAGGAAAGAGTCCCTTGCTCCAGGCTTTTAGCCTCCTCGCCTTGTTTGTTAGTTTGTTGTTCAGCCTCAGGAATGGGTCGAGCCCTCTAGTTGGTTCCTCCTAGGCTTGTTGTACCACTTGAGGGAAGTCCGGGAGCATCATCTAGAAGTTTTCAAATCGAAAACTTTTTAGAGGTTGTGGGCCACTTGTATGGATAGGAGCAGGGGGTAGTGGTCTGAGTGAGATGTAGCTAAGGCGTGAAGTACGTGGGTGCTGAAGGCCATGTTCCATATGTTGTTGCAGAAAAATCTATCAAATATGACCAAGGTTAGGTTTTTCTCTTTCACTACTCCAAGTATATTTGCATTTATGTTGATGCACCTCCCTCAAGTCACATGTGTCGAGAGTGGCATGGAATTGAGCCATTATGAGAGACCATGTGAGAGGTGCTCCCATGTTTGTGATGAGTAATTGACACGTGTGTTGAAAGTTTGTGAAATGGATCGCTGCTGTTGTCTCCAGAACTACCGCTTTGGGGAGCGGTACTATCGCGTGTGCGCAGTCAGAACAGTGAGCGCATAAAACTTGAGTTTGATTTGGTTGGTTTTACAACTATTTCATATATTAATTCCATTATCTCGAGCGGTGCTATGTGATGTGTTTCTTGTCTGTGTTGACTGCAGGACATCGAGGCGAAGTCGTGGAGAAGCACGGGATGACCGGACTAGGCACAGGCGGTGCTGAGGTCAGAACGGTCGGGATGTGCTGAAGACGGCGTGGACTCGAAGCGGTTGCGAGGCGTGCACAGCAAGGAACGAGGAAGCTTCCCGGAAGGTGCAGCAAGGGCGTTTTGGGAAAAGCGCAAGACTACAAAAGCGATAGCGGATTCGGTTCGAATTGGTGGATAAAGCAATAGGGTTGTTGGCACTAATGGGTAAAGTGTTGTTGTGAACCTATAAGTGGATACTATAAAAGGAGAGGGAGAGGCATGTAGACAAAGTGAGAGTTAGGGTTTCTTTTCTCTCCATGTGTTGTGTGAGTCTTTCTCTTTTTCTTTTGGGTTGTTGAGGAGTGGGTGATAAGGGCAGAGGGATGTTGCCTCTTGTCTCCCCTATGTCTCCCCTGTGTGTGTTCTTGATTTCTTGTTTTTCGTCCGAATGTACATGCGTATGGGGAAGTATTGTGGGATGAATTGGTTGTACCAACTCTTGTAATCTTTCATCCTTCCCTATCAATATGAGAAATCAAGATTTTAAGTTGTTTTGAATTTTCTGGATGCTCCCTGTTCTTCGTTGTCTTGTCTCAGTTCTTGCATCTTGTGGCGATTTCTTGATTTTCTAGTTGTTATTTGTTGATGCTATGAACTAGGGAGATTATCAAGATCACCTGAGTATCCTATTTTCGAAATCGAAAGGAAGAATCATCAAGTCTCCTTTTTCTTCAGATCGGGCGCAGCTTTTTCTGTTCGTGGCTGTTTCTAGGGTTAGAACTCAGAGTTCTTGTGCCCCCTTTGATTTTCTAGAGGAATCTTGAAATTGGTCCTTGGCTTATCTTTCTGAGTTTGTTCCTTTGCTATCCCTAAAGTTTCTTGAGCCAAGAATCAAAGAATCGTGCGAATTTCGGATTTTGCTTCTCTCTCTGTGTTCTTGGTGAAAAATCCGAATTTGCTATTTTCATTTGATCTTTGTCTGCGATTTCTTCTCAATGAAGTCAATATGTTGTTTAGGATGATGTCCTGTTCAATTGACCCGAGAAGAGCAGCAAACTCAATGAATTTCTCGATTCTCTGCAAACTCTGAAAGTTCGGTTTTCAGTTTGTAGCGTGTACCGCTCAGTGACTGAGTTCCTCGGCGGTACTACTGCTCAACTCATCGGTACTACTGCTCTCCGGTACTACCGCTACTCCATCGGTACTACCGCTTGCGGTCAGACCAGCGTTGACTCCGCGACTGAGTTCATCAGCAGTACTACCGTGCAGATCGCCGGTACTACCGTTGAGAGGTACCACCGCTTCTCACAGCGGTACTACCGCTTCCTAGCAGAACAGCCCAGAATCTATTTTTCTCTCTGGATTTGTTTCATTATCTTATCTGTGATTTTCAGTGAGTGCTTTTCTGCTGTGTGGATACTTGAGGGGAGGATTTTATTTTTGAAGGCACCATTCACCCCCCGTTTGTTGCCATTTCGGTCCTACAATTGGTATCAGAGCCGGTTAGCTCTCTTCTATAGATCTTAACCGGTCCGTGAGCCATGGTAACAGACAAGTATTCTACCAAGCCCCCGATCTTTGATGGGATTGACTATCCCTTTTGGAAGAGCCGGATGGAGACCTACATCCAGGCTCAGGGCTACGCCATCTGGCGGAAGGTCAAAGTCCCAGATGTCGTTCCACCGATGAGAACATCAATGCCGGAAATATGGCTGATGTTGAGGCAAATGCAAAGGCAAGGAACATAATTACTCAAGGTCTGAGCAGAAGTGAATTTGATCGCATCTCTCATCTGACGTCGGCCTTCGACATCCGGGTGACCCTCGATGCATACCATGAGGGCACCACCCAGATCAAGACGGTGCGACAGGACCAGTTCAAGCGAGATTACAACAAGTTTGAAATGCTCGCTGGAGAGTCCCTCGATGAGTGTTTTGCGGATTTCACAAGATTCTGAGCAACCTCCGAGTCGTCGGTCTCATGTACTCCGACTTAGACAACGCTCGACGGATGCTATCTGCTCTTGATTTGCGTGTTTGGGAAATGAAGGTGACCACGATTAAAGACACGACCGACCTCTCGACCCTGACTCGTGACGCGTTGTACTCACGCCTCAAGACTCACGAGATTGACATAGTCTCTTGTAGGTCGAAGTCGTAGTCGATGGCATTAGTAACCGATCCCTAGCTCTGCTTCTGGACCATCTGACTTTTCTTTGGGATTCTCTCTTGCTGCTCTGTGTGATATTGCTGATGATGAACCAGAGCAGCTTCCAGAAAGCCAACTCGCTCTCTTAGCCAGAAAATTTTTCCACGCATACAAGGGAGTGAGGGACAAAAAGAGAGGATGACCGATTATTTGCTTCGAGTGTGGTGGCCCCAACCACATTCGGACGAATTGTCCCAAGCTGGAGAAGGGCAAAGGTGACTACGACGGTTCGAGCAAAAAAGACCACATCGACACGAACCGCAACAAGAAGCCTCCAGCTCATACCCAAGGCAAGAAGAAGTTCCGCAATCTTGGGAAGGCCACGAAACTCTTCCATCACGTCCTCACTACTTTCGACGACCTCGACATCACCTAGGTGGAGGGATGGAGCGACGATGATGGGACGGGTGATCAAGAACCCAAGGACGGCGACAACTACTCCGGCATGTGCTTCATGGCCCTTGAGGGCGTTGTGAGCGACAACGAGCTCTACTCCGACTCCGACGAGGTTCGCCGGGTTGGGAAGGGAGAGGTTTGGCTTGTAGACTCCAGTTGTTCTCGTCATATGACCGGAGACTCCCGTTGGTTCTCGTCATATGACCGGAGACTCCCGTTGGTTCTCTTCCCTAGCCCGTGCTCCAGGTGATGAGACTATCACCTTTGGAGACGCTTCGTCTGGGCGCGTCATCGCGAAAGGTACTGTGCGCATTAATGATTCATTTATTTTGAAAGATGTTGCCTTAGTAAGTAAGCTGCATTATAATATGCTCTCAGTTTCCCAGCTTACCGATGACAATTTTGAGGTGAGCTTTAAGAAAAACGCTTGTAAAATTCTTGATTCTTCGGGGAGTCTTGTTTGCGGGATTTCTATATTTGGGAGGATCTTTCATTCTGATTTTGTTGAGTCTTCTAGTGATCCTCTAAGGTGTTTGATTGCTTCTGAGTCCCGCGACCTCACTTTTTAGCATATGAGACTTGGTCATATTGGATTTGACCATTTGACCCGAGTTAGCGGCCATGATCTCATTCGTGGTCTGCCGAAACTCAAGATGGTCAAAGATCTTGTTTGCGCTGTAACACCCCGACCCTCCACAGGGCCCAAGATGCTACCACCACACCCTTACTAATTCAAAAGTGTTGCTAACTCAACTTTTAGCAGCACCTCTCCTGTTCTTTTTATAAGATTACCCACAGGAAGCAAACCACAAATACTGTAAGATAAATGCACAGACAACTAGCTTCATATTTCACAAGCTATAACATAAACCGAACCCTGGCTCGCAAGCAAGCTAAGCCAAACAACGAGCCAACAAGCCTAAACACTGGATTAAACATAAAGCCTCATCGTACGGCTAAACTGTTATTTACATGTGCAGTGCCAAAAGTTCTATCCCATTCCATGCATGTCGTCGCTATTCACCTAAAACAACGACAAAGCAAGAGTGAGTCCGAGAATCGCAAGCACACGATAAAACAGCAACATCACTTTAGCAATTCAATCAATTTTATGATCCAGAAGTCGTAAGTTCAGAATCAGATATCAGAATCAATCCTATATCTCAGAATCGTAAATCAGAATCAATGTCAGAATCAGAAATCAAATCAATGCTATAATCAGAGCTGAAGTCAATGTCAGTAATTGTAAACTATAAATCACAACTATAATCAGAATCAGAATCACAATCGCTCAGAATCAGATCACTTTCTCTGTCACTTTCATGCAATGCAATATCATGCAATGCATCTGTATGCTCAGAATCAGAATCACAATCGCTCAGAATCGTATCACTTTCTCTGTCACTTTCATGCAATGCAATATCATGCAATGCATCTTTATGCTCTGTAACTGTAGCTTATACCGGTATAGCAAAGTGTCCACCTGTCGATGGACCACTCATTCGCCTCGTCCTCTTTCATACGAGGTCAACCTCCACTCCCGTGGAGTGCCTACCTTTGTAGGTCTTATTCAAGAGCACTCCGGACTAGTCATATGACTTTCTCACCGACCTGGCTCTTATGCATTTGTATGATGCAATATGCCTCAAATGTGAATGTCTAATCATAAACGTTACTCGTCAAGGTATGATTAGCACATAATCACATGCAACATCTCAAATATTGTAAATCTTAACATGGGAATACGAATAACAAACATTCGCCACATTTTACTGTTCTACCATGCACTTGCCTGTTAACCTGGCAGACGGTGCGTGGACGGCACCAGACTCGAACCGCCACCTGAACAAGCATTAACTATTTCAATTCATCACTCATGCAATACATTCAACTACGAGCAAATGACATCGCTCTAACGCCCAATTCGACATAATCAAACCCTGTCCCACCGGGCAACCTCCCATTACCCTGGTGCTTAATCAATTTCAACATTTAGCGATTTCATCATTTATACTCGCCGATCAAAATCTACACACTTAATCCCACTTTAATCGATCACACTATTGAACCTCAATTTATTCCCCTCCCTTCTCTCCTGCCACGGATCGACCAGATCTACGGTGGCAAAACCGATTTCACCGTTCAGGCATTCATGCTAATAATGATAATTAACTTATCACAAGCATCAATTCTAATTATCGGTATATTAATTTATACCCGACTCGGTAAATAAACACAGAGAAGGGTTTTCAAGGCGTTACCCTGGCCCCGAGCGATTGGGTCGAGACACTACTTCCTTTTCCTTGGCCGGATCGGGCAGATCTGGCGGTGGATCAGATTCCCTTTTCTTTCTTCTCTTCCTCCTCTTTCTTTTTTTTCCTTCTCTTCATTTTTTTTCTCTGGCGGCAGCGGCCCTGGCCTTCTCCTTTTCTTTTCTTTCTTTTTCCTTTCTTTCCCTTCTTCTTTTTCTTTCCACGCTGACGCCTACTTCCTTTCTTCACTCCACCGCCCGACTGGCGCCTCCTTTCTCCTCTTTTCTTCACTGTCGGCAGCGCTCCTCTTTTCTTCTCTTCACTCCAAGCGTCGGCGGCTCCCTCCTCTCTCCCTCACGGCCGGTGACTCCCCCCTTCTGCTCCCACCGCCGGCCCTCCTCTACTCCCGTGGAGCAGCGGCAGCGCAAGCAGGGAGGCGAGGCGCGAGCAAGGGCGACGCTCGCGGCAGCAGGAGCGGCGGACCGGCGGCCGGGTGAGGGCGACGAGCGACGGCGGCTGGCTGGCGGCGGCGGCGCCGACGAGTGGGCGAGCGGCGACAACAACAGCGAGGGAGCAAGAAGAACGGATAAGCACGGGAGAAGCCAAATGAGATTTTTCTTCCTCCTCCACCGGCTCTCTCTCGACATATATATATATCAGGATGGGTGGTGAGCTTTTTCTCCACCCCTGTATTACATGTGCTCCATGCTTCAAGACGGCAAGATGGTTGCCGCTCACATCCTCCGCCATTCTGATGACTATGACAGATGCACCAGGACAGCTGCTCCATATGGACCCTGTTGGACAAGCTAGAGTGCAGTTAGCAGGAGGGAAGTGGTATGTTCTTGTCGTGGTCGATAACTTCTCGAGATATTCTTGGGTGTTTTTCTTAGCCTCGAAAGATAAGACGTTTACATATTTTCGGGGTTTGTTTAGTAGGCTTTCTGTTGAGCTCCCGGGTGCCTTACGAGCGATCCGCAGTGACAATGGCACGGAGTTCAAGAATTCCTACTTTGAGAGGTTTAGGGGTGAGACAGGTGTAGAGCACCAGTTCTCTTCTCCATACATCCCCCAGCAGAATGGCGTAGTGGAGAGGAAGAACCGTACCTTTGTCGATATGGCCAGAACGATACTCGATGAGTACTCTACACCGAAGAAGTTTTGGGATGAGGCTGTAGCCACCGCGTGCCATGTTTCCAACAGAGTGTTTCTCAGGGCACACTTGCATCACACCTCTTATGAGTTGAGATATGAGCGAAAGCCCAGTGTATCTCATTTCCGTGTGTTTGGATGCAAGCGCTTTATCTTGAAGTCCGGGAACCTAGACAAGTTCGAATCATTTTCCTATGATGGTATATTTCTAGGTTACTCGACTTCTTCGTGGGCCTACAGGGTCTGGAACTGCGAGTCTAGTAAAATGGTAGAAACCTGTGAGGTGACCTTCGATGAGGCCAGTCCGGGGACTAGGCCCGATATCTCAGGTTCTCTAGAGCAGTCCGAGACCATCTTTATGGATGATGAGGAAGATGGAGATGAGGGTTGTATATCTGATCCAGTTCTTTCTCCCCCTGAGGAGCTCCTTCTTCCACTGTTCCTCGAGGAGATCAGCACATACCTTCTGCATCTTCTGGAGCTAGTGGTTTTGTTCCTACCTCATCAGCTCATGAGGTAGAGGCCACTTCTTCATCTCATCTAGGACCTCCCCGACATATTCAGAAAGCTCATCCTTCCGAGCAGATGATTGGAGACCTCTTTGAGCGAGTCACACGCTCAAAGTCTGGCATGTCACTTTTTTGTCTCCACTCTGCCTTCGTTGCCACCTTTGAGCCCAAGAATATTTGTCATGCTCTTTCGGATGAGTCTTGGATCAATACCATGCATGAGGAATTAGAGAATTTCGTGAGAAACAAGGTCTGGTCGCTTGTTGAGCCCCCTCGAGGTCACAATGTCATTGGGACCAAGTGGGTGTTCAAGAACAAGCAGAGTGAGGATGGGGTAGTCATTCAAAACAAGGCTAGACTGGTAGCTCAGGGCTTCTCCCAGGTTGAGGGTCTCAATTTTGAGGAGACCTTTGCCCCTGTAGCTAGACTTGAGGCCATTAGAATCCTGCTTGCCTTTACAGCTTCTAAAGGTTTCAAGTTTTACCAGATGGATGTCAAGAGTGCCTTCCTCAATGAGTTTATTGAGGAAGAAGTCTATGTGAGACAGCCTCCAGGTTTCGAGAATTCCAAATACCCAAACCATGTCTACAAGCTTTCCAAATCCTTGTATGGACTTAAGCAGGCCCCTAGAGCTTGGTATAAGAGGCTTAAGTCCTATCTGTTGAGCCATGGTTTTGAGATGGGTAAGGTGGATAAGACATTGTTCATTCGTAGGCATGGCACTGAACTTCTGCTCGTCCAAATTTATGTCGATGACATTATCTTTGGCGGCTTTTCTCATGCTCTGGTTTCACGGTTTTCGGATGTCATGAGCACCGAGTTTGAGATGAGCATGATGAGTGAGTTGACCTTCTTCCTCAGCTTCCAGATCAAGCAGACTCGGGAGGGTACTTTCTTGCATCAAGGCAAGTACACTCGTGACCTCCTGAGACGCTTTGACATGAGTGATGGTAAGTCGGTGTCAACTCCGATGGCTTCTACAGCTTCACTTGACCCAGATGAGGATGGCGAGCCAGTTGATCAAAAGGAGTACAGAAGCATGATTGGCTCCCTCTTGTACCTCATTGCGTCGAGACTGGGCATACACTTCTCTGTGTGTCTTTGTGCTCGGTTTCAGGTTTCTCCTCGCGTGTCTCACCGCCAGGCGGTGAAGCGCATCTTTCGGTACCTTCGAGCTACCATTGACTATGGTATCTGGTACTCTTCCTCTTTCTGTCTTTCCCTTAGAGCCTACTCCGACGTAGACTTTGTTGGCTGTAGGATAGATAGGAAGAGCACCTCTGGCACTTGCCAATTCATTGGCACTTCTCTTGTTTCTTGGTCTTCTAGGAAGCAGTCCGGTGTTACACAGTCCACCGCAGAGGCCGAGTACATTGCTGCCGCCAGTTGCTGCAGCCAGGTACTTTGGATGGCTTCGACCTTGCGGGACTTTGGGTTAGCTATAGACAGTGTTCCACTCTTTTGTGATAACACTTCTGCAATTAATATTGCTAAGAACCCAGTTCAGCATTCCCGGACCAAGCACATTGATATCAGATTCTATTTCCTTAGAGACCATGTAGAGAAAGGTGACATAGTGCTCCAGTTTATGGAGAGTGACCACCAGTTGGCTGATATCTTTACCAAGGCTTTGGATAGCTCTAGATTTTCAGCCTTGCAAGGAGAGCTTGGGGTGGTTTGTCCTTATGGACTGTTGTGAGTGGGAGCTTTGCAATTCATGATATATCCTATTTATTATGCTCTTGCTCCTTTCTGTTGCATTTCATTGGGATGCATTTGGGTTAAGTCCTTCTAGCATAGACTAGAGTGGTTGTCTTGCGTAGCTGCTTAGATTATTTTCTCTCATCTTATGCTTCTAGGTTGCTGCTTCTAGTTGCTTCTCTTCTCACTAGGTGGAGTTCACTCAGTTCTTGCGATCTAGCGAGGGTCGGACCACCCTTGGGTAGACAGGGTACATGTTTACTCCCTAGTGTGTTAGTAGACCAACTATTAGCCCTAGATCCATATGGGGTAGATGAGAGTTAGTCTGAGCCATAGTTTTCTCTATGTCTTGTCTATGTTTTAAGGACTGCCTTTTGATTTCTTGCCAGCTTCTCATCTTATTGCTTTGGTTCAGGGGGAGTTCATTTGGGATTTTCTAGATCTTATTGTTGTCATGACTCTACTTGAACTAAAAGTGTTTCACATGTTGAGAGAAAGTTGGATTTTTTTGCATTGTAATATAACTACATGGAGCCTTGATTATTATCATGTTATGACATATTTACAATGCATTACATCTTGCCATGATATGTACTTCCTTGCTAGATTTATCATGACTTTATATGTGTAGACTTTTTTTGCCATGATAAATTGATTAAAATGCACAACTTGAACTAATTAATGTCATGATAGCTCTTGTGACTAGTCTGTCTTTAGTTATCCGCTTATGATTCATGGCATGACAAATAGGCTGAGTTGAGTCTTGAATCTTCATTGAGCCTTAGAGTGATCTATGCTAGTTCTTTTATGAAGTATGAGTTAGTTTTTAACTCGTTGTTCTTGAACTAAATTCAACATAAGCAAAAATGATATCTTTTGTGAAAAAAAACTGATCTCACCAATTCTTTCTCATGAGACTGCTTGCCATTGCACTCGGCATGAACTCAGGGGGAGTTTTGGATGACCAAGATCATTTCCTTAAGCTTCGAGCTTAGAATGGTCGCATAAGGCTTGAGATCTAGCACATAACTTAACAAAAATCTGGTTGGAAACAGTCATAAGTTTCAAAAGGAAAAATAAGTCAATTGTGCTAAATTTGCTTAATTACAACAAGACCAAGTACTTGAACAAATGTTTTCATTCTTGAACTTGTAGCACTCTAAGTTGGCTCGATTCTAGCTTCTTGGTTCCGCTTAGAATAATGAACATGACTTGCATCATCTTTGGATACCTTTAGCTAGACTATAATCTTGGATAACTTGACATGCTAAGAAATTCGATCAAATTTCAGATTATGACCTATTTGGCTTAACTTGTCTATACATACATTGTCATGATCTAAATAGCATTCTATAGTATTTTGGATAATCTTCATGGTTCTAAAATGCTTAGATTAAATAAATTTCAGTCATTTCATCCAACGCATGACTTATTTTCCTCCTTACATTCTTGATGATATTATTGCCAAAAGGGGGAGAATAATGAAGAAAAAGGTAGTTCACATGAGATTTTCTAGAGCGTTTTGAGGAAAACTTGGCTCTTTCTAGTTTTGCTCTAGCATTCTCTTTTGTCAACATAGTCATAAGCCTCTTTGCATTTCTTTGGACCATGGTTGACTTTCAAACTCAAATTTATATGTTTTTTTGGTGTTTGTCAATATACACATCAAGGGGGAGATTGAGAGACCATGTGAGAGGTGCTCCCATGCTTGTGATGAGTAATTGACACGTGTGCTGAAAGTTTGAGAAATAGATCGCTGCTGTTGTCTCCAGAATTTAGATGCGGAACTACCGCCGTTTACACGGCGGTACTACCGCGTGCGCGCAATCAGAACAGTGAGCGCATAAAACTTGAGTTTGATTTGGTTGGTTTTACGACTATTGCATATGTTAATTCCATTATCTCGAGCGGTGCTATCTGATGTGTTTCTTGTCTATGTTGACTGCAGGACATCGAGGCGAAGTCGTGGCGAGGCACGGGATGACCGGACTAGGCACAGGTGGTGCTGAGGTCAGAACGGTCGGGATGTGCTGAAGACGGCGCGGACTCGAAGTGGTTGCGAGGCGTGCACAACAAGGAATGAGGAAGCTTCCCGGAAGGTGCAGCAGGGGCGTTTTGGGAAAAGCGCAAGGCTGCAAAAGCGGAAGCGGATTCGGTTCGAGTTGGTGGATAAAGCAATAGGGTTGTTGGCACTAATGGGTAAAGTGTTGTTGTGAACCCATTAGTGGACACTATAAAAGGTGAGGGAGAGGCATGTGCACAAAGTGAGAGTTAGGGTTTCTTATCTCTCCATGTGTTGTGTGAGTGTTTCTCTTTTCCTTTTGGGTTGTTGAGGAGTGGGTGAAAAGGGCATAGGGCTGTTGCCTCTTGTCTCCCCTGTGTCTCCCCTATGTGTGTTCTTGATTTCTTGTTTTTCATCCGAATGTAAATGCGTATGGGGAAGTATTGTGGGATGAATTGGTTGTACCAACTCTTGTAATCTTTCATCCTTCCCTATCAATTTGAGAAATCAAGTTTTTAAGTTGTTTTGAATTTTCTGGATGCTCCCTGTTCTTCGTTGTCTTGTCTCAGTTCTTGCATCTTATGGTGATTTCTTGATTTTTCTAGTTGTTATTTGTTGATGCTATGAACTAGGGAGATTATCAAGATCACCTGAGCATCCCATTTTCGAAATCGGACGGAAGAATCATCAAGTCTCCTTTTTCCTCAGATCGGGCGTAGCTTTTTCTGTTCATGGCTGTTTCTAGGGTTAGAACTTAGAGTTCTTGTGCCCTCTTTGATTTTCTAGAGAAATCTTGAAATTGGTCCTTGGCTTATCTTTCTGAGTTTGTTCCTTTGCTATCTCCAAAGTTTCTTGAGTCAAGAATCAAAGAATCGTGCGAATTTCGGATTTTGCTTCTCTCTATGTTCTTGGTGAAAAATCCGAATTTTCTGTTTTCATTTTACTTTGTCTGCGATTTATTCTCAATGAGGTCAATATACTGTTTAGGGTGATGTCCTGTTCAATTTACTCGAGAAGAGCAGCAAACTCAATGAATTTCTCGATCGGTACTACCGCTACTCCTTCGGTACTACCGCTTGTGGTCAGACTAGCGCTGACTCAGCGACTGAGTTCATCAGCGGTACTACCATGCAGATCGTCGGTATTACCATTGAGAGGTACTACCGCTTCTCACAGCGGTACTACCGCTTCCTGGCAGAATAACCCAGAATCTATTTTTCTCTATGGATTTGTTTCATTCTGTTATCTGTGATTTTCAGTGAGTGCTTTTCTGCTGTGTGGATACTTGAGGGGAGGATTTTATTTTTGAAGGCACCATTCACCCCCCTCTGTTGCCATTTCGGTCCTACACATTAGGTGTTGATTGAGATTCAGATTATTCTTGTCGCTTGCTTTGTAGATGAGGTTGAAATCTCCCAGTAGGAGTCACCCAACGCCTGTAGGTGGATTGGAGTCTCGAATTTCTGCTAAGAAACCTTCTTTTCTGCTGTCAACAAAGGGGTCGTACACTACCGTTAACACAAATTGCATTGAGCACGCCTTAATGTGATGTCTACTATTAGGCCGTATTGACGTTGGTGGCAGTTGGTGATTTGAACCACGTCGCTGTCCCAAAGGATCAAGATCCCCCCACGGGTGTTCTAAGCTAGCCGGGAGAGGAAATTCTGCAGTCTAATCCCACCTAGTGCACTGGCCTGGCCATGATCTAATTCACTTAGCTTTGTCTCTTGTAGGTAAGCAGTGTGTGGGTTGTTGGTATCAATTATTTCTCAGACTACTGTGCAACGGGTAGGGGAGTTTAGACCCTTGACATTCCAAGAAAGGATTCCATCAATGGGTTTTGGTGCTGTGGTCCACCGCGCAATTGTGTAAGTTGAGGGGCAATCGACAAATGGGAAGTACGTGTTTGCGTGTGAGCATTGTAGGTGCCGTGGCATGGGGAGTTCATAGCATTTTGGTGCCCGATGTGGGGAGCATGAAGGGCATTGGCAGTAGGCAGCTATGCATGTCAACTTGCAAGAGGGTGAGTCCTAGGTAATGTCAACTAGGTTTTGCCACAGATGGAAAAGGCCGCAAATAGGGGACGACATACGTAGAAGGTGGTACAACCATGTTTTGTAGAGCGAATAGTAGTTCATACACTATAGTGACCATGTCATGTAGAGAAGATTGCAGCTCATATAAATCATGAAAGGAATATAGTAGATTAACAAGGTGTAGCTTCTTCTAAGTGGTTGGGTAAGCAAAAGGATGGCTTCCATGGACAAACGGGACGTAAGCACCGATGTTACAAAAGAAGTGAGATACACAGGCATAAGCATAAGTAGGGATGCAAACGAATCGAATACGGACGGATAATGCCTCTACCATATTTGTTTTCATATTTTTTTCTCGGATGCGGATACGAATACAAATACGAATAATATCGAATACAGATACGGAGTGAATACGAATCGAAATGAATATGGTCACGAATATTTATCGGAACATGAAAACCCCTTAAACTATACATCCAAAATCAATAAAAACACATAAATTGTTTATCTTGTCAAAACATTAATGAAATCTAAACAAGCATAAATATTTTTATCCATAATAGTCATACCATTGTACAAATTTTAAATCTTCAACTGGTAGTTAATTTTTCTAAAGTCCTAAATAATTCTTAATGGATTTATACCATTTACATGTGACTAATAAATTAATTAAGAATTTAAATTTGCATCAGAATGATTTAAATGGCAGTACACAAATTTAATCGGTACAAATTTTAATCTGCCGACAATAATAAATTTATTTTTAATAAACATAAATATTTGCTAGTGGTGTTTGTAATTTAATATGACTAGGGAACCTAATGCCTAATGGTAATAGAGGCTTAGTTGGGCTAGTGGGCTGGTGGCATGGGAGATGAGAGAGGCTGGCTTGGGCTGGGCAATATTGGGCTGAAATTCCGGATACCCGATTCTGTATTACCTGGATAATCCGTATTCATATTCGTATTCGTCATATATCAGGCCTAATGTATTCATATCCGTTTCCGACAAAAAAAATCTATATTTGTTTCCGATCTGAGAATTATCCGAAGAAAGTCAGATCCGACACAATCCGTATTCGTTTTTATTCGGATTGGTCGGAAACTATCCGATCCGTTTTCACCCCTAAGAATAAGAGCTAGGAGCGTCAAAAGGTTTGGTCCTGGAGCGCATCCTCAACTTGAGTTGCTTGGGCAGTGTTGAGGTTGAACAACGTCGATAGGACTTTTAGGGAGGCCGGCGGCAGTGGCCGTTGAAGGTAGCCACATAGCGCTAAAGCGCCTCCTTAGTCATGGCCTCTTCATCAGCTAGAACGCCCAGCCTGCGGGCTAGGATCTCTTGGGCCCTGCATCATCGGAATATCACAACGCTTCTTCACCAAGCGCTCGATGTGGCATGGGGTAAACGGTCTCTACTTTCGTGGAACCGAAACCACCAAGGGAGGAGTTGGTCAAGGGGTGTCGTCTGCATGAAGACGCCCCGAAAGTCGTTGTTGTCGGCTGGGGTGAGGCAGAGGCTTGAGCAGAGTGGCCAAATCCAATGGGCGGGAGGTCAGAATCTGCATCTTGGTTGTCTTCTGGTATCTGAGCTAGTGCTTGTTGACACCGATTTTGTGCTGAACTTAAAACTTGAATGAATATCTAAAATAAATAAACACTAAATTAATAAATAATGATGACAGCTATGTAGGACCGGATATGGCAATAAAGGGGGTGAATGGTGCCCTTATAAAAATCGACCCCCAAAAGGACTTGTTTAAAAACTTTCTCAGATAGCAATAGAAACTATGAGGCGAGAAAGACAGATGCTCACTAAAAACCTAAAAGATTGAATGTCAACCTAATGAAAGCGAGCAAAGAAACTAACAAGAAGGAAAAAGATTTTTTCGATTAAGGGCAAACAAGAAAAGTGATTGCTAAATTCTCATTTTGCATACTGCACTTCTCACGGCAATTTTAACAGAAAGATCATGGAATTCCGGACCGCATGCAACCCAGTTAAAATCAGCCTAGATCAGCAAGTAGATAGTAAAATTTCAACCAAAATCGAGCTCATCCGGACTACATGCAAGATGATCAAAAATAGCACAAAAGTGACAAAATCGACCAAAACAATGACTAGCGCCTGCATTCACGCTTCATTCCCAAACCGAGAAGGAGAGAATACTCATCAACTTTGGGCAACTTGTTGCCGTTTATTGAACAAAGAGAAGAAATATAAACCAAGATACAAACTGCAGCCAACCGAGATTTAGTGCAGTCCAAACCGGTTGGTAAACAGAGAAAATCGCTATTCGAATCTCGCCAAGAGTCAAGTGAAAGATGAAGTTGCAAGCAATTTTAGAACCGAAGCGTACCGAAACCGCCGACAAAAGAAGTAAAGGCTGCTGAAAAGAAGAATGAAAAAGCTCTCAAGATTTTGTCCCCATAGAAACTACCAAACGACTCAAAGGAAAAGGAAATACAGATCGGTTGAATGTCGCTTTCTCAACCAAAACCGACCGGAATGATGAAAAGAGAAATACTAAAACTTCTGTCGAACATCTGCTATTCTACTCGAGCCAAAGAAAAACTGAAAATCAACGCCAAATATCTCACGGATTGCAGGAGGTGAAGGCACAGATTAAATAAAGAGCTCATGAAGAAAATTCAGACCTAATCTGGAAAAAACTGAAAGCTGCCGTCGGGAGAGAGAGAGAGGCAAAGAAAGGACCGAAGTCTGAAGAAGGAACCCAGCCGAAGGACAGAAGAAGAACAGAGAACAGAGAAGTTTAGAAACTGCCACAGAAAACAAAATACATGAGCTGAACTGATTTTTGATACTCGGCAAGAACAGGAATTCATATTACCTCAAACACATGATTACTTAGAGAGAAGAACACACACCTGAGTGAACACATGTAGACCAAAACCAAAACATATGAGATGACCAAAAATCAGATCATAAAACACATCTCAGATAAATTTCATTCCAATCAAAAAGATACAAAGCAGTCCCGATACACATGGACATTAGAACAAGAAAGATTACAAGACTCTCAATCCATCCTCTCCCTCTCAATCCTAAAGAACACCAAGAACCTCACATGTTCTTGGGAGGAACACCCACACATAAGAGAAGAGCTGAATGAGGGAGACACCCTTGCTGCCCTCTTCTAGTCTCCAACCACTAAAGCCTAAAGCAAAAGGCCTCTCCAAATGCTCTTTTGACTAAAGCAAACCCTAACCCTCTCTCAAGTGCATGAAGGGCGCAGCCCCAATGACTATTTATAGCACTGCTAACGGGTCTCCCTCCCGTTCGGCTAAACCCGAACGGAGCTCGCTCCCACTTGTGCACCCGCGAAATGACCATTTCGCCCCTCCTGCACCTTCCGGGAAGCTTCCGCGCTCCTTGTCGTCCAAGCCTCTCAACCACCTCGAGTTCACGCCGTCTTCGACACATCTCGACCGTTCTGACCTCAACGCCACCTGTGTTTAGTCCGGTCACCCGTGTCTCGCCACGACTCCGTCTCGACGTCCTGCAGCCAACACAGATAAGAAACACATCAAATAGCACCGCTCGACACATGAAAGCATAAATAACATCAGTGACACAATATTAAGCCCAGACATGTCAAATCATCAAAATAATCATCATAATCCTATTGACCAGGTTTGACCAAGTCCGACCGAGCCCGTTGCACCCCGCAACGACATGGTCCGAACCAACCAACTCAAACTCGTCTTCCCTAAGCCGATGTCAATTACTCATCATACACATGGAATGACCTCACATGGTCTCTCAAGCTAAAAATCCATTACAACATAAAACAACTAAAGTTTGAATGAAATTGATGCACCCGCCCCACCGCAAGGACCATGCAATCTTCGACCGCATGGGTCTCGACCATGTTGGTTTTCTTCGATGTTAGTGACGGATTTGCCTCACGCGGTCGTGGGCTTCATGTACTCAGAAGAAGTATTTATCACATCGGTTGCCAACTCAACATGGCAAATATATTTTGACGGTGCTTGTCAAAAATCGAGAGCAGGCGCAGGCATCATCTTTGTTACGCTAGCGTTGCGTGAGTCTCGACCATGTTGTGCCGACCATGTTGTGTCGACCACGTCGGCTCGACCATGATATTTTGATCACGCTGGTTGACTATGATATCTCAACCACGCTGGTCGACCAAAACATTTTGACTACACTGGTCGACCATGATATTTCAACCACGCTGGCCGACCATGATATCTCGACCAAAACATTTTGACTACGCTAGTAGACCAAAAGTCGATCATGCTAGTCAACCATGATATCTCAACCACACTGATCGACCATGATATCTCGACCACCTTGGTCGTCCAAAATATTTCGACCATGTAGGACGATCGCATTTTTCTCTTCAACAAGTACCGAACCACGTGCTCACTCGCACATAAATGACTCGCGAGGCATGTACCTCGATCTAATAGCATTCATACGCATGCATCATGCAAATCCAATGCGCCCATGCACATAAATAAGCACTTCCATAAAAAAGGGATGCTTACAAAATAAAAAGATAAGATTTTAAGTCGACCGATAAATAACCAGTCTCTTACAAGCATGAAGTCCTAGGGCATAGATAACTTCAGTGTATGGTGTTGTTTTTCTAGAGAAACCAAATAGAGCGTCGACATAGATGGTCTCAATATAAGAGCGACGAATATGATACAATTTAAAGGCCTATAGGTCTAACAAAATATACTAAAAATATCAATGATACGTATATACATGTCGAGCTCTGGATCCGGAAGTAATTTTTTCGCAACCAGACCTCGAGGGGGCATCTGTTGACACTGATTTTGTCCTAAACTTAAAACATGAATGAATATCTAAAATAAATAATCACTAAATTAATAAATTATGCTAATGGCTAAAAATCCATTACAACATAAAACAACTAAAGTTTGAATGAAATTGATGCACCCACCCCACCACAAGGACTCTTCGACCGCATGGGTCTTGACCATGTTGGTTTTCTTTGATGTTAGTGATGGATTTGGATCATGTGGTCATAAGTTTCGTGTAGTCGGAAGAACCCTTCAAGTGCCTTGAGTATTTAGAAGACTCCAACCCTCGGAAGACTTCCTCGTCTGCCTTATGCGTTGAAAACTTTAACAATACTCGAAATGAACATTACTCAAAATGAACATCACTTGAAAATGAACAATACTCGGAAATGAACAGTACTCTGAAGTGAACAGTACTCGAAAAGTGAATAGTACTCAAAGCAAACTGTTGGTTCAACTATGATATTTCGACCATGTAAGTCGATATTGATATTTCGACCACGTGAGTCGACCATGATATTTTGACCACGTTGGTCGACCATGATCATTCGACTATGTGAGACAACCATGATATTCCGACTACGTTGGTCAACTATGATATTTCGACCATGTTGGTCGATCATAATAGTTTGACCACGTTGATCAACCATGATATTTCGACTAGGATGGTCGACTATGATAGTTCAACCACGCTGGTCGACCAAGATATTTTGACCACGTGGTTCGACAATGATATTCCGACCACGTGGTTTGACTAGGATATTTCGACCACGTTGGTTGACTATGATATTTCGACCATGTGAGTTGACCATAATATTCCGACCACGTTGGTCAACTATGATATTTCGATTACGTTGGTTGACCATGATATTTTGACCAGGATGGTCGACCATGATAGTTCGACCACGCTAGTCGACAAAGATATTTTGACCACGTGGTTCAACAATGATATTTCGACCACGTGGTTTGATTAGGATATTTCAACCACATTGGTTGACTATGATATTTTGACCATATTGGTCGACCATGATATTTTGACCACGTTGGTTGAACGTGATATTTCGACCACGTGCTGTTGACCACGTTGCTTTCTTCGACGTGCACTGAATGCTCTAGTCGATGTTTTAATATCGATCTTACATATGATTTGTTTGTATTTGGGAAAACTCTAGAAGACTTGGTGTATGAACATGCAGAATAGAGACATAAGAATTTTTATACTGGTTCGGGCCTTCTCCTGGGAGAATAATAACCCTATGTCCTGTGTGGCTATTACATGAAAAGATTTTATAGTTGAGAGTAATGCGAAAATTCTAGCACTATCTCCTGATCCAATGCCCTTTTATCTCTTCCTGTCTGATGTCAACCTTTATATAGTCAATGAAGCGGTGGCAATTATCTCATGCCAAAAGATGCCTCAACGCTTCGGATGATAACTGTATGATGGAAGTTATAGTCAGAGAGACATAGTGACCCGTTTACCATGCAGCGGTTGTTGTTAGAGAGATTGTGTGCGATTATTAAGAATAAGCACACGTTCTAACCGCCTTGTCAGACAACCCGTCGATGTAGTATGACATCGTTAGAGTAGTCGTAGGAAGAGCCATGACCGCAAGGTGGTTACAGGGTAACTTACAACTATGCGGTCGCAGAAGGGCTTACGAACATGCGGTCGTAAAAGGACTTACAACCATGTGGTCATAGGAGGACTTACGACCATTCGGTTGTAGAAGTACTTACGACCATGCGATCGTAGAAGATTATTACATCCTCGTCATCTCGTGCCCCAACATCAAGTGAAAATAATTTACTTGAGAAAGTGAGATCATAGACAAATAGTAGTCGAAAGCAAGGCCTTTTTGGCCCTCATTGACCATAAATGAGATTGGATAATAAGGTAATTTCGCTTGAGTTGTAAAGACAGGCAGACTTCAAAAAAAGGAATTAATGAATTATAATTGATTTCCACCGATCTGCCCGCCGGATCAGTTCCCGAGATAGATAACTCATACAGTTATAAAAGATTACCTTGGAGTAACTTTTGGTTTCCTTACTTTCCCCTACTATTCCAATCTACTTCGAGCTTTTTGCCACTGACCAAGTCGTCCTCTTCCTTCAATTTCGTCCGAATCCAAACCAATCAGTCAAGAAAATTTCTAAGCCATTGTCTAATTGGCCAGTGTCGGAGATGAACAATGTAAAATTAAGGGAGTTGGAGAGTGCTGAGAAAATTCCTCCACAAAAATTCGTTAGATGGATTGAAGCTACCGGACAAAATTGGCCATCAGGGGAGTTGGGTAAATCCCGGTGTTCCAGCCATACTATGAGTGCGACCTTCATCTTCTAGCTTATCCCTTTCTTATAGTTGTACTCGAATACTTCGGGGTCGAATTAGTGAACTTGGTTCCCAATTCGATTACCATTCTTAGTGTATTTGTGTACCTGTATGAGGCTTATCTAGGGGTCCTTCCGAATCTTGAACTCTTTTGTTATTACAATGAAATGAGTTGGCAGACTAGAATCACCGAGAGTTGTGGTCTAAAGCTCCATTATGGCAAGATGGAGAAGTACATCCAGATGTTTACTCGGTCTTCTTTGCCGTACTGAAAGAAGAAGTGGTTCTACTGGGCGATGACCAGTGAAGACAACCTTTCCTTTGTGAGGAAAGGTGCTGAGAAGAACACTTCCTGGAACTCGGTCCTAAAGGATCTAACTCAGATAGCCCCTTACATCTCAGCCATCAAAGAGTCGATGAACAAAGGGCTCACCGGCTGGCATGTGGTGAAGGACTTCATCACCCGTCGTATCAACCCCCTGAAGCAACGAGCTCATCCCATGTGGATGTACCCGGGAGGCAAGGACATGACCAGAGACTATGTGAATGGTAAATAACAATCATACTCATAATTAAATTTAAATTTTGAGCTCTGATATCTTTATCTGTATGAACAGATCTTGATTTGGGACAAATTGATGCCTTGGTCAAGCTCATTTGTGAGAAGACTCACAACACTCGAGGTGGAGGCTCCTCATATCCTGATGGATGCATCCATCAACAAAGAGAAGAACACCTAGAGGTAATTGAAAAATCGATAGCGTCTTTAGGACTAGGTAGTCATAAAGAATGACTAAATAGTATTCTTCTTTTTGGTAGAATGTAGGCATGTTTAACTAATGGTCATCGGAGGGAAGATGGAGAAAGTTAAGGCTCCACCGGCCAAGAGACGTCGGCTGACAAAAGCCACCGACAAGAAAAAGGGAAGCACAAGTGCTGTTATCTCCCTTTCTATCGTTCCTCCTACTACTCAAAGCAACCCTGTCAAGCAATTATTTGCGGATATAAGTTTTGCAAGTGTGATGCTGCTACAGTATTCGAGTAACCGACTCCTAAGATCAAGGTACTCTTCTATTACAATACTAAAAATCACTCAGTAGGGGCTTCTCGAGGCTTTATCAAGCAACTCGAAAAGGAAAACTGGAAGCGTTTTGTATCCTTTGTGAAGGAGACTGCTGCAACAAAACCTGTGATAAAAAAGGAGACCGCCCTTCAGGTGGTCAAAAGAGGTTTCGACTACCAGGAGGGACAAGGAGTAGTAACTCTTGCTTAAGACCTTTGACCTGATATGTTCGAAGATATTCTCATTCGACCAAACGTGGTCGAAGAGAAGAAGTTGAACAAGCTAATCTCCGAAGAAGTTTCTTGTAAATTCAAGATAAAGGGTGTGAAAGCAATGTATGGAAAAGATAGGCTTAAACATAGTAGGTTTACCTCTGTCTTCTTTAATACCAACTTACTTTTCGTGATTATAGCTCGGCTCCTCCATTACTAAAGGATGCTTCTACTGAGAAGCCCCCTGTGGCTTTGCCCATGGTTGAAGATGCGGTGGAATAGGTGTTCAAGGATATGAACATCACAGCAATAGAGGTTACTGCCGAAGTTGCAAAGATTACAACCATGGAAGCGGCCGTAGCAACAAAAATTGAAGTGGCTAAAGACATGGTAGAAATACCTGGTCAAAAACTTGGAAGCCCTTCCAACCACTACAGCGAGGAGAAAAAAAATGAGGATCCTCCTCTTTGCTCCCAAGAAGGTACAACTGGAGAAGGAGAAGAAAAAACAACAACCTAACTTCTTCTCTGCATTCTTTAATCCTGTGTTTGTAGTGGGATCTTCTGCTGATCGAGTTCTAAGCTGAGTTCCATACCTTAAAGATCTTCCTAACAAAGAGAATATTTTTGACAATGAACATCTTGAAAAGGTGTGGTGGAACAAGGTCGATAAGCTCAATCAACTTGGAGACTCCACACGGGTACTCGCCAAGTTTGTTTGTGGGAGCATGAATGTAAGTATCGAGTACTTAGACATTCGTATTGGTCTTTTCTATTCTCTCACAATCCTTTGTTTAGAGAGTGTTAGAAGACATGGCAACTGTGGCTGAATATCACAAACAACTCATGCTCTTACAACAAGAAAATGCCGAACTCTCCTAGCACAGATGGTTTTTAATTAAAATCCATCTGTGCTATTCTCTTCTACCCCTAAATCTATTTCTATTTATTGGCTAGCCTCAGGAAATGCTAGCCATGCCCTCTGAAACAAGCAGATCAGTATGTACATGTATACATCTAATTCACATCTCAATTCATTTCACAAACATAAAACATCCATTTCGCACAATAAAAACAACAAGAAATGAAATTAGAGCCTACTATTACAATATCCAAAAAAAAGCAAGCAGGTTACCCATCTAGCACAACAAGAACATAGAAAAAGCAAAGAGATCCCATCTAGCACAACAACAATAATATGCATAGGCCTTCTCGCCCCTGATGCAACGCACAAGTTAGATGTCTTTGATGCCCACCATCATCGGCGTTGATTGAGTGTCTTGCCTCCTGTAGACTTGTGTGTCGTCTGCTTCATGCGGACTATTATGGTAAGGGTCAAGGAGGAGGAGAACAACAAGGAGGAGGAGGGACAACAAGGAGGAGAGAAGGAGAACAACAAAGAGGAGGAACAACAAGGAAGAGGAGAAGGAGAAGAGCAAGGAGGCTGGGTTTTGGTTATTATTTATAGGGGAGGGAGAGGCGGGAGTGCGAAAACTTTTAGCACGGGGATCTGTGGGGTGAGGGTTGGTGGATTTCAATTGGTTAGGATTGGGTTGAGGAGGATCGACTGGCCCAGCGGTCAGATTATCACAGACGGTTCTACACATAGAACCGTCTGTGAATTTGATCATAAGTTTTATTTACCGTCGGAAGAGCGGCGACGGCGTGGACGGTCTGTGATAATTATAGCCCAAACGGTTCTAGTTTAGAACGTATCTCTCGTGTTTTGTCTAACCTATCTCGATCGTTATACGAAGCGTCTAAATCATTAATGTTTGGTATACGAACCGTCTGTGCTAAAGGTTAAATATGCGTGCCAACGTAGATGTACGTACAATATGGCTTCTACTATTCTTATGATCATCTCCTTCCTCTCATTGTTCATCGAGAATTGTTCGGCCGGAACTTTACACAGGCGGCTAGCAATTTACATCTGGAGCGACTTCTCACTTTTCCGCTCTCCTTCCCCGACTTTCTTGCATCTGTCAGCTTGACCTGATCATCCGCCGTCGACGGAGGGGTCTCGCTGCCACTCAAGAAAGGGAAACAACCCTCACCCTGGTTCTTCTCTACAATGTGCACAAAGCGGAAGAAGCTCTTGTGGCATCGGAGAGACTGATGGATAGCATTGCCGATCAAGCAGAAATGGCAGATTCTGAGGAATGTTATAATGATATCCTCTACGAGATTATGGGCTATGCTACTGATCATTTGCAGCTGGATGAGGAAGTGCTAAGGACAAGGACAATCTTAACAGCGTTCGAGAACTCAGCGGCTGATCCTCCAAGTCCCAAAGTTGAAGAAGCGTACAAAACCCAGAAGATTAGAATCTGGGAATCGCTTTATCTGTGCGACTTTTGTAATAGATTTGCCTCGAATTGAAATTAATAAATTTACCTTTAATTTGTGATCATCTCTTGTCTCAGTAGTTCTGTAGTTAAGTTATTAGAAGCAATGTGTACTTATATATTAACCTCTGATCATGTACAAAATATCACAAATAGTTGTTACGAAAGGGACATCACATACGATTCTTGTTAAAACCTGTCTTTGATGTAGCCGTCATGTAAATATTGATGCTTGTGCGTGTGAATATTAATTGTTGATGTCGTAATTCTTGTGATGATTGATGGATGGCTAGGGTTTCGACTCTTATTGAAATTTATATTTTATTGAAGGATAAAGACATGGCGACAAAGTTTATTGTATGATAGTCTTGTTATTATAAATATGCCTGTTTTAGTTCATCTGCATTATTTGATTATGCTATTTTGTAGAGCAATTATAGAATATTGATGAATTGAAAGAGTCCTATTTATGAAGATGCTAGAACACAATCACAGACGATTTTTAACTGAACTGTTTGTGGTAATAGACTATCACAGATGATTATTAACTAAAATCGTCTGTGTTGTACCTTATCACGGACGGTTCGAGACCTGTTATCACAGAAACATAAATTCAGACGGTTCAAAAACCGTCTGTGATGACGGTTTTGAGCCGTCTGTGATGACCCTTTTTATAGTAGTGACATTGCCACACGCATGTGGCAGTTTCCTATCACTTTTATCTGCCTATGTTAAGTAGCTAGAACATATATCTTCGATAGAAGAAACAGCGTGTCCAAGCAGCCGACAATTCAAGATCGTCACATTTTCTTGGCTATAGCTTGGAGGGGGGTAGCCATAGACATTGTTAACCCAAGCTTCTCTGACATATCCACACCATTTTCCGTCGGTGTCCACTCAAAACCATGCAGCAGCGAGCCAAGCATCGCATGCAGCGCTCTGCTTGCGAGGGGCATTCCGAGGCAAATGCGCCTTCCAGCACTGAACGGTATGAACCCGAAGTCCGTCCCGAGGAAACTCACCTCCTTCTGCAGGAACCTCTCGGGGCTGAACTTGTCTGGTTCCAGCCACGCCTCAGCATTCTGATGGATCGCCCACACATTCACCAGTACGGTGCTTCCTTTAGGGATGGCGTAGCCTTGTATTTCTACTGTGGCCTCGGCTTTGTTTGGTACCAGTGGCACAACTGCGTGAAGCCGGAGTGTTTCCTTGACAACCGCTTGGAGATAGGGAAGCTGGTCGATATCGGATTCTTCGGCGTGTGTTTTCGAGCCAAGAACCCTCCTGAGCTCTTCTTGTAATTTTCGCATACATTGTGGATGCTGTAGTAACTCTGCCATTGCCCACTCGACTGTATGTGAGGTTGTGTCGATGGCCGCAAGAAATAAATCCTGAAATTGATTAGATGCAGTTATTAGAAAATACACAAGTTTTTTTATTGGAACCTAGAAATTAAAAGACACGTTGATAGCGCTGCAACGTATTGTACTGCACCAGCGCTCACTACTACAAAAAGTCTAATACTAGACGCCAAATCATAGACGGTTTGATAAAACCGTCTGTGACCAACACTAACACAGACGGTTTTAATTTGGACATCGTCTGTGTTGATGGCATCGGAGAAAACGAGTATCACAGACGGTTCTTATCGATGAACCGTGCGCGATATTCGATATCACGAGCGATTTTAATAAAAACCGTCGTGATAATTGATTATCACGACGGTTTTTATTAAAAACCGTCTGTGATAGGCTGATTATCACAGACGGTTTTTTTATTAAAAACCGATAAAAACCGTCTGTGATATGTTTCCCGCCTTGCAATTCTCTAAAATTTCATAATTTCCCGCCTGAGTCCGAGTAGGATTCAGTTTTGAGATCGTAGCTCCGCCTCTTCGTCCCCTATAAATAATTCCAGATTGACCCTCTATGCTGTGTTCTCCTCCATGCTGTGTTCTCCTCCTCTGTGATATTCTCTTCCTCTTTGTTGTTCTCCTCCTCTTTGCTTTCTCCTCCTCTGTGATATTCTCTTCCTCTTTGTTGTTCTCCTCCTCTTTGTTGTTCTCCTCCTCCTCCTCTTCCTCCTCCTCCACCTCCTTGAATCATACCATAATAGCCCCACGAAACAGATGATGCACAAGGCAGTGCTCAATCAACACCGACGATGGTGGGCATCAAAGACATCTAGCTCGTGCGCTGCATCAGGGGCGAGAAGGCCTAGGCATAGAGGATCTTTGCTTTTCTCTGTTCTTGTTGTGTTAGCTAGATGGGTAACCTATTTGTTGTTTTGGGATATTGTAATAGTAGGTTCTAATCTTAATAAAAATAAAATGTGTACCGTGTTTCATACTATATTTGCTTGTTTTCATTTCAATTAATTGATTTACGAAATGGATGTTTTATGTTTGTGAAATGAATTGAGATGTGAATTGGATGTATACATGTGCATGTTGATCTGCTTGTTTCAGAGAGCATGGCTAGCATTTCCTAAGGCTAGCCAATAAACAAAAATAGATTTAGGGGTGGAAAAGAATAACACAGACGGTTTTTAACTAAAAACCGTCTGTGATATATCAATATTACAGACGATTTTTCACTAAAAACCGTCTGTGATAGCTGATAATCACAGACGATTTTTAGTTAAAACCGTCGTGATTATCTATCACGACGGTTTTAACTAAAACCGTCGCGATTATCGCTATCACGCAGGCGATTTTAGTGAAAACCGTCTGTGATATTTACACCACAGACGGTTCGAAAACCGTCTGTGATAATCTTTGATTATCACTGACCCATAAATTCAGACGGTTCAGAAAACCGTCTATGATGATGTTTTTGAACCGTCTGTAATAGGATTTTCTGTAGTAGCGGCTGCAGTATATTACTGGTCATATATACCAACATCCATACGTGGCTCAGGTCAATACAAATTATACAAAATATCTTCTTTCTCTCGAATTGATGAAAAAACTAGGTCCAATATGGAAACTTGAAGTGGCAAAAGCACACCCGCTTGTTGAAGCCTTTGCATGCATATTTAGGTTGGGACATTAGAAATGCCCCAAAAATTCTTCAGAAAATTATGGATATAGGACATTGGAAACACTATAATAAAATTTAGGCTGGGACATTAGAAATTTGGTATTTTTCTAGCTATACATATTTACCATGGTACCAAGCTAATTTTCTCTAAATGTACTATAATAAAATTGATACTCCATGTCTCACGCGGAGAAAAAAAGTCAAAATAACTTATTTTTATGAATATCTAGTTCGAAGGATCACGCTCTCTCCGTCAATCTGCTATATGCACACGTCAAATCCATGTGGAACCCACAGCAAACCCTAGAGCTGCCACATCCCTGCCTTCGTGCGCCAACATACATGGGAGTAGTTAACAACTTCGTTGAAATTTCTCTAAAATTTCGGTAATTTTGGTCTCCTCCAAATTTTTTTGCAAGGCCAAAATTTGAGTGCAAATTTTAGTTCAAGTTTTATCTATTTCATCTCTATGTCATTTATATTCAATGTCTAGTTCATCTCTACCATCTCATAACCTTTTCTCAAAATTATAAACTTTCATCAAAATTCAAATTCAATTTACCAAAGTATAAATGAAATTCAAACCAAAATTCCGGTGATATCGGTAATTTCACTGCCCTTCGAAATTTTTTCCAACCGAAATTGTTAACCCTGCACCAAACCATGGCGCCATGCACTATGCACCCGTCAGCCTTGTCGGAGATGAAGCTAAGGTGAGACGGTGCACTAACCTTGAAGCGTGATCCAAATGCTAGAAATTCAACTCAAATAACAAAAGAAATGTTCGAGAAATATAAAGCAAATCATTACTATTATAAAAGAACGAGTTGATGGTTGTACATCATTCTCCTCTAACCACCCTATTTTTAACTTCTCGTTACTCTTTACTTTTTAACTGATTAGAGTAACATTCTTCTGTAACATAATTCTTTGTATATGTAATAAATTTTATTGCAACGCACAAGCAGATGACTAGTCTGTAAAAAAAATCTGCCAGTATGATCGACAGACAGTGTGCTTGTATGGTTATAAAAAGCAGGAACGTCTGCATTTTTAAGAAATGCGCGATTGCGCAAGGATTGTTTCGTGCTTGCTTACCGTGAGAAACGCTCTCACCACATCCAAGTTAATAGGCACCACACCGTCATCCTTCCCTTGCTCCGACATGTCGAGCATCACGTCTAACAGGTCACTCTGACGTCCATTGCCGCTGCCGGCTTCCCTGCCGCTCCTCCGCCGCTCGATCTGTTGGTCGACCAGCTGGTAGACCCTCCCGAACTGTCTCGTGAAACTTCGCCGCACGCCCTGGAGGTCAGCTGCGGCGACCGCCGGGAAGAAGTCCGAGACGTTGGGCTTCAGGGCCAGTGCCACGGCCTCTCGCGTGACGTCGTGCAGCTCACGGGACGTCGCGGCGTCCAGGCCAGCGGAGACCATGGCGCGCCACTGCAGGTCCACCATCGCAGCGAACGCCGCGCGGCCGACCTCCACAGGCGCGCCGGACGCCGCCCGCTCCGACACGTCACGGAGCAGGCCGAGGACGGCGTCCCGCAGCAGCGGCCGCATCCCGTCGAGCCGCCTCGACGACAGCAGCTGCTCCGTACCGAGCCTGCGCAGCGCGCGCCACTTGTAGCGCGGCGGGAGGACGAACACGGAGTTGGCGGCGTGCCCCAAGCCTTGCCACGCGTCGGGCGGGTTGCGACCGGTAAGGCTGGCGTTGTGTGTCTGGAGGACCTCGCGGGCCGTGGCCGGGGAGGAAACGACGATGACGATGGCCGCGCCAATCCGGACCGTCATGAGCGGACCGTAGCGCTCGGCCAGGCGCGCAAGAGAGCGGTGCGGGAGCTTACTCTTGACGTCGAGGAGGTTGCCGATGACTGGAAGCGGCGTTGGGCCAGGTGGGAGACGGCGACGGGTATCGGCGAGCAGCTGGAAGACGTAGGAGGAGAACATGATGAGCAGAAGGGCGGACATGCATACGAGGAAGAAGGCCATTTTGGAATTTGGGACTACAGCGATAAGTTTTTGTTTTTTTCTGTATGCAGCAAGCAACCTCCTCTTGCTGTATTTATATACTAAAAGTAGAACTGATTTTCTCAAATTAAAAAAAGCATGACATAGGATCAACAACAGTGACTAAAAGGGATGAATAGGAACCAACACTATCAAACGCCTTTTCAAAATATTTTCTAAAATGAAATCAAATTTCTTCACTCTACTAGCTATATAAAGCTATAGACATCAGAGACTAAGTACCAATAAGAAAAGTTTTAAGAAAAATCGAGCCAAATGAGTCTCGATGTGTCCGGGCGGTCTAACACCTTCTCCTAGTAGTCTAACCTCTATTACATTAGAGATAAATATTTACAGCTACTCTTCACCATTCACAAAGTCTAAGGATAACAAAAAGCTCAAGATGAAAAGCCATAACTCATCTTTCAAATATTTTCTCCAAAAATCATAATCTCCTCTACTTAGCTTCCTAAAGAGCTAAGCTTAACTTTCTCAACTCACCTCCTTATATAATGGAGGTTTACAAGAAACTCTAACCAACACCACTAATTGGGTTTCATCCACTTATATAGACTAACCGGTTAACCTAACACTATCGTGTTTTACACTCACATATGCACATTTCTCAATATTCACATAACCATTAACCCAATAGTAAATCAACACTTGATTCACTTAACATTTTCAGCACATTATTGATCTAAACTACATCTCTTGTGCCTCCTTGCGTTGTGGTTTGATCAAGTGCCAACTTTCGTTTTAGGGCAAAAAGACTATTTTGCCCTTAAACCACCTTCTACGAAGTTTCACGTTTTCTTCGCCTTGAAGCAACCTTGTGCTTTATCTTTAACTCTATGTGTCCACAATGATTTGTCGCTAAGCCTGTCACACATTCAGATTCCACTATACCACCCTCGTATGCGCATGTTCCAAGTCGTTTAGCGTGCCACAAACCTCTCCGTGCACCATGATGGCACCCCGGCTTCTTTGACCATTCTAGAACTCAGCTCCTCCTTGAGCTTACCTCCGATCCACCTTGTCGTTACCTATCATGTCTACCATCGGTAACTTCTGCTTCGGTTCCTTGTTTTCTCGGCTTGTAACCACTCTGCTAGCCTCAATCTTCTTTCGATGGTATCTTGATCGCTCTGGACACTTCAACCCCTCTAGCTTAGTTTCGATCTCTTTCATCTCACTATGACCTAACTCCGGAATCCTACAATCAACAATAATAAGCAAACCGTCATATAGCACTGCACAATACAAAAATCATCAATTGACATAATTAATTAACCAAGAATCCTTACCTTTTTGTCAAAACATATCTACATGCTTTGACACGTAGCCTGTAGTGCCGATGACTAGCTGTTATGTCTTCACGCATTCGGATTCCCTTGAACAGTCTCTATGTGCATCAGCCTCGTCACTTGGTGCACTACATGCACCGACTCACATCTTCATGAGCTTGTGCCACATAGCCTCACCTAAACTTCCACTACCGCTCAGACCTCAACACCCCCACCTAATCCCAATTCATTACCATTAACCGGTGGCGTTCTCCAAGCCACCTACATATCCAAAGGCCAATAGCCATGTCGAGCACATTTTCCTTATTTGACTCATGTTAGTCAAAGTAATACATGATGCTCACACTCAACCATACTCATACACTGATCCTAACCCTAGGACCAAATCTCAATCCAAAATGCATAATTTCAGCACCAATTTGCCAAATGTTGGTCTGACCTTCAATACATGCCCGATCAGATCACTAGCGCCAGTTTAACCATTGGCACCATGCCGGTCTAACCGTGAGTGGTCTGACCATCTTGGTTTGGTTGGTCTGACTACTTTAGAGCACCAGAAAACAACCTCTCTGTAATTTTGCTTAAGCTCTATCTAGTTTTAGCTCAGCACTCCAAATTGAATGACACCTAGTAGAAAGATATCATCAAACACACCTACACATGTGTTTAGTGTCCATTTTTCAAAAGGCATATAGCATATATGACTGCTCATACCTCTCGTTGCTAGGCCAGTCAGACCAATTAAAACCTGGCAGCAACTTTGAAATTTTCAAAATCCCAAAATCAAACTTCGATAACATTTGCATAACAAGGTCAAATACTCGTTATACACCACAAGTTGACCTCCATATGATCTCGCACATGAGAAGAAAAACTACTAGAGAAGCAATATTTATCTAAGCTGTCAGCTAAACTAGATGCAAATTCCATGCAATTGTGCCAGCAAATTTTGTGTTATGCATTTTTGTGTTTAAAATAGAGTTGTAACCATAGTAGAATTCTAATATCTACTTCAACCTATTTTTGATTATTTGCACCGCTGTAACCTAGATTTATCATCAACGTACGTATGCATCTCTCCTAATTAGTGCTTGGCTCGTTCGCAATCCTCCACTTTAATCCTAGCAGTGAAAACTTAAATATAGAAATTCATACTTTAATCTGAGAAAAGAAAAAATAGCTAGAAACTCACACATCTATATATCTATATATTTATATAAATACAAATAACCAATGAGATTAAAGACACTTCCTTCATTTTGAGAGCAAGAAAATCCCACAATAATCTTAGAAAGAAAAATCTAGAATTTATTTCATCAATCGAGGTAAAAAGAGAATGATATGCATTGTTCATTTTTGCAGCGTCAGATTATAATGGTGTAAATTAATCGTATATAGATATTAAAGTTGATAACTGTATTGTATTAAATAGCCACACAATTGTGAGAGTAATTCAACTAATTCTACCAACAACTGATTAAAGGCATCTTCTTCACTTTGGAAAATAGAAAATTTCACAGTAATCCTTAAATCAAGAAAAAAGGGAAAATTATGTAAATTCCAACGTTAATCAAGAGAAAAATAAAAAATCTTATACATTCATCATGATGCCCACATATGGAATAATGGTTAGGATGTCATTTAAACAAATACGAATTACAAAACAGAAAGATAAAGTGCGTAGTTTCATCCGAATTACAACTTTACAATGAGTACAAGGGGAATCAAATAACAAATAACTAAATTCTTATATGGAATTTATGTAGAATCATTCATAAGAATTTAAATTCTTATCCCGATTTTATAAGAATTTAGAAATTTGAACGGGTCAAATCAGAGTTAAAATGAAGAAATACGGGCTTTCAGAAGTTTAAAAAGAGAGAAAATGAAAAAGGCTGATTTTATGGAATTATTTTTATACTAAAAAAGGTATTTATGAACGTCAGTAGGAATTTAACTTTCGGCTGAACTATTTTTATAAAGAAAAATTAGATTTATGACATCATACTGACGTCAGCCCTGATTTGATTTTCGGGCAAGAGGCTGATAGTGGGCTCGGTCTTCTATGGACCAGGTCCACAGACTGAGCCAAAGGCTGAGGTGGCAGTGGAGCTGACGTGGGCGGGGTCGGCTGACGTAGCCGCCGTGGCATGCCACTGGGATGCCACGTGCTCGGGGCGATGACGTGGCTGGGCTGGTGTGGCGGCGCACGGAGCCCGCGAGCTCGCTAGAGCTCCAACGCTCGGCGGCGGCTGATGAGGGGCAGAGGAGGGAGAGGGGCGGCGGGGGTTCGGTTCCTACCCGGCGCCGGACTTGGGGATGGCTGGAGGACGGTCAGTTGCGGGAGTGAAGCGGCAGTGGTGGCGGCTCTCTGGGCGGCGGTGCTCCGGTGGCTAAGGCGCTCGACCGAGGATGGGAGAAGAGAGAGCGGAGAGAGGCAGTGCGGGAAATGGGGCTCTCTATAGGGGAGGAGGGCGGCGCGGCTCGCTGGACTTCCCGAGGAGGAAGTCGGTTTGGCCGGTGTGAACGTGAGCGGGAAGAGGCCATTAATGGCCGGCGTGGGTGTGGCGGCAAGGGGGAAAACCGAGGCAGCATTTAGGGAGGTGTGTCTAGCCGGGAAACGAAGCTTCGGCGGGGTGGCAATGGCGGCGATGGCGGGAGAAGAGAGAGAGCGGCCGAGGAAGAAGAAGGGGGGGTGGAAGAAACCTCTGACAGGTGGGCCCCGTGTGTCGGTAAGAGAGGAGGAAAGAGGAAGAGGTGGACGGCCAAATGAAGGACACGCGGCGATAAGAAAGAATTGGGGCCGTTGAAGAGTTTAAGTGAAGATGGACGAGGTGGATGAGATCGGGCGGCGGTGGATCGAATCCAGGTCGTTGAGCCGAAATGAAGGGGTAAGTAGTGGCGGACGGCCAAGATTAGATTAGGGGCGAGGTGGATTTAATCTGGGCATGACATGTGTCAGCCTGAGATAAATTTGGGTTTAAATTTTGTTTTAAACTTTCAGAAATACTAGAAAGCTTCAAAAATAATTAGAAAATAGTAAATAAAGTCTAAAACTTCCAGAAAAATTTATGAAAATTCCTGGGGCTGTTTTAGACTTAGGAAAAATATTTTCAATTTAAATTTGGTCTTTTAATTTCTATAAAAATACTTTTTATCTTTGAAATTAATTTTAAAATCCTAGAAAATCACAGAAAAATCCAAATAAAAGTAAAATAATTAATTTGAAATAGTATTTTTATAAAAATTCAAAATACCCCTTTATTTAGTAATATTTTTATGTTTTTAGTTAAATTACTTTTTATAAAAGCCTTTTCAAAAGCTGAAAACCAGCAAATAAAATCTTCAAAATTTAGGCAACCAAAGAACATTTATTTTTATTTTAAATTAAATTAATTTAGTATTTTTTATTGACTTTTTTAAATAAACAGCTGGGTTGTTACAACTTTCCAATGAGTATTACAACTTTCCAATGAGTACAAGGGGAATAAAATAACGAATAACAAAATTCTTATGTGGAATAATTCATCCTCACCCTCTCTTTACCAACTGAAATTCTTATGCCTCTTCAGATCGCAAAGACACATGTACCTTGTTGGCGGTAGAATATGGTGGTGGAATTTGGTTTTTTGTAGATTGTTTTTCTGTTTTTGTTAAAAAAATTTATGGGGATGCAAGTGAGAGTTAGGAGGAGCAAATGAACCAGCATCGTTAACTCTATTTTTTAAGTAGGAGAGAGTGCTACAGGATTAACTTCCACCGCTTGGTGGTTTGACCAATACAAAAAAGTCATAACAGGCAAAGCCATCCATCTTCACTAGAAAGAATCAATACAAAGACGGTACCTCTTGTCCGTCAACTCCTTCTGATTCTCTGGCCCCACCATTACAACACGAATACACGATTCTTTTATCCATTCCCTATATGTTGATAAGGAACAAGATATCTTATGCACAAGAGTATATTTATGGATATATGCACAAACTCACTTCTGGTCATCCGATTCGAAATGCGCAGATGAGATCGAGGTGGACGTTGCCCCTACCCACTTACGTGCTTTTTTAATTTTCTCCCCACGAGCCACACTAGATAATTTGTGAAAACCCCCATGATCATCTTTTCCAATTATAACCTCCTCTCCTTCAATCCCCTCCTGGCTCTGGCCAATCCCAACTGACCTAGGGTTAGGGGATGCCCGCTCCGCCTCCCCTGCCAGTCGTTGCTCCGCTCCGTCGCCCCTGCCAATCGTCACTCCGCTAGCTCATCACCCCCATGGATCCACTTGTAGTGGTGCCACCATGCTGCCTCGACTCAGTTCTACATATTCTCCACCGATGAAGATTCTAGCTTTGATTGAAGACATTGTGTTCATTGAAATCATGATAAAATGCAGCATAAAGAAGTGCTTAGCTTCTGTGTTAGTTCCATGAAAAATTCAGGACGGGAATGTTCTTGATGTAATGAACTAATTTAAGTTCAGTTCTTATGATTCCTCCAAATGAATTAAGTTCTATGTTGATGTAATGAACCCAATTCAGTTCTATGTAACCATGTGTTGTGTTGATATAATGAATTAAGACTAGTTCTATTCTTCCATGGATCCACTTGCAGTGGTGCCACCGTGCTGCCTCGACTCAGTTCTACATATTCTCTACCGATGAAGATTCTAGCTTTGATTGAAGACATCGTGTTCATTGAAATCATGATAAAATGCGGCATAATGAAGTGCTTAGCTTCTGTGTTAGTTCCATGAAAAATTCAGGACGGGAATGTTCTTGATTTAATGAACTAATTTAAGTTCAGTTCTTATGTTTCCTCCAAATGAATTAAGTTCTATGTTGATGTAATGAACCCAATTCAGTTCTATGTAACCATGTGTTATGTTGATGTAATGAATTAAGACTAGTTCTATTCTTGCTAAGCTGGTTCTCTCTGGTAGGAATTTTTGTTCACCAACAAAATTTCTTGAACGTGATACTATTGTATTGTGTATTGTCTCCAATTTTCATTTCTTTAGGGCAAAAATGGACAAAGAAAACTGGCAGGTAAAAGCAGTAGTCAAGCAAGTACAAGCAAATTCCATTTAGTTCTCAACATGAAATTTGGCATTGCTACTTGCAAGTATCAAGCATAATCATTGTGTATTTGCATCAGAAATGTTCTTGTGTATTTTGATAGCTAAAATGTGTTGGAACAGAAATTTGTTAGTATCAAGCACAATTGTTGTGTGTTTGTGTAGATGTGCCTAGGAGTTCATCCGAGTGATACAAAGTGAATGAAAAATCGAATTTATAACAGTGTCAGGTTTCTAGGAGTTCATCTTAATTAGTTTCCTTTCTCACTACTACATGATGGATGAACGAATATTTGCTATGGTAAGGTTAGAAATTTTGTGTTGCTAGCATGCACTAGGTGTTGCTGGCCTCTGCTATATGCATAAGGGCTCAAGCATCGGGTACTAAACTTGTCTAATCAAATTGACATTTTTCCTCAAATTAAACGCATAGGGAGCAGAATGATTTGAAACTGTAGCATCACTTGTTCATCATGTACATTACAATTTGTCATGTATTTTCTCCTGTATTCACATGACACTATCTCATATTCTTTGGTATAAACTCATCCATTTTGTCAAGTAATCACATGACACTTCCTGTGAATTCTTTAATCCAAAATATCAAGCATTTTGTCAGACGTTCACATGACATTTTCAATTAATAGATCAACCACACACAATACAATGAAATATTATCACAAAGCATAGAGATGCTTCCATTCATAAAAGATAAAACAAAAGTTCATACAACGTGTGAAATTCATACATTTGTGAGGGAACTATAAGCTTACCCAAATGCACTTAAGTTGCTAAACTTTTCCTAAAAACATTGCAAGCAATTGGTATCTTTCTTTCCTCTTCGGGGGGTGGTTTAGAAACTTGACCGCCTACTGTGACGGATAAGAAGATTATGAGCATGACCTCATTTGGACCCATGATCTAAGCCATCCATCAATCTCCGAGATCTATGCCATAGTTTTTCTGTTTTCTTTTAATAATTTCAGAATAAGAACTAGAATTGCATAGCAAACATAATTATTTTTTCAAATGTCACACACACACACACATACACACATATATATAAGCACTTGGACTATAATTGTTTTTTCAAATGTCAGCAAGAATATGTGGAATTTATATGGAATCACTCATCCTCACCCTCTTTTTACCAACCGAAATTCTTATGTCTTCTCGGATCATGAATACACACGTACCTTGGTGACGGTAGATAATTAAAGGTGATGATCAAGCAAATTCAAAGTCCAAATGTTGTATAAAACAATGGCTTATATGTGAAGCATGAAGGGAAAAGTATTTATCTATGCAATTTGAAATTCTAGATATTTATCTATCCAAACTAGAATTCTAATGCCTACATGCTGATCTTATAATATAAGCGAAAAATAAAGCAACTCACACACAAAGATGATGGAACTCAGTGCAATCAAAAGAATGAGTTAATATAAAAAAGTTATAAGTGATGAACAATTAGCTCGTATTACATAAGTTATAAAGAGACACTAACTAATTGCTCAATGAAATAAAATAGGGCACAAGATTGCACAAAATGATAAAATAGCACAATCTAAAATTTTGACAATAATAGGGTGTACTCACAGTAGGTGATCGGCCAAGTAATAAAATGATACGATTTTTTTTAAATGTTAGCAATAAAATTGGCTTGAATCTGAGTAGGGTCAGAAAACAACCAAACGCGTCCGTTTAATATTCTGTGTTGAGGAGAAACGGCCGCAAGATCAAGTCGGGATTTTTTCGCGTACTGTACAGTACTGTAGCAAAACCGTAGCAGGACAGTACCGCGTCCTGCAGCAACTACTGTTGCGCTACTGTAGATACTGTAGCCTTCTGCGGCTTACTGTAGCATGTGCGGAACTAGGGCAGATTAATTCTTTTTAGTTTTGAAGAGCTCAAAGCAAACAAATTTTAGGGTTTAAATGAAACATAAAGATTAAGGTATGCAAAGAAAATAGTAAGATCAACGACTAAACATAGTTTTAATAGATCGAGATCTAACTAAACTCAATAAAAAATTCAGATCAAACTAGAGCTAAAGGATTTTTTGGCTTTTTGTGTATAGGATAGTAAGATAAATTTAACTATGGTTAAATTGATCCTACCATGGCAACCTTGATCTGATACCAAGATGATACAGGAGATGTCCGATCTTCACGACGTAGCATTAAAGATAACTTTAGATCTTTGCAATTTGATGAACTGATGGTGCCAACCACTGTCTCAATATAGCAACCCGTAACAAAAGATTCATCTAATTATACGCTTGGATTTTTTTCTACTCGGCCACGTAAAAATAGACGTGTTCTTTCTATAAAAACGCAAAATAATCATAAAAAACGGCGGTAATATTTAGATTAGAACTTACTCTTTTATTAGGGATGTTATAGTATAAACCATAGAATTAAAAGTAAAAGTTTAAATCTAAATAATATGGTCTCCAGTGTACAAAGGTGTACATAACTATTTGTAGCCTAGGACTCCATACCAGACAAAGATGACGATTCTAAACGGAGTCATGTCTTAATCAATTTTTCTTGATTTGTGTTGTCACCGGCGGTCCAGGGGATGCGCCCTTCTTTCGGCCGCGGAACCCACTGGCCCCTGCAGTGCGCCATGTTTTTCTTCCGTGGGACCCACTGGCCCTACCCCGACGTGACCCGCTCTTGACGTGATGGACAAGCCGTCTTCACGTGGTGGACAGCACAAGCAGCTCAAGTATAGCCTTCTATTGATTCAGGCTGGTTTCGACTTCAGTTTTTGGCTTTTGATTTATTTTTTACTATTTATAAATTTGTCTTTTTCTAAATTTTTGGTTTTTTTAGCTTTTTTGTTCGTTTTTTTCCCGTATTCGTTTACGTTGTCTGTGATGAGCTAATATATTTTTTATATTTTTAATTTTTTTTTAAATTTAATTATGTTAAATAAGCCTCGTCACCATGATTTTTTCGATCATTCTGATTGCTTTTCAGCTATAAGCTACCAAAAATAAGCCCAAATGATCACCACATCAGATGGCTTCCTTTCGCTGTCCAGTACATTTAATGCTGCATGTAGCATGTGCCTTTTTTTAGATTTTTTTATAAATAACCTATTTTTATTTGAAATAATACAAATATACCGTGCAAATATTTTTTACAGAAATAGACTCCAGTCACTTAACCGTCAGACGACTAGAGCATATCGTCTAATGGCCAAACGACAATAAAGCTATCTATAAACCGTTGGGCGACAGGTTCCATCGCTCAACAGTTGGGCGGCTGGAACCTATCGTCCTGTGGGTGCCCAACTGTCGGGTAACTGTAAACGAGATGCAGTCTAGGTTAATCCATTTTGTGAATTTTGTACATTATGACTGGGAGATAATATATTGGATTCGTAATAAGAGTTTATGATCGTTGTATGTTAAGAACGATTGAACTTAGAACGATCGGTAAGAACGAGGGTAAGTAATATTGTGATGTTAACGAGAATTCGTACACAGAGAAAAACTGGTGTGTTAATATTGTTGGATGACTTGCTGTGAGAATAATTGAATGCAAAAAGACAAAGCTCAAAGTTGGCCCGTCGTGTCATGTCACTGCGAAAAACTGGCCCATCCTGTCATTCCAGTGAGCAAAGCTGGCCCGTCGTATCATGTCACTACGAAAAACTGGCCCATCCTGTCATTCCAGTGAGCAAAGCTGGCCCGTACGTTCATGCTGTTGCGCAAAGCTGACGTGTGTAGTCTTATCTCTGCTCAAAGTTGGCCCGTCATGTCATGTCGTTGCGCAAAGTTGACCCATGTGGTCTTGTCGCTGTACAAACCTACCCTGTGTCATTACACTGCTCAAAGCTGGCTCGTTATATCATGTCACTGCGAAAGGCTGGTCCATCCTGTCATGTCACTGAGCAAAGCTGGCCCATGCGGTCATATCGCTGCGCAAGGCTGGCATGTATACTCTAGTCGGGTCGCTGCTCAAAGCTAGCCCGTCATGTCATGTCGTTACGCACAGTTGGCCCGTGTGGTCTTGTCGTTGCGCAAAGCTGCCCTGTGTCATAAAGCACACTGCGACATCGCAATTACGCTATAAAATGAATGGGTGATGCATTGATGGTAGGAACAACTATCTTCCTTGTCGTAGAGTAAACCACCATGACAAATGCAGAGGGGCTAGTCGAATATGGGTCACCAATGGGGACCTTTCGCTCGAATGGAAGGAGGACTTTGGTGTTACGTATCGCTTGTTGCCAAACAGGCGCGCTCAGCCGGTGTGGCCTAAATGCAGACGCATGAAGGACGTGGTGGTGCATGTGGCAGAAGACCATACGGATGGCGAACGACCTTTCAATGCCCATACTCCGGGATACAAGTAGGCACACGTCTGTTTTGTAGTACTGCTAATTGAGTTTCGATGTTAATGTTTCCTTTGTAGCAGATGGATAAATGCAATTCGTCCGATGGTTCTCCCTCGATTCACTTGATGTTCTATGAGCTCCTCCTGCTTGGACCAGCTGCGTTAGGTTCATTGAGTCTTGTCGCAGCATTCGGTTGCCGCCCGTGCATGATGGCTCCTTGTTCATCTCGTTGACGTGCTTCTTGCTGTGCTCATCCAACAACACCCACAAAGTATCAAATTTTCTCTACTGGTTCTGCATAGCCAGCCTCTTGAACAACTTCATCAACGGTTCTTTCGGGAGTTGCTCGAAAAATTTCGCCCCTAGGTGACGAATGCATTATCTGTTCCTCATATCCGACCAAAGGAAGCGCTCCTCAGGGTCTTCCTGAAGTTTTCTTATGGCCTTAACAATCCCGGCATGGTGATCATGAATTACGCACACACTAGAACGAGCGCTGACAACTCTAACCCTCATATATACAAGAAACCACAACTAACTTTCATAATTCTTACTTTCCACAAATGCGATGGCTAGTGGCAATATTTGATTGTTGCCATCAATGCCTATGCTGTCAGGATCTGGCCCTTGTATTTGTCGGTCAAAAAGATCCCGTCAACTGAGATCACGGGTAGTATGTGCCTGAATGCCTCGATGCACGCACCAAATGCTAAGAAGACCCTCTGCAATACTACATAACCTGGCGGCCTTGTAGAAGGTTTGTCTTTCACAGCAATATACATGCCCGGGTTCCTGTCCTGCAACACCTTAAGCATATAAGAAAGATTATAGTATGCCACCTCAAAAGACCCGAACTGTTTTTTCAATGCCTTCTGCTTCGCACGCCACGCCTTTGCATATCTAATCTTGTATTTGAATTTCTTCTTGATAGCTACCACGATGTGCGTGGCATCCATGTCTTTCTTCTCCACTATCTCTCCATACATCAGATTGACTATAAATGTGGACGTTAGGTTACGATACCTCACCAAAACACTACAGAGAATGTAAGAGTGCGGCTCCACCTTCAACATAATCTAGTAAGTCTCATACTTGGGTCTATGTGCGTGCACCCTCCAAGGACAACCGGCCTGCTCACATTGCACGTATACTGCTCCTGGCTAGATTTCACAACCCAAAAGGTCCACAAAATAGACAGGGCCCACAGCTTGATGGTATCCTACAGTGATGCCTTGTTAACAAACATTAAATGCAACTGAACATCTGTCCCATGATACTCCCATGGTGATTTGTACTTATCATGTGCGGAAACACCCTCAGCATCAAACCGGTTCTATTCCTACGGGACGGGAGCTTCATCCTCATCCAAACTGTCCTCATCATCCTCCTATATAGCTTTCTCTTCAGTCCAAGCCGTCTGGTCATCGCATTTCATCTGATGCACTATGTACTCCATATACTCCCCTTAATCGGCTTGTCCTGTTCCCTTACCATGGCATGACCATTCTCCCTCTTCTCCATATACCACATCGGCCTCGTCACGAGCATCTTCCTTCTCTTCGTCAACATGCGGGCCGCCCGAGCTGCTCACACCTCCCGGATGATGGCCGTCCACATGACCTTGCACAGCTTCTACTGGACATGGTTGCACAACATTACACACTCATATCCACGGCGTCGGCACCCTTACACAAACCCTTCCATACAACAGTGCACATCAATGTTCTCAACTCCCATATGATGTCCGTGGGAGACTAGCTCCAAAGCCCTTGTATGACGTCGGGGTCCTATGAAAAACAACGGGTAAGCTACTGCATCACATCTGCGATTCGAGCATTCTCACCATCCGGGTGTACCAGAGTGGCTTGTGCAAAACAACTCAAATCCACACCATTTGGACCTTCACTAATGGTTCTAACACCGTAATGCATTCTCAATGTAGCAGGTATCGGCATTGCTGATGTCTTCCTGCATATATTTTTAATTTTGCAACTAGTCAAATCGCATGGCACACTATTAAAGTACTGATGTGCTGTAATTCACATTTCACCAATCTTTCGCCTGTCGTAACCAACTACACTAACCTCGTAGCTTTAACTTCCTATCGACAGACCGCGCACCGACGCCGCTCTTTTCTTGCTACTCGAGCTCTCCCCTATTGCAAATAATTTCTAATGGTTTCGACAATTTACATGGCATATCAATTTAAGTGCCTATATACCTGTTACAATGGTACACATGTTTTTCCAACGTACTAACGACATTACATTCATTCGTATTTAATCATAAATATTACGTATTATTGTTTGTTACACAGCAAATTATGAAACAATTGACTGAATATTGTAGTTGTATAATATTACGTTCACTGAATTTTCTAAAACTACAATTTTGTACGCATGCCAATTTGCTAACGATGCTAATTTCATACAGCTATGTTTACTAAATTATACACAACTACAGACTACTACGGCTGCTAATTTTCTAAAACTATATTGACTAAATTTTCTATACCAAAGTTGAACAATTTTTGTCTACATCTACAATTTTCTACTTAGACTAGCACTAAATAAAATATCTACTGCATATACAAAATTTAAAATACAACAAAAAAATTGCCTCATAAGGGTCGCTTCTTCCTCTCCTCCCCTCCCTCTCCTCCTTACTCTCCTTTTCTCTCTCCTTCCTTTCCTCTCCTCTGCCGTCTCCTCTTCTCTTGTGCCCTCTCTTCTGTCGCTTCTCTTCACCACGTGGCCGAGCGGGCTCGAACGCTCGGCCGTGCGGTCCTTTTATCTGCGATTGCTATCGCCCAACCCTTTGGCAACTGGAAGCGCAGTCGCCGAACCGATAGGCGACAACAATTGCAGTCGCCCGACCATTCGGCTATTGTAATAATTCGCCCAACGGCTAGCTAATTGCTTGCATGTTGCTTGGTCATTGAGCGATAGGCTCCAGTCGCCCGACGGTTAGACGACTCGAACCTATTTCTTAAAAAAAATGTTTGCACGGGTGTATTTCTGTTTTTTCGAATAAAAAATAGATTATTTATAAAAAATTTTCATCTCACACAGCCAACACATGTATGTGTTATGTTGACGAATTGTTTTATGAATAAATTATTTTTTATTCGAAATAACAGAAATATACCTGGTCGAATTTTTTTTACAAAAATAGACTCCAGTCACCTAACCGTCGGGCAACTGGAACCTATCATCCAACGGCCGCACAACAAGCAAACAATCCACTGGCTATTGGGCGAATTGATTGCAGTCATCGAACGGTCAGGCGACTACGACCAGTCATCCATCGGTTAGGTGACTTCGCTTCTAGTCGCCGTAGTGTTGGGCGATAGGTAGCGCAGATAAAATGACCGTGCAGTCGAGCTGGCTCGGCAGCTCGACCGCACGGTGAACAGAACAAAAGTGACAGAAAAGAGAAGGAGAGGAGTGGAGAGAAAAGGAGAGGAGAGGAGAGGAGAGGAGAGGGAGAAGGAGGAAAGAAAAGAGAGGAGAGGGAGGAGGAGAAGACAAAAACGAGGAGGGGAGAGGAAGAAGCGATTATTGTGAGATAAATTTTTTTTGTATTTTAAATTTTGTATATGAAGTAGATAATTTATTTAGTGTTAGTATGTGTAGAAAATTGTAGATGTAGACAAAAATAGTACAACTTTGGTATAGAAAATTTAGTAAATGTAGTTTAGAAAAATTAGCAGCCGTAGTAGCCTGTAGTTGTGTAAAATTTGGTAAACATAGTTGTAGAAAATTAGCATGTTAGCAAATTGGTATGCGTATGAAATTGTAGCTGTAGAAAATTCAGTCAACGTTACGTAGAAAATAGTTGTCCGTAGAAATTTGTAGTTATTCAAAATTCAATCAATATTTTTGTACGAATTTCATAATTTTGTTTGTATAAAACAATAATATGTAATATTTATGAATAACTATGAATGAATGTAAGACAACAACTCAATCGGTGCCATTGAAACTGGTATATAGGCATTTAAATCGATATGCCACATAAATTGTCGAAAACATTAGAAATTATTTACAGTAGGAGATAACTCAAGTAGCGAGAAAATAACAGCGTCGGTGCGTGGTTTGCCGATAGAAAGCTAATGCTAGGAGGTTAATGTAGCTGGTTACGATAGGTGAACGGTTGGTGAAATTGATGGCAACCGCACCGACGTACGAACCATTCGATTACATGCTTAACGGCATTGCAAAATATTTCGAACAACAGGTGAGGGTACTACGGTACAACCTTACATGTCGTTGCCTACAGGTCAAAGAGTCTTGTGGTACCCACATGGAGTGTTGCGGAGGGGGCCGTCTCAGACGTAGCTGGTTGTTGTTTTAGTGGCAAGCACATATACAATTAGAGTTCGCGCAGTAACATATTGGGTCGTACTAACTTCCAATGTTGATGATTTCCTCAGTGCCCCCCTCGTGCTCCATCTACTGACGGAGGTCATCATTGCGCTCTTCGAGACTTTCAATCCTTGCCTCCAAGTTAGCAATTCGCTTCCACAACGTATCCATGTACCTCGCAGCGTACCGTTCATGAGGAGGATCAATCCATCGCATGAAGTCGCATTTATCCATCTGCTACAAAATAATGTTAACATCGAAACCCTATAAGGAGTACTACAAAATAGATGATTGCCTACTTGTACCCCAGAGTATGGGCATCGGAAGAAACGTCGCCCGCCATCTAAATGGCCGTCTACCACTTGCTCCACCACGTCCTGCATGTGTCCGCATTTCGAACACACTGGCTGAGCATGCCTATTTGGTAACAAGCGGTAGTTAACGCCGAAGTCCTCCTTCCTTTCGAGTGGAAGGTCTCCTGTTGGTGATCCTTGTTCGACTAGCACCTCGGCGTGTGTCAAGATCGCCATCAATGCCTTGGCCATTCATTTTATAGCGTAATTGTGGTGTCACGGTGTTCTTTATGACACAGGGCAGCTGTGCGTAGCGACAAGACCACACGGGCCAACTTTGCATATCGACATGACAGAACGAGCCAACTTTGCGAAGTGACAAGACCAGATGAGACATCTTCGTGCAGCGACAGGACCACACGAGCTAGCTTTGCGAAGTGACAAGACCAAACGAGACATCTTCGCGCAGCGACAAGACCATACGCGCCAGCTTTGCGCAGCGACATGACTGCACAGGCTAGTTTTGCGCAGTGAGAAGACTAGATGAGACACCTTTGCGCAACGACAGAACCACACGGGCCAGCTTTGCGCATTGAGAAGACCAGACGGCCCACCTTTGCACAGCTAGTACACCAGACGGGATAGCTTTACGCAACGACAAGACCACAAGGGCCAGCTTTGCGGAGCGATAAGACCAAAGGGTGCAGCTTTGCGCAGTGCGAAGACCTGACTGGGCAGTTTTGCATACCGACAATACCACATTGGATAGCTTTGCGCAGTGACAAGACCACATGGGCATCTTCATGTAGCGAAAAGGCCATAAGGGGACATATAAAAGGAGGTCGAAGAAATTTACGAGAGAACACTACACAAGCGAACCCGACACTACACCGGCACTTGCTTCACCACACCGGTATGGACAAGAGGCAGAGGAAGCAATGGTACAAGATGATAAAGCAATGGGAGGACACCTACAACCTAGCAAGGTCAGCTGCCGCATGCGGTGAGAAAGCAAGGGCTGCTGCGGCCCGGGCAGAACAAGCCCAACATGCTACGATGTCAGCTCCCTGCAATGGTGCCACCTGCAGAAACAACCCCATCCCAAACGTTATTACCGAGCATTCACAGCAACACCCACCAGAGGGGAGACACCCCCTTTTGTTGGTGCCGCGACCCGTGCAAGTTCTTCATATCTAAGCACCGCCTCAAACTAGGTATGCGTTACTGGGGTTGCGCAAACTACTCCAGTGACTATCCCGACCGCCGTCTAGACACCGCCACCTATCAGCAGCCGGTAAGGACCAGGTGCACTATTTTTCCACTACCTTTTCTCCTTAAAAGTATGTACTAACAACCTCTCCCGTATATCCACAGTTCCTGAAACTACTATGTGGCTACCACAAATGGATCGATCTTGAGATCCACCCAGAGAACTAGTGGGCCCTCGACTTCCAAGTGTTGAATGTCATAAAATACTGCGTGATCCGGGAGGAGCGCTACAAGGATGAGCAAACCGAGCATATATGTCAGACCCGGATTTTTCAATCCAGAATCTCCTGTGATTACTGCATTATTCTCTGGATTAGTAGATAATGCGCACAGGTACATTGCTGTATCATTTCATACATCGCTTAAACAGTAATATTACAGGCCATTGTTCAAATTACACCACGTCGGGCGATAGTTTACAAAAGGGCACTTAGCCGAATGTCATCATTACATACAAGCAATGAAGAGAAAGCAAAAGTAGGACCATAACCTCGTGCAAGCGGTGGGGTAATGTGCAATATATATTACCTAGTTTTAGATAATATATGTGCACACAATGCCTTAGGTCTAGCTTGTCTAGGTTCGAAAATCTGACAGCGACCTAATTCCCATCGTCCTTCCTTCCTTCTGTGGCCGGGACATCTTCATATTCATAATGATCCTGCGTCCCTGTTTACATTTTTGGTAATCTGAGTGTGAGCACACTAACCACCGTGCTCAGTGGTCATCACACGAATGCGATAATAGTATTTCAATGATCAAGGAAGGCTTAGGTTTGTTTTATTTTGCCGTAAATTGCCTTTACAATACAATACTTAGAAATCCCTATGACCTAGCGGTTTTGAAAGACACAAGTTTAGTGGAATGTAATCATCTTAATAGTGCTACAGAGCCCATCCACCATTACATGGCCTCTGCGCCTCATATCATCTTCTAGCATTATAGTTGCCTATCTTACCACTGGGACGACACCCAGGACAATTCCAAACTAGGGCCTTTCACTGCTCTACATTTTCCCATTTCACCCACAAATCATTTTTGAAACAGAACTATATCTAGTTAAGTCCCCATGTCTGCCCATGACTGCGGGCACGGCTATTCGAATAGTTTTGACTCTGCAAAGTTTGTACACATTCCCCACAAGAGACCGCCAACTCGTTGCCCACATGATTCCTTAGTCATATGGTTGAGCGCACCGTCACGGTGACTTTTCAAATATCTAGCCTCTTTCGTCATCTCACCCTATGGGCTTATCCCACTTGCGATGGGTCCCATACGTTGCACGGGATGTTTCTCACAGTCACTAACGTAGCCGGGCTCCACTCCCCGTAGCGCTAGTACAGCTGGAAAACTTCACCCTCTCCTTGGTGTCCCTTTAGGCCTTCCCTTGCCCGTGCAGATCCACTCTTATCCACTACCGGCGAGATGAGTCCGGGGGTTTCGATAAATTTACTTAGCCAGGTAGCATTTTACAGACTTGTGGTTGTACTGTTTTACACGGGCTAACATGACAAGATTCGGTCCTTAGGGTTATCTGAGTGGTTCTACCACATCCCATACTCTTTGTGCTTCCCCTGCACCACATACCAGCCCCCACATGCAAGTTTAAGGCTTTTTGGAGCATAAAATAACAGTTCCAAATTTCTCTCCAGTCATTCCCACCATGACTGCCCAATTCATTGTCATATTTGCAAGTGAGATATTTTAGGACAGCTAAGCGTCTCCGTTTATCTAGCAATACTAAGTAGTACGATATATCATAACTCTATTTGTGAAAAACTACATTATGATAGCTTTGCTATGGCGACAAGGTTCACATATCCCGAGAGTTTCAACAGGTAATACTAACAAGCATAATAATGGGTGTATATCTAAACTCTATAAAACTGAACATAATTTATCACATAAAATAATAGCATGCACATGGATAATTTAAAGGAAATTGATTTGCATAAACATGGGTTCAACATGATCAAAGTGATAACTCGCCTTGGTCACAGGAGTTAGGTTCTTGATGATCTGGAGCTGCTAGGTTGGCTGCCTCGACTTCTTCCTCCTGGGCCTCGGATGCTATTTTAATCGTACGCGAAGATTTGCATAAAAGAAAAGCAACAAATCACTCCAAATAACACCAGAAATTCAAATGAACTCTAAAAATTATGATTTCAGTTTCATTGGATAGATCTTGAATTTAGAAATTTATCTCACTTAATTTGGAGTTAAAATGAAGAAGTTATGCCATTTTAAAATTATCAGTTCAGATAAATCCCTAAATTATTAAATTTCTGACAAGTGGGGCCCACTGCTATTTTTAATTCATTTGTTTTATTTTATTATTTTTCGTTCTGAGTCTCTGGCCAGTGGGGCCCACTTGGCGATCGCTCGGTGTTCTTGCGCCAGCGACGGGTGGGGCCCGCTTAGCGAGTTACGCCCTCTAGCGATCAGCGGCGGTGGGTCCCTCACGGGTACCGGACCCACATGTCAGCGGCCCACCTGACAGGTGGGACCCGTCTGTCAGCGAGCTCTCGGTCCGGCAGCCGCTGACAGGTGGGGCCCACTTGTCAGCGCGAATGTTAAAAGAAATGGCTCAACCCAGCACGCGGAGCTGGGGGCTCGAACGAGCGCCGGGGAGCCAAGGGGGGGAGAGAATCGGCCGTAGTAACCAAGTGAGCATTGAGGCGTTGCCTACCCCTTATGCACGCTATTACCTCTTAAGGTATGCGCGGGGAGGTCAAGGAGGGGCCGAGGCGGTGAGGCGGTGGTGCGGTCGGCGGTGGGCGGCCGGGAGGTGCCGAGGAGGGCAAAGCGGAATGCCGAGGGCACGAGGAAGATAATGACGATGGCGGTGAGGCCGAGGGACGGAGGTGGTCGGCGTCGTGGCGGGCGGCGGCTCGGGAGGGCTCCGGTGACAATGAGCTACGGTCGTCGGTGAGCTCGGGTGAGTGCGGGCTCGGCTCACCTGGCGCGCTCAGGTGGTGTGGGAGGGTGGAATCGGGTTGTGGTGGCTCGGTTCGGTGGGTTGCCCGGCGGCCGGAGTTGGGGAAGAAAAGGGGCGCCGGCGAGCTAGGGGGTTTTCGGCGCAATTTCTTGGAGAGGGGCTATCCGGGGAGTGCGGGGAGGACGAAGGGGGCTCGGTGGCTTTTATAGCCGCGCGGTTGAGGTCGGCAGCAGGCGCCTGCTCGAGTGGTCATGTCGACGAGCGGCGAGGGCGGCGGTGCAGCGTGAGCTTGCGGGAGTGGCATGATGGCCCGTGTGGCTCGATGAGCGCAGAGGTGGAGCAAGACGCGTGGGGCAGGACCGAGCGGCACGGGCGAGAAAAAGAGGCGACGGCGGCAGAGCGCAGGGGAAGGTGGCGTTCGGACGGGCGGCGCGCGCCATCGGTCGGCGGGGACCGCTGGTCCAACGCCCGCCGCCGGGTGGGTGAGGGGGGGCGGCGGCCCGGGAAGGGGTGCGCGAGGAGGAGTCCGGAGGAGGAAGAAGAACAGAGCGGGGCGGCGCGGGTTGGGCAGGGTGGTGGGCGGTCGGCCTAACCCCATGTATTTTATTTTTTTTTCTTTTTCCATTTTCCTTTTTGTTTTCTTTATTTTATTATTACTCATATATATATATTTATATTCCCTTGTGTGTATGGATAATAATTATATGTTCTTCCATCCCACTCTTATGAAGACTTTGTTTGCGTAACTTCTTGATTTAATTATTCCTTTATATTCTACATATACAAATAGGTATATTTATGTATATACATATTCTTTTATTTTATTCTCACCCATTATTTTATTGAAATTCTACATTAGAATTCTCAAATTTTTGGGACCAAACTCTATTCCTCTTTTACTGGATCATCTTTTCAGATTCGCATTTTAGAATCTTGTTTTCTATTAGTTAAACAGGTGTGCTCTTTTTCTTGACTCCTTAACCAAACTCCAGAAAATGCAATAAAAATTCCAGTCAATTATAATATATCGCAAAATAACTCATAACATTTCTTTTTACAAAATTTAAATTTTCAGGATGTTACAATATACATCGGGAGACGAAAGCTCATCTCGAGACATGCACGCGCAGAGAGCGCAATGCTCGCGAGAGAGAGCGCGACAAAAAGAGGGAAATGGTGACCAAGGTAAAAAAGGCCGCCGAGAAGTTCGACGCCAAGTTCGCAAGGAAGGAAAAATAGCCCCGATCCACGCGGTAAGTCGTACAAGCAGTTAGGATGGTTAGTCGCATATGATGCTCTATGTTATGCGTGTAATGAAACCCTACGCGGCATGTTACTCCCAACTGTACTATGAATTCTAATTTATTTCAAACAAGCTTATTTTCTCGTCTTTTCGCATTCAATTATTCCCATACTAAGTCATTCCAAAAATATTAACAAATCAGTTCTCCTCCGTGTATGAATTTCCGGTAACATCACAATATCACTTACCCTCGTCTTGTACATACCGATCGTTCTTAAAAAAAGTTTCACGAATTTGTTTGCACTACAGCAATATACAACAATCATAAACTCTTATTACGAATCCAAGAAATTATCTACCAGTCATAATCTACAAAAATCACAAATATATTAACCCACACTGAATTTAGTTTGCAGTTGCTACACAGCCGAGCGACTGCAATTGCAGTCGCCCAACCACTGAGCGACAGGCTCTAGTTGCCCAAGCGTCGGGCGACTAGAGCCTGTCACCCAACAGCTTACGGATCATTTTCTTGTCGCACGATCGTTGGGCGATATACTCCAGTCGTCCGACGGTTAGGCGACTAGAACCAATTTCTATAAAAAATGTTGATACAGGTATATTTCTGTTATTTCAAATAAAAAATAGAATATTTATAAAAAAATTCTTATGTTGGCTTGGTTATGCATGGCACACACTATTACGTGGGTCCCATGTTGTTGCATGCATGTAGGACAAAATTCGAACGCGGCTTCCTGTTCCACTTTTTTGTGTTCCGATCCGTGTTTAGGTGACGTGGCATATATTGGTTAAATTAGTGAGTCCTGTAGTACAAACAAGGAAGAAGATGCATGCATCTAGACGGGAACACCGAGAGATCAGGGAAAGCGAAACAGAGAAGTCGCCTTCCAAAATTTCAGTTTCTATATTCTCTGCAACTAAAGCTCGGAATATAGCAAATAAGATATCTATTTCAATCAGTTTGGTGGGATCTTTCTATTGGTATCATTTATTTTGACATGCAACACTTCTTTTTCTAGAGTCTTCTGAATGTATCTTTATTTTAGATTTGTATAGATCAAATATATGTTTATATATAATTAAATAAAATAATAGTTCTACATCTCTAAATAAAGATATAATTAAATTAGAGTTTACTGATAATATTTAATACGGTTCAATAATTTATTCAATCAAATAATATATTAAACTGAAAAACGCAAGACTTGAGCATATCCTTATCATCCTTCCTTTTTCAAAAAAAAAATTGTTCTTGGTTTTTGATAACCTAAAATATGCTAAACAAAGAAAATAGAGTATATACGATGATAGATATATTTATCACAAATTGTTTTGTTATTCCTCGTGTTACGCCAATTTGTTTAATTAAACAGCCACAAATAAAACATATACAGTGTATGTTAACCAATCCCTATATATATATATATATATATATATATATATATATATATATATATATATATATATATATATATATATATATATATATCAATTTATCCACATCAAGCTGACAAGACGAGGGTGCTTCACTTTGTGCTTGGGGATCTTATGAGGATGGGTGCAACCGAATGATAAATTAATTCTTTTTCTGACTGTCAGCTTTTGCCTTTTTGTTAAAATTATACTGTGTCTACTGTGAATTTTTCTAAGTTATTTAATTAAAAAAGAAAAAAGAAAAAATACTATTATATCTTTATAGACAATGCAAAGACATACAAAAAAATAAAAACCAAAAAAAAAATCAAAAAATTAGAAAAATCAGAATTATGAAACTGACGTATTTTAAATAGCTTGATCAGTAAGTCGATAAGTTGGCAGGGAGCATTGGGAGCCGGCCAGCTAGGCAACCCATCGAGCAACCATGCATGGAGTGTGCCGTTGGGGGAGGCATACATCACCCGAGAATAGTAGCCATTGCGTAGTAGCTTGAGGAGAGACGGTGCCACGTCGACTGAAGCTATCACCCAATACCTCCTACTCTAATGCATAGTAGTTTTAGAACATCTCTCTAATATACTTAGGAAGGAATCGCCCCAGATAGATTGCGTTAACACAGCTTTATTGAAGCTACCTACTGGTCTTCTTTGACGCAGCTGTCCCTACTGACGAAGTGACGAGTAAGGTTCCAAAAAAAAGCTTCGAGCTCATGAGCTATTCGAGTTTAATTTATTCTAAACTCGATTCAAGTCTAGCTTGAACTTTAAGCGAGCAGACGTCGAGCTTAATCTCAAACTCGTGAGCTTTAATATTGTTACCGAGAATTCGTGTACGGAAAAAACCGGTATGTTAATATTGTTAGATGACTTGATATGTGAATGATTGAATGCGAAAAGACGAGATAATAGGCTTGTTCAAAATAATGTGCAATGTTGTTAATCATGTAATGGATTAGTCGTTATCTTCGTGCGGTTGCCATTATTGAAGTTCACTATTTGTTTGGAGCGCGCATCGGGTAAGTAATGAGGAGTACAAGTAAGCATGGCACAATACTAAAAAGTTCACATTGTAAATAACAAACGTAAACAGTATATGAACAAATAGTGTACAATCAGCACTACCCTCAGTCGCCACTCTGGCCTGCCCTGTCTCCGCGCCCGTGTCCTTCCGTACAGCCCCGCTTGGCTGAGCTCCATTTTCGGCCATCCATCGCAACCCACCACGGAGTTCCCCGCAGCACCGCCTCGGACGCAGGCCTCGCAGTACGACCTTCGAGGCGCACCACATTTTCCTCGTAGGTTCACCTTCTCTGAGGATCACATACGACGTCAGAGGAAGCGGCGGCCAGATGCATAATGCCTTCATGTATTTTAACTTTGGTAATGTCTACCTATTACTCATAATCATTTTTACGACGTACATACGTGTAATACATATCCACGCCATGTTGTGCAAATAATAATGTTTGTACTGTAATGAGCTTTTGAATTTTTTTACCTACAATTAAGGTATCATTCTAATATGACGAGTACGTACACATGTGACCACTGTAGGTAATAGCTTGCATTACACATACATAGATCAACCCTCCAGCACTACAACTCACGATAACAATAAACACAAGACAGAACATAGCATAAAACATTACTAACATAGACGACAACAACCTCCAGCACTGCAACTTGACAATAACAATAAATACAAGAAAGAAAATAGTACACAATATTAAATTAATCTTCCACTCTAGTCTATCGAAATGATGCCGCATCTCGATGGGGTCGCTACCCCCCACGACAACTCTCTCATGCCGACCAGTGTCGGTCCTAGTGCCCATTTCATCCTCCCACACCCAGAATTGACAACCGTCGGGGCTTCCTGTAATTTCATGAGAAGAAGATTTTGTAACATACTTGCACGATTTGAATGAACCCGAAACAATCTTACTCACCGAGTGAAAGGGGCACTTGTAGTAGTGCCGCCCAGGATTCGCGGCTGTGTGTGAGGTCTTACGTCTAACAACAGTGTTGCATTTTGGGCAAATCACAGTGGGTGCCGATGAAGAGGTGCTGAGTTGAATCATATCGGTGTCGAGGGGAGTGAGCACAAAAGAAAGTTACACAGATTGGAAACAACTAATTTAGGATGTGAGGGAGAACAATGCAGATGCCATTTCACATACGGTCGTAAAAGAAAGTCGCATTTCGCCACCTGCGGGAAAGAACTATAAACATGGAGGCTCTATAAGCAGTAACGAAAAAGTACTACTAGCAATTTCTACTCCAGAGTGTGGGCATCGGAAGAAACGTCGCCGCCATCGAAATGGCCTTCCACGACCTGCACGACCACGTCTTTAGTGTGTCTGCATTTTGGCCACACTGGTTGAGCACGCCTGCTAGGTATCAAGTGGTAGTTAGGACCAAAGTCCTCCCTCTTTTCCACGGGAAGGTCTTCCTTTGGTGACCCCGCTCCGACTAGCCCCTCGGCGTCCACCATGGTATGCATCGGCATGACGGAGAAGGTACTTCTTCGTTCGATTTACATGGTTCTCTGGTCCTACTGTCATGGGACCCCAATCGTGCTTTTTATATAGAACGAGAGAACTTAGTGCAGTGACTACATGACGAAAGAGGGCACCTTTGGGTAGAGACTTTACAAAAGAGGACATCTTTGCACAGTGACAAAACAAAGGAGGGCAACTTTTCACAGCCACATGACAAAAGATATTAGCTTTGCACAGAGATATGACAAAAGAGGTCAGCTTTGCACAGTTACATGACAAAAGAGGCCAACTTTGCCAGGTGACATGACATAAGAGGGCAGCTTTGCGTAGTGACATGACAAAAGGGGGTAGCTTTGAGCAGTGACATGACAAAAGGGGGCAGCTTTGCGCAGTGACATGATAAAAGGGGGCAGCTTTGCACAGTGACATGATAAAAGAAGGCAACTTTGTATAGAGACATGACAAAAGAGGCTAGTTTTGCACAGAGACATGACAGCACACCCTAGCTTCACTCAGTGCCAAGACCACATGCACCATCTTTACACGTACGAGTAGAGGAAAATAGACCCTATAAATTAGGGTGCGTTCCATTTCGCAGCGAACACTACTAGGGGTGGAAATGAGCCGAGCCGAGTCGGCTCGAGCCAAGCTCGATCCAGCTCGGGTGAGCAAGAGGCTCAGCTTGGCTCGGCTCGTTTCCAAAACGAGCTATGCGAGGGGCTCGGCTCGGCTCGAAATGAGGCTCGAGCCCGCTCGCGAGCCCAAACGAGCCAAAAAGACTCGCAGCGGATAACAGCAGAATTTCACAGATTCACAGCAATTTCACAGCAGATTCACAACAGAAATTTACAACAGATTCACATCAACAGATAGAGTAGCACTTCAGTAGCAGCAGGTAGTTCAACAGCAGTTGTTCAGTTCAACATTCACAGCAGATTCACACAAGCACAACTGCACAAGTGCACAATATTCACAAATCACAATGAGAACAAATCACAACAGATTTAACCAAACGAGCCAAAATGGCTCATGAGCCGAATCAAGCCAAAATGGCTCATGAGTCCAAACGAGCCATTTGGCTTGTTTTGGGCTCATGAGCCATTTGGACTCGTTTGGTTAAATCTGCCGGCTTGAGGGTCGAGCGGATCACGGAGGCCCGAGCGGCACCGAGCGGCGGGCGGCCGCGAGCGAGCACCGGAGGCCCGAGCGGCGCCGAGCGAAGGGCGGAGCGAGCGGACGAGTGGAGCACCTAGATCCGGCCGAGCGGAGGGGCGGAGGGCAGCCAGCGCCGAGCGGACGGCCGAGCGAGACGCCCAGATCCGGGCGAGTGAGGCCGGCAGGCGGAGGGCGAGCGCCCAGATTTGGCGGAGCGGAGGGCCGAGCAACTGTCCCCGGCGCCGTCGCAGCAGCAGTAGAGGGAGAGGGCAGGGGAGGAGCTCGAGGCCTCGAGGACGGGGCGCCCCTGAGTGAGTCCGGGAAAGAGAGAGAGAGGCAGAGAGCCGAGCGAAGGGGAATAGGGAGGAGGATAAGGAGGCGTCGGCAGGGAGCAGAAAAAAGGGTAAGAGGCGACCGACTAGGACCGAGCTCGCACGAGCCAACGAGCGGCTCGAGCTCGGCTCGTTTTCTCACGAGGTGACGCTGGGCTCGGCTTGGCTTGAATCAACCACGAGCCCGAGCCGAGCCGGCTCGGCCACACGAGCCGAGCCACTCGCAAGCCTCAAGCCAAATGTCCACCCCTAAACACTACGACCAAACCCCACACTACACCGCGCTTCCTTCACCGCACCAGGATGGAAAAAACGCAGAAGAAGCAATGGGACAAGATGGTGAAGCAATGGGAGGAGACCCGCGACATAGCACAGTCAGTTGCCGTCCGCGATGAGAAAATAAGGGTTATTGTGGCCTGGGCAGAACAAGTCCATCGTGCTACGAGGTCAGCACCCCGCATGTGGAGCCCCGTAGCAACAACCCCATCCCGAACGTTCCCACCGAGCGTTCGCCGCAACTCCCACCCGAGGGGGAGACATCCCCCTTTGTTGGTGCGGGGACACATGCAATTTCTTCAAGTCTAAGCACCGCATCAGCCTAGCTATGCGTTACTGGGGTTGTGCAAACTACTCCAGTGACTACCCCGACCGCCGTCTAGACACTACAACCTATCGGCAGCCAGTAAGGACCAGGTGCACCATTTTTCCCTACATTTTCTCCTTCACAGCACGCACTAACAATCTCTCCCCTGTATTTACAGTCCCCAGAACCCCTCTGTGGCTACCGCAAATGGATCAATCTTGAGATCCACCCTACGGACCAATAGGACCTCGACTTTGAGGAGTGGAATGTCACAAGGTCATCAGAGATGCGGAAGGACGAGCGCCGCAAGAACGAGCAAACCCTGCATATACAACACGAGACGAAAGCTCATCTCGAAGCGTGCATGCGTAGGGAGCGGGAGGCTCGCAAGAGGGAGCACGAGAGAAAGAGGGAAATGGTGATGAAGGCAAAAGAGGCCACCGACGAGTTCAACGCCGAGCGGGCAAGGAAGGGAAAATGACCCCGGTCCACACAATAGGTCGTACGAGCAGCTGGGTGGGTTAGTCGCACATGATCCTATATGGTATGCATGTAATCAAAAAGTACGCGGCATGTTACTCCCAACTGTATTATGAAGTTTATTTAAATCCAAACAAGCCTATTATCTCGTCTTGTCGCATTCAATGATTCATATAGCAAGTCATCTGACAATATTAACATACCGATTTTCTCCGTACACAAATTCTTAATAACATTAAAATATCACTTACCATCGTATGTACCGATCGTTCTACGGTCAATCGTTCCTAAAAAAATTTTCCAAAATTTTTTACGCACCTACAGCATACAATGACCATAAACTTTTCTTACAACTCCAGTAGATTTTTTCCCAGTTAAAAACTATAAAATTGACAAAAGTTAAAAAATTCATAGGAGCTGAGTGTAGTCGCCCAATGGGGGGCGACTACCCTTCAAGTCACCCAATGGGGGGGTGACTAACTGCTGTCACCCGATGGTAGGGCGACTGGACCTCTGTCGCCCGTCCATTGGGCGATTGGCTCCAGTCGCCCCCCATTGGGCAATTGGAGCCTATTTTGCAAAAACAATTTTCGCGGGTATATTTCCATAATTTTGAATAAAAAATAGATTATTCGTACAAAAAATTCTGGTTCCCCGGCGTGGAAAAGACCCACCATACCACCTACACGCCAAAAGCCCTGATTCCTGTCCCAGTCCATCTGCCTACGCCAAGGATTTTCTCCAAATCGCTGGTTCTCAGTGCTGTGTGCACTTTTGGCCCCCCAACTGTGCTACATTTGGTATCAGGTGTTAGCTCCTCGTCGTCGCATTTCCCTAGCCTCATTTGCGCAGCGCGCTGCGTTGAGCAATAAAATGGCTTATGCGCATATGAAGGTGCCATTGCATAGCATTTCCTTGGTGTGGCCAGAGGAACTCTAGCAAACCGATCGAGAGAGGAAGAGAGAATTGCGTTACTTCATTGGAGTTTGAAGGTGGTGTAGTTACGAAAGTTGTTGATCGGCCTACGAGCATCAAGAATAGATATTTTTTTGCATATACAGTACATTTGTAGCAATATAATTAGCATGTAATTAGCAGCGCAGTAGGTTGTTAGTGCGAGATAGTAGCAGTAAAAGAAGGGTCGAGTAGTAGTACCTTCATTCATGATGTTCTATAAGATCCAAGATTATTTGTGATGTAGTATGCGCATGAGAATGTAAATATGTTTAGGTACATAAGAAGGTTGTTCCCCTTTTTTCCTTTAGATGCAGCTGAACGTAATTGGTGCTAGAGAATATATAGTTTCGAGAAATGTAGTTTATGAAAGTTCTATTGCAACATAATAATCAGGAGTACATAAATCACTAGTAATCGCATCGCAAAGTTAATTAAATGTTAACTGTACATGTAGTTAATAATAGTAGTGAAATGTAATTATATATAACAATCCAGACGCGCATAAATTTAAAGTAACAAGCGAGGCTACATAAAATAGTAGTGAAATATAATTGTACATTAAAAACATAATTAAATTTAAAGTAGGGTATGCAACATAAAATGATACTTAAATATAATTATATATAAGAAATAGAATTTAATTTCAAGTAAGTTATGCAACATAGTAGGCGAGAGTACATAAAATGATAGTGTAATATAATTGTATATTAAAAATAGAAATTAAATTAAAATAAGGTATGCAACATAATAAACGAGAGTACATAAAACAATACTTAAATATAATTGTATGTAACAAATAGAATTTAATTTCAAGTAAGGTATGTAACATAATAAGCGAGAGTAAATGAAATGGTAGCATAATATAATTGTATGTAAAAAAATAAAATTAATTTAAAATAAGGCATGCAAGATAATAAGTTAGAGTACATAAAATGGTAGTTAATATAAATGTATGTAACAAATAGAAATTAATTTGAAGTAAGGTATGCAACATAATAAGCGAGAGTACATAAAATGGTAGTATAATATAATTGTATATAAAAAATAGGAATTATTTTAAAATAAGGTATGCAACATAATTAGCGAGAGTGGATAAAATTGTAGTCAAATATAGTTGTATGTAACAAATAGAATTTAATTTCAGCTAAAGTATGCGACATAATAAGCGAGAGTACATAAAATGGTAGCATAATATAATCGTATGTGTAGAATAGAAATTAATTTAAAAAAAGGTATGCAACATAAGAAGCGAGCGAACATAAAATTGTAGTTAAATATAATTGTTTACAATAAATAGAATTTAATTTGAAGTAAGGTATGAAACATAATAAGCGAGAGTACATGAAATGGTAGTGTAATGTAATTGTATATAAACGATAGAAATTAATTTAAAATAAGGTATACAACATAATAAATGAGAGTACGTGAAATGATATTTAAATATAATTGTACAGAACAAATTTAATTTAATTTTAAGTAAGGTATGAAACAGAATAAGTGAGTGTACATAAAATGGTAGTGTAATATAATTGTTTGCAATAAATAGAAACTAATTTAAAGTAAGGTATGCAACAGAATAATCGAGAGTACATGAAATATGAAATAGGTGTGGCATTTAATCCTTATGGCATGTGTAAGCAAAGCAAGGTAAGAGTTGCATCATGTGCGAATAGCAGTTGAACCGTATGATTAAGAGATAGTCACGGCATATTAGTAAATAGTCGGTAAAGTAAAGTAACATAGTAAAGTAATGTTTTTGTAATAACTTGCAATTGCATTGTATGGCGGATAACACGAGTTGTTCTATGGCACGATCGGGTCGTGTGTTGTATTAATTGGGTTTTGTACGTGCTAGTTTTGGGTACGCCATATCGGACATTCAAGATTTGTTTGTGTTCTATGGGGATCGTCTCATACGCGACGGACTATACAGGGCAGACCTATCCAGGACATGGGCTTGATGGAGCTATGAAGGTGCGTGCGTAGCTCGATCGCGCCACTGCACGGAACAAGCTACACACACTACTACAGAAATCAGTATTATAGACGGTTCAGAAACGTCATCACAGACGGTTTTCTGAACCGTCTGAATTTATGGGTTAGTGATATAGAAGGTTATCACAGACGGTTTTCCAACTGTCTGTGGTGTAAATATCACAAACGGTTTGTAAGTAAAAACCGTATGGGATATATAAATATCACAGATGGTTTTTAACTAAAAACCGTCTGTGATATCTGATAATCACAGACGGTTTTTGGTAAAAATCATCTGTGATTATCATATATCACAGATGGTTTTTAGTTAAAAACTATCTGTGATATTTGTATATTCCAGACGGTTTTCACTTGCAAACTGTCTGTGATATTTACATATCACAGACAGTTTTTAACTAAAAACCGTCTGTAATATTCTTTTCTACCCCTAAATCTATTTCTGTTTATTGGCTAGGCTCAGGAAATACTAGCCATGCCCTCTGAAACAAGCAGATCAACAGAAAACATGTATACATACAATTCACATCTCAATTAACTTCACAAACATAAAACATCCAATTCATTTCACAAACATAAAACATCCAATTCACATCGCATATCATTTCACAAACATGAAACATCCATTTTGCAAATCAATTAATTAAAATGAAATAAAATATCCATTAACAAATGTACAATTACAAAAGATGTACGTTGCATTTGTGAAATATCTGGAGTGATAAGAGCAATAAAAAATCATTGTGTGTTGTGGAACTCTCCATCTGAGTTTATGACGTTAGCCACCAAAAAGTACGCCAACTCTGCTCGAATTTGTGAAAGGCCGGGCTGTTTCAATGCAGTTGACGGGATGGATGCAACCTGTCGATAGGACTATCAATGTGTGTATATATATAACCTGATATGTATGAAGTAATTATGGGAAGATTGATAAACCTTAGAATTGGTAATCCTCGAGGAATCCACACGTGTTGCTCGGCGGCTGCTGGTGGCACTGCAAAAAATAGAATGAGTTAATTCAAGAGGCATTACTACCAACCGTTGCATATGATTAATTAATGTGTAATAGCGAATACCTTAAAGTTTCGATCATGTGTTAGGCCTTTGGCCCCTTGCGTGGAGACACCTGCCTTTGCAACGTACATCGCGAATGCCCTACGTGATTCGAAAAAGTTGACCTTAGTTATTCGAAAGGAAAGAAAGAGTACAATATAGATATGTATGGAGAAAATGTACTTACCTATCGAGTACTTGGCTGCCAACTGTGTAGTCCTTTTTATTCTTACTTAGGGAATCAAGGTATATTGTCTTGTTTCATTTTGATACAATTACTATTAAAATCCAATGATACTCCTGATTATAGGGCATAAGTATGTATTCCTTATCGTGGTAAGTCACTAGTGTTGATACAATGTACCTCTCGATGAAGGATATATCCTCGTTGATGGTATGCATGGCGATCAAGTGTGAGTCCAAGAAACCAACTGATGATTTGGTCCTTCTAGCTTGAGTCACCATGTGTCTATATATATACACACGAAAGCAACAAATTATATATGACATTTATCGGTATGACATAAATGGAGACTGTGATTGTACACACTTATAGTGTCCAGCATCGAATGAGTGAGGTGTCGTGAGCGTTGAGCGTGAAAAGATCAAATAAATCCTCGAAGGTGACCACGAAGACACAGTCTTGAATATTGTGGAATAACTGATTCGACGCGAATTTGATAGTGATACCTGAGCGTCGTTCTCCCGCTGGCATATTGGACTGTTCCATATACCACTTGTGCAATTGTAGGCAACTAATTGGTAGGGCTTGGAGGCGTGTTACCTCAATCAACGGCTCACCAAGCACGAATTTGCGGGCCAATGGCAGGTACGAGATATCATCATCGGTCTTCTTTACTTTGCCCTTGCTGCCCTTGTTGCTTCGGCTGTAGGTGTGCTTTGAAGGTAGCACTGGTGGTGGTAGTTGCTGCACCGGGAATAGCGCCCGTGAACATGACATTGGTGCAGGTAGCGGTGGCGGAGATGGCACCAGTGCATGTAACTGATCTGGTTCAGGTTGCCCTTGTAGAGATGGCACGGTGCACGCACGATCGCCATCGTGAAGAAGCCTCCAGGCAGATATCGCTTTTGGGCCACTAGATGAAGGTACCAATAACTTGCCCTAGAGTCACGAGCTCGTCGTTGGAGAGCTTCGGTAGTGGGACGACCTCAAAATTGGCGTGTATACCATCCACGGACACTTTTTCGAAGCCTAGCGCTAAAGGTTGACGGTGCACCATGACCTCTTGAGCAGACGGATATGCCAGGCCCCAAGCAGCGCACAAAGCAATGGAGGCATATCTTACTTGGAGCTTGCACTTCGTGGGCTCCTACATAACAATACAAAATTAGCTACTCCAATTAATAGGCCTATCAACAGATCGAGCATTCCAGAGATAATAATTATTACCTGTATGTCGTCAACAGGAAATCTGGCCTCGTTCTCCGTCGTAGGATTGGACGCGCAACTACTCGATGATTGGGCAGGCTAGTTAGCACAGGAGCGGCGGCGACCTGCTGATTTTCTCTAAATCTGTACATCTCATCTCTGACATAATTAGCCATCTCCACTCTAAGAAATGCCATGATCTCTTCTCGTAGCCGTGCCTCACGCTCGGCTTTGGTTCTCTTCCTACGGCGATACAATTCGGGGTCATCTTGGAAACCATGTTTGCAAGGAACGTAAAGCCCAAGGCCTCTCGTACGACCCGTGTGCTCCTTGTTTCCCTGGGCCGAGGAGAGTATATCGTTCTCTCTCGTTCCCTGGAATGATCCCTGGGAAGATTTAACACTCAGCGCTTCCTGCAAGAACAGAGCATATCATTTCACTTTCTACGAAGTTGTAAAGTAATTACAAGCTATGTAGTTCGATCGATATCTTACTAGGCGCTAGGACACTTGCTGGTCTGCAGGGTTTTGAAAGGAGACGCCCCCGATGTCGTTGTAGATGACCTTGCTCTAATCCAATTTCGAGCGCGGTCATTCGGGATATTGGTAAATGGCGGGGCGGTGTCCTACAGGATTGCCTATTCGTCCTCCCTCCTCCACTGCGGGATTTTACCCGCATACCCAGCTGTGCCAAGTCTGTGGGGGTGTGTGTTTTTTTCCTAGAGGGCCTTGTGTGCCGCACTTGCACTTTTGAAATCTTCGGTCGTCTTCATCGCCTTGAACTCTTCCCATTGTGGTTCTAGGAATGCGTATTTATGAAACGGCGTTTCATCCTTCCCCACATAGTTCTTGACAAGCGTGCTCTTGAAGTTCTTCCATACTTTGCACGCCGCTAGCAAGGCTTGTCGTTGCACGGTGTCTTGGTGTTCTGCTGGGATCTCGAACGATGCCAAAATTTCTGTCAACAGCTCACGTTTCTGAGTCTCAGGCATGCTCTTCCACGAATCGAATGTGACCTCAATTCGTTCTTGTGCAACTATTCCGATCATTGTTCGGAATGCGTGTACTGCTCGGCGAGGAAGGAGAGGGGTCCCAGATCCATCGACCTCTGTGATGGTAAATCGGCCCTCTGGCTTTTTCGATAAACCTTTTCCTTGGCATTTTGATTTTAGAGCGGACGCATCCGGCGATGATGTTGAAGATGACATGTTGGCCTTCGCATATATGAAAAGTAAGCACAATGCAGCATATACGTAAATAGTACGGTATAAGCACATACTTAAATTTAATTCCAATCCTAGAAGACCATAAGATAAGAAAGTGCCTAAGAACAGATACGTACTAGCTAGAGGTGTGCAATCTATCTATAGATGGTGATATAAATGGAGCATGTCAGAGAAATATACATATACATATACATATTACAATACAACTTAGTCTGAAATAGCGGGTATGAGAGTGTACCTCGGGGGCTCAACGGAGGCGGCTGGTGAGGGGCTTGGGGGACGAAGACCGACAAGGGGTCGGGGGCACGACGGAGGCGGCGAGGGCTCGGGAGGCGGCGACCGGCGAGGGGCTCGGGGCTAGATGGAGGCGGCGGCGAGGGGCTCGGGGGCGACGACCGGCGAGGGGCTTGGGGCTCGATGGAGGCGGCCGGCGAGGGACTCGGGGAGACGGCGACGGGCTCGATCGGGACATCGGGAGAGCGACTAAGTCTAATAACTTGTACGTGCAAAACCCTAGCGGGGGTTATATATAAAGGATTATCACAGACGGTTCTAAGTTTAGAACCGTCTGTGATAATAAATATCAAAGATGGTTCTCAAAATAGAACCGTCTGTGATAGTAAATATCACAGACGATTTTAAACTTAGAACCGTCTGTGATAAGCCTTCACTCACCAACCAACATTCAATAATATAAACACCAACCAACATTCAATAAGACAACAGCTGGGTGTATTTCTTTACAACAGCCCAATGAACATAGAGATACATTTGTATGACTCATTCTCAAATTCACCTATATATATCACACATTTTCATATATACATCACATACATGCATTGTTATATACATAAATGCAAATGGCCACATATATGTCGCACATTCTCATTCCACTTGCTTATTTCCTTTAAAAATTAGCCATTCATGATGATTAATGCGTACGTAACTAGTTTCATCACGTTGTTCGTCGTCGACCCTTATGCCATTTTCAAAAGGAGGTAACTATTCAAATTGATTGTATTCTTCCTCATCCACTACATTCTCTACTCCGACAATTCTTCTTTTTTCATGAAGAACTACATGTCGTTTCTTATTTGCCGGGTCGGTTACATAGAAAATTTGAACAACTTGGTTGGCGAGTACGAATGGTTCATCTTTGTACCCGACACGTTGGAGGTCCATGGTAGTGACACCGTACTTGTCAACCTTCACCTGTGTGAGATGCACCCAATGGCACCGAAATAAGGGGATCTTGATAACTACGTAGTCGAGCTCCCAAATCTCTTCTATGAACCCACAGTACGAGTTTCTCAACCCATCGGTACTGAACGCATCTATGCGGACACCGCTGTTCTTGTTAGTGCTCTTTACATCCTGAACCTGTGTATAGAATGTGTACCCATTTATATCATATCCTTGCCATGTCACAACTGTAAATATTGGCCCTTTTGCCAACCATGTCAACATCTCACTTGGCGAGCTCGTAGTGATTTGGTCTTTCAACCATTGGTTGAACCGACTGTTGTGTTGCCTCATGATCCAAACATCCGGCCTCTCCGGATTCTGTTGCCTAAGCACATCCTTGTGCTGGTCAACATATTGTGCAGTGAGTATAACAGATGGGGCAGCTTTATGCAATGAATACACCAAATGGGACAGCTTTACGCAGTGACTAGACCAGATGCCCTAGCTTTGCGTAGTGATAGGATCAAACGGGATAGCTTTGAGCAGTGACAAGACCAAAAAAGGCAGCCTTGTGTAGTGACAAGACCAAACGAGATAGCTTTCAGTAGTGACAAGACCAAAGGAGACAGTCTTGCACAGTGACAAGAGCAAACGGGGCAGCTTTGTGCAGTGGCTACACTAGATGATGCAGCTTTGCGCAATGACAAGACCAAATGGGGCAGCTATATGCAGTGGCTACGCTAGACGAGGCACCTTTAAGTAGCGACAATACGCTATAACGGGGCAGCTATTTGCACCGACTATGCCAGAAGAGGCAGCTTTAAGTAGTGACAAGACCAAATGGGGTAGCTTTATGCAGTGGCTACGCCAGACGAGGCAGCTATATACAGTGACAAGACCAAGCACTGACAACATTGACCTCTACTTTTTAAACCGAAAAGAAAAGACTCTGCAAAGCAGGACGTGCCAACACTCTCCAAAGTTAGACGTGACAACACTCTACCTCACGGGCAACTTTTCAGAAAGACAAGTCAACACTCCGCCTCACAGGCTACGCACATTAAATTAACCACACCATGCCAACCCTTCGGCTTATAAAAGGAGGTGAAGATATCTAGGAGGGAACACTACACAACCAAACTCAACACTACACTAGAGCTTGCGTAACCACGTTGGGATGGACAAGAGGTAGAAGAAGTAATGGGACAAGATGAAACAATGGGAGGAGACCCACAAACTAGCAAGGTCTACTGCAGCCCGCGACGAACAAGCAAGGGCTGTTGCGGTTCGAGACAAACAAGCGGAGTGTGCCAGGCGGCCACCTTCCCGCAATAACATCCCTTGTAGCAGCAACCCCGTCCTGAACGTTCCAACCGAGCGTTCGCCGCAACACCCACCTGAGGGGGAGATGCTGCCCCCTCTGTTGGTGCAGCGACCCAAGCAAGTTGTTCAAGTCTAAGCAGCAGCTTAGCCTAGGCATGTGTTACTGGGGTTGCACAAACTACTCCTGTGACTATCCTGACTACCGTTGGGACACGTGTAGCTATCTACAGCCAGTAAGGACCAGTTATAGTGTGTTCCCATACTGTTTCTCTTTCAAAGTATGCACTAACAACCTCTTGCGTCTACTCATAATCTCCGAAACTGCTATGTGGCTACCGCAAGTGGATTGGCCTAGAGATCCACCCGCATGGCCAGTGAACTCTCAATTACGAGGAGTGGCATGTCAAAAGGGCCTGCAAGATCCGGGAAGAGGACCACCTCAACAACAAGCAAACCAAGCGTATATGTTGGGAGACGAAAGCTCATCTCGAGGCAAGCACACGTAGGGAGCACGAGGCTTGTGAGAGTGAGCGCGAGAAAAAGAGAGAAATGGCAAACAAGCCCAAGGAGGCCACTGAGGAGTTCAACGCTAAGCTCGCAAGGAAGGGGAAATGGCTCTAGTCCACACAGTAGGTCAGGCCATTCTGAATTAGTCTCCCGAAAGTCGAATTTATTTCCATTCTAAAAAGGCACATATGTATCATAGGACTACATCGGTTTGTTGCATCCTGCATAATACTGTTTCTTGTGCACATAATAAAACCCTATGCGCCCTATTATTCCCAGCTTTATTATAAAGTCTATTTTAATTCCCACTTCGTACTTTACAATAAGTAGTTTTACTTTTTACTCTGTACCGACACTCCCCGACCATAGGAAGTGGGTGTCCCTCACCCACTTCACCGGCCACACGCACAAAATGATGACCACGCACATGAAATGACATGACGATATCTCCTCCGGCTCGTTGCCTCACGGATGCAAAAATACATCAACTAGACGGGCAACTTTGTACAGTGAAAAGACCAAATAAAATATCCTTGTGCAGTGATAAGACCCAAGGGGGCAGCAAAACTAGCTAAATAGGTACCGAACAAAATTAGCCAAATGGAACTCCCACATTCCAACTCACATGAAATGATGAAACCCTAAATTTCAAAATGTAAGGTCCTAATTTCCAAGACGTAAACCCTCAATTTTTGTGACAATTTCAGAACTTATAAAATAAAAAAATACACAAGCAATTACACTACGTAACAAGTTTTCAAAATATTTCCACCTTGTTTTCTATATTACAAATTCGTGCAAGTAGTACACATAAATAAATTACAGACATAAATTATCAATGTTCAAAATTGGAAAATAATTATACTAGCAACTAAAATATGTTACAAGGCTCCAATGAAAAATTATATTTTTCAACCTCATTTCCTATATCTAAAATTTAGAAAAATTTGAATTTATTTCCCACAAAAAAAATTTGTACTGACTGGCCAATGCGCTCAAAAAAATTCTTGCTGTGACAGTGTGGGTCACAGCCTGAATCTGCTCTTTGCAACCGTGGTTCCCAGATGCCCTTTTTTGTGCGCACGCTCTCCAGGGCCCCCGTGACGACCTTAGGCTACTCCACATGTGTCAGTTCCTTCGTTCTCTTGTTTCTCTGGCCCCTACGTGCAGTGCATCTTGTTCAACTATATAATGGCCCTGGACGCCAATGGCTACTATCACAACTCCATTTTGTTCGTCCCTCCAGAGGCAGTGCAGCAAACCGATAGAGGAAGAGTGTTTGTGTTGCCTCGTTTGGATTTTCAAGTCGGTACAGTTACGAAGCTTATAGATCGGCTTACGAGCATCAACAATAGGTAATTTTTTTGCACATATGGTTATAGTTTTACCATTACAATTATTACATAATTAGCTGTGTGGTAGTTACTGTGGAACAATAGGAGTCGGATTTATCAATTAATTATTTTCTTAGAGTGGACTAATGTGTCAAACATGCGAAAAGAATTTCCAAAACATAAAGTCCTAATTTTCGAGATTGAACCCTCAATTTTAGATACAATTTTAGAACATATAAAATTATAAAAATAATACACAATGAAGTACACTACGTAACCAGCTTTCAAAATAAATTCCAAAATATTTGTACCACATTTTGTATATTTCAAAATTCATGCTCACAATACACATAAATAAATTATGGATGAAAATTCTAAATATTAAAAATTACAAAAAAATTACACAAGCAAGTAAACTATATTACTAGGCTTTACAATAAATTTAATTATTTTTGAACTTCATTTCCTATATCTAAAAATTTCAACAAAAAATATTTTGGAATATTTTTCCTCAAAAAACCTAGCGGGAGACGCTGCTTGTGGTGTACCACTCACACACACAGCTATATTGGCTTCTCTACTTTATAAGGCACTACCTCACAATGTGGTAAAGAACAAAATTCATTCTGCAGGACTAGTCCACCTATAGCGCACAGCTACAGTGAGCAAATATGAGATGGACTTTGGATCAGACGATCCATACGGACGAGACGACCTTGGTTCGGACTCAAGTCTGGATATCTACGAAGATGGCGACGACCTCAGCTCGCGCGTGAGTATATATACTGCATGAACATTTTTGTGAATATTAATGAGGTTGTTTACAGGCTTAGCTGCATCATTGAAGGACTAGGAGGGCGATGTTGTGGGTGACATTTTCGAACCTTTCTACTCTAAGGCAAGAAGCACATTCAACTACAATATGTACAAAATAGTGCACACATTTTGCAATATGTCATTGTAGCAGGAGGAAGAGTATGAGAGTGAAGTGTAGGAGCAAGACGATGAAGAAGGACATGGACAAGAAGGACAGGAGAAGGATGCATAGAAGAGGAAGCGGAAAAGTTTGGTGACGAGCAGGCGAAGGAGGATGATCACATGGACGACGAAGACAAAGAAGTCCAAAAACAGTTCGGACGGTTCTAACTGGTCGATAACGATGACGAGTACGATGGAAACAATGGCGCTACACGGTGTGTTACGGGGTGTAGTAGAGAAAGTTTCAAACGACGAGCGTAGAGGCTCATATGGACTATTTCTCCGAGTTTTTGTATGGGCTGGCTGATCCGGTGTGTTAGTACATTCAGTAGAATGGTAAGCCCAGCAAATAATTGTGGTGATTTCAGTAGTATTATCAGTGCTGTGAATTACAGTAGTACTATCATATTATGAAATTGAGCAGTGCTATCCATATTTTATTGAATGTTCCATATTCTCAGTCATCGCCTATAGGTATGTGGCATCGAGGGCTCAATCTCATGGTTGGTCATTTTACTACAAAAAAGATCGACAAAAAATGGGCTCTTATGGAGCATAAAAAGCAACATTTCCTGTACAATATTTACGTGCTAATTATGGACTTATACGAATGTAAATACGTGCCAATTATTTACATACCAATCTAAGGAAGAAGAGTTCTTTTATGTCACACGTAATGATTAATCAACAAGAAAAATCAACACGTCAACATAAAAAAAAAAACCATGATTTCCTCTTCAAGTTCGACGGAATTTTCATTAGTTACAACTGGCATTATGGAGCTATAGTTCTGTCTACACGGTAACGAAGGCCTACTGAACAACAAAGATTACCACGAGCAGAAATCTGTACTCCGCGCAATGACCCCAGCCTTCTCCGCGCTCGCCGAGTGCGGTTCTCTTTCCAGTATTTTCCACGGTCGGGAGCCGGCGATTCCAGTGGGCCCGTTCGCTTCCGCGCGCGCGCTCAGCGAGGCTAAAAGCCGTGCAACCCCAACGCGGGCTTGCCATGCGCCGGCCTCCGGTCATTCCGCGCTCAGGCGGGGGCCAAAAACCGCAAAATTGGGTTGGTCGGGGCCAAAGCTGTAAAAAACAGGCCACACGTTCAAAAGAGCAAAAAAATTTCTCCTACGTGAAAGGCTAGAGTGACTTTCAATGGCGTCCACCAATACTATTTGTTTTCATGAGAATAATTCTCTTTTGTTTCTTAAGCATGCACGGACGTAAAACAAGCAAAGAATATATGTTCTTAACCATATCATCTTGCCTAACTTGTGGTTTCTCTTTCGAGAGTATATTGTCCACTAGTTAGTGTTAATGATCGTATACCGAAAGGACCCGAACATCTCTGTCTTACCACCAATTCTTGCTTGACATTTGTAAGAGGCATAATATATATAGTGCACTTTTTTGTTCAGCGCACAGTCGCACATCACCTCAAAAGTTTAACAGGATACAAGACAAGAAATCGGTTGTAAAGAAAGCAAGAAATCGACTTCCATGATACATCCAACATATACTGACGATCATCTGTATTTCTCTTTCGAGAGTATATTGTCCACTAGTTTGTGTTAATGATCGTATAGCGAAAAGACCCGAACATCTCTGTCTTACCACCAATTCTTGCTTGCCATTTGTAAGAGGCAGAATATATACTACTACAGAAATACTATTAGTAGACACTAAATCACAGACGGTTTGACAAATCGTCTATGACGTACACTATTACAAACGGTTTTAATTTGAATACCGTCTGTGTTGTTGGTGTCGGAAAAAATGAGTATCACAGATGGTTCTTACCGATAAACAGTCTATGGTACTGGAATATCACAGACAGTTTTTATTAAAAACCGTTTGTGGTAATCTATAATTATCACAGACGGTTTTTAAAAACAACCGTCTGTGATAAGCTGATTATCAGCTATATATTTATTGCGCCGCTCAGAACCGCATATGTCTTCATTTCGATCCAGATCTAGCCGGTGCTGCACCTGGAGGAGGTGATCGCGAGGAGGCAAGGCTTTTAGGCCAATTAATTTGGTGGGAGGAGGCAAGAGAGCTTTGAAAATTCATACGCTCTTGGTTGCCCTAGATATGGTTAGTAATGAAATTTATTTTTCTTTGCATTATTACAATTTAGATCTAAATTTTGGTGAGTGTTATTTAAGGTGGATTGCATCTACTTAACCATACATGATCAGTTCCTGTCATGTGGGAGGCTAAATTTGTCAAAATTGTTGGTTATAAGTGGTTCGTCGATCGCTGGGGAAATAGCTGTTGTGTTTATAATATGAATTAAGCTAGAAAAGCCTCAATGCATGTGGTACATATGTAGTAATAATTAATTAATTTAATTTTTAATACTAAGTTGTTATATATATGGATAACGTAGGAACGAAGCTGAATATATACTGCGAACCGTATGAGTGAAGAATACATTAATGATATATCTACTTTTACAAGAGCTGCCGAGGAGGATATGTTGAATAAGAGGGTGGAATATATGTACTATCCATGCACTCACTGCGAGAATTTAAAGATGTTTAAGAACCGAGAGCAGATTGAAGTGCACTTGATTCGGAGGGGTTTCAAAAAGGGTTATACATGTTGGACCAGTTATGATGAGGTCAATGATATGCTGCCAGATGACATCGCCGGTGAAGTGAATGATATGCTGCCGGATGATGTCGATTGTTGTTCAGTTTCAGATAGGTTGCACGATGACAATCTGGATCAAATGCTTTGCGATGTAGAAGAGAACTATGATGAGAGAGAGTATGTTAAATTCCGGGGTTTGATGGAAGACTCGGAGAAACCTTTATTCATGGGCTGTAGGTCAAAGTATACGAGGTTGTCGGCCATGCTTGAACTGTTGAAATTGAAGGCAAGCAACAGTTGATCCGACAAGAGTTTTACGACGCTGCTAGGTCTTTTAGCGGACATCCTTCCGGAGGAAAATAAGTTGCCTAAAACCACGTATGAAGCCAAGAAGATTCTTTATCCATTGGGAATGGTAGTAGAAAGAATACATGCATGTCCAAACGACTGTGTCCTCTACCTAAAGAGTATGCAAACATGCATGTATGTCCGGTGTGCAACGTATCCCGATACAAACGTAACAATCAATCAGATGACGACGAGGGAACAGAGGTGAAGAAAAGACCTCCTGCTAAGGTGGCATGGTATTTTCCTATAATTCCCTATTTGAAACGGTTTTTTGCAAATCCAAAGGAGGCAAAACTGCTGTGTTGGCACCCGGAGGAGCGTAAGAAGGATGGAATGCTAAGACACCTTGCTGATTCCGCCAGTGGAGAAACATCGATAGGAGTTTTGCTGACTTCGATATAGAACTAAGGAATATAAGGTTTGGACTTAGTACAGATGGAATGAATCCTTTCAATAGCATGAGCAGCCGACATAGCACTTAGCCTATGACTCTCTGCATATATAACATTCCTCTTTGGTTGTGTATGAAGCGAAAGTATATTTTGCTGTCGATACTTATCCAAGGGCCAAAGCAACCAACGAATGATATTGATGTGTACCTAGCACCATTAGTGGAAGATCTAAAAGTACTGTGGAACGAAGGGGTACAGGTATGGGATGCGTACAAACGAGAGAACTTCACTTTGTGCTCCTTATTGTTCTTCACCATATATGATTATCCTGCTCTTGCTAACTTGTCAGGCCAAAGTACAAAAGGTGCCAAAGCTTGTACTCACTGTTTAGATGGTACCGAGAGTGTGTGGCTGAAACACTCACGTAAAACCGTGTACATGTGTCACCGCAGGTTCCTTCGGAGGGCTCACCCATACCGCAAGATGAAGAAACAATTTGACGGAGAGAAGAATGGCGGTTCAGTTCCAAGGCATTTAAGCGAAAAAGAGGTTTATAATATGGTTAGGGATTTAGATGTTGTCCTCAGAAAGGGACGTAAATTGAGGGCTCATTAGAAGAACATCTGGAAGAAGAGATCAATATTTTGGGACATACCTTATTTGGAGTATCTAGATGTTTGACACTGCATCGACATCATGCACGTGGAAAAGAATGTATGTGACAGCTTGATTGGTCTCTTACTGAATATTCGTGATAAAACGAAGGACGGCGTCAACACACGGCTTGACTTAGCTGATATGGACATCAGGCCTGATTTAACACCGACAAAAACAGATAATGGACGAACATACCTTCCCCCTGCGTGTTACACTTTGTCCAAGGCCGAGAAAACAGAACTGTGCCAGTGCTTGCATGGTGTCAAAGTTCCGTTTGGTTACTCCGGCAACATGAAGAAACTTGTTTCGATGCAAGATTTGAAGTTAAATGGCATGAAGTCCCATGATTGTCATGTGCTGATGACACAGATACTCCCTATTGCAATTAGAAATATTTTTCCAATCAAATTCCGAGAGGCAATCATGAGGCTATGTTATTTCTTTAACACAATTGCTCAGAAGGTCATCGATCCCGAAGAACTAGATGCTCTACAGGACGGGGTGGTCATGACTCTATGTCATCTTGAGATGTATTTCCCTCCTTCGTTTTTAAATATCATGGTCCATCTCATTGTTCACATTGTGTGAGAGATAAAAATGTGCGGGTCCGTATTCCTATGTAGCATGTACCCATTTGAAAGGTTCATGGGAATTCTCAAGTCATATGTACGGAATCGATCTCGGCCGGAGGGCAGCATCGTCGAAGGTTATGTAAGCAAAGAGGTCAGTGAGTTTTGTGTCGATTATATGGCTCAGATTCAACCGATAGGTGTGCCTCAATCTCATCATGAGGGGAGGATCAAGGGTATCGGAACTATCGGAAGGAAAGCAATCACTCCAAATATAGACACGTATGCTCAAGCCCATTTCACGGTCTTATAGCACATGACTGAAGGGGCGTCTTATGTCGACCAACACAAGGATGTGCTTCGGAAACAGAATCTGGAAGGGCTAATTTTTAACGTGACGAAACTAGTTACATACGCATTGATCATCATGAAGGGCTAATTTTTAAAGGAAATAAGCAAGTGGAATGAGAATGTGCGATATATATGTCGGCATTTGCATTTATGTATATAACAATGAATGTGTGTGATGTATATGTGAATTTGCATTTATGTATATAACAATGAATGTGTGTGATGTATTTGTAAATTTGCATTTATGTATATAACAATGAATGTTTGTGATGTATATGTGAATTTGCATTTATGTATATAACAATGCATGTGTGTGATGTATTTGTGAATTTGCATTTATGCATATGTGAAAATATGTGATATATAGGTGAATTTTGAGAATGAGTCATACATATGTATCTCTATGTTCATTGGGCTGTTGTAAAGAAATACACTCTGTGACGTCTTATTACATTGCTTGTTGGTTGGTGTAGGTAATAACTCCAGTGTGTGGAAAGGAAATGGTTTATCACAGACGGTTCTAGTTGAGAACCGTCTGTAATAAGCATTCCTATATATACCTTCAAGCTAGGGTTTTGCGCGTGCACTGCAGTTATAGCGCTATACCAACCAGAGCCCATTGCCGTTGCTCTCCCGATCGTGCCAGTCACCGCCTCCGTCTCCCAAGCCCGTCGCCGGCCGCCTTCCCTGAGCCCGTCGTCGGCTGCCATCCTCGAGCCCATCGCCGGCCGCCTTTGGTTTCTTCACGGTGGTTTTGAATACCATCGCCTTGTGAGTAATTAGGCTCTTCTCCTGTGCTTTACATGGTATCTCTGTGATATTATACAACTGAATGTGCAAAGGAAGGGACCAATTGCTCTGTTATGAAACAAAGAATCTAATGAGACTATATATGAATGTGATGGCAATTTGATCTTGAGCTTGAATTGAGCCTCACTGTTGTTCTCTTATTACTGTCCTGGAGATTGTTCTTGCTGCTGTCTTTAGCTTAGTAATTAATTCAGATTACTTTGCAGTGGCCGAACTCTGTTATAATCAATACCATTCATATATATTTGAATTTCAGATTGATTATACTGTGATCTTTCCAGTTCAGCTTATTTGAAACATATTATTGGTAAGTTTTGGGCTTAGTGAGCTTATTCTAGGGCTCAAGATCAAATTTGCAACTGTCATATGTTGTCAAAATTAAAATCTATAATGGCAGAGAAGGTCAAGATTCATTCTTGCGCATCTAGGTTTCTGAGAGCAAATAACAACAATGTACACATGCTGATTTTAGTCATTTATGCTTGGCTAATTTTGATGGCAGCATGTCACTTTAATAATTCATATCACAAACTTGAATATATGTTGATACTTTACTCTTGCATGATATACTGTTTAAATGGATTAATGAATCCACATGATTATTTCTTGAATGAGTATTTTTCCATTCAATTTATCATGCTTGGGTCCTATTGTTTTATGCTGGAATTAAAAGTAAATACTTGTTCAACTGAGGTGCTCCAATTTGTCTTGCTTGGGCTATATCTGTTATGATGGAATTATAAGTAAATATTTGCTTATACCGCAATATTCACAACAGTATTTGGGTGACATATAGGCGAACATGTCATCCGCGCATTTTTCAACATCATCGCCGGATGCGTTCGCTCCAAAATCAAAACGCCAAGGAAGAGGACTATCGAAAAAACTTGAGGGCCGTTTTGCCATCACAGAGGTCGATGGATCTGGGACCTCTCTCCTTCCTCACCAAGAAGCATGCGCATTTCGAAGAACAATCGGAATAGTCGCACAAGAACGAATTAAGATCACATTCGATTCGTGGAAGACCGTGACTCGAAAATGTGAGCTGCTGACAGAAATTTTTGTATCGTTCGAGATCCCAGAAGAACACCACAACTCCGTGCAACGACATGCCTTGCTAACGGTGTACAAAGCATGAAAGAACTTCAAGAGCGTGCTTGTCAAGCAGTACGTGGAGAAGGATCTAACGCCCTTTCATAAGTACCCATTCCTAGAACCACAATAGGAAGAGTTTAAGACGATGAAGACGACCGAAGATTTTAGAAGTGCAAGTGCGGCGCACAAGGCCCTGCAGGCAAAACACACACACCCCCACAGACTTGGCATAGCTGGGTATGTTGGTAAAATTCCGCAGTGGAGGACGGAGGACGAACAGGCAATCCTGTGGGACACCGCCCCACCATTTTCCACGATCCCGGATGAGCACGCTCGAAATTGGATTAGAGCGAGGTCATCTACCACGTCATCGGGGGACATCTCCTTCCGAAACCCTACAGACCGGGAAGTGTCCCACCGCCTGGCAAGATATCGATCGAACTACGTAACTTGTAATTACTCCATAACTTTGTAGGAAGTGAAATGACATGTCGGGCTCTTGTAGGAAGCGCTGAGTGTAGAATCTTCCTAGGGATCATTCCAAGCAACTAGGGAGAAAGATATACTCTCCGCGGCCCTGGGAAACAAGGAACACCCGAGTCGTATGAGAGGCCTTAGGCTTTATGTTCCTTGAAAACATGGTTTCTCATATGACTCCGAATTGTATCGGAGTAGGAAGAGAACCAAAGCCGAGCGTGAGGCACGGCTACGAGAGAAGATCAAGTCATTTCTTAGAGAGGAGCTGGCTGATTACGTCAGAGATGAGATGCGAAGATATACAGAAAATCAGCAGCCCGCCGCCGCCGTTCCTTTGCTAGCCAGCCCCCCAACCATCGGAGTAGTTGCGCGTCCAATCCTACGACGGAAAGTGAGGCCAGATTTCCTTTGGACGATATTCTGGTAATAATTATTATCTCTGGAATGCTCGATCCGTTGATAGGCCTATTGGAGTAGCTAATTTTGTATCATTATGTAGGAGCCTACGAGGTGCAAGCTCCAAGTGAGATATGCCCCCGTTCCCTTGTGCGCTGCATGGAGCCAGGCATATCCGTCTACTCAAGGGGCCATGGTGCACCGTACATCTTTAGCACCAGACTTCACAAAAGTTAATGTGGATGGTGTGCATGCCAATTTCGAGGTCGTCCCGCTACTAAAGCTCCCCAACGACGAGATCGTGACTCTAGGAAAAGACATTGGAACATTCATCCAGTGGCCCAAAAGTGACATCTTCCTGGAGGCTTCTTCACCGGTGGCAGGTCCACAAAGGCAGTCCGAACCAGAGCTACATGCACTGATGCCATCTTCACAAGGCCTATCTCTACCACCGCTACCTACACCAGTGCCATGTCCACGGGTGCTATTCCCGGTGAAGCAACTTGCATCGGTGCTTCCTTTACAGTCGACTACCATGAAGTACTCGACCTACAGCTGAGGCAGCAGGGGCAAATCAAAGAAGACCGATGATGATATCCCACCTGCCATTGGCCAACAAATTCGTGCTAGGCGAGCCGATGATCGTCCCGGAAAAGCTCCTCCTAACCCTAGGACGTAGTTGCTAGAGATTACACGCTTGGTATATACAACATGCCAATAAGCCACAGGGTGAACGACGCTCAGGTATCATTGTCAAATTTAGGCCGGATCATTTATAGCACGAAGTTCATGATTGTGCCTTCGCGGTGACCTTTTAGGATTTATTTGATCTTTTCACGCTCAACGCTCTCGACGCCTCACTCGTTCGATGTTGGACGTTGTAAGTGTGTACAATCACGGTCTCTGTTCATGTAATACCGATATATGTCATATATAATTTTTTTCTGTGTATATATATAGATACGTAGTGACTGAAGCTAGATCATCCAAATCACTAATTGTTTCCTAGACCCACGCTTGGTTGCCACGGATACCATTAACGAGGATCCATCCTTCATCGAGAGGTATATTACAACAACACTACTGGCTCACCGCGATAAGGAATTTGTTCTTATGCCCTACAATCAGCTGTTCCATTGGATTTTAATTGTAATTATACCAAAATAGAACAAGACAATATACCTTGATTCTCTAAGTAAGAACAAAACCGACTACACAGTTATCGGCCAATTACTCGATAGGTAAGTATATTTTCTCCATACATAACTATATTATACTCTTTCTTTCCTTTCGAATGACTAAGTTAACTTTTTCGAATGACGAAGGTTGTTCACCACGTACGTTGTAGAGACACGTGGCTCGACGCAAAGGGCTAAGCCCTTGCAACACGTTCTAAATTTTCGGGTATTCGCTAGTACACATTAATTAATCCTATATAACACATGGTAGTAATGCCTCTTTAATTGACACATTCTATTTTTTGCAGTGCCACCAGCAGCAGCCGGGCAACACGTGTGAATTCTACGTTTGCCACCATATGAAACTACTACTCGATTCCTCGAAGATCACCAATCCTAAGGTTTGTCAATCATCTCACAATTATTTCATACTTATCAGGTTATATATGTACGCACATTAATATTCCTATCGACAGGCTGCGCCCATCTCTACAACTGCATTGTAACAGCCCGACCTTGCACAAATTCGAGGACAGTGCGCATACTTTTTGATAGCTAGAGTCATAAAATCAGATGGAGAGTTCCACAACGTACAATGATTTTTTGTTTGGGACAAGATTAACATTGATTGTAATTGTGTATTTGTTAATGAATATTTTATTTCATTTCAATTAATTGATTTGCGAAATGGATGTTTTATGTTTGTGAAATGAATTGAGATGTGAATTGGATGTATACATATACATGTTGATCTGCTTGTTTCAGAGGGCATAGCTAGCATTTCCTGAGGCTAGCCAATAAACAGAAATAGATTTAGGGGTACCAGAGAATATCACAGACGGTTTTTAACTAAAAACCGTCTGTGATAGTTGATAATCACAGATGATTTTTAGTTAAAAACTGTCTGTGATATTTGCAACACAGACGATTCAAAAGCCATCTGTGATGAACTCATATCATTACTAACCCATAAATTTAGACGGCTCATAAAACCGTCTGTGATGACGATTTTGAATCGTCTGTAATACTATTTTCTATAGTAGTGATATATACTGCACTTTTTTGTTCAGCGCACAGTCGCACATCACCTCAAAAGTTTAACAGGATACAACACAAGAAATCGGTTGTAAAGAAAGCAAGAAATCGACTTCCATGATACATCCAACATATACTGACGATCATCTGTATGATGGTGGAATTTATTTTTTGATAGATTATTTTTTCCATTTTTACTAGAAATTTTTTAGGAGATAGATTAGAAAGAATCAATGCAAAGATGGAAGAATCAATGCAAAGATTAGAAAGAATCAATGCAAAGATGGTGCCTCCTGTCCTTTCACTCTTTCCGATTCTCTGGCCCTGCCATTACAACATGAATACACGATTCTTTTATGCATTCACGATATGTGCCTCCGCTCATAACGAACAAGATATCTTATGCATACGAGCACATTTGTGGATGTATGCACAAGCTCACTTCAAGCCATCTGATCCGAAATGCGCAGATAAGATCGCGGCGGACGCTACCGCTACCTACTTAAGTACTTTTGCAATTTGCGTCCCGTGGGCCACACTGGATAATTTGCGAAAACCCCTGTGATCATCTTCTCCTATGCCCGACTCCTCCCCTTCGATCCCGTCTAGGCTCCTGCTAATCCCATCCCAGGCTAGGGTTAGGGGATGGCCGCTCCGCTTCCCCTGCCCGCCGCTGCTCCACCGGTTCTCGCCCCTAGGGACTCACTTGCCGTGGTGCCACCGTGCTGCCTCGACTCGGTTTTGCATATTCTCCACCAATGAAGATGCTAGTTTTGATTAAAGACATCGAGTTCGTTGAAATCATGATAAAATGCAGCATGAAGTATTGCTCAGTTTTTGTGTTAGTTCTACGAAAAGCCAGGATGGGAATATTCTTGATGTAATGAACTAATTTAAGTTCGGTTCTTATGTTTCCTCAAATGAACTACTATGTTGATAAAATGAATCCAGTTCAGTTCTATGTAACCATGTGTTGTGTTGACGTAATGAATTAACACCAGTCCTATTCTTGCTACGCCGGTTTTCTTTCCAGCATTTTCCGCGATCGGGAACCGCCGATTCCAGTGGGCCCGTTCGCTTCCGCGTGCGCTCAGCGAGGCCAAAAGCCGTGCTCCCCCAACACGGGCTTTGCCATGCGCCGGCCTCCGGTCATTCCGCGCTCGGGCGGGGACCAAAACCGCAAAATTGGGTTGGTCGGTGCCAGAGCTGTAGAAAACAGGCCACACGTTCAAAAGAGCAAAAAATTCTCTCCTACGTGAAAGGCTAGAGTGACTTTCAATGGCGTCCACCAATACTATTTGTTTTTATGAGAATAATTCTCTTTTGTTTCTTAAGCATGCACGGACGTAAAACAAGCAAAGAATATATGTTCTTAACCATATCATCTTGCCTAACTTGTGGTTTCTCTTTCGAGAGTATATTGTCCACTAGTTAGTGTTAATGATCGTATACCGAAAGGACCCGAACATCTCTGTCTTACCACCAATTCTTGCTTGCCATTTGTAAGAGGCAAAATATATATAGTGCACTTTTTTTGTTCAGCCCACAGTCGCGCACCACCTCAAAAGTTTAACGGGATACAACACAAGAAATCGGTTGTAAAGAAAGCACGAAATCGACTTCCATAATACATCCAACATATGCTGACGATCATCTGTATGGTGGTGGAATTTGGTTTTTGATAGATTGTTTTTTTCTATTTTTGTTAGAAATTTTTTAGGATATACAAGTGGAAGTTAGGAGGGACAGTTGAACCATCATTATTAACTCTATCTTTTTAAATAGGAGAGATATGGCTTAGTGCTACAGGATTAATTTCCACCGACCAATACGAGAAAGTCATACGCAGGCAAAGCCATCCACTTCACTAGAAAGAATCAACGCAAAGATGGTACCTCCTGTCCTTCCACTCTTTCCGATTCTCTGCTCCTGCCATTACAACAAGAGTACACGATTCTTTTATGCATTCCCGACACGTGCCTCCGCTGATAAGGAACAAGATATCTTATGCACAAGAGCATATTTATCGATATATGCACAAGCTCAAGCCATCTGATCCAAAATGCATAGACGAGATCGAGGCGGACGCTACCCCTACCTATTTACGTACTTTTGCAATTTGCGCCATGCGGACCACACTGGATAATTTGCGAGAACCCCTATGATCATCTTCTCCCATGCCCGACTCCTCCCCTTCGATCCTGTCTAGGTTCCTGCCAATCCTATCCTAGGCTAGGATTAGGGAATGGCCGCTCCGCTGCCCCTGCCTGCCGCCGCTCCGCCGACTCGTCACCCCCATTGACCCACTTGCCATGGTGCCGCCGTGCTGTCTCGACTCGGTTCTGTATATTCTCCACCAATGAAGATGCTAGCTTTGATTGAAGACGTCGAGTTCATTGAAATTATGATAAAATGCAGCATAGAGAATTGCTAAGTTTCTGTGTTAGTTCTACGAAAAGTTCAGGATGGGAATGTTCTTGATGTAATAAACTAATTTAATTTCGGTTCTTATGTTTCCTCAAATGAATTAAGTTCTATGTTGATGTAATGAACCCAGTTCTGTTCTATGTAACCATGTGCTGTGTTGATGTAATGAATTAAGACCAGTTCTATTCTTGCTATGCCGGTTCTCTCTTGTAGGAATTTCTATTCACCAACGAGACTTCTTGAACGTGATAGTGTTGTATTGTGTGTTGTCTCTAGCTTTCATTGCTTTAGGGCAAAAATGGACAAAGCAAAACTGACATGTAGAAGCAGCAGTCAAGCAAGTACAAGCAAACTCCATTTAGTTCTCAACATGAAATTTGGTAGCTGAAATGTGTATTTGCATCAGAAATTTCCTTGTGTATTTTGGTAGCTGAAATGTGTTGTACCAGAAATTTTTTTGTATCTAGCACAATTGTTGTGTGTTTGTGTAGATGTGCCCATGAGTTCATCCGAGTGATTCAAGTGAATGAAAAATTGAATTTATAATAGTGTCAAGTGTCCATGAGTTCATTTTAATTAGTTTATTTTCTCACTGCTACATGATGGATGAACAGATTTTTGCTGCGGTAAGGTTTAGAATTTTTGTGCTGCTAGCATGCACCAGGTGTTGTTGGCCTCTGCTATTTCCATGGGGGCTCAAGATCGAGTACTAAACTTGTCTGATCAAATTGACATTTTTCATCAAATTAAATGCATAGGGAGCATAATGATTTGAACTGTAGCAGCACTTGTTCATCATGCACATTACAATTTGTCGCATATTTTCTCATGTATTCACATGACACTATCTCATATTCTTTGGTATAAACTCATCCATTTTGTCAGGTAATCACATTGGTTTAGAAACTTGATCGGTGTGAGGGTAGGGGGCAAAACGCAAAAAGATTAAGGCCCTGTTTATATTGGTTTATGCTTCTACGTAAAAAAACGAATACGAACATCCAGCTTCTCGAAGCAGTTTCTCCACTCCTCGCGCTACCATCTCACTCCGGGGATAATGCATGTGGACACAGGTGCCCGCACCCTACTCCTTTCGCTTCTATTACGTGCACGCATCTCTCCCTCACTTTTTGCACCACTCGTTCCCTCCTTCTAAAAGCCACTACTATTCATTTTAAGCTAAAACCATCAGTAAAACCCAATACGAACACCCTCTAAGTAGGAGGTGGGCAGCACCCACCTCAATCTTGTCCGTGGATTTCAGATCGGATGGCTAGGAGTGAGTTAGTATATATGTCCACAAATATTCTCTTGTGCAATTGATACGTTGCTCGAATAAATAGTTACTAAAAGAAACATGAACCACATGCGTCGTTCAAGCTAAGAATCACATTCTATGCACCTAAGTTCAAGCTAAGAATCACATACTATGCATGTAACACCCCATGACCCACATTACCCTGAGATGCTACTAAAACCACTCCACAACTAACCAATATAAAAGATAGAATAAACTGGCAACAATTACAAAACAAGATAATATAAGCGGAAGCATAAACAACTAAGGGAAAACAGAATAATGACAACAATTCAATATTCATAATCAACTCCAACATAATAATCAAAGGAACAGTTCACAAATTTAACGTTATTAAGTTGAAATATACATAATAATCACCGCTACCACATTCTTCGGATCCACTGTAATACCATGCTGACTGATGGTATGACCAAGAAATCCCACCTCGGATATCCAGAAAGCACATTTCTTCAGCTTCGCGTAGTATTTATTCCTCCGAAGGGCATCCAGGACCAGACTGAGATGCAACTCGTGATCCTCCTCCGTCTTGGAATAAACCAGAATGTCATCGATGAAAACCACCACAAAGGAATCCAGGTACTCATGGAGCATCCTGTTCATGGCTTCCATAAAGACATCAGGGGCATTTGTTAGTCCAAAAGACATAACGACGAACTCAAAATGCCCATACCTTGTGCTAAAAGTTGTCTTCTCTATATCCTCCTCCCTGATCCGCAGTTGATGATAACCAGACTACAAATCAATCTTTAAGAATACCTTGGCACCTCTCAGCTGATCGAAGAGATCTTCAATACGAGGCAATGGGTACTTGTTCTTGATCGTCACTTGATTAAGTGCTCGATAATCCACACAGAGCCTCTTGGTGCCATCCTTCTTTCCCACAAACAGAACCGAAGCAACCCAAGGCGACGTGCTCGGTCTAAGAAGCCCCTTAGCTAGGAGTTCATCCAACTGCTTCTTCAACTCTACCTGCCCCAAAGGTGCCATCCGATACGGGGACTTCTAAATAGGCCGCGTACCCGGAACAAGGTCTATGCGGAAATCCGGTTCCCACTCTGGTGGCAGACCTGGGAGCTCAACAGGAAAAACATCTGGGTACCTGCAAGCCACAGGTTTATCCTCTATCCTCAAGACAGCCTCGTGACCCTCAACCATGGCCCACAGCAAACCTGACTTATGCATTCGCCGATCGGGAAACAACTGGCACAACAACGAGAGAGAGTACTGCGGGGCATTCCCTTGGAAGACAACCTCACGTCCAGACGGAGACCGCAAAGTGACTGTCTTCCAAAAACAAGAGATAACAGCTTGGTACTACGCGAGCCAATCCATGCCAAGGATCACATCGAAAGGCTTCAGGGGGATAATCACCAAGTTCGCCACGAACTCCTCATCTGCTAGAACCACCACACAACCAGGGCAAATACGGGCACTGGAGATAAGCCCACTGGGAGAACTAACAACCACTGCCCTCCCAACCAACTGCACGGACAGACCTGCCCGCTGGACAAAAACCTCCAAGACAAAAGAGAAACTAGCCCCTGAATCGAAAAGTACAGAAGCATCAAAAGAATCAACAGATAAGGTACCTGTCACCACATCTCCACGATCCCTGCCATCAGACGCTGGCATGGCATACGCCGCAGGAACAGCTGAAGAAGAAGGACCTCCCGCGCCCGGAAAAGTCGGTGCAGAAGTCCGCTAAGGTGCATGCGCCCTAGGCGTAGCAGACTGCTGGACCCAGTATCCTCCAGGTGGAGGCGCCGGGACGAGCAACGAAGGTGCTGAAGGCACCGGCAAGTATCGCGGTGCAGGGACCGCGGGCAAGAACTGCGGGGTAGGAGCCGCAGCCATCATCTGCATGGTGCCGTCAGGGCGGGTAGAGCTTGCTGAAGGTGTAGGCGCTAACTCCCACTGCAGCTTCCCCTTGGGATTCTGCCTGCACACCACATCCCTGTGGTTATGACCATAGATAGAACACTGCCCACTCTAAGAGCAGTCGCTCCGCCTATGCGGGTCTCCACAGTGAAAACACACCAAGCCCGGCTGGCTTTGCCTCGCACTGCATCGCAGAGCTCCCTCCAGTAGAGCTGGACTGCCCCGTACTACCACGGTAGGGCTGGTGACGACGACTCTTTACCTTCTTGTGCGCAGGGTCTCCAGAAAAGCCCTTCCTCTCGCTATGATCTCGAGGTCCAGTGGCCTTGCGGATGTCATCTGTGAACGCCTGCTGCATCTCAATCCCCAAAGCCTGCTCCACTCAGGTACGAAAATCCGTGATCGAAAAAGCACCTAGCAGGTGGCGGATCGAAGGTCTGAGCCCCTGACGAAACTGCTTGGCCTTCTCTGCGTCATCCCGAGCCACATGCGGGACAAAGCGGACTATCTGGTTGAAGCCCACCTCATACTCTGTCACAGATTGCTTGTCTTGCGTGTACTTGCTCAGGTCGATTTTCATCTTATCCAGAAAGGTCTCTGGGTAGAACCTCCTCTCGAACTGCCGAACAAACTCTGCCCATGATAACGCTCCATGTGCAGCCGTGCGAGCAGTCTACACTCCCTTCCACCAGATCTAAGCCTCTCCCTTCAGAAGTTGCGCTAAGTAGCGCACACGATCGGAGGCAACCACCTCGAATGCCTCCATCTTGTCCCCCACATAGGACAACCAGTCTGCGGCCTGAACAGGAGTGGCCACCCCGCTAAAGCTGTCCAACCTCAATCCTACCCACTCACGGAGCGAGAGGCCGCTAACTGCTCCAACTATCGCAACCTCCGGCACCGGATCAGCACGAACACCAGGGGCTAACTTCCCCTACCTCAACGCACTCAGCTCTTGCTGCATGGCCCTCATAGTGGCCAACAACTCCTCCTGATTACCACCCGCTGACTGAGTAACCTCAACCTCATCGACCGTTGGCTGCGCTACCGGCGTAGCTGCACGACCACGGCTTCTACGCTTAGACGGCATTCCTGTAGCCACCACAACCCACATTCAAGCAAGAACAATATCATCAAGCCAATAAGGCACAAGCAATAATGCAATGAATTCAACAAGGTATATGCAAAATATACAAACCCTTCACTATCCTACATGTGCAAGTGTGTCAATTTAATAATTTAATTACCACGGACCTAAAGCCCGATCTGATACCAACTGTAACACTCCAGGACCCACATTACCCTGGAATGCTACCAAAACCACTCCACAACTAGCCAATATACAAGATAGAATAAACTGGCAATAGTTACTAAACAAGACAATATAAGTGGAAACATAAACAACTAAGGAAAAACAGAATAGTGATAACAACTCAATATTCATAATCAACTCCAACATAATAACCAAAGGAACATTTCACAAATTTAACGTTATTAAGTTGAAATAATCGTCAACAAGATAGCTAAGCAAAAGACTAGAATCATTTCAACTGTATTACAGCATAAAAATATGATCCAAGAGCAACAGTGTGGTGCCGCTCTACCCTTCCTATGCATGCTCAAAGTCCACCTGTAGGGAGGGGGAAACAAGGGTGAGATAAAATCTTAGCAAGCAAACAGTTTAACAGGCTATTCAAACTACAAACAATTATACATCATCATTTATAATTCTATACAACCACAACCACAATTCATGTCCTCGATTATTAAACCACCACAAACATTCATGAGTCATACCTCTTCAATTTCAGATTTCATTGGCATATGAATGCAGTCATTTTATTCACAAATAAATGCATATGAATGCTTTCATGCTATGCTCCACATCACTCTTTCCCAGCGGGATAAGAGGTGCATCGTATTACGGCAATATAAGATGTTGTACCAGTACGATCGCGGCTAGATGCGGTGACATTCACATATGCAAATGACATGATATGATATGAATGATATGATAATCATAAATCACATGAATTCATCCTCAAAGGAGCATTATCATGCTCACAGTATATTCATATCCACCACATATTATTTTCATACTCCGCATTATCACATTAAGCAAGAACTCCGCATGACTACTAGCAATTTATCCAAACATGTCAATTGATCAATAATTGCTACCATCACCACGTTTATAATATCATGCAACCATGGCATAATGTATGAAATTACGACAATCATATAAATTACAAGTAGAAGGAATAACAGGTTAAACGGTAGCACATCCGCTACGTTTACTTGCCTCAACCGACGAAGCGAAGCAAATCCACCTGTCCAAAAGGCATCTCTCAGCACAAAGCTACAGCAAACAAACACGACTTAATATTTAAAGACGTCGCTAGAACCCCGAACCCGCACAAACTCCTCTCCGCTCAACAATTCAACAATCTACCCACTGCAGCAGCGCTGCTTAATATTTTTGTATCTTTAAAAATATTAATCCATTTACAGCAAACGATATGTCTCTGGATTCCTCACTTAAATTTCTTCATTTTTCATGTAGATCACATATTTTTATTTTGATCATAGCTAGGTGCAACTTAATGCACAAAACAGAGGAAGTTCTCTGTTCTGGCAGACTGGACAGCAAGCTTGAAACGTGTCGCAACAGCAGTACCGGGGACCAAAAAATATAATTTTTATACAGAAGATAGACTACTGAATTCCCTACAATTTTCTCCATTGCGACCATAATCAAAAAATCATTTACTATCCCTAAATCATAGTTGAACAGCAGACTGTCCCAATCTGCTCCCCTGACAGACAGCGGTATTCTCGACCCTACTACTCCCAGATCCCACGGCCAACAATTCTGAAAAACAAACAGGAGATGGGTATTGAAGTCCTCTACACTTTTCCTTTTGAGAAGATCTGCAGGAAAAATCGTTTACTAGGTCTAAATCGCGCAAACAGACGTGCTGTGCGAATCAATCTACAAGCAGACAGCACGCAATCTCTAATTGGGCAATCAATCTATTAATACCCTTCAAATTCCCTACCAAGAACCCTAATTACTCTAAAAAATAGAGAGTTTTGGATTGGGAAAAAATAGCTAGATGATCACTTGAGATCACCCCTCTTCTTTTCTCCTCTTCTTCTCCTCCTCTTCCGTTTCTTCTCTTCCCTTTCTTTTCCTCCTTGGCTCCAATGGTAGCAGCTGCTAGGGGAGGTGGAGGTGCCGATCTGGAGGGGTGTGGCGGCCAAAGGGTGGAGGGAGAGGGGGTGGCGGCTGGACTAGGGAAAATGGGAGGGGTGCTAGGGTAAAGGGGAGGGTGCGGCCAAAGGGGTGCGGCCATCCCCTTTGGCCTTGGCCCAGGGCGGTCGGCCCACTCCGTAGGCAGTCCACTCTGAGTTTTTAATTTAATTTTTAATTTATTTTATACTATTTTACAATTTTTATTTTTCCCTTCCCGTAATTTACCGAAAAACCGGCGACTCCGCGATTAATTTAAAACTTACGCCGTAACAACATTCAGGATATTACAATGCACCCAAGTTCAAGCTAAGAATGACTGTTCGGGCTTTTTTCGGTGGCTTATTTTGCACTGTTTGGTGTTCTACCTGGATTATTTTACACTGTAATTGATGACGACTTTTTTGACATAATTAAATTTCAAAAAATTTAAAATAGAAAAAATGGTTACCCCATTACAAACTATGCAAAGGAATACGAGACAAAAGAAAAGGCAAAAAACAAAAAAACTAAAAAAATAAGAAAAAGACAAAAATAAGAAATTAGAAATCAGAAACCGAAACACGGGACCAATTCAAGCTAAGAATCGCAGTCCATGCACCTAACTAAAACGACCTGCGAATGTAGAATGTCAATTTCAGTTTCTCTATCATAACATATCTTATCTGGAATAAACGTTTCTTACTGCTAACCAGGAATAAACGTTTCTCACAGGTAATTATTACAAGTACAGAACCACATTCCATAGTGCAGCTAAAAAACACATGAAGTTGGCCCGAATAACCATGGAAAGCGATATATTATTTTACAGTTTCATGTATTTCATTGGAGTATTTTTGTATTTCGCTTCCTGCATTCCCTCTCGGTACAAATGTAGCTAGTGACTCTCCCTCTCCTGTATTTTTGCTTCATGTATTTCACCGAGTACAGTACAGGGAATAATACTCTCTTGTACCTATCTATTTCTCCCCATGTATTTAAAAGTATCTAATACTCATGTATTTTTGGTATTGTACCATTTATACAGTGTATTCTTGTACAATTAATGTGCATTGTGCAGTCAACAAGATGTATAACACGTGTATAGTACAGCATATTACGTATAATACCTGAGCAGCAACATGTTCAATTTTTGGCATATATAGCACGTTTTGCACCCGTATTTGTAAAAATAGCCGTATGCACAGGGTAATAGCAAAAATGGCACTTCAGCGGCTGCAGGTGACACGTGGTGTCTCGGGCACTTGCCGCCCGGCCACCGGACGGCAGGTGGCCTACTGCCCCACCACAATACTGCTAATTGGCCAACTTAATTACCTGCCTAAATACTATTTTATGTATCATATTTGTTTGGATTTTTAAATATAATAAATGAGCTCGAAAAATTACAAAATTTCATTGAGTAATTTTTTGATAATTTTATCCACTCTGAATGTTGCTAAAAATTCATAATATTGAGATATTTGTAGGAGTTGTTAATATAGCAAACGAGCTCCAAAAATTACGAAATTTTATGTGAAGCCTCCTAAAAAAGTCCACCTAATTATGTAGTTTTATAGGAATTTTATGTGCTCGAAATTTACTATGTTAATTTAATCATAATTAGCGATATGCGATTCAACTTTTGCAGTGCGTGACCTATGTCCTTCACACATATGTCGACCCATTGCAGCTATACTTCCTTTCCCACTGCATCCTTTGCACATTTTTCACTCTGCCCATGCCGCCCCCTTCCGCGCTCCCTCATTCGCACTGATGTTGTTGTGTCTATATCGTTCCCACTTGCCCACATAAATATCAGTCTGTCCATGTCGTCTTGCCTCACCCGCTCTCTCATGCGCACATATGTCACTCTTATCATGCTGTCCTCAGACGCAAGTGGTGCTGCATGTCGACAACGCGTCCGTAATTTCTGGTGGCTACGCACCGGGTTCTCTATTCGCTCGGCTTCAAATACGGAGCTCTTATAATCGCTCATCACGCATGTAAACTACGTTTCATTTCTTGTAGGAAGAAGAACCTTCTCCTTCATACAGTAGCATAGCATGACAGACGTCGAGGGGCCAGTCAGAGCAGGATCACCAAAGGAAGACATTTCCCTGAAAAAATGGAGGAAGGACTTTGGCCCTAACTACTGCTTGATGCCAAACAGGTGGGCTCAACCGGTATGGCCGAAATGCAGACACAGGGAGGACGTGGTCGTGTAGGTCATCGAAGGCCATTTCGATGGAGGGCAACATTTCTTTCGATGCCCACACTCTAGGGTACAATTAGCCAATAATTCTTTTCTCTTACTGCTAATAGAGCTTCCATGTTAACCCTCCTTTCCAATAGATGGCAAAATGCGACTAATTACATCAATTGATTAATTGCTAATTACAACTCAAATTGGTATAAATATGAATTAATGCGATATAGTAAAAGATACATGAAATTATGACACTGAATGGCGACCAGACGAGCTCGGTCTGTTAGGGTAATCCTTCATTGAGTGCCCAGAGGTCTTGTATGTTTTGCATTTCACTGTGCAGGTAATGCTGCTACGTTGGCTCACATTCATGTTGTTCTGGAAGCGCCGCGTCCACTGACGTCCCTTCACAGTTATCTTCAACTCCTTGTTGGGGGCCTATTGCAACATTTTGACCAAAGATCTTTGTAGTTCATTTCCATGCCGTAGGAGTGAAACTCTGCACTCCATATACTGAAAAGGTGTTGCATGTCATAGTACTTTGAGATGTACGGCTCGAATATCTACCTCATTTGCACACATGCCTTGTACACATGCGAGCATGACTTGTGCAGGAGCTTCGGATTGTTACTGGTGCATGTTGCGACATCACCTAGGGCGCATGCCTATTTCATTTCACCCCTAACATGACTGTTCACATATTTCTGCTGAAGCTTGATCTCATACTTTCTCTAGAGGCCATCGATTACCCCGATGTCGTGCATTCGGGACTTCTCCATCTTCTGGTCCACGTGCCTCTACATGTTCTCGAACTATTTCTTGCCTTCGTCTATTTACCGCCGGGCCACAGCGGCTCTATTGATGAAATAACCAACAGTGCGAGTCCATGTCTCCTCCACGATCGCGGTGATGGGAGGTACCGTACACCTTTTAGGACGCTATTGTATACCTCAGAAATGTTGGTAGTCATAATCACATACCTCGCACCGCCCGTGTCATAAAGAAGGGACCATTTCTCTAATTCAGCATTATACCGACGAATCCACTCTGAGAAACTTATGGCGCCGTGGGGTTGCTCTCCCTCCATAGTTCATCTTTCTAGCTCTGTCTAGATGGACTCGAACTTCCGCCTCTGATTTTGCAGACACAATGCCTTGAACATCTTCAGAACTTCCTGGCTACGCAATCGAATGAATAAGTTAGATGCAAAATGCCTCATGCACCATCGGGTTTGCACATCGTTCCATTACTAAGGGGGTTTGGAACCATGCTACATGGTGTTCAACGCGTCCATCAACCCAGCATTACAATATGTGATGACGCAAACGTTGGGTCGGTCACCAACCACTGCTTACTTCACATTATCCACAAACTAGAGCCAACTGGACATGTTCACTCTCTTCACAATGGCAAATGCCACTAGGAGAAGCTAGTCATTCGCGTCGGCCGCCACCGTGGTGAGAATGGTTCCCTTGTACCTCTCTGTGAGGAAAGTACCATCCATCGTGAGCATAGGACGGTAAAACTTGAAGCCCTCAATGGCCTGGGCGAAAGCCTAGAATAACCAATCTAGTATGAGGCAGCTGGGCCCTCCATCAGCATACAGATGCTCAAGCTTGTTTATGTATGTGCCGAGGTTTGATTTGGCTGTCTGGTGAAGCAATCTTGGCACAAGGTTGTAACCTCTTTGCACGTCCCGTACATGGACTTGATGACCTTCTGCTTGCCTCGTCGGACCTTATTGTAGCTGACTGGATAGCTGACCACATTGGCGACTTTCAACATGAGCATCTTTAGGGAGACGGACACTTCCGCCGAAACTAGGTGGCTGATGATGCTTGCCACATATGCAGAAGTCATGTTCCGGTGATGGCACAGGGGCTTACTGAGCAGCAAGTGTGGTCGATCATCACATTGATCAAAAAGATCAAGCCAAAAATCTTGGCTCGTTTAGCGTTGACCTTTGCAGGACAGCCTTCCACTACACACTTCATAGCGTAATTGGCTGGGTTGGATCGATGCACTTGATACACATGGCTGACTGACAAAGCACAATGTGCAATAGCTTGTTGCATAGCCGCCTTGCTAGGGAAGCGTTGCCCAAATAGGAGGGTGTCAGCTTGATACCCCATTGGGACCCTTCTACTTGCGGTAGTACGAGGGAACGCACTACAACATCGTCAAGTCTAGAGGACACATAGGGCACCTTTGATGACACACAGGGCCATTTGTTGTGAGTCATCGTTGGTATCATTGGAGCTTGGGTCGGTGTCCTCGTCGGACTCCAACCTGAGCACCTGGTCCGATAGATACTCGTGGTAGTCAATGCGAACTGACCACCACATGCCAGCCCCATCATTCCGCATGAAATTAGGGGCGAGTCTTCTCTTTGATACAACATATTCAGTGGTATTGTCTTGAAGCTTCACCTGTGGTTCCTCGGGTGTCGAGGGGCCGGGCTCATCACCGTTTTCCGACGCTCGACACATGAAACTGAGGTACACCATGGGCCTCCCGTAAATGGTTGCTTTTCAGCCTTACAAGCAAAATGGAACAACTCATTCAAAGAATTATAATGATAAAATCAAGTATATTCTGAATCTCCTTATTCAGCCCACCAAGAAACCTGGCCATCTTCACATTTTCTTGCTCCTCTATATTAGTATAGATCATGCCAATTTGCAGTTCTTGATAGTATTCCTCGACAAACTTACTACCTTGATTCAATCTTTGTAACATATTAATCACATCGCGCTTAAAATAAGATGAAACAAATCTAGATCTCATTACCTTTTTCAACTCATCCCAAGTGCGAGGTGCATCATTCCTTCTTTTAAATTGACTCCACCAAATAGAAGCATAATATGTAAACTCACTAGTAGCAGCACATACTCTTCTATTTTCAGGAAAGTCATGACAACTGAACTTTTATTCTACTAGTAGTTCCCAATCAAGATATGCTTCAGGATTATATTTACCATCAAATGAACAACAAATTTAATGTTACCCAAGCCATCATCTCTTCTCTCCTCATGACGATGAGGCACATGTCCTCCATTACTGCCCATTCCTCGATGATTATGCCCGAGACGCTGCCGATCATAGTCAAAATCAAGGCCTTCTCCAATGTCAGCCATATAGTAGTCATTCACCTCTCATGGGCAGCATGCTGAAATGTGGCGTTCAAATTTGCCCATGGTTGGAGAAGGGCAGCAACATTGTGATATGCTCCAACTCAATCTTGAGGGCCTCGCGGTGGTGGGTGCTATCTTGGGGGAGTATGCTCAATGCGCTCAAGTCGTACTTCAATTCCTCCAATATGATTCTCCATACCGTCCAGCCGAACAAGTACTTGATCGGAAAGCATCTGTTCAAAAGTGCCGGCAAATACATCCATTAAAGCTTGAGATCGAGGTGATAGTGGCACTGCTTAGGGTTTGTCCACACCATCACCTTCATCCATACCATGAAACGAACCATCACAGGATCCATCACAAGAACTTCTTGTCCCTGCCATGGTTAGAAGAAAACAAAAAGAATTCCTAACAAACCAAATACTTATATGGACTACTCTCAACTTTCACAAATCTTACCAATAGAAGCTCTTACCCATCTCGAAGATTACTCATGTGCTGCTGGTTCATGGTAACTTTCAAACGAAAGTCAGTGAAGCGATTGCAAGGTACTAGAACACGTGATCAATAGCAAATTTGTGGAGTTCTAGGCAGGGATAAAAATTTGTAGCACAGGAGTATGCAATCAGTAATTTCAGAAATTGCACAAATTGAATAACAGTTCGTAACTAGCTTTTAGCCTAAGTTGTTAGTCAAACAAGGTTGATATAGGCTATGGTCAAGTGCATATGAGTGTATGCAAACAATATGATTAATATATGCAATTCTATAACATGAAGGATCAAATATAGCGAGTTGAATTTAAGATCAACACCCAACTGGACAGTAAACCGGTAATTGGTCTACAATTTTTTTCTTTTATTTTTTTATTGTCCCACTTTTTTGTCTAACCTCAATCTATTTTTTTGCCTTTTTGCACCAATACCAGACTGCAACTCAGTCGAGTGTGGAAATCTCAAGTGGTGTTCGATCCTGAAAAGACAACAGCAGCTATGTAACTTGCAACACACGCGATTTCACAATACTGATCCAATCACTACCAAATTTTGTACGAAGGTGGGATTTTGAGTGAGGAAGCTAACAAAAGTGGTTCGGATGGATTGGATCTCTGGATCGAAATATATGAAATTTTTGGCATTGCATGCACAGAGAAATTTTCTAGCAAAACAGGGCAGAGGCTGTTTTTAGGTTATGTATGGTTTTTGGGTGTGGGTATCAAGAACTCCTTTCTTTTGTTTTGGATTTTTTTTGGCTCAACAAAGATAATGATCAACAACTAGACTCGACCAGTACGGACGAAAATTCAATTAAGCAACAGAAACTAACAGATTGAAAGCAACAACGGGCTAGAAATTGAATATTTTGTAGGGCTAATTTTCTGGACTTTAGGCAAACAAAAATTAATCACACAAAAGTAGGGGATAGATGAATTTCTACCGGCAATGTAGGCTCTGATACCACCAGATATGCACACGCCTCGATTTAAGATGCGTGCATGCAAGTTGGCCCAATCTTCCATTGTAGGAGAACTCCGATAACTTGAGTTGCGACGTTGACGAAGGGGAGGCTAACCATGATCTGATCGTGACCAGCAACCTCACAATTGCTACACCGCTCCTCGATTGATTACCAACCGTGTCAAACACAATTGGCCTATTCACGAAGAATGGCTCCAGCAAATCCAAGAGAAAATGCAAGAGCAACAGTGGAAGCAATTTTAATAAAATGCCCTTCAACCGCTTTCGACGACGCTTCCCGCTTCCTTTTCCACAAAGCATCACCCATGCTTCACCATCTTCCACGAGGCCCCAATGATTTGCCACCAAGCCTCTCATGCGTCCGGATCCCACCGAATTGTCCTCGCTTGCAAACGGCCCAAGTCACATGACTCACCATAGGCTGCTTCTCGCACATGATGGCACCCGACTTCCTCAACTGTCTGGACCTCAATTCCTCCCTGAGCCTAGTCCTGGTTCACCTTGCCCTTGCCTGTCATGTCCAGCACCGGTAGCTCTTGCTCCAGTTCCTTGTCGTCCCGGCTTGCAACCACCTCGTAGGCTTTCGTTATCTTCAGCGTCTCCCTGACCGTCCTGGACGTCAGCACCAACCTGTGCCTAGTCCTAGTCCTCCTACGCCTCACCATAACCTAGCTCCGAAGCCCTGCAACTAACACAAATAAGCAAATCATCACGTAGCACCACACGATACACAAAGACATCAATTTGCACAATTCATCCATATAATACACAATGCAAAAAGTATGCACCCAAATTATTGATCCTAAATCTAGGACCAAATAATAAACCCATATGCACACTAGCAACAACACACATGTCAAACCATGACTAAAACCCTAAGAATTCCAAAGAACAATCTTAGACCATCGAGGAAAACCAGTCTAACCGCTGACTGTTCTGACACAAGTACTCGGGTGCTCAAGAAATGAGGCACTCGAAGCAAATGAGTACCTACCCTGAAGCCTATAACCTCATAACACGGAGCAAAAGGCAACACTAGCTATCATAACACAAGACACTAGTGACAAAAAAGAAAGCTCAAGCTAGGCAGTAACTAATCCTAGAGAAACATTTGGATGAGAGGTGTGACTGAGATAAAATCATCTAGAGTTGTTTCCACTAGAACAAGAAAACTATGCAAAATAAAGTGGTGAGAAGCAAGAAACTTGAGGTCACAAGGGAGCAAACTTCTGTCACATCGCTTGGCGGTGTGATGTAGTTGATGTGGTGGAGGCTTACTGAAGCTACATTGTGAGATCAATAGAAACCTCCACCAATAGCTCAAGGGAGGTGAGAAACCCAAAGCATCAATATAAGCCACCTGGTCTCCCCTCACATCCACAACCTATAACTCAAAAACAGAACAACTGGTGTCCTAGCACTGGAGTAAGTGATATACAAGTATGGATTCAATACTGAGACACATGATAACAAAAGTAGTATGACAAGTACAAATGACAAAAAAAAACACATGAGAACACACCCCCACATAAACTCAATCTAGCCCTCATCAGAGTATCTAGAATAACGAAGCCTAGTGCAAACCAAATCTAGAACAAGCTTATGGACTAATCAAAATTCTCATGATATCTAGACATAAGCACAGTCTCAAACTACTAAGATGTCATACAGACTATTTTCATGCCAGAACAAAAATGAATAAGTTCAAGATATGCATGCATCTCAATGAATCACAACCATACACACATAGCAGGTGACAAAAAAAGTCATAAAAGCATATTCTAGCATGGATACGAGTATAAGCACGTACACATGAACTAAGAAGATAAGAAGGCATGAATAAATATAGCATCATGACATAGAAAACTATTCAAGATATAATCAAGCTCAAAATGTCTATAATCAAACATACATCATGTAGACATAAATCATGACAAACAAAAATTATGGAAAGTACGCTAACATGTATAAATAATAATGAATGGACATAAGGAACAAGATGTAAGTAATAAAACATGATAGATACAACAAACCACAAAGTCATGATGATACTTGACTCCTTAAACACATAATCAATAAGTAACTCATGCTCATGAAGTCAAAATACATATATCCACAAAAGATGAATAATTAGCTAGCATATGGATATACAAGTAAAATACAAATAAAGACATGATAAGAATGTAGCATGAGTAATACATGCCAATATGGTACAGGCGAGCACATAGACAAGCATAACATGTCAATTATAATCAAACATGAATATAATGGCATGTAGATATAGGATAGCTCATAAAGTAGGGGAAATGCCAATCATGAAAACATATGCCTCTTGGAGGCCACAAAAGGAGCGAAAAATCAACAAGTGTTCTAATCATGTGATGAAGCAAAAGACTAGAACCCAATCAAGCACATATTATCCATCCTGTGTCCCGACACCTACACATAAGAAGAACAAAGTGCCAGAATCTTGGATCCCAAAGGGTTAGTAAGCAGGTACTTGGGAACACAAAACTTTGACACACCCATAATAGAAGTATGCGAGTTAGCAAGATACAAAAGATGGTTCATGCAAGAGAATTCAATCCTGGAGGCGTGCCGCAAGTGGACAACTCGATGAGTAAAATGAGTGACATCTCTGGAAAAGCGGCAAATGCCTTACTTGAAAGCACTAAGATGAGAACCAACAGAAGCACCAGAAGAACTTACAACTCCTCCTTACCGTAGGTGCGCACCTCGATGAGGAGAACGAGGTCCACCACTTACGAAATGGTGGAAAATCTTACTTAGGACAACATGTGGACTAAAAACAAAGACATAAAAACCATGTCCACGATACTGGATGACATCACTAGGAAAAGTGACAAAGAACTCATATTCCAAGCGAGCCCTCATGCTATGCTCACAAGTGGTCATGTTATGAGAAAGACTATATCCACCCAGAGACTTAGAAGCATAGGCTCGATGCATGTGTTTGGCATGCCATAAGCAAGATTCTACTCTATGTCCATCCTTCTCACAGAATGAGCAGTGATGCAAAGGTCTACTAGGAGACACAACCCGTGAGGACACAACATCAGCAAGACTCACAGAAGAAGTCCTCTGGGTAAACATAGAAGAACCACATGACACAGAACCAGAACCCCATTGAAAACAAAGAAAAGAGGGACAAGTCACCTCAGGGCCGGTCACACCGCCATTGCTCGACCGGTTTCACTGCCTTGTGGTCTGACCGCGGGAGTAATAACGGTATTGTAACACCCCAGTCCTCCACAGGGCCCAAGATGCTACCACCACACACTTACCATCTTAACAGGGAGCAACCAACATACGGATATAGTATATTTGCAGTGAGCCAACTAACTTCATATTGCATATAACCCTTACAAAACCTGAACTTTGAGTTCCATGACCATGGGGACTCACCACCATGGTCTCGAATGCACTAAACCAAACGATGAACCACAAAAGTCTTAACAATAGATTAAACATAAAAACTTAGTGTAAGGTTAAGCTATTATTTCATATGTGCAGTGCTAAAAGGACTATTCCCATTCCATGCATGACACCATCATTACTTCTATTTGATTACAAGCCTTTTGTCTCAAAGGACATCATTGGCAAAAACACCCTGACAAGATGCAAAGAAGAGCTCACAAGTTTTCCTACTAGTTGCCATGTTCAGGATCGATTAAGTTAAAATGAAGAGCAAACATGGCTCTGATACCAATTGTAGGACCGAAGATGGCAACAGAGGGGTGAATGGTGGCGTAAAAATTTTCTTCCAAGTATTCACTTATCCTTTGCTCCGAAAACTACAAGTTATGAAGATTCGGATAAGAACCATACTCAAAATCTAAAGAAACTCAGAGCTGAGCCACTATGCAAAATCTACAGTGCGGTACTACCGCTGTTGTTTTTGCAGTACTACCACAACCAGTTGGAAGACTAAGTGGTCTGAAAACGACTTGTGTGATCGACGATCAGAGAACGGTCGAAAAGCAAGGTGGTCGAGTTATGACCCGAGTGGTCAGAAACCAGAGAGTGGTCGAAACCAGTATGGTCAAAACCAACGTGGTCAAAACCAATGTGGCCGAAGACCAGGGGCTACGGTTGGAAAATCAATTGTGTAGTCATTGACCCGAGGAGTCGTAACAGTTCGGAATATGGCCAGAGTGGTCTACGACTAATGAGTCATCAAAACCAAAGTGGTCGAACCAAACCAAACCTTGACCAGTGAGATCGATGACCAACGAATGGTCGAAAACCAAACTGGTCGAAGAACAAGAGTAGCGGTATTACCGCTACACAGCCTGCGGTACTACCGTTTCTCCCATATGAACAGGGGTTTCAGCCCGACCACAAGATCCCAATGCACAAACTTTCGATCGACTGAACCAAAAGACGTGAAACTTTGCACGCATGTTTATTAAGTTCTCAGGAAGTTATTCCACTCCTGGATAAAAAATTCCATGACAAATTTGAGACCTTTTTACAATTTAAAGCATCGCACGTGAACTAAAAACTAAAAACTAAATCGATGATCAGATCTTGCTCATGGGTAGAAGATAGCCAAGATGGCTTGAACACGTTCCCACATGTCACAACGAACAAGATCACCGAAGGAATTATCTCCATCTCGTTCATGTCCTTGGCACAACAAGATCAAGAGAAGGGCAGAAAAGAGATGAAACCAAGTGAAACAAGAGCAACTAAATCAACAAGATGAATTCAAGAACGGGTTGACAGAAGAGCGGAAAAACCAACTCAAAACCAGAGCAAAATCAATTAGACAAGAAGATACACAAAATGTAGATCAAAGATTGATGTATTGCTCAATCAGATGATCGATTTTAGAGCCACTCCACTTAGGAGGACTGAGCTCTATAGCTAGAGCATACACATACACTCTCTAACCTATCTCCCACGGGAGGGAGGAGGAGCTAGCCACTAAAAGGCTTTGCCAACCTTCTCAAACCTTAGCTCTTTCCTCCCCTCCCCTTACATAGGCTCACAACCTGAACCAAAACCTAATGGATCCACTCATTAAGCCAAACCGGGGATAACCCGTTAACCACACCTAACACTGGATTTTACTCACGCACAATTCTCTAGTATTGAACAATTTTACCAAAATGCCCCTCTGCCGCTTCCGACGAAGCTTCTCGCTTCCTTTTGCATGAAGCATCATCCATGCTTCACCATATTCCACGTGGCCCCAATGACTTGTCGCCAAACATCTCACACTTCTTGTAACACCCCTGGGATGCTACTAAATCCACTTCACAATTAACCAATTTACAAGATAACATAAACTGGCAGCAAATACTAAACGAGATAATATAAGCGGAAGCATAAACAACTAAAGGAAAACAGAATAGAGATATCAAATTGAATATTCTTAATCAATTCCAACACAATAACCAAAGGAACAGTTAAAACATAATAACCAAAGGAATAGTTCCAAATTTAACATTATTAAGATGAAACATTCATCAACAAGATAGCTAAGCAAAGACTAGAATTCTTTCAACTTTATTTCAGCATTAAAATATAATCCAAGTACATAAGTGAGGTGCCGATCTACCCTTCCTATGTATGCTCAAAATCCACCTGTAGGGAGGGGGAAACAAGGGTGAGATAAAAATCTCAGCAAGCAAACAGTTTAACAAGCTATTCAAACTACAAATAATTATACATTATCATTTATAATTCAATACAACCACAATCACAATCCATGTCCACAATTATTAAACCACCACAAACTTCCATGAATCATACCTCTTCAATTTCAGATTTAAATGGCATATGAATGCAATCATTTTATCCACAAATAAATGCAAATGTATGCTTCATGCTATGCTCCATATCACTCTTTCCATGCGGGATAGGAGGTGCATCGTATTACGGCAATATACGATGCTCCGGTGGATAAGAGGTGCATCGTTTACGACAATATACGATGTGCATCAGTACGCAGATCGGCTAGGTGCGGTGACATCCACATATGCAAATGACATGATATGATATTAATCCATTCTCAAAGGAGCATTATCATGCTCACAGCATATCCACATCCACCACATATTAATTTCATATTCCGCAATATCACATTAAGCAAGAATTCCACATGTCTACTAGCAGAATATCAACATATCAATTGATCAAACTTGCTACCATCTCCACAATTAAAATATCATGTAATCATGGCATAATGTATCAAATTACGATAATAATGTAAATTGCAAGTAGAAAGAATAACAAGTTAAATGGTAGTAACCACCGCTACGTTTACTTGCCATGACCGACGAAGCGAAGCAAATCAAGAGCGCTCAGGGACAAGACCACCTGTCTAAAAGGCAACTCTCAGCACATAGCTACAGCATACAAACATGACTAAAATAATTAAAGGCGTCGCTAGAACCCCGAACCTGCACAAACTCCTCTCCGCTCAACAATTCAGCAAATTACCCACTGCAGCAGCGCTGCTTAATAATTTTGTATCTTTAAAAATATTGATCCAATTATAGAAAATGATACCTCTCTGGATTCATCACTTAAAAACGTACATTTTTCATGTAGAGCATATATTTTTATTTTGATCACATCTAGGTGTAATTCAATGCCCAAAACAGAGGAAGATCTCTGTTCTGGCAGACAGGACAGCAGCATTCAAATGCGTCCCAGCAACAGTACATGGGTCTAAAAATTCTGAATTTTCTTCAGAAGATAGATTACCAGATTCTATACAACTTTATCAATTACAGATATGAGCATAAAAATCATTTACAACCTCAAATTCACATATTAATATTAGTTTGTACAATTCTGCTCGCCTGACGAACAGCGGTATTCCCGACCCTGTAAATCCCAGATCCCATGGCAACAAATTCCAAAACAAATACAGGAGACGCATCTGGAAGTTCTTTACAACTTTCTTTTGGGAGGGTCTGCAGAAAAAAAATCTTTTACTAGGTCTAATCCGCGCGAACAGACGTGCTGCGCGAATCAATCTACAAGCAGACAACAGCTAATCTCTAATCGGGCAATTAATCTATAATCTCCCTTTAAAATACATGCCAAGAACCCTAATTATTCATAAAAACAGAGGGTTTGGATTGGGGAAAAATTACCTAAATGATGGATCACCCCTTTTTTCCTCCTCTTCTTCTTCTCCTTCCTTCTCCTTCTCCTTCCTCTCCTTAGCTCCAAGGGCAGCAGCAATGGGGCGCCAATTCCTGGGAGAGGGGCGGCCACAAAGGGGGAGAAAGGGGAGGAGGGGTGGCGGCTGGGTGTGGGGAAAAGGGAAGGAGGGGAGGGTCTAGGGTTAAAAGAGGGGTGCGGCTTAGGGGTGCACCACCCTTGGGCCTTGGCCCAAGGGCGGTCGGCCCACTCCCCAGGTAGCCCAATCTAGATTTTTAAAATAATTTTTAATATATTTTAATTATTTTTCAATTTTCTACAAATTTTATTTTTCCCTTCCCGCGATTTACCGAAAAACCGGTGACTCCGCAATTGTTTTAAAAAAACTTACGCCGTAACGACGTTCGGGATATTACACTTCTGGATCACACCGAACCATCCTCATTTGCAAACAACCCAAGTCACTTGGCTCACCATGTGCTTCTTCTCGCACACGACAACACTTAGTTTCCTTAACCATCTGGACCTCATCTACTCCTTAAGCCTAGTCCCAGTCCAGCTTGTCGTTGCCTGTCATGTTTACCTCCGATAGCTGTCGCTTCAGTTCCTCGTTGTCCCGGTTTGCAACCACCCTGCAAGTCTCAGTCATCTTCAACATCTCTCTAACCGTTCTGGACCTCAGCTAACCGGGCTTTGATATCACTTGTAGGACCGGATAGGCAACAGAGGGAGGGTGAATGGTGCCCTAAACTTTTCTTAAAATTTTCTCCCAAGTATTCACTTATCTTTTACTCTGATAGCTACAAAGTTATGAAAATTAGGATAGAAATTCTACTTGAAAACAAAAGAATCACAGAGGTGAGCGCGACCTGATCAGAAATCAACATGGTCGGATGTCGACTACCAGTCGAAAATCAACGTGGTCAGAATTCGACTACCAGTCGAAAATCAATCGTGGTCGAAATTCGACTACCAGTCAAAAATCAACGTGGTCAAAATTTGACTCTAGTGGTTGACGACCAGAAAGCAAGCAAAAACCAACGTGGTCGAAAGCCAGCGTGGTCGAAATTCGACTTGAGTGTTCAACGACCAAAGAGTGGTCAAAAACCAACGTAGTCGAAGGCCAACATAGTCAAAATTCGACTCGAGTAGTCAACGACCAGAGAGTAGTCGAAAACGACCAGAGAGTATTCGAAAACTAACGTGGTCAAAAATCAACGTGGTCGAAACCAACGTGGTCGAAGGCCAACGAGTAGTCTAAAACCGATATGGTTGAATCAGGTCAAAATACGACCAGTGAGATCGACGACCAGTGAGTGCTCGAAAACCCAACGTGGTAAAAAAAGCAATGTGGTCAAAAACTTGAACGTGGTCGAAAACTCAGAGGAACGGAGAAGAGCAATCTGCTTTCAGCACAATTTCAAAATGAAAAATGATGGAACTTTTGATACACAGATCCAAATGATGTAAAACTTTGTAGAGATCTTCTCTAGGGTATTGTGAACCTATTACAACAATTTATGATGAAAATCATGGCCAAAGTTGAGACATTTTTCAGTTTGTTGGAAGGTTCCACCAAAACCGAGTCAAAATCAAAATCGGTGAATACAATTTGCTCGTGAGTGGATGATGATCAAGATGGGTCTAGATGTATTCTCACATATCACAATAGTTAGAACACCAAAGAGATCAACTCAAATATTCTCGGATCAAGAAATCACACTTTTAGTCCAAATCAAGCAAAACCGAGTTTTCTCGATAAACTTGCTATCAAAGTACCTAGATGGGTGTAGATAGATTCCCAGATGTAGTCTTTATCTCTTACATGTCCTTGGCATAGCAAGATCAAGAAAAGGAAAGAGGAAAGAACAAACCAACCAAATCAAGAGCAAATCTATCAAAACAGGATGGATCCGTGGAGATACACAAAGATTGATATATTACTTACTTGAGATAGAAAGTTTTACAGTCACTCCACCTTGGAGAACAAAGAGCACACCAAGTGCTCGAATCTCAAACCCTAAACCTAAACAAGAGAGCACATGGGAGGGTTGGATGGTTAACCAACATGTCTTCATCCCACCCCCATTTATACGTGAGCAGCCAACTACCTACACCCCTTAATAGATTCTATCCATTATTACAATGGGAAAAAATTGTTAACTCCAAACACACGAGTTTTACTCTCACAAGTTCATTTATATACACTTTTCAAAGCGTATAAGTGTGCGTCTGCTAAATCTTTAACCTTGATCCGCCTTGATCAAATCAGCTCCACCTTGACCTAAATCGCTCTCCAATGCATCGCCCATGTGCCGCGGTTTTGATCCAATATGGTTTCTGGTATTTTGGTCAAACTACCAAATACCCTTCCTTTACCCGGTCATCACCAACCACTGCAAACAATCACCATGCTTGCCACATGTTGATGCACCACTACCTCGTCATATGTCGCCAAGTCTCTTCCATCTCGGTTCCACTGAACCACAGCTCACTTGGCTCGTGCAACCTACATGGCGCCTTCCAGCCGTTCAAACTCACCTTCAACATTTCTTGCCTTTCTCGTGTTATGCTTCAGCTCACCGTCTCACCCGACATCCTCGACCATTCTAGGCCTCATCTCCCTACAAGCCTAGCCCCGATCCTCGCTGTTAATCACAGTTGACTCCAAGCGACCCTACACATCCAAAGACAAAGAAATCGTTTCCAAGCACAAGTTTTTCGTAACTTGACCTATATTAATCTAGATATGTATCATGCAACCTTAATCCATTGATCCAGATCATCCCAACTCGATCCACGACTCAATTCCTAAAACCCCTGTTTTCTGACACTTCTAGAAGAGAGCCCAAATCAAATGCAATTTTTGCAAAATCATTTTACCACTACATAAAACATGCAATGGTTCATTACAACAGTATCATAAAACTTCTCACATGGTCCTTCATGAAGTAAAGAAAGAAATGGCAGTACCATCTCATATCTTGGCCCTGACGTCAAAATCTCACAATTCTACGTGATTTCAGCTAGAACTTCTTGAGTTCTTGTTGAACCACGGCAACATCATCCCCCAGATAGTGTCCTGCCATTTACTAACATTATGTTTGCCAGTTACACAATACTAATTGGTGGTTGGCACCCAAGTTACATTTTTATTCTTCTAGGAATTAAACCATTTTCATTTTGAAAATACTGAGTTTCTCTTACATGTTGGATGCTGAATAAGTGGCCGGCTCGGATAGAAATCCATCAGGTCCTCGGCCTTAAGCGAGCACACATGGTTACTTTCACAGTGCCCAGTAACAACTACTTGTCATAAAAATGAATTAGTGTTTCATATACTATATTTCTCTTTGTTGCCAATGTATACCCAGATACAAAGTTGTTGGTAGCTAGACGGAATCGCACTAGCTATACATATAATATTGCTATTTTTTTATCACATGTCAAATCCAAACCTTGTGCTCGAAATTGGGCTGGCCAATTGAAGGGGTCATCTAAAAGCAATTGATCGACCGGATGTGGAAGTATTTGTAGTTTTTGCAGTTTAGAAAATGTAAAAGCTATCTCAAAATGTTCCACTGACTGAAATCAAGGCTTATATACTGAACATTAGTTAGTAGCACCAGCACGACTCAATCACACTCATAATAGTTTCTCTAGTAAACTGCAGATAGTTGGAGGGAAAGCAGTTAAGTTAAAATTACGTTGTCAGTGATGTTTTGTGTGATATCTGTACAATTCAATCAGCTAGCTTGATCGCTGGAGCCTGGAGCTAATAAATGGCGCTCACTGATCTATTCGAAAACAACTCAAACAGGTAATGTATTATATGAGTCGGCTGCGTCGTCAAGACTCACGGAGCAGTTTTTACCTCTCCCGGCTTCTATAGTTCTATGACTCGTTTCTCCCATAAAAAAAGATGATGGCTAAATTCAGCAACCATGTGAGCTGGCTCACACAATAATTGTACTTACTCCAAATCATCAATTCATCGTCAGCTCCATTGTTCACTAAAGAAAGTTATAGAAAAAATTCTTCCTTAAAGATCATGATTCATTAAGGAGTGTTAGCGGAGCAGACTCCGTACACGCTACGTGCATGTATCCAGACGTTAGTTCGAATGCTATACTAGTTAGGAAACCGTCTCGCGATTGCTTTCTTTTCCTTCCGGTGTATTCCGAGTCGGCTTCGATCCGACCTCTCCCTCTGTACTTTATATACATCGTTAACTCAATGCAATCGCTCAAGGCGTATTCTCCTAATCGCTTTCATGGTATCAGACTAACCGATCCTACCTCCTTTCGATCCGATCTCTCAGATCTGATTATCTCTTCTTCGATGGCTCCTCCTGATGCCGATACCGCTGCCAAGGAGGCCGAAGACACCCGTCTTGCCATCACGGCCACGGAAGACGCCGCCTCCAAGGCTGCGCTATGGGCACAAGCCGTTGCCATCTCCAGCGTCAAGTTCATCGTTCCCATTACTCTGGATCTCCAGGCCGACAATTATACTCAGTGGCGTGGCCTGTTCGAGGTTGCGCTCGAGAAGTATGCCCTCGATGATCATATTTGCGCGGCGGCTCCCTCCAAACCCGACGCCCAATGGTATCGACACGACGCCCTCGTCCGCTCATGGCTCTATTCCGCCATTACCTCCGACCTCCTCGCCATGGTGATGGACACCTCTGCTACCGCCCACGACATCTGGTCACGCATCGCCGGACTCTACCGCGACAACGCCGAGACACGCTCCATCTACCTCGAGCAGGAGTTTCACGGCCTCATGCAAGGATCGATGTCTGTCGCCGACTACTGTCGCAAACAGAAAATCCTCGCTGATGAACTTGCAGCCGTGGGCACGCCAATACTCGACCGAAGCCTCGTCCTCAACACACTACGCGGACTCAACCGTCGTTTCGCGCACATGCGCACGCTGCTCTCTATGCAGCGGCCGACACCGTCCTTCCTTCAGACCCGTTCTGCTCTCCTTCTTGAAGAACTCACGTTGAATTCAGACTCCAACCAGCCAACAGTGCTCCTCGCCAACACGGGTGGATCATCCGATGACAACAAAACTCCTGGTGGATTTCACGGTCCTTCTTCCCAGACGCGCAACAACTACTATCGGTCCAACTCTCGCGGCAACTCTACCAATCGCCGCCGAAATCGTGGTAACAATGGTGGCGGTTCATCCAATCACAACGGCGCACGCAACCAGCAATCCAGCACATACGCAGGTACGCAGGGCGCGGCTCAGTGGCCCTCTTTCCAGCAACCATGGGCCGGCTCCATCCACATGTGGCCTGGACAGAGCCCACGGAACACACAAGGGATACTCGGCTCACGTCCCCCAGGTGCGTTCACTGCCCAACTCCCGGCTGGCACTCCTGGTTCTGTTGTGCCGTGGCCTCTCCCAGCGCCCAATGCTATGCACCAGCATGCTCAGGCGTCGGCGTACGGCATCGCTCCACCATCAACTCTCCAGCCCACCTCCTGGGACCAACAACAACTACTGCAGGCTTTTAACACCATGTCCTTGACGCCTCCTTCTTCAGACTGGGTCATGGATTCCGGGGCATCCGCGCATATGACCTCGGACAATGGTACTCTCCTTTCCTCCTCCCCAATTTCTTCCGCTGCCTCTCCATACGCCATTGTTGGTAATGGTTCGCATGTTCCCATTACTCACACTGGCTCTACCTCCATTACTTTTCCCCACCATTCTTTCCAACTGAACAATGTCATAGTCACACCTTCATTGATCAAAAATCTTATTTCTGTTCGTCGCTTCACCATTGATAATCACTGTTCTGTTGAATTTGACCCCTTTGGTCTCTCTGTGAAGGATCTTCATACCAAGAACGTTATCATCAGGTGCAATAGTCGAGGCGATCTCTACCCTTTTCATTGGCCGCCTCCAGCTCCTCATGCACTCTCCACCACCACTTCGTCATCTACTCTATGGCATCGTCGTCTTGGACACCTCGGCAAACAATCGTTGTCTCATCTTGCTAGTGCGTCACATATTTCTTGTAATAATCTCAATATAGACCACCTATGTCATGCCTGTCAGTTGGGCAAACATGTTCGTCTACCCTTTTATCCTTCCACTACTCGCACTACTAGAGCTTTTGAGTTATTGCATTGTGATCTATGGACCTCGCCAATCCCTAGTATTTCTGGTTACAAATATTATCTCGTTATCCTTGATGATTTTACTCACTATTTGTGGACATTCCCGCTCCGGCTCAAATCTGATGTTTTCAACACTCTTCGCAATTTTTTTGCTTATGTCGCTACTCAGTTCTCCTCTACTATTCGCGGAATTCAATGCGACAATGGTGGTGAGTTTGACAATCATGTCATGCGCCTACACCTTCTTTCCCATGGCATAGCATTTCGCATGTCATGTCCACACACCTCCCAACAAAATGGCAAGGCTGAACGCATTATTCGGTCTACTAATGACATTCTTCGCTCACTTCTGTTCCAAGCTAGTATGCCACCGCCTTATTGGGCTGAGGCTCTTCACACCGCCACCCATATCCTCAATCTTCTTCCTACAAAATCACTAAATTTTGGCATTCCCCACCAAGCTCTCCTCGGATCACCTCCCGATTACTCTCATATTCATGTTTTCGGCTGTAGATGTTATCCGAATCTTTCCGCCACCGCCCCACACAAACTTGCGCCGCGCTCCAAGTCCTGTGTTTTTCTTGGGTATCCTGCCCATCACAAAGGTTATCGTTGCCTGGATCTTACCACAAATCGAATTATCATAAGTCGCCATGTTGTATTTGATGAAAATTCGTTTCCTTTCTCTGAGCAACCTAACCTACCCTCGCCAGATGATTTTGACTTCCTATCTGCAGCTGCTCATGCGCCAAACATACTACCGGCCCCCAATGGAAGCACTTCCCGCTCAGCTCCCCTGGGTTCCTCGAGTTTCCAGTCTCCTGTGCTTCCTCCCGATGAGTCCACACAGCTGCCTGCCATGCCCAGCGCTATGCCTTCTGCGTCAGTCCAGCAGCCGCAGTTGCCCAATGCATCGCCCTTACCCCACGCGTCGCCGTCATCCAGTGCATCAACACATCAGCATGCTCAGCCGCAGTTACCCAGTGCATCACTCTTGCCTAACACGTCATCGCCACCCAGTGCATCAACGCATCAGCATGCTCCTACTTCCCAGCTCGCGCCGCCCCCGCCCACCACTGTGTCCGTACCCCCAACCCTCAATGAACACAGCATGATGACCCGTGGGAAGCGCGGTTTTCGGCAGCCGGTGGATCGGTTGAACCTGCACGTCGCCGTTCCATCGCCGATTCCGCGTACCTATCGCACGGCACTCAACGACGACAACTGGCGTCATGCTATGGAACAGGAATATGCAGCTTTACGCACTAACAATACGTGGGACCTTGTTCCCCGACCCCGTGATGCTAATGTTGTATCAGGAAAATGGATTTTTCGACACAAACTAAAGCCTGATGGTTCCTTGGATCGATACAAGGCGCGATGGGTCCTCCGCGGGTTCTCTCAACGACCCGGTGTCGACTTCGAGGAGACATTCAGCCCCGTCATTAAACCAGCCACTGTGCGCACCGTCCTCACCATTGCGCTCGCCAACAAGTGGCCGGTTCACCAGCTCGACGTCAACAACGCCTTCCTCAACGGCACTCTAGCTGAGACGGTGTATTGTCAGCAGCCCTCTGGCTTCGTCGATCCTGAGCACAGCACACACGTGTGCCGTCTCAACCGCTCCCCACGGCCTCAGCGTGCACCGGGCTTGGTTCGACCGCTGGCGACGCACCTTGCCTCCTCGGCTTCTCGGCGCCCAAGGCGACCCTCGCTGCTCATCTACAATCGCGCCACGACCTCGCCTACCTCCCATCAGACGTCAACGACATCGTCCTCACCGCCTCTTCACCAGCCCTGCTTCGGCGCATCATCGACTCCCTTCACCGCGAGTTTTCACTCAAAGATCTCGGTGATTTGCACTTTTTCCTTGGCGTCTCCGTCACACGGACCGCCACCGGCTTCTTCCTCCACCAGCGCCAGTACATCGAGGATATTCTAACACGTGCCGGCATGACGAACTGCAAGCCGTGCAGTACGCCCGTCGACACCAGCGCCAAGCTTCCGTCTACAGGTGACCCTGTCGCCAATCCCACCGACTACAGAAGCATTGCTGGCGCCCTTCAGTACTTGACCTTCACACGTCCGGACATCTCTTACGCCGTACAGCAGGCTTGCCTTCACATGCACGACCCGCGTGAGCCGCACGCCAACTTGCTCAAGCGGATTCTTCGTTATCTCAGGGGCACCATCGACCACGGTTTGCAGCTACATCGCACTACACCAACTTCACTTACCGCCTATACTGACGCTGATTGGGCCGGTTGTCCCGACACTCGAAAGTCCACCTCGGGCTATGGTGTGTTCCTCGGTGACAACCTTATCTCTTGGTCCTCCAAGCGCCAACAGACGGTTTCTCGATCCAGTGCTGAAGCAGAGTACCGTGCCGTCGCTAATGCAAGCAGCCGAGTCTCGAGTCTGGCGCCAGACTCCTTGCGTAACTACACCGTCCACTTCGGCATGCCACCGTCGTCTTCTGTGACAACATCAGTGCGGTTTATCTCTCGACAAATCCCGTCCAACATCAGCGGACGAAACATGTCGAGATTGACCTTCACTTTGTTCGGGAACGTGTCGCCCTCGGTGAAGTTCGTGTTCTTCATGTGCCAACCAGCTCTCAGTACGCTGATATTTTCACCAAGGGTCTTCCGACAATAGTCTTCAAAGAGTTTTGCTCCAGCTTGAACGTCCGCCCTACTCCCGCTCCAACTGCGGGGGGATGTTAGCGGAGCAGACTCCGTACACGCTATGTGCATGTATCCAGACGTTAGTTCGAATGCTATACTAGTTAGGAAACCGTCTCGCGATTGCTTTCTTTTCCTTCCGGTGTATTCCGAGTCGGCTTCGATCCGACCTCTCCCTCTGTACTTTATATACATCGTTAACTCAATGCAATCGCTCAAGGCGTATTCTCCTAATCGCTTTCAAGGAGTACGATTACTTACACTCGATATGATCCTGGCAAATTTAAATTCCCAATAACTCCCAACCCTAACATGTCTGTCTGACAGTAAGCAACAAAGTCTCTATTGGTACCAGACATACTGCCCATTGCAGCAGTGCCCATTGCAGCAAAACAGTATGCAGATAGTAGATGATATATATGCATACAGTGGTGAAGAGATGACTACTGCTGTTGTCAGACCAATTTAGCTAATCCAGAATTCTCTGTGAAACCACTACACTATTCTCTGTATCAGTAGATAGTGCTCACAGATACATCAGTAAATCATTACATACAGGACATATACCGTACCACGCATTTATATTACAAGACGTCATAGTTCAAATAGACTGCAACAGGTCAAGTTTACAATAGAGCTGAATAGGACAAATAGATACATTACACAAAAGCGGAAGCGATTGCGGTAGCGGAAGTAAAAAGGGGAAGGCACATCTCTCCATAGGCAAGCGAGTGGGATGACTTATGTGCGACCGATATTAACCAAGGAATTGAATAGTATTAGTGCACGCAACCTCGACTTAGTCGGCTAGACTGAGATGAGATCTAGACTAGCTACTAGCCTAATCTTGTCTCCATCGTCTTCATCACAATCAACTCCTGAAATGTGAAAGTAGGCGTAGTGTCCTTGATCTACCGGCTCTGAAGGATTTTCTGAGCGAGGGTGAGTACAAACAATAGTACTCCGCGAGCCAACACATGAAATGCAAATATTTATACATACAATACTTAACAAGGAAGACTTGTGTTCTTTATTTGCTAAAGGCAGCATTTTAAATTACAATAATTAGAAATTCCTATGACTTAGTATCTTAACCAATCATGTTTTATTTAGGACATGCAGTAAAAGTGTGCAATATTTTGATTGCTAGGGCTACATCCATCCAATATCACCACTGGGTTACATGTAATATCCCGAACGACGTTGCGGTGAAAGTTTTTAATGAATCGCGGAATCGCCGATTTTTCGGTAAATCGCGGGAAGGGAAAATATAAATTGTACAACATTAGGAAAGGAATAAAATATATCAAAAAAAAATTATATTTAAATTCAGCGTTAGGCTGCCAGGGAGGTGGGCCAACCACCCTTGGGCCAAGGGCCCAAGGGGGTGCGCCTCCCACCCCCCAACCGCACCCCCACCCCTTTAACCCTAGGACCTCTCTCCCACCTCTTTGGCAGCCACCACATCCTGCCTCCACCCCCTGGGCGCAGCCCTCTCCCCCTCCATCACCCTCCCACAAGTTGCTGCCCTTGGAGAAGGAGAAGAAGGAGAAGGAAAAGAAGGAGAAGGAGAAGAAGGAAGAAGAAGGAAGGAGAAGAAGAAGAGGAAAAGATTGGGGAAAATTCTTCCAAGTAATTTTTTCTCATCCTAAATCCTCTGTTTTATGGATTAATTAGGGTTCTTGGCACGGATTAAGATGATAGTTAATAGATCAATTGCCCGATTAGAGTTTAGTCACGGGCTGATTTTAGATCTATTCGCGCAGCGCGGCTTGTCACGAGGGTTTGATCTAGAAAACGATTTTTCCTGCAGTTCTTCCCAAAAGTAAAGTTGTAGAGGATTTCTAGATGCGTCTGTTGTAATTTTTGTGGATTTTTCTGTTGTGGGATCTGGGAGATACGGTGTCGGGAATATAGCTGTCCGTCAGGCGGGCAGTTTGTTACAGTCCGACAGTAATTCGAATTTTAAAAATAGTATATGATTTTTATGGCTAGGGTCGTAATTGCGAAAGTTGTAGATAATTCAGAGTTATAGTTAATGTGTAATTTTTGGGATTTTTAGACCTCTGTACTGTCGTGGGGACGCGATTTGGTTTCGCTGCCCAGTCTGCCAGATCAGAAAATTTTCTCTATTTAGGGCATTAAATTACATCTAGTTCTGATCCGAATAAAAATAGGAGTTCTACATGAAAATTGTAGGTTTTTAAGTCATGATTCCAGAGAGGTATTGTTTACTATATTTGGATCATTATTTTTAAAGATACGAAATTGTGAAGCAGCGCTGCTGCAGAAGGGTTCTTGCCATTTTGCTGAGCGGAGAGGAGTTTGTGCGAGTTGGGAATTTAGTTAAGATAAATTGTTGGGGTAATTGGGGTTGTTGATATTTTGTATCTAAATACCCGTTACTGTTACGTTAGTAATTATTAATTATTATTCAGGAGGAGAGCGGATTCCAGGGGTTGCACCTTCTGCTCGTTCTTCGTATTCTCGCGGTTAAGGCAAGTATAATGATGGTTGAAATTTTATAGTGTGATTGTTGATGAATGATGGTTTGTGGATGTTTGATCGGTATTATGAGTGTATGCGATCTTGGTTGGGATAATGACATGTTGGTACTGTTTATGGTATTTTGCAATTGAAGTTGTTTATGAGAATTTATGATGCATGGATATGGTGAATGCAAGTTTTTATTCATTAAGACATTCACATATATGCATTATGCTGCAATTGAAGTTGTTTATGAGAAGTTATGATGCATGGATATGGTGAATGCAAGTTTTATTTATTGGGACATTCACATATATGCACATGCCGATATATTGAAGTCTTGGTCACGAGATGACCAAGCGTCGAGGTCCCCGTCATGTTGATGTCATGATGGGTTAAAGGTCCCCATACTTGTGGAGTATGGGCAATTGGTCCCCTGTCGACGATGGTACAGGCATGGGTGTGCATTGACGGATGCACACCCGACACGGTAAAATGCGTAAAGAGAAGAGATAAAGAGATTTTTGATCATATTGCATAGCATGGTTCATTATATGATTGATGGTTAAATTGTGAGATGATGTTCATGGTTGTTCTTGTAATTACTTATTATATTTGCTGAGTTGTTGGACTCACTCTTGCTGTTGTTGTTGTTGTTTGTTGTTTGTTTTAGGTACCTTCATGAGATTGGCATGTATGGGATTAAAGGAAGACTAGAGTTGTTGCACTTGCACGAATTATTCACCATGGAAGGAATATAGAAATTAGATTATATTTGTTGAGTAGCTCAAGTGAGATTTGGCTTATGACTAAGAGGTTAATTTGTAACAAAGAACTAGAACTTGCTTATTTTGCTTCCGCCATTAATTAAGTTTTATATTTGTTCTACTTAGTATAGCTTATATTGCTTTCGATTAATTATATCCTTTGATTATGCTTGTTGGAACCCTGAGTTAGACAATAAATAAAGGAGGTTCTCACGAAAACTTGTAGGGTAATTTAGTTTATCTTTATTATGTTGTTAGTTTGGTAGCATTCCAGGTCATTCTTTTGGCTGGGGTGTTACATTACATCCACCCAAGGAAAGCCAAATTCAGGGTTATATCTACTCGACGAGTTTTCATCACACCCACCAAGGTTTTTCAAATAGAAACTAACTCGAGTAAGTTCCTATGCCCACCCTTCACCATGGGCACGGCTATTCAAATAGTTTATACTCTGCAGAGACTGTACACTTTACCCATAAGAGAATCAACTTGTTGTGCTTCATACATTTCCTTAGACATGTGAATCAAAGAGATTATCATAAGACCTTTACAATGCGTCCTTAGTGTAAACTACACCCACTAACGTTTCATCTAAGAGCGGTTACGTCTGTCACACCCAAACCCCCTCTTGCACCACACGGTAGCTTACACCAGCGATACGATGGCTTAAAATCAGCGACACGACTCGTGGGTCACTCCAATGGTGCAGCTTGCACTGGTGGAGACAAATTATTTAGTTAGATCGACACTATTATAGACTTGTGGTTGCACTGTATTATATTAGGAGGTCATCATAGGATTAAGTCCTTCAATTATCTGGGAGGTACATACTACAATCCACGGTTTATCATACTACATCCGCACCTACCATCATACCATCTGTCCAGACATGGTAACAGTAAGTTTTAGGGGTTTTGATGAACATAAAACTTAAGTTATTTCAAATACCAGTCATCTTCATCCAATAACTGCCCAAAATAAGTTTCATGTTAAACAATGATGATTAGGACAAATTATTGCTCTGGTACTTAAGCAAGGCTAACATGACGCTAAAGTATGATGTATAACTAGTAAAGTTATCATTTAGTATCGACGGCGACAAGGATCATGTGATTCAAGTGTCAAGATGGCATAATAATACCATGATACCAAGTGGCATGTATCTACCTTAAAGTTTGACATACATTTGTATAATAAATTAAGAATGCACTTGATAATTTAAATGGACATAAATTTGCACAAATTTAGGTTCCATATGATCAAAATGTTGACTCATCTGGCTCAAAAGCAGGTTGGTCTTAGAATACTTGTGTTGCCTCGATCTGGGGCTCTTCCACGTCTTCATACTCTACTCAGACGGTCACGTCGGAAAGTAAACAAATGAGCACGCAAACTAAATAAATACAAAAGATAATTGAAATGAACTCTAATTGAATAAAACTACTTCCATTAGATAGATCTCAAATTTAAAAATTTTAGAGACAAATTTAACTAAATTGGAGCTAAGACGAGCGAGAACGAGCTCTCTGATGTTTATATTTGGATTAAATCCAAAAATAAATAAAGGAGAGAGAAGTTTATACTAGAAAAGGCTACAGCGGTTGATAGCTAGGTCACATTGGTTTTAAATAAATTTATATTTGTTTTCTAGAGGAAAAGGTCCAAAGGTTGACATGTGGGACTCTTTTACTATGTAAACAGTAACTGGACCCACATGTCAGTGGCTTCCACTAACTTAACGAGTTTAAAATAGAATTAAACACTGATAGGGCCCACATGTCGGCCACTCATTAACCTAAACCAGGATGAGGCCCACCAATCAGTGCCTATTTAACCAAGGCTTAACAAAGGTCAGTAACTCACTAATTAATCATGGTTTAAACTAAATCATGGTGCTATAGTCACCGTTCTCCCGTGATCATGGTGCGACTCACCAATAGGGCAGCAGCTATGGTGGTTGTGGGATGGGCGGAGATGGATGGCCGAGCATGACATGGCAATGCTTCAAGACGTTAGGATTCAATTCAAGCCTAGGGGAGCATCTACCGGCAAAGGGGGACTCATCGAAAGGGAGGACGGAGCTCAGGGATGACGTGGTTGGGCTGGTGGCGATGACTGGGTTGGCTGTGAGGTGGGTGGCATGGACGGCTTGCTGGAGGGAAGGAAGGTGCTTTACGGGGATTCGGGTGGCTTTAGGGTCCACGGGTGGTGCCTCACACATGTGCAATTGGACCGAGGCATAGCAAAACTCCAAAAGTGTCGATGGCGGTGATCCGACCGAAGGAAAGGAAGCAAGGAAGAGGAGTAGCACTCGGGGACGGTTGAAGGCACAGGGGCACGACTGGGGCTGAGGCAAAGCCGTCTATGGGCTTTTATAGCCACGGGGAGGTGAGAGCTGATGTGGTGCCATGATGGCTTGCACGGCGGCTAGGGAGGGGGAGGTCAGTGCGCGGCGTGGCATAGGAGGGGGCTAGCATGCCAGGCTACACGGGGAGGAGAGTAATGGCATGGACAACCTGGGAAATGGTTAGGCAGGCGTGAGACGCTGGCACGCGGGGGCAATGCGGCTCGGTGTGGCATGTGAATAGTGGACGCGGGTCATTGTGTTGAAACACATGGGAAGGAGAGGGAGAGAGGGGGGCTAGACCAGAGAGGGGTGGCGCTAGGCATAGTGAGAGCTACGGCACACTGTGGGGGTACAACGGCGAACTAGAAAGGAGTAGCGGGGGACACGCACACGATGGGGGCACTGTTGGGGTGTGCACGGCGCAGCTGGCGCCCGTGCAGAGCGTGCACCGCAGGCCAAGGGCGTCGCGGTCTAGCGAAGGCCAAGCCGAAGGCAAAATGGGCTAGGCCGAGGCCACTAGGCCCAGGGAAGGTCGGGGTTGGGCTGGGCTAAGCCCATGGGGGCTTTTTTATTTTTGAAAATCCGAATTTTTTGTTTTGAATTTGAGGTAGCTTTTGAATTCAAATGTGAATTTTTGGCATTTCGATCGTTCAATTTTACAAGTCCTCCAAAAGGGATGTTACAGCTATCCCTTTTGTTTTCAAAATTGGCTGGAGTCATATAAGCTTTCTGTTGCATGATAGTATAGCTGCACCGACTCTAGTACTAGTGCAATAATGCACGCAGTACTTATTTAGTGCAGAAGTGATATGGGAAAGCTTCGGTTGCGGCTTTCTGTGGACGGTGAGTGGGAAACAAGATTGAATCGAGAATCTGGATTGGATCCTCGTGCACTTGACGGGAGTTGTTCCCAGCAAGCGTAGAGGCTCTGAGACGCCTGAGGTAAGAAGATTTGTTCTATTCTTGACATCCGCAAGATACAGCAATTGTCCTACAAACCGACTCTAACTAGCATACGAAATTTGCTACTGCTAACAAGACTCAGAAACTTAACTAGTATCTAACTCATACTTCTTAACTTGCAACAAGTAATACTTTCCTAACTAATATATTTCCATCTGAAGTGAATCCTGATTTACTACGTCGACTGTAACGCGCCACGGCATTGACGTAGCCCGTCATGAATTGTGGGTCGCCGAGTTGTTGCCTAGCATGGCTGGCTGCTTAGCCATCGCAGCTTGCTGTTGTTAGAATAGGATGAAAATTCTTCGTTTCATAACATCCCTTTGTACTTACTATATATATTGCTCTTTAGACCTTATAAATATATATATAATATTCATAACATGATATTAGAACTAGGACACTAACCCTAGTTTTTCCGCACCAGCACTGGGGATCTACCGCCGCCACCAGTCCACGGAGAAGCCGCCGCCCTCTGGGCCACCGCTCGCTAGTTTGGTCACCGCCGCTCTGCCCCGCCATATCGCCTACTGCCTGTCGACTAGTCGCTTAGCGACCCAACGCCTGGCCGCCCACCGCCTGGTTGCCCGCCGCCCGACATCTAGTCGCCTGGAGCCCACCGCCCGGTCACCCGTCGCCTAGTGCCCACTGCTCGAATGCCTACCGCCTGGTCGGCCATGCTTGCACTACTACATAAAGGGTCATCACAGACGGTTCAAAAATGTCATCACAGACGGTTTTGTGAACCGTCTGAAATTATGGGTCAGTGATAATCGAATGTTATCACAGACGGTTGTCGAACCGCTCGTGATATATCAATATCACGACGGTTTTGAGTTACAAACCGCTCGTGATATATCAATATCACAGACGATTTATAACTAAATACCGCTCGTGATATATCAATATCACATACGGTTTTTAGTTATAAACCGCTCGTGATATTATATATTACGACGGTTTGTAATCGAAACCGCTCGTGATATTGATATATCACGCACGGTTTTGAGTTACAAACCGTCTGTGATGTTTCTTTATACCCCTGAATCTATTTCTGTTTATTGGCTAGCCTCAGGAAACGCTAGTCATGCCCTCTGAAACAAGCAGATGAACAAGTATATGTATACATATAATTCAAATCTCAATTCATTTGACAAATATATCACATTTCATTCACAAACATAAGGCATCCATTTCGCAAATGAATTAATTGAAATGAAATAAAATATCCATTAACAAATTCACAATTACAGTGCGCAGTGGAACTCTTCATCTGATCTGATGACTTTACTGCACAAAAACGAAGCGAACTCTCCTCGAATTTTTGCAAAGTCCTACTGTTTCAATGCAGATGTAGAGATGGGTAAGCTCGTCGATAGGAAAATCAGCGTTTACATATATAACCCGACGGTGTATGAAATAAATGTGGAAAGATTGACAAACCTTAGAATTGCTGATCTTCGAGGAATCGAGGAGTAGTCTCATATGGTGGCACACGTAGTATCCACACGTGTTGCCCGGCCATCTTGGTGGCACCGCAAAAATAGAATGTGTTAAATCAAAAGGCATTACTGCTAAGTGTTGTATAGGATTAATTAATGTGTAGCTAGTGAATACCCGAAAATTGCGAGAATGTTTCAAGGGCTTGGCCCTCGTCGTCGAGCCACGTGTTTGTTGAATGTATGCGCTAACGACCTTCGTTATTCAAAAAGTTAGATTAGTCATTCGAAGGAAAAAAGAGTACAATGTACAATGTACTTACCTATCGAGTATTTCGCGATAGTGTGTACTTGGATTTGTTCTTACTTAAAAAATTAAGGTATATAGCCTTGTTCCATTTTGGTATAATTACAATTAAAATCCAATGGAAGTGCTCATTGTATGGCATAAGAAGAAATTCCTTATCGCGGTGAACCAGCAGTGTTGTTGTAATATAGCTCTCGACGAAGGATGCATCTTCGTTGATGGTATCAATGGCGACCAAGCGTGGGTCCAGGAAACCAATTAGTAATTTCGATGATCTAGCTTCGGTCAGCATGAATCTATATATATACACAGAAAAGCAACAAATTATGACATATATCGGTATGACATGAACAGAGACTGTGATTATACAGACTTACAGCGTCCAGCATCGAACGAGTGAGGCGTCGAGAGCGTTGAGCGTGAAAAGATCAAATATATCGTCAAAGGTCACCACGAAGACACAATCCTGAACTTCGTGTTGGAAATGTTCCCGCTTGAATTCGACAGTGATACCTGAGCGCCGTTCTACCTCTGGCTTATTGGACTATTGCATATACCAATTGTGTAATGTTTGGCAACAAGTCCTAGGGTTATGAGGTGCTCTTGCGGTAATATCATCGGCTCGCCTAGCACGAATTTGCGGGCCAATGGCATGTACGGGTATCGCCATCATCCTTCATATTTGATTTGCCCTTGCCAACGCCTCGATCGTAGGTCGACTTTATGGTAGACGCACCGTAATGGTTCGACGCAAGTTGCTTTGGCGAGAATAGCACCGTGGAGATAGCACCGCAGGTAGCTCGCTCAGACCGCCTTGTGGAGATAGCACCAGCGCTTGTAGCTCTGGTTCGTGCTGCCGTTGAGGAGATAACACCAGCGCTTGTAGCTCGGTTCGTCTGCCCTTCCGTCCGCCACGGTGAAGAAGCCTCCGTGCAAATGTCGATTTGGGCCACCGGATGAATGTTCCAATGGCCTGCCCTAGAGTCGGGATGTCGTCGTTGGGGCCCTTGTAGTGGGACGACCTCAAAATTGGCATGCACACCATCCACATTAACTTTGCGTAGCTGGCGCTAAGGTTTACCTGCACCCCGCCCCGATACTGATCGATATGTCCGGCCCCAAGCAACAGACAAGGAACGGAAGCACATCTCACTTGGAGCCTGCATAACGATACAAAATTAGCTACTCCAATATGTCTATGAATGGAGCAAGCATTGGAGAGATAATAATTTTTACCTAGATGTTGCCCACAGAAAATTTGGCCACGCTTTCCGTCGGATTGGATGCGCAACTACTCGGACGGTTATGCGGGCTAGCTACCACGGAGCGGGGCTCACGACTTTCTGCTTGTTTCGCACCTCATCTCTCGATTACATCACCACCACCCATTATCTCCTCTCTAAGAGTTGCCTTGAACTCTTCTCGTAGCCGCTCCTCACGCCGGCTTTGGTTCTCTTCCCACCGATACATTTTGAGTCATCTTGAAACCATGTTTCCAAGGAACGAAGCCCAAGGCCTCTCAGACGGCCGGGTGCTCCTTGTTTCCTGTACACAGAGAGCATATAATTCTCCTTTGTTCCATGGAATGATCCCAGGGTAGATTCAAAACTCAGCTCTTCCTACAAGAGCACGACATGTCATTTCAATTCGTACGAAGTTCTGAAGTAATTACAAGCTACGTACTTCGATTGATATCTTACTAGACGCTGGCTGCCAAGTCATCCTCTGTCCTTCACTACGGGATTTTACCCGCATACCCAGCTGAGCCAAGTCTGTGGGGGTGTGTGTTTTTTGCTTGGAGGGCCTTATGCGCCACACTTATACTTTTGAAATCTTCACTTGTCTTCATCGCCTTGAACTCTTCCCATTGTGGTTCCAGGAATGGGTATTTATGAATAGGCGTTTCGTCCGTCTCCACGTATTTCTTAACAAGCGTGCTCTTGAAGTTCTTCCATGCTTTGGACGCCGCTAGGTAGGTTTGTCGTTGCACGGCATCTTGGTGTTCTTCTGGGATCTCGAATGATGCCAAAATTTCGGTCCACAGCTCACATTTCCGAGTCTCAGGAACGTTCTTCCACGAATTGAATGTGATCTCAACCGCTCTGCAACTATTCCGATCGGTGTTCGAATGCGCCATCGCTTTGTGAGGAAGGAGAGGGACCCGGATGCATCGACATTGTGATGGTAAATCGCCCTCGTGCTTCTTTGATAGCCCTCTTCCTTGGCGCCTTGATGTTGGAGCGATGCCTCCATGATGGTGTTGAAGAACGCGCGGATGACATGTTGCTCAATTTGTGGGTCTCTAAGGATAAAATAAGAAAGTGATCCTATTGAATTGGAAGAGAGGATAGGAGTAGAGGGGAGGAGAGGCGGCTGGCAAGGGCTATGAAGCAAATGGCACAAACCAGTGTATCAAGTTCATTGAATCCGATACACTGGAGTGTACCACTTGCTTCATGACCTTTGAAGGTCTATCTGTCATATATTATTACTACAAGGTCTGTAAACAAAGTTCTATGTGGCCATACAGGGAAACGCCTTGCTTTTAGTCATGAGCAAATCATAGTACGTACCATATGTTAGATGTGTTTCATTAGAGTTATCAGAAGAGTTACGCACACCAAAGAACTAGTCATTTACACGTTGCATGCATGCATATTAAGTCCGCATGTTTTATAACGCATGGATTGAGTCCTTCCTTGTATTACTTAAGCCATATACTCATCGCCTAGTTGAAAATAAGTTGAATAGGAGCAAATGTACTCACAAGGTTACTACGGCGAGGGCTCGGGGAGGCGACGGCCGGCGAGGGCTCGAGGAGGCGGCCGGAGGCGACCGGAGGCGAGCCGAGGACGGCCGGGCATGGAGGCGAGCCGAGCGACGGTCTTCGAATGCGGACGGCTCGGGGACCAGTACCAACCAGCTGCATTCATGATCAACCACCAACAGCTGCATTCATATACAACACCAACCAGCTGAATTCATATACAACACCAACCAGCGGCATTCACATGGTGTATTTTCTTTACATATTTTCTCATTCTCAAAATTGACTCTACATCACATATTTTCACATATACATCAGACAAATGCATTGTTATATACATATATGCAAATGCCCACATATATGAAGCTCATTCTCATTGTACTTGCTTATTTCCTTTAAAAATGAACCCTTCATGATGATCAATGCGTACGTAACTAGTTTCGTCACGTTGCTTGTCGTCGACCCTTATGCCATTTCCAAAAGGAGGTAACTCGTCAAATTGATTGTATTCTTCCTCATCCACTACATTCTCTACTCCGACAATTCTCCTTTTTCCATGAAGAACTACATGGCGTTTCTTATTTGCTTGGGTCGGTTACATAGAAAACTTGAACAACTTGGTTGGCGAGCACGAATGGTTCGCCTTTGTACCGAGACGTTGGAGGTCCACGGTAGTGACACCGCATTTATCAACCTTCACCGTGGAGATGCACCCAACGACAAATAAATAAGGGATCTTGAAACCACGTAGTCGAGCTCCCAAATCTCTTCTATGAACCCACAAGACGAAGTTTCTCGACCCATCGGCATCGAACGCATCTATGCGGGCACCGCTGCTCGTTTGTTCTCTTTATATCCCGAGATCTGCAGATAGAATGTGTACCCATTTATGTCATATCCTTGCCATGTCACTGGCTGTAAATGTTGGCCCTTTGCCAACCATGTCGTGCCTCACTTTATGAGCTCCTAGCGATTTGCTCCTTCAACCATTGGTTGAACTGACTGTTACGTTGCCTCATGATCCAAACATTCGGCCGCTCCGAATTTTGTTGCCGAAGCACATCCTTGTGCTGGTCGACATAAGGTGCCACTTCAGTCATGTGTTGCAAGACCGTGAAATGGGCTTGAGTATACGTGTCCATATCTGTAGTGATTGCTTTCCTTCCGATAGTTCCGATACCCTTCAGCCTCCCCTCATGACGAGATTGAGGCACACCTATCGGTTGAGTCTGAGCCATATAATCGACACAAAACTCAATGACCTCTTCGCTTGCATAACCTTCGACAATGCGCCTCGGTCGAGATCGATTCCGCACGTAGGACTTGAGAATTCCCATGAACCTCTCAAATGGGTACATGCTACGAGGAATACGGGCCCGCACATTTTTATCTCCCACACAACGTGAACAATGAGATGTACCATGATATCGAAAAACGAAGGAGGGAAATATATTTCAAGATGACATAGAGTCATCACCACCTCGTCCTGTAGAGCATCTAGTCCTTCGGGATCGATAACCTTCTGAGAAATTGTGTTAAAGAAATAACATAGCCTCATGATTGTTTCTCGTACTTTGATCCGCAAAATATTTCTAATTGTAATAGGGAGCATCTGTGTCATCAGCACATGACAATCATGAGACTTCATGCCATTTAACTTTAAATCTTGCATCGAAACAAGTTTCTTCACGTTGCCGAAGTAACCAGACGGAACTTTGACACCATGCAAGCATTGGCACGCTCTGTTCTCTCGCCTTAGATGCATCAGTAACACGAGGGGAAGGTACGTTCGTCCATTATCTATTACTGTTGGTGCTAACTCAGGCCTGATGTCCATATAAGCCAAGTCAAGCCGTGCGTTGACGTCGTCCTTTGTTTTGTCACGAATGTTCAGTAAGAGACCAATCAAGCTGTCACATACATTCTTTTCTACGTGCATGACATCGATGCGGTGTCGAACATCTAGGTACTTCCAATAAGGTAAGTCCCAAAATATTGATCTCTTCTTCCAGGTGTTCTTCTCATGAGCCCTCATTTTACGTCCCTTTCCGAGGACAACATCTAAATCCTTAACCATATCATAAACCTCGTGTCCCCTTAAATGCCTTGGAGCTGAACCGTCTTCCTTCTCTCCGTCAAATTGTTTCTTCATCTTGCGGTATGGGTGAGCCCTCAAGGAACCGACGGTGACGCATGTAGACCGTTTTATGTGAGTGTCTCAGCCACACACTCTCGGTATCATCTACACAGTGGGTACAAGCTTTGGCACCTTTTGTACCGCCCGATAGGTTAGCAAGGGCGGGATAATCGTTTATGGTGCAGAACAATAAGGAGCGCAAAGTGAAATTCTCTCGTTTGTATGCATCCCATACCTGTACCCCTTCGTTCCACATTACTTTTAGATCTTCTACCAACGGTGCTAGGTACACATCGATATCATTCCCTTGTTGCTTTGGCCTTTGGATAAGTATCGACAGCAAAATATATTTTCGCTTCATACACAATCAAGGAGGAAGGTTATAGATGCAGAGAGTCACGGGCCATGTGCTATGTTGGCTGCTCATGCTACTGAAAGGATTCATTCCATCTGTACTCAGTCCAAACCTTATATTCCTTGGTTCTACACCAAAGTTTGCGAAACTCCTATCGATGTTTCTCCACTGGACGGAATCAGCAAGGTGTCTTAGCATTCCATCCTTCTTGCGCTCCTCCTGTTGGTGATATGCCCTAGAGGCAACATGGAGATGTTGAATATATCACATACTATGTTTATGATACATTGCTTTGTTCCTTGAAATAGACATTATCATTATTGATCAATGAGTATGTGACTTATTCATGAGACTCTTAATGCCAAAATGTTGCTATTTCTAAATGATCCCTGATTATATTTCATATGAGGAACAAATATGATTCAAAGATCAGCATATGTATTGATTGATGATCATGTCTCATGGATCATGGTATGGAGATACCAAATCAATAATATGGACATGTGTTAGTGAACATATGTTGGATAGACCCGCCATGAGACACCGCAGAGATTCCATGTGTCATCGCTGGTCTCAAGTAGTGTTTATGTGGAATCCTTAGACTTGAGATCATCATGGTTCCCAAGATGCGTAGTAGCTACTTTGGGACTACTAAACACTACTCCGTGAATCGGGTAGTCATAAAAGTAGTCTTTGGGTTTGCCATGAAACATGTAGTGGGATGTGAATGATCAAGATAGAATTTGCCCCTCCTTATGGGAGAGATATCTGGGCCCCTCGATGTAATGGATTATGAAAGTGCATGGCCATGCCAAGGTGATTGAGGAGTCAATCACGAGTTTATAATCCATCACGGAATCGAGAGAGTGATTGAGCTATTAAGAGGATGACACAGTCTCGCCTTGAGCTTAATCTATATCGTGAGGCAAAGGGATTAGTACATGAGAACATTACAGTGTTCATTGATATGATCTTTACGTATACTTTGGGGTTAATATGTCTTACTAGAGGCCGCTATTAACACGGTGACCGGAAAGGTGTTTCGGGTCGCGACCAAGTATACGTGAACCTGCTGTGGTCGCACACTTAACGGGTTGGAACACTAATTCAATGTGATTCGGATATGGGCTCAATTCGGATAGAGATCCGGATAGACTCCTATTGGGCCTCGGTCCACGAGGCCCAAGTGAGGAGGTCTATATATGGAGGCGAGGGCCGAGGAACGCACCGATAATCCCGAGCTAATCCGTAGCCGCCACCTCCGAGCCAAACCCTAGCCGTCATGAGTGCCGGTACACTCGCGATCGGCGTTCGACCGGACGGTGGATACCGTGGAGGCGCTCGTCGCGGCGTTGATCGGCATCAACAACCCACTGATTGGATCTGCGCGTGGTGGGGTTGATCGCGTGGAGGAGACGATCGGTTCGGGACGATCGACTACTTCCACTACTACGACGACGCGTGGTTGGATCGGCTTCTCCAACTCTTCTTCATTGCTGCTGGCGTCTAGTGGTAACGATCCATGATCCTCCTAAGCATGATGTTCTTGTGTGCGCGGTAGAAAATTTTGTTTTCGCCTCGTAGCCTACTCGCGATCCTTTAGTGGTATCGAGCCATCTTGCTTAGTTTGCGATCCGGATCGGCGATATGTTGATATGCGGTTGTAATAGATTGGATCTATTACGGACTAGATCAATCGATCATAAGGGGTTGGAATATGTATGAGTTGATAGCATCATATGGCCAAAAGATTAGTTCGTGCTCCTTCTTTGATGTACGCTGCGACTTGCCCCTACCTACCGGTAACACCATCGGGCTAATCTGCAAGACGATCAAGAGATTGAGCCAAGATCGAGGTCTTGTGTTGCGGTCTCCTCAAGCATACCGATCGCGATGATTGATGTGATTGATCTAATGAAAATTGAGACATTTTGAATGGCTCGGATTTGGGTTGATTTGATCGGCCGATGAGATTTTCATAGCGATTTCATAGATGCGATCTATGTAATGCCGCTATGCATACGCATAGATTGTTATAGAAACACATTCATGTCGGCGGTAGAATATGTTCTACGCTAACTTGTTTTTGCAGGAATGATGTGAATGGTATGGCATAGATGCATATGTGATGCATGTGTGTTTTGGCTACTGTGTCGTATTAATCACAGGGTTGAGGTCGTTCTTTAATTGTATAACGACATGCGTGTCGACTTGTGATGCTTGAGCTCCTCATGTAATTCATTTGCTACCTATTAGTTGTAATAGTTTAGTTCTTTGCTATGGAGGCTTCAAGCATGATGACAAAGAGGACAAGAAGTGTGGCGAAGAATATCACCGTGGAACCATGGCGATGGCGACCACTACGATACAAAATGCCATACCATTCACAAGATAATGTGATTATATGCATGTGATGTTTATTTCTTGTCATACTATTCTTTCATGCCATACCAACTAAGGGTTAGTTTTTCATGATAGAATAGCTTCTCTCAAGAAAAATTAAGAATTTATTTTGATGCCCTTCCAATTGTTGCGCTTATAAGAATCATGATCATTGTTTGGTAGGTGCGCCAAAGCGAGTACCATCAACTATCTTGATCTAATAGGGTGGATGTCGGACATCCACATGCATAATATTGGTTTACTTGACAAGGCTATCAAATTAGATTTGGGCCTTGGGGCATGGTGTTGGGAGCCGGGCATTGGATGCCACCCAACAAACAAGAGTCACATAAGATGTGATTAGCAAGTGTTGCTTACCCACGCCACTAGGTTTCTAGCGGTGATGCCAAAGCTCACTAGAACTTAGATGAACATGGATCTTGACCACTATATGTCGTTAGAGGAAGACGATTACAAAACATATAGTGGGAGTATCTTTGTTAAATTGTTTAATGGAAGATCAAACATGAACATAGTGCTAAACTTTGCATATTCTTTGTTGTAGATCATGTCAACTAATGCCGCATCCAGTTCTTTTAATTTGCGATCTATTCTTGAGAAAGAAAACTCAATGGAACGAACTTTTGGATTGATATCGCAACCCGAGAATTGTTCTCAAGCAAGAGCGCAAGGAGCATGTCCTTGAGTCTCCTTATCCCGATGACTTGCCCGATAATGCTACCGTGGCTGCACGGAAAGCTTATGAGAAGCAAACGAATGATTACCTTGATGTGAGTGTCTCATGCTTGCCACAATGTCCTCTCGAGCTTGAAGCAATATGAGAACACGATGCCTACAATATCATTGTGGGGTTGCGTGGTATGTTTGAGAACCAAGCAAGGGCCGAGAGGTTCAACACTTCAAAGTCCTTGTTTGCGTGCGAGCTTGCGAAGGGAATCCGTCGACCCTCATGTGATTAAGATGATTGGCTACATTGAGAGTCCGAAAGCTTGGTTTCCCCTTAGCCAAGAGTTGGCTATCGATGTGATTCTTCACCGCTCCCTCGAGCTTTGAGCCATTCATTCGAACTATCACATGAACAACATGGACAAGACCTTGGTCGAGTTGCATGGGATGCTAAAATCACCGAGGAAAGCATTAAGAAAAGCAGCCATCATGTGATGATGATGCAGAAAGGCAAGGGCAAGCCCTATGTAAAGAAAGGCGCGGTCAAAGAAAGTTAGCTCCCGATGAGATCGCGAGCGGTTCTAAGGCCAAGCAAGTCAAGAAGGGCCCTGCTCGATGCGATTGCTACATCAGAAGCAATCGTGACATTGGAAAAGGAACCGCCCAAAGTACTTGGAGGATCTTGAGAAAAGAAGGGAAGTACGACTTCCGCTCCGTGTATAAATGTTATAGAAATCAATCTTGCTACTTCATCTATCGATTCTTGGGTATTTGATACGGATCGGTTGCTCACATTTGCAAATCGTTGCAGGGCTAAGAAGAAGTAGAAGTTTGAGGAGGAGCGAAGTGGATCTTGGCGCTGGCAATGGAGCAAAAGTTGTCATGTGGTGTTGGCACCATGCCATTGTCTTTACCTTCGTGATTAGTTTTGGAATTGAATAATTGTTATTGTGTTCCATCTCTTTCCAAGAACATTATTTCGCTTCATGTTTACAAGCGAAGGTTATGACTTTAGATCCGTGAACAATGGTTGTTCTCTTTATTTCAAAGATATGTTCTATTGTCATACTCCATTGGTGAATGGGTTATATGTTCTTACTCTTGAAGAGTCATCGGTCTATAACATTAATACAAAGAGGCAACGATCGAATGATTTGAATCCCACGCTTATTTGGCACCGCCGCTAGGTCACATAAATGAGAAACGCATGGAGAAGCTCCATAGAGATGGTATTCGCACTCATTTGATTTTGAATCATTTGAGACATGCGAATCTTGTTTACTTGGCAAGATGACAAAAGCACCTTTCACCGGTCAAGGTGAACGGGCAAGTGACTTATTGGCACTCGTACATTCGATGTATGTGGACCAATGAGCTCAACGACCAGAGGTGGTTTTCAAGCTTCATAACTTTTATCGATGACTTTAGTAGATATGGATATATCTACCGATGAAGATAAGTCCGAATCCTTTGAAAAGTTCAAAGAATTCCAAAATGAAGTGCAAAATCATTTAGGCAAGACAATCAAGTTTCTACGATCCGATCGTGGAGGCGAGTATTTGAGCCATGAGTTTGGTAGTCATCGAAGGATTGTGGAATTGTTCCACAATTGACTCGCCTTGGAACACCTCAATGGAATGGGGTATCTCGAACGAGAAATCGCACCTTATTAGATATGGTGCGCCCATGATGAGCCACGTGATCTTCCGTTGTCTTTTTGGGGTACGCTCTTGAAATGTACCGCCACACTAAATGTAGTTCCATCAAAATCGAGAAAAGACACCATATGAGATGTGGACAGACAACGTCCTAGCTTGTCTTTTCTTAAGATTTGGGGATGTAAGACTTATGTAAAACGTTTACAACTGATAAGCTCACCCCAAATCGATAAATGCTTCTTTATCGGGTATCCTAAGGAAACAAAAGGATATTACTTCTATAATCAAGAAGAAGGCAAAGTGTTTGTCGCCCAAGATGGTGTCTTCCTAGAGAAAGAGTTTCTCTCAAGAAGGGATAGTGGGAGCATGGTGCAACTTGAAGAAATTCGAGAAACACCGAAAACGTTTCAGCTCCTAGTAACCACAACAGATGAACAAACTGTTGAAGAACCTGTTGTGGACACACCGCACCACGTAGGTCGAGAGGTCACGTCGTGTACCGAGAGGTACATGTTCTTGACTACTCAACAACGGGATATATTGTTGTTAGACAACGATGAACCTAAGACCTATGAAGAAGCGATGGTGGGACCAGACTCGAGAAATGGCTTGAAGCCATGAGATCCGAAATTGAATCCATGCACAGAATCAAGTTTGGAACTTGGTTGATCCACCGATGGTGTTAAAACCATTGAGTGCAAATGGGTTTTCAAGAAAAGATAGACATAGATGGAAATGTTCACATATATAAAGCGCGATTGGTGGCCAAAGGTTTCAAACAAATTCAAGGTGTTGATTATGATGAAACTTTTTCGCCCGTCGCAATGCTAAAGTCTATTCGGATCATTCTAGCGATTGTCGCTTATTTCGACTATGAAATATGGCAATGGATGTCAAAACAGCTTTCCTTAATGGAAATCGAGTGAGGATGTGTACATGACACACCCACGTGTTTTGTCGATCCGCAATCGCCTAGAAAGATATGCAAGTCGCAAAGATCCATTTATGGATTAAAGCAGCATCTTGAGTTGGAACATTCGCTTTGATGAAGTAATCAAAGGGTTTGGTTTCATCAAGAACGAAGAAGAGCCTTGTGTTTACAAAAGGCTAGTGGAGCGCACTCGTGTTTACGGTCTTATATGTGGATGACATATTATTGATCGGAAATGACATTCCTATGCTCGAATCATAAGTCTTCATTGAAAAGTAGTTTCTCTATAAAAGACTTAGGAGAGCGGCATATATTCTGGGCATCAAGATCTATAGAGATAGATCAAAAAGGCTGATTGGATTAAGCCAAGATACGTACATTGACAAGGTGTTGAAAAGGTTCAACATGCAGGATTCCAAGAAAGGCTTCCTACCTATGTCACATGGTATAAATCTTAGCAAGAATCAGTGTCCTAGTACACCGATGAGCGGGTTAAAATGAATGCGATTCCATATGCTTGACTATTGGATCCATTATGTATGCCATGCTTTGTACATCGCCCGATGTCTCAGATGCTTTAAGTGCTACGAGTAGATACTATCGATCCGGTGAAAGTCACTGGATTATCAGAAGAACATCTTGAAGTACTTGAGAAGAACTAAAGATGTGTTCCTCGTCTATGGGGTGAGGAAGAGCTCGTTGTAAATGGTTACACCGATGCTAGCTTCCAAACCGACAAAGATGATTTTAGATCGCAATCGGATTTGTGTTCTCACCGAATGGCGGTGCGGAAGTCGGAAGAGTTCCAAGCAGAGACAGTTGTTGATTCTACAATGTGGTTTAGTACATAGCGACTCAAGTCGCTAAAGAGGTCGTTTGGATCAAGAAATTTGTTTCGAGCTTGGTGTGATGGCTAGTGCCTCCACCCAATGGACCTCATTGTGACAACGGTGGAGCCATTGCATAAGCCAAGGAGCCTAGATCGCACTGTAAGTCCAAGCACATTCTACGGCGATTTCATCTCATCCGCGAGATTGTGGAGAGGCGATGTTAAGATATGCAAAGTACACACGGATTTGAACATTGCAGATCCGCTGACAAAGCCGCTTCCCACCAAAGCATGAGGCTCACACTAGGGCAATGGGTATTAGATACCTACATGGTTGACTCTAGTGCAAGTGGGAGATCATTGGTGATATGCCCTAGAGGCAACATGGAGATGTTGAATATATCACATACTATGTTTATGATACATTGCTTTGTTCCTTGAAATAGACATTATCATTATTGATCAATGAGTATGTGACTTATTCATGAGACTCTTAATGCCAAAATGTTGCTATTTCTAAATGATCCCCGATTATATTTCATATGAGGAACAAATATGATTCAAAGATCAAGATATGTATTGATTGATGATCATGTCTCATGGATCATGGTATGGAGATACCAAATCAATAATATGGACATGTGTTAGTGAACATATGTTGGATAGACCCGCCATGAGACACCGCAGAGATTCCATGTGTCATCGCTGGTCTCAAGTAGTGTTTATGTGGAATCCTTAGACTTGAGATCATCATGGTTCCCAAGATGCGTAGTAGCTACTTTGGGACTACTAAACACTACTCCGTAATCGGGTAGTCATAAAAGTAGTCTTTGGGTTTGCCATGAAACATGTAGTGGGATGTGAATGATCAAGATAGAATTTGCCCTCCTTATGGGAGAGATATCTGGGCCCCTCGATGTAATGGATTATGAAAGTGCATGGCCATGCCAAGGTGATTGAGGAGTCAATCACGAGTTTATAATCCATCACGGAATCGAGAGAGTGATTGAGCTATTAAGAGGATGACACAGTCTCGCCTTGAGCTTAATCTATATCGTGAGGCAAAGGGATTAGTACATGAGAACATTACGTGTTCACCGATATGATCTTTACGTATACTTTGGGGTTAATATGTCTTACTAGAGGCCGCTATTAACACGGTGACCGGAAAGGTGTTTCGGTCGCGACCAAGTATACGTGAACCTGCTGTGGTCGCACACTTAACGGGTTGGAACACTAATTCGAATGTGATTCGGATATGGGCTCAATTCGGATAGAGATCCTGATAGACTCCTATTGGGCCTCGGTCCACGAGGCCCAAGTGGGAGGTCTATATATGGAGGCGAGGGCCGAGGAACGCACCGATAATCCCGAGCTAATCCGTAGCCGCCACCTCCGAGCCAAACCCTAGCCGCTCGCGAGTGCCGGTACACTCGCGATCGGCGCCCAACCAGCACGGTGGATACCGTGGAGGAGGCGCTCGCTGCGGCGTTGATCGGCATCAACAACCCTGATTGGATCCGCTCGTGGTGGGGTTGATCGCGTGGAGGAGACGATCGGTTCGGGACGATCGACTACTTCCACTACTACTGACGCGTGGTTGGATCGGCTTCTCCAACTCTTCTTCACTGCTGCTGGCCTAGTGGTAACGATCCATGATCCTCCTTAAGCATGATGTTCTTGTGTGCGTGGTAGAAAAATTTTGTTTTCTGCTCTCGTAGCCTACTCGCGATCCTTTACCTCCGAGTGCCAACGCAGCAGTTTTGCCTCCTTTGGATTAGCAAAAAACCTTTTCAAACGGGGAATTATAGGAAAATACCATGCCACCTTAGCAGGAGGTCATTTCTTCGCCTCTGTTCCCTCGTCGTCATCTGATTGATTGTTACGTTTGTATCGGCATGCGTTGCACACCAGACATACATGCATGTTTGCATACTCTTTACGGTATAGGATATAGTCGTTCGGACATGCATGTATTCTTTCTACTTCCATTCTCAACGGACAAAGAACCTTCTTGGCTTTATACGTGGTTTTAGGCAGCTCATTTCCCTCCGGAAGCATGTCCGCTAAAAGACCTAGCAGCGCCTTGAAACTCTTGTCGGACCAACCGTTGCTTGCCTTCAATTTCAACAGTTCAAGCACGGCCGACAACCTCGTGTACTTGCAGCACGTGAACAAAGGTTTCTCCGAGTCCTCCATCAAGCCCCGGAATTTAACATACTCTCTCTGATCATAGTTCTCTTCTACATCGTGAAGCATCTGATCCAGATTATCATCGTGCAACCTATCCGTATCCGAACCATAATCGACATCATCCGGCGGCACGTCATTCACTTCACCGGCGATGTCATCCGGTGGCATATCATTCACTTCACCGTCGATGTCATCCGGCGGCATATGATCATTCACTTCGCCATGACTGGTCCAACACGTATAACCCTTTTTGAAACCCCTCCGAATCAAGTGCGCTTCAATTTGCCCTCGGTTCTTAAGCATCTTTAAATTGTCGCAGTCAACGCATGGACAGTACATATATTCCACCCCCTTATTCAACATATCCTCCTCGGCGGCTCTTGTAAAAGCAGACATGCCATTAATATACTCTTCACTCACACGGCTCGCGGCATACATCCAGCTTTGATCCTATGTTACGTACATATATAACAACTCAGTATTAAAAATTAGATTAATTAATTATTACTAAATATATACCGGCCACATGTATTATATTGAGGCTTAATTTGCTAGCTCAATTCATATTATAAACACAACAACTATTATATAACCAACAATTTTGTAAATTAACCATCTTCAATAACACTCACTAATTACTTAGATCTAAATTGTAATACAATTAAAGAAAAAACAAATTTCCTTACTAACCATATCTAGAGCTACCAGGAAAAGTATGAATGAATCTTCAAAGCTCAATCTCTGTCTCTTCCAACCAAATTAACTGGCCTGAAATCACCTAGCAGTGGCTAGATCTGGATCGAAATGAAGACAGATGCGGTCTGAGTAGCGCATTAAATGCTTAGTGGCATTATCACAGATGGGTTTTTATTATAAACCGTCTGTGAATTATCACAGACGGTTTTTAATAAACAACCGTCTGCAATAAATATTATCACAGACGGTTTTTTATTAAAAACCGTCTGCAATAAATATTATCACAGACGGTTGTTTATCAAAAATCGTCTGCGACGCCGCCAACACAGACGGTGTTCACATTAAAACCGTCTATGATAATGCAAACTGAGAACATATCTCTTGTGTTTCGTGTAACATATCTCGATCATTATACAAAGCGTCTATTTCATTAATGTTTGGTATACGAACCATCTATATCATTAATGTTTGGTGTATACGAACCGTCTGTGCTCAAGGTTAAATATGCGCGCCTAATGATCCAGGTCTTGTACATACGTACTGTCCTCTCATCTGTAGCTAGCATTCTTATCTCATCTCGATCATCTCCTACTGTTCTTACGTACAATATGGATTCTACTGTTCTTCTCATCATCTCCTTCCTCTCATCTGTTCATGAAGAGTTGTTTGGCCGGAATCTTACACAGGCGGCCAGCAATTTACATCTGGAGCAGCTTCTCCGGTCACGCCCTGCTCTCCTTCCCCAACTTTCTTGCATCCGTTAGCTCGACCTGATCATCCACCGTCGACGGAGGCATCTCGCTGCAGCTCAAGACAGGGAAACAGCCCTCACCCTGGTTCTTATATACAATGTGCACAAAGTGGAAGAAGAATTGTGGCATTGGAGAGACTAATGGATAGCATTGCCATTCAAACAGAAACGGCAGATTATGAGGAATCTTATAATGCTATCCTCTACGAGATTATGACGTATGCTACTGATCATTTGCCACTGCTGGAGGAGGAAGTGCTGAGGACAAGGACAATCTTAACGGCGTTCGAGAACTCAGCGGGCGCTCCTCCAAGTGCCAAAGTCGAAGAAGAAGCGTACGAAGCCCAGAAGATTAGAATCTGGGAATCTCTTTATCTCTACGACTTTTGTAATAAATTTGCCTCGAATTGAAATTAATAAATTTGCCTTTTATTTGTGATCCCCTGTCTGCATTTAATTTGATTGGTTGTTATTATGACAGACAGTTTTTTATTACAAACCGTCTGTGATAATTCCAGATTATCACAAACGGTTTGTAATACAGACCGTCTGTGATACTAAAGTATCACAGACGGTTTTTTATTACAAACCGTCTATGATAATTCCAGATTATCACAAACGGTTTATAATACGCATCGCTCAGGATACTAAAGTATCACGCACGGTTCATCGAGAACAACCGCCCGTGATACTCGCCTTCTCCTACGCCGCCTACGCACGGTGTCCAAATTAAAACCGCTGTTAGTGTCGGTCATGACGGTTTTGTCAAACCGCTCGTGATTGGCCGTCTAGTATTAGGCTTTCAGAGTATGTTGGAGCTCGCCGCCTAGTCGCCGCCGCCGCCGACCACCGCCAGACGACCGCCGCCACCGCTCTGGCACCGCCCGAACGCCCGCCAACTGGTGACCACTGTCCAGTCACCCATCGCACCGCCGATAGGCGTTTGACCACCCACTCGACTCGATCAAATCAAATCTGATATGTTCAGTGGTTTTTGTATACATTTGTTCAAAAAAATAACAAACATCGACCTAAATGCCGCGCCGTCCAACACTGCTTATTAGACTTCATTGCCTTGATCGTTTTGTCCTCAAGTGCCATCTACCGATGGCTTCTATTCCATCAGCTATGATCATATTCTTGGAAACAAAGTTACATGAGACAAACTACAGATTGTGGTCTTCACTCATGGAGATCACGTTCGATGGTCTCCGCCTCTAGGGATATGTCACTGGTGCATGACCTTCTTCTCCACCATCAACTCAGCCTCCTTTCAAGCAGTCTACTTTTGCACCTCCTGCAAAAGATGAGGCCACCAAGGAGGCAGAGGCTACTGCTACTGACGCTGTGATGAGGCTTTTTATTATGCCATCGATGCTTTCGAGCACTGGTGTGCTGATGAGGCTCGTGTTCGAGCCATCCTAGTGGTCAGCGTCGATGAGTCCATTCAGCTTGACATTATTGGTCTACGTTCCACTCATCAGATCTTGGAGTACTTGTGTGAGCAATACCAGTAGAGCAGCAATGCTTAGTTCTTTTCACTTCAGCGTGAGATGGAGACGCTTCACTAGAGGACTTTTCCGTCGATGACTTCTTCTGAGCCCTAGTTGGTCTCTGGTGTTAGCTGAACGAGCTAGCCACTCCACTTTGCCAAGAGTGTCATAAAATGCAGAAGATAAATCATGATCACCTTTGCCTTTATGATTTCATCTACCATCTTTACCTAGAGTTTGAGCCTGTCAGGGCTCAACTGCTGAGCCACTCACTACTTCGGGCTAAGGAACTTCACCTCGGATTAGCAGCACAGTCTATTCCGACTGTGCTTGTTGCCCCATCTTCTTCGACTACACTGACGTTTTCTGCTCCAACCACGGTCCTTCCCCAGGTGCATGTTTTCACTCTTGTTTTCACACCAACTGGAGTTCAGTGCAACTATTGTTAGAACTTCGAGCACAACTACCATAGTTGTACAGTGCAAGAAAAGCAGAACAATGCGCGTGGGGGGACGATCTAAGGAGGGAAGGGAGGCCCTTCCTTCATAGGAGGACAGGCTAGCTCGTCAGGTTCTTAGCGAGGTGAGTCTGTTCAGCAGCTCTGTGAGACTCTACTTTAGCTCTCTCACAACTCAGCAGGTTTTGCCAGTCTAGTTCAGACGTCTCCTCTAGGTACCTCTTGGGTTCTAGATTCTGATGCTTCTTTCCACATGATGTCGGACTCTACATCTCTCACTTCAATAGGACCTCTGGTTTCTCCTACTCTGTTCAGATAACTGATGGTACTCCTTTGTCTGTTAGCTGTCAAGGCACCCTTTTGTCCACTGATTTTTCTGTTCTACCTGTTTTTCGTGTTCCCCAGCTTACCATACAGATTCTCTTAGTGGGTCAGCTCACTGATCTTGGTTGTAGGGTTGGTTTTGACTCTCATACCTATTTCATTTAGGATCAACAGATAGGGATGGTACTTGGGACTGGTCAGCACCATAGGGATCGTCAAGGTCTGTACATTCTCGACTGTCTCCACCTTCCGTCCACTTCAATTGCTCCTGCCACATCCACGTCTACCTCCATCGCCACTGCTGCCACCACCTCTAGAGCTTTTGCGCAGTGGCATCACCGTTAAGGTCACTTGTATGGATCCCATCTTTCTTTATTAGTTTGTCTGGGTATTCTTGGATGTGTTACTGTTGACATGGCCATATTTTGTCAGGGTTATAAGCTGGGCATGTTGCTACAACTTTCTTATTATTATAGTGAATTCTTGTCTTCTCATCCTTTTGATTTAGTTCATTCAGATGTATGGGGACCTATGCCTATTATCTCTAAAGGCGGGCATAAATTGTATGTAATTTTTATTGATGATTATTCCCGTTTTACATGCCTTTTTCCTATGTCTGTTCATGGTTAGTTTCTTGTGATCTATCATCGCTTTGCAATGATCGCTCGTAAATAGTTTGATTCCTCTATTCATACTTTTTGTTGTGATTCTGCTAGCGAGTACTATTCCAACGCTTTTAGATAATTTCTTTCTGAGCAGGGCACTATTTACCAGTCTTCTTGTCCTGGTGCCTATCTCAGAATGGGGTTGATAGTACAACATCATCATCTGAATGAAACTGCTCACACTCTTTTCTTGCCTCTCGTGTTTTACCACAGTTTTAGGTTGAGGCTATTTCTACGGCTACATATCTCATCAATATACAGCCTTCCAGTGCTCTTAAGGATGTTAGTCCTATAGAGCGTCTCTACTCTAGAGCCCCCTAGTATACACACATTCGTGTTCTTGGCAGCACCTGTTTTGCCCTGCTACAGCCTCATGAGCGCACCAAAATATCAAACTAGTCAGTTGAGTGTGTATTTCTTGGTTATAGTTCGGAGCATAAGGGTTATCGCTGTTATGATCCTTTTGCTCGATGCATCAGGATCTCATAAGACATTGTCTTTGATGATTCTTAAACTTTCTTCTCTCGAGATTGGGCTCCTCATCCTATTTCCACCATTGAGACGGTCACCAAGTTGTCTCTCTCTGACTTTTCACCCATTTCTGCCATATCACAGCCTTCCCCTAGTCTGTCTCTAGTAGTTCTTTCTGCACCTCCACCTCCTGTGCTACCTTCTGTAGTACTGCCTCTTGTTCCTGCAGTACCACTATCTCGTTTCTCTAGGGTATACTACTCTAGGCATCCTCGTCCTTCACCAGACTCCTCTTCTGGTATCTTTCCGACACCAACGCCTGATTCCTCTGATGATTCACCTCGTTACACCCTTCATAACTACATATCCCTTTAGCTTCTTGATCATCTTGGTTTTTCTTCGACAGCTCATGCTCTCTCTGTCATTGAGCCTAGCCCTTATCGTGAGGCTGCTTCTCATTCTGAATGGTAGCTTGTTATGGCAGAGGAGCTTGATGCTCTTTGACATACGAAGACCTAGGATATTGTACCGACACATGTGCATGCTTGTCCTGTCATGTGTAAGTGGGTGTACAAGATTAAAACTAGGTCTGATGGTACTATCGAGTGCTACAAGGCTTGTCTTGTAGCTCGTGGCTTTTCAGTAGTAGTATGGTCATGATAACGATGAGACTTTTGCCCCTGTTGCCCATATGGCCACTGTTCTCACTCTTATTGTGGTTGCTTCTATTTGCCGATGGTTTATCTCTCAGCTAGATATTAAGAATACCTTTCTTAATAGTTTTTTTGCATGAGGAGGTTTACATGCAGTCATCACCAGGGTATTCTGTTCCAGATGGCCATGTTTGTCATCTACGTCGTGCTTTTTAAGGCCTCAAACATGCTCCTTATGCCTGATTTGCGCGTTTTAGCTCAGTGATTACCACTGTCAGTTTCACTGTCAGTGCCCTTGATCTTGCTCTTTTTGTTCATATCTCACCTCGGGGTAGGACATTGCTTCTTCTATATGTGGATGATATGCTCATCATTGGTGACGATTCCTCATTCATCATGTACGTGATGAATCATCTCAGTAAGCAATTTTTGATGACTGATTTTGGTTTGCTTATGTACTTCCTTCGGATTGAGGTTTTTTCACGCCTGAGGGTTACTACCTCTCCCAACAGAAGTATGTACAGGATTTTCTTGATCGGTCTGGTCTGACTAATACTTGCACTACTGAGACTCCCACAGAGCTTCCCTTCAGCTTCGTGCTGCTGATGGTGATCTTCTTAAGGATTCTACTCGATATCGCTATCTTGTTGGGAGTTTTGTATATCTTGTGAGCACACGTCCTAATATTGCTCATGCTGTTCATATCTTGAGTTAATTTGTAGCTCATACTACTCATCTTCACTACAGTCACCTTCTTTGTGTTCTTCGCTACTTGCGTGGAACAATCTCTCGTCGTTTATTTTTCCCTAGTTTAAACTCACTACAGCTTTAGGCGTACTCCGATGCGACCTGGGCTAGTGATCCTTCTGATTGTCGTTCTATTTCTGCTTACTGTATTTTTCTTAGCCCCTCCCTGATTGCCTGGAAGACAAAAAAGTAGACTGTAGTTTCCCGTTTGAGTGTATAAGCTATGTTGAGAGCTATGGCAGTAATGACAATAGAGATTATTTAGTTGAGGTGGCTACTTGTGGATTTTAGAGTACCTGTGATGGGACCTATGACTCTTTTTGAGATGTAGGTCCCAGCCTTAGTTGTTGCACTATGTAAATTAGTTCCAGGTTTCAGTTGTAGTTGTCGAAGTACGCAAATTAGCTCCAGGTTTGTTTGCTTGACTTTAATTGTATTGTTTTAGTGAGGTGTGTTGGATGCACTAAGACCTCAAATATGTATGGTTGAGAACGATGATAATATATATTTTAGAATGGAAATATGATACTGTTGATGATGGTATAACTTTCTTTTTTCTTTTGGCAGTCATATACCTTTCTTGACGGTTTCACCGTCAGGGCAGAGGCGTTTGAACGCGACGCTGGCGGCTGGCCTAGCTGAATACCTACGGTCACTGTTTCCCTGGGTAGGCAACCCTCGCGGGTAATGCCTGACGGTAACCCGTCAGGGAAAGTATCCCTTACGGTTTTTGGGCCATCTCTGATGGATTTTGGCCGTCAGGGAAAAACCGAATCCTAGTAGTGTTTAGTATTTAGAGCCAGTTCATATATGCTTTTGGGTTTGGTTGATAAATAGTAACAGCTTGTAAAGAGTGACATTCGCGTGCAATTTTAACCGATGTAAATAAAGTCGTCATAGTGTGTACTACAATCAACTAGTACACCATATCTTGAAAAGACGCTCCGTTTAAAAATTAGATACTGTAGAAAAGTCATTTACTATGAGAAAATAGTTTCTAGAAGTCACTATATACAGAGCTGTGTCTCCTCGTTCACGATCAGAATTTTTGACAGCTTATTAATTATTTTATGTATAGGAACCTACCTAGTTTGTACATGCAAGTTTGTTTAGTTTATGCATCATCATTCTTGTTGTACCCATAAAAGAAAAGGTATAGAGATAATTTATGCATTATCATTATGAACCATCTGCCATATTTCTTGCTGCATTATCGGATATTAATCCTCCCAGTGCACATCCACAACTGTTAGGGTGAATTGAATTTTCAAACTTTAGCACGGAATTGAAAGATTGTATTATAAATCCCTCCTATGCAGGTTTAATGCAACTAAGGCTTCGTTGTCTGCAGCAATTTGCTCATTGAAGTCGTGCCGAGTTCTTCACGAAATTTGGCATCATCTTCACTCCACACCGAGCGTACCATATAGTAGCCGCCATATGGTTCAACATTTCCTCCAAGATTTCCCATTGCATTTCTCTTACAGACATGAATCGCCGGACAACTCTAAATTCTCAGTACCTCCCAACCCTAACATACATGATACATGTGTGCCAGTGGGCAACAGTCTCCATTGCCATCCTACATATTGCAGCCTTGCAGGAGTAGTGATAGCTCATTGGAACCCTTGCAAGCGACTTAGCAAACCGATATGTAAACAGTAGAGGATATATGCACAGTTACACAATACTGCTGGAGACCGGGAAAACAATTTTGGTTTTTAAAAAATTTCGGACCACTCCGAGAAATCCAACATTCAGAAATTTCAGAATATTTTCAGAAAAATTTGGTCGAAATATTCAAAAATACAATTTGAATTTAAGAATTGTAAATATATTCAAAAATTATCAAATCCCGGTGAAATCTCGGCGGTGGCCGCATCTGTGCCACTTCCGTGCCATGCCTGCCTCCCTTGCCGACGCCACCTTCTCCTCCCTTGCCGGTGCTGGCTCCCTCACCTCCCTTACCACCGCCGCTGCCCCTTCTCCCTTGCTGGTGTGGGTGCGATGGGGAATCGGGGATTGGGGAATCGGCCATAGAGAATCCGGCATGGGAGACCTTATAAGCTATTGGAGACAGTTCGGTACATGAGAGAGATGGGGTGGTGGTTGGACCAAAAAATTGTAAACGGACTGAATTTTTATCGGATTGGGCTTTTTAGGGGGAGAGCTGAGAAAACCGGATTTTGGCCCGAAATTGTTTTCCCTGCTGGAGACTACTGCTTCCCCCCTTTTGTTTTCAAAATTGACTGTACATACTTACTCAGCTAAATTTTATTGTGGGTAAAGGTATACTAGTACCAATACAACCAATCTCACTGATCTTATGTACTACAGCACAAGCTTTTGGTGTTCGTGTGGTTTCCAACTCAATTCGAGTGGTGTTCATGTGGCTTACAATACTTCCCAAGGGTGACGAGAAACAATTCGCACAACTCGCCTGATTGGATGCAAGGAAATGCAAGGTGTTAGATTATGTGGATGGTCGTAAATAAAAGATGATAAATAATTAATACTTGGTTTGCTTTGGATTCTGCATTTGTGAAAGACTTGGTCGTTTGCTGTTGAAGACTTTGCCTTCGAGTGATTTTGCTCAGTTACAAATGATCTCAGTCTTCAGATTTCAGACTACAACCACAGACTTCAGACGTCAGACATCAGACTACGACCATGGCATAGCCAAATGACCACAGACTTCCACTACGACAGGCTCCAACCACAGCACTTCGAACACGACTACGACTATAGCAGACTTCGACCACGGCATGCTCCAATCACAGCACTTCAAACACGACTAGAACTATGGCAGACTTTGACCACGGCATGCTCCAACCACAGCACTTCGAACACGACTACGACTATGGCAGTCTTCGACCACGGCATGAACACGACTACGACTACGTCTTCCTTCGACCACAGTACGACTTCGATCTTACGATCATAGCAGCTTTTGATCACGTCTGGCTTCAACCACAGCAGTACGACTTCGACCTTACGATCACGGCAGCTTTTGACCGTGTTTGGCTTCGACCACGACAGTACGACTTCAACATTTTGACCACAGCAGTACGACTTCGATCTTATGACCACGGTAGTACAACTTCGACCTTACTACCACGACAGGTAATCATAGCTACAGTACTCTTTCATGGTCGTAGTTACAGTACTCGATAGTCATAGACTTTACTGGTCGTACTCGATAGTCGTAGACTTTACAGGTCATACTCGATAGTCGAAGGTTTAACTGGTCGATAATTGAGAGCATTGCGGCCGTTGGTCGTAGGTTTTGTAGGCTGCTTTCATGGTCGTAGATTTGGCAGTCTTGTCGATACTCGTAGACTTCACAGTCTGTTGTTCTGTCTTCGGTAGTTGGAGGCTTAGCGATCGGTTGCCGTACGCTTCACGGTTGGTACTCGTAGACTTCATGGTCGGTACAAGTGCTTCACTCTTGTGATCTTCGAGTACGTTGAGTACTCGAGTTGGGCCAGTGGCTGATTGGTCGGTGTGTGGTGGTCATTGATGAATGATCGTTGCAGTAGTACCAGGGTACACGAGGATTGAGGTACTCGTAGTCGGAGGAATTGGTACTCGATAGAAGTGGTTTCACGATCATGGTAAGCGATCGTGTGTTGGAGTGTCGTTTGTACTCGTAGGTTTCGAGTACGTGTTGTGGCTGTGATTTCTGATCGATACTCGGTAGTCGGTACTCGATAGTTGGTCAATAGCGGTGCATGTGGTTTCCGAGTACTTGTGGGTTGTGAGTACTCTGAGATAGCGGTCGTATTGAGTGGTCTGAGGGTATGTTTCAGTTAGTGATAGATTGTGCGGTCGTAAACGATCTGAGGTATAGTTGTAGATGGTTTGGTTCTTGTTTGGGGATAGACAACAGTGTGTTTAGCTAATGTGTGTTGATGATGGTCGAGTTGGAGAGAACTTATACCGGGAGATGGTTTCTTTGGTCTTTGCATGTGCAGGTGGGCATGGAGGCGGCCATGGTCAGTGATGAGGAGGACCGGGACTAGGAGGGGATAATCTGAGGTCCAGGCGGTCGGGATGTCACACGAGGTGATCAAGCTCATGCTGGAGCATGTGGAGGTCAAAGGTGGATGCTGCGTGGAGACAGTTACGGTCTGTGACGAGGAGGACTAGGACTAGGAGGTGGTAATCTGAGGTCCAGGCGATTAGGTGGTCACGCGAGGTGATCGGGCTCACGCGAGTGCACGCGGTAATGGTGCACGATGGAGATACAGGAGGAGTTATCCTGGAGGCTTCATCGTGTGTGAAGCATGGAGTTGTGGATGGAGTCCATGACTTGTACGAGGTGGTTATAACCCGTGTTAGGAAGGGTTTTGGGTCCCTTGATTTGAGTAAGAGATAGGATTACGTGTCCAAGTAGATAAGGACACGGTTTGAGGTGTTCGAGTGGAACATGCTTTGTGCGCTAGCCTATAAAAGCAGGGAATGTTGTAGGTTAGCGGATGGAGTTTTAGGGCTTTCAAAGAGAAGGTTTTTAGGGGTACCGTGAGGTGCTTTGTAGCCAAGGACTTGATGAAGAAATAGTAGATTAGATCTTTTCAGAAGAAGTTCTTTGCCACATCAGGCAGAAGGAGATCGCGACTACGTGCATCGTTGTCGTGCCGAGTGATCGGAATAAGCAAGCGATCGATCTGAGATCATGCCGAGATATTGGAATAAGAAAGCGATCGATCTGAGATCATGTTGAGCGATCGGAACGAGCAGGCAGTCGATCTGAGATCGTGCTGAGCGATCGAAACCAGTGGGCGATCGATGTGAGAACTCATAAGAGAGTGGTTGTAAGCGATCGATCGTAAGCGAGCAGTCAGAGCGGACGTTCGGGACGAGCGGTCATAACAAGTGGTCGTAACAAGCGGTCGGGCGACAGTGGCTAACAAGTGGTCGTAACGAGCAGAGGCTCTTCGAGCACGTACGAGTAAGCAGTTGCGGTCTGTAATCCAGATTGCTTCTCTCTTGTTTCTCTGTGTTGGATTTTGATTTCAGGTGGTAAAAGCGGAGACAATCATTCACTCCCTTTGATTGTGTCATATGATCCTACAAGTGGTATCAGAGCCGGTTGCTATGGCGTCAAAGAGGTATGTGAACCGTACTCTGTACTAGATGGTACTGATTTTGCTTTTTGGAAATATCATATGCAAACTTACATTGAGGCTCAAGGTAGTGATGTTTGGAATAAAGTTGCTACACCATATGAGGTTCCTGTTGCTATTACTAATTTAAATAAAGCGGATGTTGATTTAAATGCTCAAGCTCGTAACTTGTTATTTCAAGGGATTTCTAGCAAAGAGTTTGATCATGTAGCTCATAATAATTCTGCCCACTTAATATGGAAAACTCTTTGTGATTATCATGAAGGAACCACTAAAATCAAGAAAATGCGTAAAAATCTTTATCAAAAGGAATATTCTGATTTTGCTATTGTCGGGACCCGGAGCAACAACTCCGAAACCCTCTGTGTTAATCGCACTATCCCAGGAAAGCTTATAGTGCACACTGCAGAACAAAGACAAATATCATGCATAATGATAACTTTTATTTAACTAAATATGAGCCTGATGGCCAAAGTTTACAATAGCAGCGGAAGATAACAGCAGAAGAAAAACAATAAGCAGCAGCCCATCTAGCCTTCCCACAAGGCGAATGACTGTAAGACGTGGCCTAGTCGTAATCCTCACCGAAGTCGTCGAAGGCTTCTTCTAAAAGAGTTAAATTTAGCAACATGAGTACAAACGTACTCCACAAGTTACACCAGGGGGTTTAACAGAGTTAATGCATGCATATGGAATATCGAAGAAAGGCATAATACGGTTAGCTTGCATAAAAGGCAACGTTGAAGTAAATATCATAAGTGTGAAAGCTGAATTTGATACAATAAGTAAAACAACATTATAATCAAATATGTAACGTTAGTGCAGGCTCCAACCAGACACTAACCTATTCACGGGCATCCCACCCGGACCAACTTTTCCAAAACAAACTCGTACAGATTCCATCCATCCATACAGTTTTCCAAAACTCTCATGGATTCCATCCGTCCACAAGGTTTTTCAAAATCTCTTATAGATTCCATCCATCCACAAGGTTTCATAAAACCTTTTCAAAATCAAAGTCTAATCCGTGAAAAACTTTACCCAGCTTGCCCATGACCGTGGGTATGGCTATCCAGGATAAGTTATACACTCTGCAGAGGTTGTACAGCTTTACCCACAAGATATGATAATCTCATATTGTCGACCACTACACACTTCCTTAGGCGTGCGACTGAGAAAATCATAACAAAGCCTTTACAATGATCCATTGCCAACAATAATCACGTCGCCACTAAGGTTTCACCACAGCATGAATCCACATGCTGGAGCCCCCTCTTGTGCCATGTGAGACTTCTCACGAACTACGCCGCACCCACATTCAGCCTATAGCGAGATCATGTTGGAACTTCACAAATTATTCGCCAGTCGTCCCATACCGGACTTGTGGTAGTACGAAGGGTTTTGCAATAGTAGCTCATGCATCGGTCCTTCTCGACTTAGGCACCAACCACAAACCCCTCGTGCCTGGCAATCAACATTTCGTCACAAAACGACAATGCATGCCAGCAAGCACCCACCACTCTAACCATTTGCCTAAGTCTAAACCAAGTTTTCATACTTTGTTTGGAAATAATTTTATAAACATTTCCGACTCACCAAAGTCAAGAATACAGGATAAAAGTTTATCATTTTATGTGAAAGATTGTCCCGAACAATAATAGTTTAAGCATGGCTAAGCATTTCTTCCAAATTTCTAGTTAATACTAATGTACTAACTAGGTTTTATCTAGGTTTGACAAGGTATGGTGGCATTCGATGTCAAATTTGGCTGTCCAAAGAATTCGGGTATAACTACAGTTTAAAACTGAATTTAAACTAGACTTGAATAAAAGTAAGCATGCATAATAATTTAAAAACAATATAATTAATTTCAAGTATTGGGATCAACATGATCAAAGGTGTAACTTGCCTTGCTGCTCGCTGTCGAACTCTTCGCCGAAATCGTTTTCTTCCGAATACTCGTAATCTACACGTAAAGAACCAAAAAGAATTCAAATAAAATTCAAAAAATTGAAAAAGTTTTAGAAATGGATAGTTTAGATTTTTAGAAAAATTTAGAAATTTGAATGGTTAAATTTGGAGCTAAAATGAGCAAATACAAGCCTTTGGAAGTTTAAAAAGAAGGAAAAAGAAAAAGACGAATTTCATGATTTATTTTTATATAAAATACCGAATTAAGACGTCATCACTGAATTAAAATAAATGAATTTAAGGAAAAGATGACGTGGTGGCTAGGGCACACGTGGCGCCACGTGGCTGCCAATGGGCTGCCACGTGTGTCCACGTGGCGATGACGTGGCCGGGCATGGCGGTCCACGGGCGGCCGGCCGGAGAGCGCCCGCTCGGCGGTGGCCGGCGGCGGCGGCGGTAGAGGGAGGGCGGTCCCAACCTCACCGGCAATGGTCGGTGGTGGCCGGAGGTGGCGGCGAGAGGAGAGAAGGTGACGGCGGGGTGCTTGGCGGCGGTGGTGCTCCGGCCGGCGAAGGCTTCTACGAGGTGGGGAGAAGAGGCGGTGAAGGGAGGAGGTGCGGATGGAGTGGTTTGGGGGCGGGGTATTTATAGGAAGGGCGGTGGTGAGCTCACCGGAGTTCACGGAGGTTAAACCGGTTAGGCGGTGTGAAAGCTTCCGGCGCCATTAATGGCCGGAGGTGCGGCGGTGGGCGAGGAGCCGATGCGGCATTTTCGGGAAGAGGAGGCGATGGCGTGGAGCTCGGGCGGCAATGAATGCGGCGGCGACCTCTCGGTTCGGCGTGGGGAGGCGGCGGCGGCGGCGGTCCGTCGGTGGCGGGGGGTGGCGTGGTGGCGGGCTCGGGAGGTGCACCCACGGAGAAGGCGAGGTGGCGGCGGCGTCTGCAAGCGCAAAAGAAGAAGGAGAGAGGAGAGAGGAAGAAGAAGGAGGAGGAAGGTGATGACGCATGGGCCCCACCGGTAAGAGAGAGAGAGAGAGAGAGAGAGAGAGAGAGAGAGAGAGAGAGAGAGAGATGGGCGGTTTAGATTGCGACCGTGGCGAGATCCTGGCCATCCGTTTTAAATGAAGATGAGAGGCTTGCATTAAATCAGAGAAAAGAATGGATTTAATCTCGGTGCGACACGTGTCAACACCAGATTAACACGGATTTTAATTCGGATTTTATTTTCGAAAATAGGAGGAGCATTTATAAATACTTAAAATAGCCAATAATGTTTAGAAAATTATAGAAAAATTACAGAAAATCCCTGGGAATATTTTATATTTAGGAAAAATATTTTTAATTTATTTTGGCTCCTTTAATATTTTATAAAATATCTTTTTGACTTCAAAAATTTATTTTTAATTCCAAAAAAATCTCAAAAATTCTATAAAACATTTTTAGACTTTCTAAAATATTTTCAACTCAAAATTGCTCTTTTACTTTTTACAAAAATACCCTTTTGCTTTAAAGTTGATTTTAAAATCTTAGAAAATCTCAAAAATTACTATAAAACTTTGGGAAGCTTAGGAAAGGCTAAATAAATTCTTTTTAGCTTTAAGAAAATATATAAATACATTTTCTTGCTTTTAGGCTTTGAAATAAAATCCAGATAACTCCAGATAAATCCCAGAAAATCCAAATAAAAGCCAAATGCTTTTAAATACTTAATTTGAAATAGTTTCTTGACAAAATTTCCAAATACCTTTTATTTCACAATAGTTTTGTGTTTTTAGTCAAATTACTTTTAAGAAAACCTTTTTGAAAAGGCTAAAAACGGCAAGCCTAAACTCTCAAATTTTATGCAACCAAAGAACACTTATTTTATTTTAAATTAAATTGATTTAATATTATTATTATTTTTTTACTGAAATTTTGAAAATAACAACTGGGCTGTTACAAACAACCCCCCCTTAAAAGAATCTCGTTCCCGAGATTCGCATGGGCTAGCAAGAAAATAGGTTTGGATCTTACTCTGTTTGGTTTGAGCTGAGATCTGATTCATACGTCCAAACTTTTGTGGCATTCTGCTTGTTGTTTGGAGAGTGTTGGCAGTCGGGGTTCCAGATGTACTATTCTTCATTACTTGCTGCTTCTTGGGATAGTTGTTGGCGTAGTATCCTGTTTCATGGCAGTTGAAACAAGTAACTCCAGCTGCGGGGTTCTGGTCCTTTGATGGAAAGCCAATTATCAGAGCTTTGTTGTCTTCAGCGTCGGTAGAGGTGTTTGCTGGTACTAGCTCTTTTGTTGCTGGTGACGGTTGGAATTTGTTGGCCTGCGACAGGGTTCTTCTAACTTTGGAAAAGCTTCCAGGGTTCATATGCTGGGTAGACATTCTTCTTTTACGATTTTCTATTTCCACAAGATTGCCCTCCTGGCGGATGGCTTTGCTAACCAGTTGATGAAAATCAGCATAGTCACCTGAAATTAATTGAACAGAAATGTTGTCATTCAGTCCTTCCAGAAACCTTTCTTGCTTGGCTTCGTCAGTGGCTACATCTTCTGTTGCGTAGCGTGACAGTTGATTAAATTTCTGCAGATATTCATTAACAGAGCGGCTTCCTTGGCGCAGGGCTCTGAACTCTTTCTTCTTCAGGGCAATGGTACCTGTAGGAATGTGAGCCTTCCTGAAATTTTGCACAAACTCATTCCAGGTAATAGCTTGAGGGTTGGCATGTGTGTCGGTTAGAGTATCCCACCATTCAGATGCTGGTCCATTCAGATGATGAGTAGCAAACAAGACTTTTTCTCGATTAGTACACTGCAGAATATCCAACTTCTTTTCAATTGCGCGGAGCCAATCGTCAGCGTCCATTGGTTCGTTACTGCTGGAGAAGGTCGGAGGCTTTATCCTTAAAAACTCTGACAATCTGATCTGGGGAGCTTGAACTAGTGGCTGATGAAATTGCTAAGCTGGGTTGTTGATGGCTTGAGTTAAGAGCTGAATCAGCTGAGTCTGATTTGCCATTAATTGAGCCCAGTCAGGTCCGACTTCTGGCGGAGGCGGAGGGATTGGAGCAGACTGACTTCCTGGTGCTTCGGCGTTAGCATTGGGGTTGTTGTCAATGACGTTCCTTCTTGTGTTCACCATCTGCTTGGGTTTAGATGAGAGGAGACTTAAGACAAAGGAGGGGAAAGGGGTTGTTTTGCACAATCCAACAAAAACACCAATCTTAGCAAAAACCTTTATTAATTATTAGTTACGACTGTTGACAAAAAGAGGAAACTGATAGCTCATAACTTCGTCTACTTTCTAGCTTAACAACTTAACCTAAAGGGATAAGGGTTGTCTAGGTGTGATCCTTTGCGGCTGCCGAGGTACAAAGCGTGATCCGTCGATGCGAAGACTGAAAAGATGGCAGAGACGAAGAACTGCTTTTCGAGCGGCTTCTTGCTTGGCTCTTTCAAATGAGTACCCATTTCCCTTGAAGCGGAGACGCAGTTTTCCTTGTCCAGTTCGCTTGGTGATGAGCAAGGTAAAGCGATGTCCCAATATCTGATCTCCATGGCGGTCTTCTTGGTGTAAGAAGACTCGTCGCTGAAAACCCAAACAGCGGAGTTGTCGACGAAGGCCTACACTCCATCCATCATTGGGTGTAGTGTCCATCTACAATTGTTTGAACAAGAGTAGAATTTAGAAACTTGAAATGACATAAGATGAGAGGGAATCATCTAGGAGAGAGGAGATTGAGCAATACACTTATATTTTTGAAATTAGGTATTGAGGAAATAATTCTAATCATGAAACTAGGTCACGACCTGCAGTCAATATGCTCTGATACCATGCCTGTCAGACCCCAGATTTTACATCCGAAATCCTCTGTGATTTATTGCACTATTCCCTGGATCAGTAGATAGTGCTCACAGCTACAGAAATGAATATCAAATACATATCAAGCGGAAGCGTAAATAATATAGTAAACTTACACATGGGCCGATTAGGCCAAAATCAGAAAATTGCAGCAGCAGAAGAACGAAGCACACAGGGGGAACTCTCAGGACTTGCCCACAGGCAGCCAACTGGAGGTTCGCGACCTAGCCCTTGACATCTTCATCTTCTTTGTCATCATGATCTGTAGTGTTGCTGAGGCGCAGTGTTCTGACTCTTGATTCTGGATTTGTTGCGAGAGCGAGTGTGAGCACACTAACCACCGTGCTCCGCGAGTCAATACACATAATGCAAATAAATAGTATGCAAGGCTTATCGAGGAAAGGCTCGGGTTATTTTATTTGCCAGCAACTTCTCTTTTTGGTAGCACTATCAAACCCTAGAGTTATAGTTGCAACCTAGGACTCCACACGGCGATTGCCATAAATGACTTAATCCACCAAGGACATATTTTCTTTACTGATTGCTGTCTAAGACTCCAAACAGCGGTGACATCCTTTAGTTAATCCACCGATCGTATATCTTCTATATACATATTATCTTATTCAAATCCACGCATACCTTTGTATTCCGGATTCCTAATACTCTAATCTTGCAATCACTAATCACCAACTCTTCACTTCTGAATTCTAATGATCCTCTAACATGATTACTTTTTCAACCACTGAATTCATTTGTATCAGAATATTCTAACAATCCAATCCTTTTTGTTAATGATCCAAATCCGTAATCTACTCTGCCCATAATTAATCATTACTTTCCATTATCTATCTCTAACTAATTCATCGGTAATTCTCCACCAAGATTGAATCAAGTTTACCTCCCCATTTCTCATATCTCCAAATTTTCACAAATTCAATTCATCCATCTAGATCAAAATCCTATTAATCCCATTAATTCCAGTAATTACCTTTTACACCTTTCTAATCTTCCAAAATCATTTAAATCATCTATCTAACCTATCTATTCATTTAGACTCCACCAATCTATTTCTCCTAGACTCCTTCCTACCATTCCCTTATTTATAATCGACACGAATCCACCAAGCATCGTTAAGTATTTTACCCCCAACAGTCATATTCTTTTCTTACGACCCTATTTATTTTTCCTGGTATTTTATTTTTGGAGAAGCATTGCCATTATTTGCTTTTGAAATATAATACATAAAAACTTCCTGAGACTTAGCCATTTAAACAAAACATAATATGACAGAATGCAATAGTAATAGAGGTCCAGATTCTATCCACCATTTCATAGTCTCTGCACCATATGCTTAACTTTTCAGCGTTATAATCGCTTACATTACCACTGGGACGACACACAGGATAATTCCACTGGGACGACACCCAGGAAAACTCAAATAAGGGCCTTTCTCTGCCCTCCACTTTTCCATTTCCACCCACAAAGTTTTTGAAACAGAACTATATCTAGTTAAGTTCTCATGTCCGCCCTTGACCGTGGGCACAGCTATTCGAATAGTTTTGACTCTGCAGAGTTTGTACACTTTACCCACAAGAGATAAATCTGCTCTTTGCCCCACATGATTCCTTAGCCATGCAGTCGAGTAGATTATCACAGGTCTGTTACAATGCATAACCCTACTTGTGGTTACGCCCGCTAAGGTCTATCTTCTGTAGGATGCGACCATCCCTCGAGAAGGGTCCCTCGTGAGTCATCACGGGCAAAGGCGGGGATGAGACCATCCATCCCTTTGCTCGTGTTCATACCTTCATGTAACCACACTAGAACTATGCAAATTAGTTAGCCCTGCCTACACTTTGCCAGTATGTGGTTGTACTGTTGTACCTTGGGAGGTCATCACAAGATTCAGTCCTTAGGGACTATCTGGACGGTTCTACCACAATCCCCTTTGTGCTCTCACGGCACCATTCTATCACAATATTATTTGTGCTATCACGGCACCCTTCAAACACTCACACCCTCCAACCATCCGCCCAGATATTTAAGCATGTGGGGTCTTTGAGAACATAAAATATTCATACCAACATATACCAGTCATCATCACAACGACTGCCCAACAAAATTCTCACATGTTTGAAAGAGATGCTTGGGCGTTCTCACGCCCGTGATTTTCTAAACAATACTAAGCATGGCATATAGTTACGGACTTATTTTCGAAAGATTACTATTATAATTTTGCTAGGGTGACAAGGTTCACATAATCAAGTATTCAAAAGAGGGTGTAATATTAGTCAAGGTAAACTTGGTCATATAACTAGGATCTTAAATTAAACATGTACTTGCATATAAATTAATAGCATGCAATTTGATAATTTAAACAAAAGTAATTTGCAGAAAGTAGGTTCAATATGATCAAAGTATTGACTGCTTTGGCGCGGGTCTCATCATGCCTTGAGCTCACTCAAAGCGATCTCATTCGAAGGGCGGAGCTTCCTATCTTTATCTTCACTTGCACTTGACCTCACTTGATTCCTCGATTCTTCAGAACTCCAGTTCTAATTATGTGCTAAGCAACTGAATTCAATATAAAGGAAAATAACTCAAAAGATCCAAATAAATCCGAATAAACTCAATTTTAGTTTTATTATGAGTTAATGGGTGATCCGGGTGGTTTGAGGCAAGGTCGGTGGCAGAATACGATGATTCGGTCTTTTTATTAACAATCTCTTTTTATTATTTGTATATTTATTTAGGAAGTTCCATGAGTCAGGTCAGACTCATGATTCAATGTACGAGATTAGTGCAACATTATTTCGTCGAGTGCTATATTCAGGGTTCAAGATTTATTTAAGCGACGCTTACAATGTTTAGCTTTATTTCTAGTTCATATTTTATTTGTCTAACACGGCTTGTCTTACAAATTCTTAATGCAATATCACTATTTATCTAAATCTACCATGGGGGGTTATTTAATGGCGATATGATGAATATTAGGGCATATATTATAGTTAAGAGTAGTCTTTATTAGGTGTGAATATTTAACTAAGTCATATTTATTGGTTTTGAATTTAATAATTAGCCCTTTTAGATGATTGCTCAAACCACTTTACTTAGCCATATATGGTCTAGTCTAACTTTAAATCTTTCTATAATCTTATTTACAACCTAGTTTAAATTTATTAGTTTTTCTAAATTATTTTCTAATTTCAAATAAGCTTCAAAAATATTGGCTCTGGTTCCATTGGATAGATCTTGAATTTAGATGAATTTAGAAATTTGTTTCATTCAATTTAGAATTAAAATAAATAAGTTATGCCCATTTAAAGCTTTTCGGTCTGGTTAAATCCTAAAAATAACAAAATCTGACATGTGGGGCCCACTGTCAGTGACCGCGCTCATGCGGGCGCTGACAGGTGGGGCCCGGCAGTGGCTCACCCACGCGGGCGCCGCAGCGGGCCCGGTGGCGGCGGCCCGCCTTTCCACTACCGACTAGTGGGACCCTACCGCCGTGAGAGCGCACAGAGGCGATCGCCGACGGTGGGGCCCACCTGTCAGTCGGGAATAAAAGAAAATGGGCTCAACCTCAGCGCTGCGTGAGCGGGGCTCGAGCAGCGGCCGAGCGAGCCTGGGGAAGAGATTAGAGGTGCTAGCCAGGGGAGACGCGAGATTTATCTTACCCGGTCAGGAAGCTACCTTGGGGGTCAGTGGAGCTCGAGGATGGCTGTGGAGGTCTGGCGGCGTGCGACGATGGCGATCGGAGAGGGTGCATGGCGCCGATGAAGAGGAGCTGGGGAGAAGCTTGGCCGATGGTGGGGGTGGCTTCGCGATGTCCTGAGGATGCTCCGGCTCGGTGAAATTGCTCCTAGGTTGCTCCAATCGACGGCGGGCCGAATGGCCGAAGCTGGAGAAGGAAATGGCTCGCCGGCGATTGAAGGGCCCTGTGCTCAATTGCTTTCGGTGGGAGGATGTAGAGGATGCGACGAAGCGATTGGGGAGGATCCCTGAGCTTTATAGGTGGTCGGCGCAGATTGGCCACGAGCGGCACCAGCATGGACAAAGCGACGGTGTCGGGCGGCGTCGGCGGCGGTTGTCGTCGGCGGCAATGGCGGCGGAGGCAAGGCGACTCGGTCATGATGTCCCTACACCGCTGCTCAGCTTGGATCGCGTGACCGTGTCGCACGGCTTTGGCCGAAGCAGAGCGGAGGGGGGGTCCGGGCGCGTGCGGGGAAAAGGAGAGGGGCAATGACAGCACGGTAACTATGCAACCAATCCATCCCCAAAATAACATTGAACGACTCCATCCTCATAACCAACAGATTAGCAATAAAATTTTCTCCATCTATGGTAATCACACAACCTGGACAGACTGTGGAGCTAGATAGAACTCCCCCAGGTGAATGAACCAAAATAGACTGAGATATAGACTGCAAGCTCAACCTAGCCCGACTAGCAAACTCTACGGATGCAAAGGAAAAAGTAGCTCCGGAATCAAATAGAACAAAAGCCTCCACTGAGTCCACCAAAAGCGTACCATCACCACATCGGGACGACCTGCCGGCTCAGCCGTCGGCAAGGCGTAGGAGACTGATGCGGGGGCGACTGGCGCCACAGCACCCAGATATGGTGGAGCCGTCGCTGCAGGAGGAGCTGAAGGTGCCACTGCTGGAAACATTGCCGCAGGAGGAGGCAGCCAGAAGTACCCTGGTGGCATCCCTCCAGGCGAAGGGTAGGGAGACTGGGTCGGCGCCCAAGATCGAGTAGGGCATTGCTAGCATCTGACCGACCCCGGAAGAAGCTGCTTTGGTGTGCCGACTTTGTCGCTGAACGGCTCCCACTTGATGATGCTGGCGGGGTTACGCTTACAGATCAAAGCCTTGTGGCCCTCCTGACCACAGTGTCGACAAGCTCCCGACCAAGCACACTCCGATGCCCGATGCCCATCACCACACTTGAAGCATTTCATCCCCTGACCCGGGACCGGACGCACCATCGGAGTACCAGCTGAAGGACGAAAGGTGGAAGATGCCTAGGACTTGTTGAACTTAGACTTGAATGAATTTCGACCCTTGAACTTCTTGTGAACCGGCCAGCCACGATCCACCACCGCCAAAACTCTTCTTCCGATCGCTCTGTACCCTCGGAGACGATTACCACCAGTCCCCTGCAGTCCTTCCCCAAGCTGCATCTCTAACTCCATGCCTCTCGCTTGCTCCACCAAAGAGCTAAAGTCACGAAGCTCCAAAGCTCCCAACACCTGGCGAAACTCCTGCCTAAGCCCTCTGCGAAACCTCTTGGCTTTCTCCACATCATTGGTAGCCACAAAGTGCAAGGCGGATTATGTTATGGAATCCCACCTCATACTCAGACACCGACATCTTGCCCTGCTTGTAGTTGTTCAAAGACACATCCATCCTCTCCACAAATGAAGCAGGGTAAAACCTCTTTTTGAACTGCTCCTAAACACCTCCCAAGTTGCTGGCCCAAGGGCAGCAGATTTGGCTGACATGACTCCTTCCCACCAGAGATCCGCTTGCCCCTTCAGCTGAAAGGCCACAAACTTAACCTGCTGCTCTGAAGTCAGTCCTAACACCTCCAAATGCCTCTCTATGTGACGCAACCAGTTAGCAGCATCCACTGGCGTCCCCAATCCATCAAAGGTGTCCAATCTCAAGGCATTCCACTTATGCAAGCTCATCACGCCCAACGCCGGCAAGGCCGCAGGGATGGCCACAGGCGCGGCTCTGGGTGCGGCAGGTTGAGTCTGGTTCCCCTGAACTGCTGACGCGACCTCGTCCTCCGATCCCACAGGACTAGCCTCTCCAACAGCAGAGTTCTTTACCTCAAGCGAGGGCACAGCCTGGCCTCGTCCGGCACCCTGCCGACCACGACCACGACCACGGCCCCTCGCCATCACTAAAACATAAGCAAACACAGAATCACACATAAATACACAATCAATTATCATGATCAACAACAATATTTATAGATGCGATGCAAAACCCATCCCTTCCTACCCTACCTACTGTGCATAGTGTGTCAAGTTTAATATTTTCACTAACCACGGACCTACAGCCCGCTCTGATACCAACTGTAACATCCCAGCCAAACAATGGCCTGAAATGCTACCCACTTCTAATCCTAATAAAGCTTCTAACATTTATTCCATAAAAATTCGACAAAAACTACATTATTTATTTCTCAATAGCAACTCTAATTAAACAGAAATAGTTCTAATTTCAAAATAATAAACGGAAGCGATAACAAATAGTTCTAATTCATTATTACATTTAACCCGATGAATAATAAATGAACCAAATAAGCTAACCAACAAAAGATTAATGACTGTCTTTGTTTATTGTTGAATGAATTGTGCACGTGCAACCGGACTAGCCCTTTCCTGATCCCATGCATGCTGATATCATGTTGGTACCTAAAATAAACAAACAACAACAAGCGTGAGTCCAACGACTCAGCAAGCATAACTGTGATTAAAGCAAGCATGATAATTAACGAACAAGTTAAACACCTAACATATGAATATCATGCTACGCAATATGATCAAAAGTTCCTTTTCTCATCTCTTTCGCATTTTACCGGTAATACGGAGTGTGCATCCGTCAATGCACACTCATGCCTGTACCCTCTGGTACAGGGACCAATAGCCCACACTCCACAAGTATGGGGACCTCGGCGCTTGATCACCACATGACCAAGACTTCAACAAATCTCAATATGATGCATATATGTGAATGTATCAACAAGATAAACATGCATTCATCATACTATGCAACAAGTAATATCACAAATGTCATATCGTAAACAGAACGTAAAGAGCATTATCAACTCATAACTTTACTCAAAATTCACAATCAAACAATCATGATTCAACCATCATCACAATCATTCAATCACCATAAATCATACAGATCATTCACATCATAGATATACTTGCCTCAACCGCGAGAAAATGAAGAACGAGCAAAAGGTGCAACCCCGGAATCTGCTCTCATCCTGAATAATTAATTAATTATTACTAATGTAACAGTAATGGGTAATTAGATACAGAAATATCAACAACCCCAATTACCCCAACAATTTATCTCAATTAATTCTCCAACTCCCCTCGGCCAAATCTGCCCGTCCACGGACAGCCGATTTCAAAAATGCATATCTTCCAGTACGTAAATCTAAATTAAGCGTTCTCAGACTCTCTGGAAATATAATTAAATTATCTAACAAAACTTAGTTGGGGAGCCTCCCAGATTCTGCCATTTTCTACCCGACATACTCTCTGGACAGCGCACTAAAACGATCATAACTTCCACTCAGAAACTCGGAATCCGGACTTCTTGACCTCTCTGGAAAGCTAAGAAACGTATCTACAACTTTCCCAATTTGAAGGAATCCTGAATCGGCACAATTCCTGTCGCCCAAACCGATCTACTAAAATCTGTCCAGAACTACCCCGATCTGCAGAACAGCCGCACTAGAAAATTCATTACTTTCGCTACAGAAATCCGAATAACGTGTTCTAGTACTCCCTGGAAAGATAATCACGTCCTCTACAATTTTCTAGAAGGGGTCCAGACCTGAATCCTGACGGATCTACCCCAAAACTGCCGACTAACAACTTCTGTCCCGACAGCCCAGAAAACCGACGAATCTAACTCGATTAAAAACACATCTAGGAGGCTAACAGGGATTACCCTTGACGACACGATGAAGAACACGATGACGAACATGACGAACTCGATGAACACGCCCGTGATCTCCTCCGCAAAATCCTCCTCTCTTTCCCCCGGATCTACGCGATGCAGCGACGGACGACGACGTCGGCGCACCGGGAAGGAGGAAACGTCGGGGCAGCAGCGGCGCAGCACACCGGCGACGACACGGCGCAAGAGGACGACGGCCGGTGACGGAGACGCAGGGCGGCGGCTGCCACGGCAGGCGCAGCAGGATGGCGAGCGAGACGGCTGCCACGGCGGGCGGCGGGCGAAACGGCTGCCACGGCGGGCGCGGGGGGCGGCAGAGCGAGACGGCTGCCACGACAGGGGCGGCGGGCCGAAGCCCAGGCCCAGGTTGCCTTAACTTTTCAGAAAACCCCCTAAACAAATTTTTTTACTCTTTCTTTCTTCGCCCCTCTCTTAAATTAAATAAATAATTAATAAATTCGTTCCGGGGTATTACAGACGCCTCCAACGCCATCTAGGAGTTGGCAAACTCCAAGAGTAACAAGTCATGTCCCTCACTTGATTCTCACCACGTGCAACGAATGCATAAGCTCACTTAGACACAAAGTCTACCTCTAGAGGCAACACATGCACTCTAGAACCTCTCTCCCTTCTCACAAAGTGCAACACATGTACAATTGAGTAGAGAGCCCCACTCTAGCTCAAGAGTACATAAACAAGTCAAGCAACCTTATCTCCAACCGGCCACAAGGGGATATTTATACCCCACACAAGAAAACTAGCCGTTGGAGCCAAATCCCTGAAATATCAGGGAAATCGGAAGTACCGCCAGCCAGAGGTCGGTACTTCCGTTCACCTCACCAATGGTCAGGAAAGTAGCCGTTGCGAAGGAAACCCCAGTTAGACCACCCACACAGGACCGGTCAGACCGCCAGGTCCGGTTAGACCGCCTACATAGGCCCGGTTAGACCGTCAGGTCCGGTCAGACCGTTACACACACCGGTCAGACCGCTCTCAGAAAAATCCGCAGAGTCACTCTCTGGAAAAAAGGTTCCGCGAGAGAAATGAAAGTTCCGCTGGCCAGTCAGACTGCTACCACACGGTCGGTTAGACCGCCAATTGCACGCCGGTCAGACCGCCACCACAAGGCCGGTTAGACCACCTCTTTCACGCTGGTCAGACCACTGGTCTCAACCCGGTCAGACCGCCAGGTGGTAGTACCGCTCACACAAAGCCGGTACTTTCGACCTCCGGTAGTACCGCTACGCACACAGAGGTAGTTCCAATTTTTCCTGAGAGGTACAGATATCTCAATAGATTTTACAAAACACATTTGCAAACTACGATATCATGCACACAAAGCTCAAACATGATTTCCAATAAATTACGAAACACATTTGCACACTTTTGAAATTATGACACGGAGAATTGGTACATGGACTTCTCAAATTTGCAAAACACATTCGCAAATCTAAGTTACATGCCACAAGGATTATATATGAGCTCCAACCATTTGCAAATATAAGCCTCATATCACAAGGAATAGAAACATGGACTTCAAGTACTTGCAAAATACATTTGCAATGCATAGTCTCATGTTACAAGAATTCAACACATGAGCTTCAACCATTTGCAAAACACATTCGCAAATGCAAGCTTTATGTCAAGATGAGCTAGAGCAGGTGAGCATGAGCCATCAATACATGATGAGACTTAAACTACTAGACATGACCCCTCTTAATGGTACGGCAACCTATACTAGCAATCCAGTCTTCTAACCAAACACCAAGACCGGTAAAAGACTAGGAACACATCCTTAGCCCTAGCTAGCTCATACCTTTGCCTTGGGTCATCATCTTAATATGCATCAACTCATGATGCATCCTTCTCATCAACTCTATCAACATATGATGGTATTTACTTGATCATAACATGATGGTCTTTACTTGATCAACACATGATCATCTTGGATATGCATCAACTCATGATGCATCTTCTTCTTGGTGGCCTTCAACACATGAAGCCATCTTCTTAATAGCCTTCAACACATGAAGCTATTTTCTTCTCGCATCTTGACTTGATGATCTTCAACACATGAAGTCATCCCAAGTCATCCTCATTTGTGGATCCTAGCCTATTCATCCAACTTATGGAAATTGTTAGTCCACAAAACAATTGTCATCAATTACCAAACTTCACCATTAACACATAATGGAGGGACTAGATTCAACAATCTTCCCTTTTTGGTAATTCATGACAAACTCAACAAATAATGAGATATAAAAATTGATTTGTGAGCATACAACTTGTACACAACAATTGTATACTCTAAGATAAGCTTTAAACAAATCTTACTTATCCGGTTGTCATTGATTATTCAACCATTAACACATAATGGAGAAATTAGATGACAACCCGATTGCACATGAGTATATATAAACTATACAAGCTATGTATATATATACTCAACGGATGTGTTTCAAAGTAAAGATCCTAAATATGCATATGAAAAGAAGCATGGATCAATATTTATGAAACTCGAAAATATAGAGAGAAAGCTTCCCCTAAATGTCTGCATACAAGTGTATATAATGAGGACTTATGCACATATTCATTTTGAACTAATCGAGGAGTTCAATCTATATTTTGGATCTAAGGGATGCATTAGCATATGAGAAGGTGATTTTGAATGCATACCTCTTGATTTTACCTTTTCATCCAAATGAGACTAAACTATAGTATACTTAGACAAATATATTAGTGTCATATAAACATGTCATTATCACCAACACAATATAAAAGTATTTGTCATTAATACCAAAACCAACTTAATCGAAGCTTGATCTTTCACCAGTATCGGAGGGTACAACAATGGGTCATTCTAGGGCCTAATCCTTGTCGATTGCCTGTGGGGTATGGATGGCATATCGTTGGATACTTTTTTTAATTATTATCTCTTCTGCCGCTCTCGTTTGATATATTTATTTGACCGGTCGGCCTTTTTGTTGTAAACTTGATATATATCGCATATGTATGACCCCTTTGTTGCAAATTAAATGTATGCAATGTGTATGGGTGTGATTTGAATGTTGTGGATATGTGTACTAGTCATTGATCAGAGGACTAACATGGCACACACATGAGGATTATGAGTATTCAATGCTGAGGTCTACAGCATTGGTATCAGAGCTATACTAACTGTAGGTTACATCTTGAATAGAATGACCGTCAGATTAAGGATCTAATTTTCAAATACAACTAATTTAAATCATAAGAATAGTTGTGAAAAATATAGGAATTCTTACTAACCTTACCTCTCTTAGCTCACTCATCTTATCTAAATCATTCTTTTGGTTTCCTTCTCACCTTGTCTCAAAATGACCCATGTTTTAAAGAAAAATATACCTTCTGAAAATAAAAGTTTTGACAATATGTTAGTCATTAAAACAGAACATTAAAAACTAGCAAAATATTGTGGAAAATTTAAGGCAACACATTGTTGTGCCAGTTTCTTTTCCTAGCGTAATTTCTCATCTTTGCCTCTCATTTCACCTTGTAAAAATGATCACTAACCCCACCTCATTCAAAAATGTGTAGATGCCTACTTGTTGGGAGCCACAATACCAGACTAGTGCATTCGAGGAGGGCATATTGCAGCACACCCTATGGGTGATGTCACAGTGCGCTGGCTTCACTCGCGCGTTGGAATACACTATATTCAGCGTGCCCTCCAATGTGGCATCCACCGAGTACCTTATGGAGGTACTTTTCTGGGGATAGCACACTGAATATCAGCCCCTACGCTACTTAGGGTGAGGCTCGAGCGCTCTCATGTCACTCTATAATGCGACATACGTTGCCATCATTTGCCTCCATCATGACTGATATGCTGAACTAAAAAAGGGTATTTTGTAATCCAAAACTCTCAACTTGCTTCATACCTGGGGTGATGACCTCTCAAAGTAAAACAGCGCAACCACAAGGTATAATGGGTGTCACCTAATCAATTAATTTGCATTAATCCAGCACTGGTTGCACCATCCAGGGAAACAAGGACAAGAGTGCCACAGATAGAGGCCTTGATGTGTGGCACAAGAGGGGGCTTCAAAAGCGGGTGGATAGAACCTTGTAGTGGTGAAAACCTTAGCGGTATAGCCACATTGGAAAGATGCATTGTAAAGGCCTTGTGATTGTATTCTTGATCTACATGCCTAAGGAAGCATGTGGAATATAATAAGTTGTACATCTCTTATGAGTAAAGTGTGTGACCACTGCAAAGTGAAAACTATTTGAACAGTTACGCCCACGGTCATAGGCAGGCATGGGAATTTACTCAAGTTAGTGTCTATTTTGTGAAAACCATTTGTGGATGGGAAGAAAATAAAAAAATGGTGGATAGCACCATGGTTTGGTTTTTCCTGGGTGGATAGAACTCGGTGAGTATAATTGATGGATAGAACCCTAATAACAAAACAACATATGGTGGATAGAACTATGTAACATTTGGATAAAAAATGCACTACTATTATTACTGCATACTTTCACACACTCTTTACAAACATGTTTTTAGTTAAAATGCTAAGTCTAAACATTTCTACGTAATATAATTCAACTTTGGCAATTCACAAATAAAATAACCTAAATCTTTCTTTGCTAAGCCTTGCATCTATAATATTGCATTGTATGTGTTGGCTTATGGAGCACGGTAGTTTGTGCTCACTCTCGCTCTCACTAAAATAACTCAGAGCCTTTGGATCAAGACCCATACGCCTACTACGCCACGTCTGGACCAGACGGAGAAGAAAATGGCAGAGTCTAGGATGTTCTCTAGTAGTCTCTAGTCCCTACCACTGCTAGGTAGACTTTAATGGTGATTGTGTGCATATCTATTATCCAAGCCTAGGATAGTAGCTTGGTGTACATGTTTTACCCAGTCGCTTGCCTATGGTATGATGCAGGCCTCATCTTTGCTTCTGCTTCCGCTTTTGGTTATCTATATTGTAACATTTGGCCTAATCTACTTGTTGTGTAAAACTCTATCATGTATGGGTTATTTAAACTTGTTATGTAATATAAATATTTGGTATGATTTAATATGGTGTTTCACTACTAGAAACATAAGCTATGCTAAATGCCTCATCATAGATGGTTCATGGGGAACCGTCAATGTTATAATTATCACAGACGATTTTACAAGCGTGACTGTCTACCATCTGTGATATGTAAATATCACAAATGATTCTTGTTAATAACCATCTGTGATAGTTCATAGACAGTTATTAACAAAAATCATCTGTGATAATTACGGACATCACAAATAGTTTTTAATTAGAACTGTCTGTGATAGTTCACAGATGGCTATTAATATGAACTGTCTGTGGTAATTATGTGTCACAGACGGTTTGTGGTTGAAAATGTCTATGATATGTTAGTGTTTTGTCTCCCCAATGCGTGTGTCTCTTCGATCGTTTCGACTCCCCGATGCGTCTCTTCGTCCCACGTGCTGAATTTATTCCTTGTATAAAAATGATCATCCTCCATGCATCGAAGATGAATCCCCACATCGTTGGTCTACTCTCAAGAACAATTAAATAGCTCCAGGCTCTTCCTTGTTGCTGCATAGATGGCTTACCTGGCCATCATGTACAAGCACCTCGTCAGTCGTACGCTGGCGGATACTGCAGAAGGACACTGTGCCAACAGTGTGCTCCCTCCTATGCTCGAGGATTTGCTGGAGAAGGTGATGGCCACCTTCCGCCGTCTTGACATCCTCCTGTGCCGTGTCTTCCGATTGGTCTCCCACTTCCGACGAGCAAACCTTGCCATCGATGTGGTCCTCCACAATAATGTTGCATGTCTCCAGGAGGCTTGCCGTTGCTTGGTCTGCTTAGTCGAGGAGGCAGACGACCAAGTCAACCTTGCTGAGACCTCTTAAGAGAGTCTGTGGGCTCAATTTGACTTGATTCATCAGTCAGAGGGTTTTCGGGAGACACTTGAACTAGCACGTCAGTGGGTGGACGCATTTCGGGCTTCGTTCACTGATGAACCCGAACCGTCCGATGCTGACCACGTCGTCTACAAAGTTTTGAAGAGGAAGATAGCATGCTACCTCTGCCACTAGAAAAACTTCGAAGCAGTTAGCTTTTTACTTTTTTTAATCTTTGTAAGAAGTGACTAGCCACGCTATTTGGCCATATGTAAATACAAAAATCAAAAAAACCGATTGAATTTGTATTTACTGTCTTCTATATATGTAAACGGTCTTGGCATAAAGACATGACGGCATTACTGACCGGTAAAAATAGATAATTAATACATATTTACTCCTGAGGCATTACTGAATTTGTATTTACATATATGAGAATGTGTCATATATATATATATATATATGAATTTGCATTTATGTATATGAGAATGCATCTAGAATCATTTTTTATCACAGACGGTTCTACTCTAGAACCATTTGTGATGTGTGTTCAAAGACGGTTATTAATACGAACCGTCTGTGATAATTAGACAGTTCGTATTAATAACCATCTATAAAGTTTCCCATTATCACATACGGTTCTTGTTACGAACCGTCTGTGATAATTTAGAGACTATGTTGAATGAGAATCTTCTATGGTAATTATGTATCACAAATGATTCGTGGTTGGACGTGTCTGTGATACACTACATTATTAAATACCTAGCCTGCATAATCCCGACAGATCTATCTTCATTGTGCTGCATTGAAAGAGGTGGCCGGCATTGGAGAGTTTTGTGAAAGCATACCGCTTGTAGATCTATTTGTTCTTAGTGATTTGAGGTTAGTATTTGCTTTTAATTATATGCTTTGTAATAAAGAGAGATGATAGCTAGGTTTAGATCTAGCTTAGTAGTTTGCTTCAATTTAAGAATGGGTCATTACTCCTGGTTTACTTCAATATATTCTTGTTTGATATGTATATATATTGCTTTATGAATAGTACGTAGCTAGCTACTTTAGATGGACAATTTATTAAGGTGGATGACAATTATGTGTAACTATTAGACTATCTAGCTATAGTAGTATTAATCTAATTTGACACTAATTTGTTACATGCATAGCGTAGATGGATTGAAGTTGAATGTATGTTAGAACCGTTTAAGTGAAGAGTACAATAATGGCGTATTTTCTTTTAGAAGAGCAGTCGAGCAATATATGTTGAAGAAAGAGATGGAATATATGTACTGTCCATATATGAATTGTGATAATCTGAAGATGTTTACCAACTCAGTGCAGATCGAAACTTACTTGATTCGAAGGGGTTTCAAAAAGGGGTATACATGTTGGACCAGTCATGGTAAAGAGAAGATTATACAGAAAGGTAGTTGTGACATCGTCGAGGGAGACAACGATATGCCAATTGTGGATTGTGCTTTCGATGAGGATAGGTCATACGATGACAAACTGGATCAAATGCTAAGCGATGCCGAAGGGAATTATAGTGAGAAAGAGTTTGGTAAATTTGAGGGCTTGATGGAGGACTCAAAGAAACATTTGTTCCCAAGCCCAATCAAATAAGATTAAGGCGCCTTTTGGGCCCTAAAAGTACTACCTCAGAATGTCGTTGGTCCCTGACTCACAATTACCTAGACTTGGACTGGTTTGCAAGAGTTTGTATGCCTGGCACATGCAGAGATCCAACAGGAAGCCAAATGGGTAAAGTGGATTTACCGTGTGATACACGAAGGTGTATTTCCTCCATAACTCGGACTACTTTGTCATGACCTTCAAAGATTTATTTGGATTATTCAACCTCGACGCCATCAATGCATCACTTCTACGATGTTGGACACTATAAGTGTATTATACAATCAAGTTTTACATTCACGTAATACCGATAAATATCATAACTCATTGCTTATGTATAGATCCATGATTCAACAAGCCCACCAACGGCGAGAATCGGTAGGTTTCCTCGACCAAACTTGGTCTCTGAGCAAAGCATCAACGAAAACGCATCGTACATCCAAACTACATAACGATGGGGTTGCTTGCTCAGAATGATAAGAACTACATTCTGTCACCCTACAACCAAGGATAAGTGTTTCACTAATTACTATACAAGTTTCATTTGTACTTTATACGTACAAGAACTTAGGTTTAATCACTATGACAACATACATGACTAGGTTTCATTGGATTCTAATTGTGGTTGTACCAAAGTGGACTAAGATAATATACCTTGATTTCCTACTTAGGAATAACCACGATTTCATCTGTGCATAACAAACAATTGACATGTAAACTCATTTCCTCTATACATACTTTATTGTAGTCTTTCCTTCGTTTGCAATGGCTGAGACTAACTTTTTGGAATCACGTAGGTTATTCAACACTTACGTTACTCAAGGAGGGAGACACAAGAATTCCACCGTCACACTGCGACACAAAACACAATTTTCGATACCGGCTACAACACAACAATCATATATCACACTTCAAAATAATACCTCTAGAACTGACAATACCTATGTATATAATTCTATTTTTACAGTTCCATCAGTAGGTACAGGATAACATATGTGGATTCTACGTTTTCGCCATATGCAGGAAATCATGAATACTAAGATGAATGATGCAGAGATTTGTCAACATACCAATAATTATTTTGTGATTATCAATCTATATATATGCTAATGACTTTACTACTCCTAGTGACAGGGCGTGAAAATCGACTCAAGTGCATTTGATCTTGACAAACTCACCGAAGTTCGAGGAAAGCTCTATGAATTCTTGATGGTGGAGGTCATTCTCTTGATGGAAGAGTTCAACCCTGTCGATGATAATTAGATGTTCAAACATTTGAGTCAATTATAATTTATTCAATTGTGCTTAATCAAATAATTCATTTAATTGTACTCCATTCAGTTGTTTAATTCATTTATGAGATCTGTGTAACGATTATTGTGCTATATGTGTGATCAGCTTGTTTTCAGAGGGTATGACTAGCATTTTCTGAGGTTAGCCGAAAAACAGAAAATAATTTAGCTATACAAATAGCTATCACAGACAGTTTGTAACACCAACGTATGTGATATGTAAGATATCACAGATGGTTATTGGTATCAGTCGTCTATGATATATAAGATATCACAGAAGACTATGTTTAAGAACCGTCTGTGATATAGTTTTTAGTTTTAGTCGTCTGTGACATATCATATATAACAGACGACTATATTTAGAAACCATCTGTGATATATAACATATCACAGATGATTTTTGGTATTAATCATCTGTAATATGTTAGATATCACAGACGGCTATGTTTAAGAATTGTCTGTGATATCTGACATATCACAGGCTGTTTTTTAGAGCCATTTGTGTTGTAATTTATCATATATGATTTGAGAGCCATCTGTGATCACCGCCTGTTATCACAGACGATTTTTTAGAGCCGTTTATGTTGTAACTTATCACATAGGTTTGAGAGTCATCTATAATAACCGTCTGTTATCTTAGACATATAAATTCAGATCATTCAAAAACTGTCCGACGCTTACATTCAAATGGAGTAGGAAGCTAGCTAACTGCAGATGCAGTGACCAATCTGCCACTGTTCAAACTGTCAATTAAAGTTGGACCGTTCAACCATATCACTGGTTAATTTGGTCTCTTCTCAGATTATTCAAAAAAGAAAAGAAAAAAATCAACTAAACAGCTGCACGTCTGAAAAAAAAAAAGAAATCAACTAAACAGCTGCAAGTCTCATTCCTACACTCTGACATTGATCGTGTGCTCCGACGCCGACGACGCCGCGTCCACCGTCATGGTGTGGATGGTGGCCGTCTCCAGCGACGGGTGCCTCACAGTGAAGTTGTACTCTCCGTGCACGAGGTCGAGCTCGACCACGCCGTTCGCGTCCGTGGTGGCGGCCGTTTTGTGCGTCTTCCACTCGCCGATGAGCTTGTCGACGAGGTTGCCGACGGGGAGGTTCTTGAAGTTGTTGTCCGTCAGGCACATCACGTAGCAGCCTTTGGAGTGCCACGCTGCCCACATCACTATGCCGTTCACGGCCGGGTGTCCGTATCCTTCCCTCAGCACCTGCTCCAAGTACTTCACCTGCAGGTGGGTAGATATATAGTTTTTAGAGCAGAATGTTAGATCGCTACTAGTACGTAGCAACTAGAACTTAAACGAGATCGATAAGCGAGATAAGATGTATAGTTTGCTGCACCATATGTATCAGCTTAATTACCTGGTTGGGGCCTTTGACGACATCGACCTCGGTGAGCCACATGGGCAACTTAAGCTGGGCGAGCGTGTCTAACGCGGCCCTCATGTAGGGGATGTTGGGCGTGGAGAAGTGGCTCTCGAGGCCGACGCCAAGCTTGAGGCCGCCGTTGCCGGGGTAGCCGCGTATCTGCTTCATCTTGGCGACGTACTTGCTAGGCTGTGCGTTCGGGTCCATGGGCTGCTCCAGCACGTTGAACTCGTTCATGAACAGGATCGCGTTCTGGTCGATCTGCCCGACCTGCTGGTAGATCTGGGGCGACGCGTTGGGGCCGAGCTTGCTCTCGAAGAAGTTGAAGTGGAGGTTCTCGTTCACCACGTCCCAGTGGATCACCTTGCCGGCGTACCGCGACACGACGGACTTGAGCCGCTTCTGCATCGCCGCCTTCAGCTGGTTCAGGTTCAACGGCTTCACCCACCTAATCTGCGAGTTCTGGTCGTCCCAGAACACATTGTGCCCCCGCACCTTTTGAAACAATAAGCAAAAATATAAGTACCTTCGTAAGTACCTTCGAAAAAGATGTTCACAGGGTAAGATGGCGAACCTTGATTCCGTACTTCTGGGCGAGGCGCAGCATGGCATCCGGGATGCGGTAGTCCTCCTGGTTCTGGTTCCACTCGGTGCTGTACCACTTCATCTCGTTCTCGAAGGTGGCCACGGTGAACCGCGACGCGAACCACTTCTCGTAGGCCGGGATGTTGAGGATCTCACTGGTCATCGTGTTGCCGAACGGGAACCCGGCCCGGAGGAGCTCGATGGTCACGTTGGCGTTCGCCATCGGCTTGCCGTCGGCGCCCCTCGCGACGACCCTGACAGTGCTCCTCCGGACCTTGTCGGCGGAAAGACGGCTGTGGGCGTCCCACTCGTCGAAGGAGAAGGGCTGCAGGGAGACGCTGTCCACCCAGATGTCCACAGGGGCGTCGCTCTGCACATGTAATACATATATATACAGCAGCAAACATGTAAGCAACGATGGGCATATAAGGTGAAAGTATATACGAATATGGTGAAATTTTCGATTATCACTGAACTACGAATATGGTGAAATTTTCGATTATCACTGAACTAATCGGAATATGGTGAAAATACGAATATGGTGAAATTTTGAAATTTTGAAATCAAGGAAAGCCTGTGACTATGAGAATGGGCATCGGTTGTTCAAAGTTGAAGAGGCAAGGAGAGATCGCTAGCTTCCGGTTTTTAAGAGTTCCTTTACAAAACCAACAGGCTTTTGGGAGAATGGACGGAGTGCCTAATATTTGGCCGAACTCAAGTTTGATCTGAGTCGGTTTGTACCACGTTATTTTCTTTTAGAAGTTGTGTGCGTTGTGTTTAGTGGTGGGACTGAAGGTCTGAAGCCCTTAAGGGGTTGATCCTAAGTTTCATAGTAGCCTTAGGCCTTGGTGTATTCGGCTATACAGCCAAGAGTACCACCCTATGTGTCTGAGATTAGTTTTTTTACCGTGGTTTATGGTTTTTTGCTGTAGCTTATGACTTTTATGATGCTTATAAGAGATTACAGAGTAACAAATTCACGTACGGTTTTTACCGATATAAATGAAGTCACTATATATATACTAAAATTAACTAGTAGATTCTGTTTTGAAAAGACACTTGTTTAAAAATTAATTACTGTAGAAAAATCAAAAGTTGAAAACCAGAAACTATAAAAAAACAGGCCGCCTTGAGCTGAGAAAACAGAAAATGCCCAGTTGGGCATTTATCGTGTGTTGCTTGTTCCTGTGAATTCCGATCGGAAACTGCACATTCTCATCGTGTACTCGCTGTGTTGTTTCCTCGCTGGATCGCGAGATCCTCTTATCCTAGGTTGTGCGTTGAGACACGCAGTTGGGGGCATCTATCTTAGTGGAGTTCGGCTTAGTTGCAGTTCGGGAGGGTATGGTGAAAGATCGGATCATCGTACACGCATCCACTAGTTTTACTAGTTTGGTTGCATCATTAGAATTTCAGAAAATTCTGAAACAAATTACCACATATAGCGGAGGATACGTTCAACTGTTTCAGTAAAAAAAAAATGTGTTTTTCGTATTTAGCAAATGAGATCAGAGTTTGATCTTAACAGATCAGAGTTTGATCTTAAAATTTTATGGAGATGTAGAACATATACTCCAATATATATGATAATTTTTTAGAATATTCTGTGAAACTTCTAGATACAGTGAACATCGAATTTCACCGTATTTGTATTTTCACCTCATATGTCGCGGGATGACAGATCAAAATGTGAGCATGTATTGCGTCGTTGTATGTATGTACGTTACCTCAAAGAAGATCTCTCCTGGTCCGGAAGAGTAGGCAGTCATGCCGCCCTTCAGCATGCTCCAGCAGCCGGACTGGACGGCGACGGCGCCGGCGGTGATGTTCTCGCCGTTGGGCATCTTCACAACTGCCTTCACGTTGCCCGTGCCGGCCGACACCTGCAGCCACGCTGCACACGCGCGCGACACAAAACAACCGATGAGTATAATACTCTGCATGCATGCATGCAATTAAGCTATCCGGCCGGTATCGTTGTACATACCGGAGAGGGAGTAGTGGGTGTCGCCTTGCATCTGGATCCTCTGGTACACGCTGTGGGAGGGCGCGCCGTTGCCGTTGCCGGAGAGAAAGCTGCCCGCGCCTTGCACCACGGCGAACTTGTTGCCGGACGGCGAGCTGCTCACCCCGGCCTTGATGTTGCGGTACGTCGACCAGCCCATCAGGCCGCTGTTGAACTCGCCGTTCTGGATGATGCCGCCGTTGTACAAAGGCCTCATCGGGTCGCGAAGGCACTGGAGATCGAGTGGGGGAAGGAAGAAGAAGATACGTTTATATTTGATCATTTCAACAGTACAATGTAATATGGGTGCTTATTCTGCTGGGTAATAATACAGATCTCACATATAATTGGCCCCATTATATTTGACAGTTTCTTTTCGTAGAGACGTTTAAATTAACAAAACAGAAGAGAGTGATTTGAATTTTGGTTGTGCAAAATCGGATTGTAAACAGCTCAAATCAACTTAAGCTAATTAAACGACTCGACCTTGCACCAAATTCAACAATTCAGGGCTTATAGTGAAAATGTACTGTCTGTGGTTTATAAAAGAATGAGTTTTACGTCTGTTCTCCTCCAACCGTCTTATTCTTTTTATTTCTTACCATTCTCTACTTTTCAACCGATCAAAGCAATCCTCCATACATAATTCTCTATACATATAATAAATTTCATTGCAACGTACGGACACATAACTAGTACTGTTTTAAATTATACTAGGATTAAGTTCAAATTTAAAAACATCTAATTAACAATTTCATATATATCTCCTGTGCAAGTTGAGATTGATATTATAGATCTGTTTTAAAAAATTATTCTGTTTGAAAGCTAGTTATTATATTACAAATCAAAAGTGAACGGGGCGATGAAAAGAAACAAAGCCACTTGCCTCAAGGCTTGCTGTATGATCATATTCTACAGACTCGACCATCCACCCTGCAATATCAAGGACGAACATACGTCAGCATGTTATTCGTGCACACATATATATATATATATATATATATATATATATATATATATATATATATATACACGTATCACAACATCAGATATGCATTCAATATATCTAGATGAAACTATGGGGGATAAAAAAACAAAAAAAACTACACATTTTCTTTGGCATTGGAAATACACAATTCAGTCAGAAATCAACTATGTACACGTCTACAACCAACATAAATGAACCAACAGTTTAAAAAAATAAATCAACTAAGTAACCTTGAAAGAGTGAAATCCATAACAAAGAGAGCACCAGTTTCTCCATGAAAACCCTCATTGTGTCTCTCAGTTACTACTAATGAGATGATCCATTTAATTGGAGAAGCGAATATATATAGGCTTGAAGGGTACGTTAGTGCTCGGAAAAAATGGTTTATTTGTTATTTTTCCTTTGAATCGGTCGTACTCAGCGAGAGAAACGGTGTATAGCATGAGAGTTCCCAAATGTGTGGACGCGCAGTTGAGCCGTGCTATTTATAGGTTAGTTCTCCATATCTCCTGCAAATGGAAAATGGATTATTCACCATATCTCATCGCATGGAAATGTTATACAATCGTAGCTCATCCGGATGGAATGTAGAGCTCCAAAGTTGTAGGACCCAAAGGTAATAGAGGGAATAAATGGTACCTCAAAATTTTCTCCTGAGTATTCACCAATTCATCACTCTAATAACTACAAAGTTATAAAAATTAGGATAAAAAGTCAACGCAAAACCTAGCTAAACAAAGTGCTGAAAATTGAATAAAAGATCAGCAAAATCGAAAGCACCGCTTCAGAACTGCGGTATTACCGCTTGCTACAGTAACCACGGTAGTACCGCTATAGTACTTGTGGTACTACCGCTACTATAGGAAAATCAGGGTGAATAGTTTTTTAGCATGATTTCAAAAACCAAAATCAATAAAACTTTTGAACCATAGATCCAATGACATAAAAATTTGCAAGGATTTTCTCTAGGATATCAAGAACCTATTTCAACAAACGATCGTGAAAATCATGGCTAAAGTTGAGATATTTTTCAGTTTAAAGGAAGGTTGCATCGAAACCGAGAAAAAACCAAAAACGGTGGATACAACTTGCTCGTGGATAGATGATGATCAAGATGGCTCTAGATGTATTTTCACATATCACAGCAAGCTAGAACACCGAAAACAACCAAATCAAGTTTTTTTGATAAACTTGCTATCAAAGTGTCTAAATGATAGGAAATTGATCTCATGAGGTTATCACATCCTTGACACTGCAAGATCAAGAAGAGGGAAGAGGAGAGATCAAAACTAACAAAATCAAGAACAAATCAATCAAAACATGAAGGATTCATGGAGATGATCAAAGATTGATGTATTGTTTACTTAAGAAGATAAGTTTTACAGCCAGTACACTTTGGAGGATAGAGAGCACACAACGTACTCAACTCTCAAACCCAAACCCTAAACATAAGAGTATAAGAGAGATGGATTAGATGGTTAATTCAAGTCTCCATCCTAATCCCATTATATAGATGGGCTAACCAGCCACACCTAGCTCTTAGTAGATACTATCCACTTAGCACAATGAGAAAGACCCGATAACCCCCCACACACATGGGTGTTACTCTCACATGTTTATTTATGCATGCTTTTCAAAACGCATAAGTCAGAATCCGCTAAGTCCTTAGTCTTGATCCATCTTGATCAAATCAGCTTCTTCTTGACCTAAATCGCTCTCCAAGTGTCACTCATGCGCTGCGGTTTTGATCTAAGGTAGATTCTCGTATTTTAACCAAACTACCAAAATACCTTTTTTGACCGGGTCATCTCCTTCCAATGCAAGCAATCGTCATACTTGCCACGTGTAGGTTCACCATTGGCCTGCCATACGTCGGTAAGTCTCTCCCGCTTCGGTTCCACCAGACCACGCCTTACTTGGACCAACCAAGCCACATGGTGCCAACCCACCGTTCGAACTCGCTTTCAATATTTTTCGCCTTTCTCGTGCCATGCTTGAGCTCACCATCTCACCTTGCATCCTTGATCGTTCTAGGCCTTAGCTTCTCCCTGAGCATAGCATGATCCTCATCGTCGACCATAGTGACTCCAAATGTCCCTGCACATCTATAGACAAAGAAATCATTTTCGGCACAAGTTCTTCATAACTTGACCCATGTTAGCTAAAACATGCTTCGTGCAAACTTAATGCAATGACTCAAGTCATCCCAACTCAATCCATGACTCAAAACCCAATATCCTCAATTTTCTTCCCAAAATGGTACTATCACTTTCATAAGGCTGGTACAACCGCATTGCGGTATGCCACTCCCCTGGATCGGTACTACCACACTTCGCACCTCAAAATTGGACCTCTCTGGAAATAACATGCCGCCAACTAGAAATCAGAACTACCAACCTGAAGTATGACCGGAACCCAAAACCAATACTACCGCCCTGTGGTATGACCGGAGCCCAATACTACCACCATGCGGTATGACCACACCAAAACCTGTGGAACTATCAATTTTCCTGACAAGCTCAAAAAACAGTCCATATAAGATGCTATCTTTGCAAAACCAAATAGCCACTCCGTAAATATTGTAATGGTTCATCACAACATCAATCGGGACCTTCTCACATGGTCCTTCAATCCACCCCTTATGAACCCATTAACAAGCTCTCAAAAATGCAAATAAGAGGTTGTTTTAGACATAGAAAATGAATTTTGCAAAGAGATGCTCAAAATGGTCAAAAGAAGAAAGCACAAACTTAAAATGACCATTTGAGACAGAAATGGACTGAAGCTACTGAAAATGGCAATATTTGCACAAAAGCTTCAAATCGATCGGGAAATCTCACTCAAGGTCCAAATGAAAGAACAATTATTCTATTTGAACGTGGTCATGTTGAGAAGAGATTAAAAGATCAACAAAACCATAGCAAGATAATAAAACACCAAATTAGCGAGATTTTTCATAAAATCTCCCCCTTTAACAATAGAGTCATCAAGATGCATGGAAGAAGATAGAGCATGAATGAAACAAAGTGACTGTATTTTAGTCATTTTTAGCATTAGGAGCCATGAAAATTATTCAAAGTGACTTTATAAATATTACACCAAACCATATTATGCGAAAGAACTATCAAAATTATGGTAAACCATATATAGCAAAGCGAAAACCAAATAAGCAATAATCTGAAATTAAATGGATTTTTAACATGTCAAGTCGCTCAAAATCACAGTTTCGCCGTTCATCGGTTTGTGAGACCCCAACTTTCGAGTGCTAAATCAATACATCTGCAATTCAGTTGTGATCTTCCTTGTTCTTGCTTGTGTTCTTCGATTCGTAGGCGAGGATTAGCCTTCTTGGCGAGGTCAACCGGGCTGCGCATGGTTGATAACCTGAGGAGACGTGGTGCTGTGATTGCGGGGTTTGGAACGTGTTGTTCGGAAGCCGGATCGATTTGTGTCGCGCCTCCACCAAATCGAACATATCCAGAACATGTTGGAAGATCGGGACCCCGTTCCTATCAAGTGGTAATCAGAGTTTCAGGTGTTCCTTCAGGTTCGAATTTACCCCACCTTGTTGTTTTCGGTTTCATCCTAGAGTCCAAGAAAAAGCCCTACAAAAAATTGTAGTCATAGGTTATTTCCTGTCCTAGATCTCGTTTAGCCTTTTGCACAATTTGATTACAGAGTCCGTAGTGTTGAGTTTGTGTCCTTAGTCGAGTTGTGTTGCTGGTTTAGATCGTGTTTTGTTTCGGATTGCCTTGCTTCCGCTACCTCTCATACAAACCCTAGCCGGGTTGTCTTGCTTTCGCTACCTCTCATACAAACCCTAGCCGTCAATTTTTGTTTTCCCACCCATATCCCACCCTCTGTTTGAGTCATCCATCGCGTCTCGTGATCTCCCAGCACCATCCCCCACCTTTCCCCGAGCTTCCACCCCCACTTTCCACCACTTTCCTCCACCCGATTTTCGTTTCGGCCTCCATAGCAACCATAACTCGGAGGCCCTTCTTCAAACGGCCATAACTTTCTCATACGGACTCGAAATCAGGCGATTTTTTTCAAGTTGGGTGAAATTAAATTTTGCATCCGAATCTCCCCCACTTCGTCGGGTTCGGCAAATTTATTTTGCCCAAATTTGGCCTGGAAAGTTCAGTACTCGAGCTCTGAAATTTCATCACCGAATCTTTAGCACATTCATCATTTTCTGTAGGCCACACCTTACATCAGATTGAGGTGAAACTTTGTGTGATTCCTATTTCTATGCTCTGCTTTGCGAAAAAAATACAAAATAAATAAAATAAAAAAAAGAAAATCTAGGCACTGGATAGTGTTGAAAAGTTATTCGTGGCCAAAAACCGTGATGAGCACGCTTTAGGTGATGAGCTTCATTTGTTTTGTGCTTATACTAAATTAAGTTTCTCATTGCCTGGCCATCCTTATTGCTGTCTTTGCTTTACTATTCTGTTCTTGACTCCTTATTCTTCATATCATACCTGTTATAGGACACATTTAGACCAGCAACTAGGACCAGTGCTTTGGACATTTATTCAGCATTACTATCTGTTATTGCTTTGTGTTCCACTAATATATTTGGCCTCCCAAGCTCCATATACCTACTTCCGGATAGCACAGTTTTGACCCTTGCAATTGCCGGATCACACTCTCCAGGTATCCTTTGCCTTGCTTTGGTAAGAACACTTGTAAGAGCTTGGTAAATCACTTCCTTTGCGGGTTCCCACTGCCCTTCCTTTGTAGTTGATAGGGATAATCCTTTTGTTTTCCCTGTGTTTCCACTAACCATGGCAGGAGACAAAGAGGACGGGACACCGGCCGATTTCAATGAGTGTGTTAGTTGCGGCCAGCTACAAGCTGCGCTCGACAAACAAAATGCTTCACTCACTGATCTCGGCGCGAGATTGGACACCATCGTCGCCGCCATTGCCCAGTTGAACACCACGGAAGGCATTGAGCGGGTGGAGCGGCGGATGGCTGACCTCACTGGTCAGATGGACACATTGGAGGCACGCCTGCCACCTATCAATGACGGCCATCATCATGATGAAGCCACAGTGTATGATACAGATGGCAACATTGATCGGCGGGCGACACAAGATGCACGACTACGTCGGCGTCTTCAGCAAAACCGACATGGTACGGGAGGTAATAACCAAAACCGTCATGGTAACGACGACCCTTTTGCTAAAGTCAAGTTTACCATTCCATCTTTTTTTTGGTCTTTATGATGCTGAAATATATCTTGATTGGGAGATGACGGTAGAGCAGAAGTTTAATTCTCACTTAGTTCCTGAGCAACATAGAGTTAGACAAGCTACTAGTGAGTTTAAGGACTTTGCTATTATCTAGTGGAATGAACTAAGTACCATGCGCTTACAACCTGATACATGGGAGCGGTTAAAAGAAGCTATGCGTAATAGTTTTGTTCCTCCCTCATATAAACTTGATTTGAGAAAAAAAAATTGCACCGCTTAGAACAAGGTGATAGTTCTGTTCAAGACTATTATGCTGAGCTTCAAAAGGGTATGGTGTGTTGTGGGGATGTTGAGGACACGGAGGATAAGATTTGTCGTTTCTACGGGGGTTACGGCGTGAAATTCAGGACATTGTTGATTATAAAGAATTTACTCATCACAACCGCTTGTTCCACCTTGCTATGCTTGCAGAAAAAGAATTGCAGGGACGCACAGAATCAGCTAAGGCACGCACCGGACGACCCCTCTACAGGCCCGCAAACGACTACATCGACGGGACTGCCCAAGTCTTCTTCGAGTTTTCGTTCTCCTCCACCACCTGTCAACAAGATGGCAGCAGCGCCACCGAAGCCACCTTCCACAACACGCCTTGCAGATTTTACAAAAAATTCTTTGCAGGGTCCAGCCAAGAGTTCTTCTTCCGTGGCATCAACAGGCCGCTCCTCCGGCATTCAGTGCCACCGCTGCCATGGGCTTGGTCATGTGCAGAAGAATTGCCCTAGCCAATGGGCATACATCGCCACAGAAGATGGAGGCTACATCAGCACTTCGGATGTCAAGGAGGATGATGATGTTGTTGCTGCTGCCTCGGATGACAATGGCGGTGGTGATGACGACCTGGTCCTTGGTGGGGCGTCCACAGCGACGCTACGGAGCATCATTGTGCAGCGAGTCCTCAGCACGCAGGTACAACAACCCGATAAACTTCAATGCCATAATTTGTTTCAGACCTTCTTTGCAATCAAGAACCAGCGTGCACGTATCATCATTGATGGAGGAAGTTGCAACAACTTGGTGAGTTCTGATTTGGTCAAGAAGCTTGGCTTGACCACGAGACCGCATCCACATCCATACCATATTCAGTGGTTAAAATGACTCTGGAAAAGCTAAGGTAACGCAAACATGCCGAATCCATTTTTCCATTGGTGGTTATGCTGATCATGTTGATTGTGATGTGGTTCCCATGCAAGCATGCTCTCTTTTATTGGGTCGACCTTGAGAATTTGATAATGATGCTTTACACCATGGTAGTAGTAACACATACACTTTTATGCATAAGGGAAAGAAAGTTATTTTACTACCTTTGACCCCAGCTGAGATTATAGAGGCCGATAGGGCGAGAGTCTCGCTAATGATCCAAAGGAACATGATAAATCTGAAAAACAGCAAGTAATCCATTTGAAAAATTCTGTTATGCTTGCCACAAAATCAGACCTTGCTGCAATTGATGATGTTAATGATACATGCCATGCTTTTGTGTGCAAAGATGCTTTATTTTCTCTTGATAATATGCCTTGCACTTTGCCTCGCTCCCGTCACTAACCTTTGCGGGAGTTTAGAGATGTTTTCCGATGAGATACCTCCAAGACTTCCACCCATTCGAGGGATTGAGCACCAGATTGATTTGATCCACGAGCGAGTTTGCCAAACCGCGGCGCATGTAACCAATCTCAAGAGACTAAGGAGATTCAGCAACAAGTCCAAGACCTTTTGGACCGTGGGTACGTACGTGAGAGCCTTAGTCCTTGTGTTGTTCCTGTTCTTTTGGTTCCCAAAAAAGATGGTTCTTGGCGTATGTGTATAGATTGTAGAGCTATTAACAACATTACTATAAGGTATCGTCATCCTATTCCCAGGCTAGACGACATGCTTGATGAGTTGTGCGGTGCTATAATTTTCACAAAGATTGACTTGCGTAGTGGATACCACCAAATAAGGATGAAATTTGGCGATGAATGGAAAACTGCTTTTAAAACTAAGTTCGGCTTGTATGAGTGGTTAGTCATGCCTTTTGGTTTAACTAATGCACCTAGCACTTTCATGAGATTAATGAACGAGGTTTTACGTCCTTTCATTGGCAAATTTATGGTCGTTTACTTTGATGATATCTTGATTTATAGCAAGTCCATGGACGAACATTCGACTCACTTACGTGCTGTTTTTAATGCTTTGAGAGATGCACGTTTGTTTGGTAACCTTGAGAAGTGCACCTTTTGCACGGATCGAGTCTCTTTTCTTGGCTATGTTGTGACTCCACAGGGAGTTGAGGTTGATAGAGCCAAGGTGGAGGCGATATGGAGTTGGCCCACGCCTACGACAGTCTCCCAAGTGCGGAGTTTTCTTGGCCTTGCAGGATTTTATCACCGCTTTGTCAAGGAATTCAACACCATTGCGACACCGTTGATTGAGTTGAAAAAGAAGGGAGTTGTGTTCCATTGGGGGCCATCACAAGAGGAGTCCTTTAATCTTTTGAAGGACAAGCTTACACACGCACCATTGCTCCAACTTCCGGATTTTGGTAAGACTTTTGAGCTGGAATGTGATGCTAGCGGAATTGGTATTGGTGGTGTTTTGATGCAAGAAGGCAAACTTGTTGCCTACTTTAGCGAAAAATTGAATGGTCATGTTCTTAATTATTCCACGTATGATAATGTAACACCCCAGGATCCACAATACCCTGGGATGCTACTAAAACTGCTCTACAACTAGCCAATTTACAAGATAAATTAAACTGGCAACATTTAATTAACAGGATAATCTAGGCGGAAGCATAATCAACTAGTAAATAACAGAATATTGAGAACAATTTAATATTCATAATCAACTTAACAATAATAACCAAAGAAACAATTCCATGTTCAACATTAATAAGGAGAAACATTCATCAATATGATAATTAAGCAAAGAACTAGAATTCTTTCTACTCTATTTCAGCATTAAGATTATCATCCAAGTGCATCTGTGCGGTGCCACTCTACCCTTCCCAATGCATGCTCAAGGTCCACCTGTAGGGAGGGAGAAGCAAGGGTGAGATAAAAATCTCAGCAAGCAAACAGTTTAACAAGTTATTCAAACTACAAACAATTATACATCATCATTTATAATTCCATACAACTACAACCATAATTCATGTCCATAATTATACGGCAATATACGATGCTGTACCGGTACGGTCGCGGCTAAGTGCGGCGATATCCACATATGCAAATGACATGATATGACATGAATGATATGATAATTCATTAATCATATTAATTCATCCACAAGGAGTATTTTCATGCTCTCAACATCTCTACATCCACCACATTATATCAATAAGCAAGAATTCCACATGTCTACTAGCATAATATCAACATATCAATGTTTGCTATCATCTCCACAATTAAAATATCATGCAATCACGGCATCATGTATTAAATTAAGATAATAATGTAAATTGCAAGTAGAAGAAATAACAAGTTAAACGGTAGCAACCACCGCTACGTTTACTTGCCTCAATCTGACGAAGCGAAGATCAACAAAATCAAGAGCGCTCAGGGACAAGACCACCTGTCCATAAGAACTCTCAGCACACAACCACAGCATACAAGCATGACATAAATATATAAAACATCGCTAGAAACCCGAACCCGTATAATCTCCTCTCCGCTCAACCATTCAACAATTACCCTCTGCAGCAGCGCTACTTCACAATTTTTTATCTTTAAAAATATAAATCGAAATACAACAAATGATACCTCTCTGGATTCATGACTTAAAAACCTACAATTTTCTTGTATAACTCCTATTTTTATTCGGATCACAACTAGATATAATTTAATGCCCAAAACGGAGGAAGAACTCTGTTCTGGCAGTTTGGACAGCAGTACTCAAACGCATGCCAACAACAGCATAAAGGTCTAACAATTATGAAATTTATACAGAAGCTATATCTCTAAATTATCCAGAATTTTCTCAATTATGGACATGTCAAGAAAATTCGTTTACTATTTTTAATCTCCGGATTACCGCCGGACTGTACCAATCTGTCCGCCTGACGGACAGCGGTATTGCCGTCTCCGTATCTCCCAGCTCCCATTGTAGAAAAATTTAGAAAACATATAACAGATACATATGGAAGTTATCTACAACTTTTCTTTTAGAAAGACCCGTAGAAATATTAGTTTACTATTCTAAATCTCCGGATTACAGCCGGACTGTACCAATCTATCCGCCTGACGGACAGCGGTATTTCCGTCTCCGTATCTCTCAGATACCATGGTATAAAAATTTGGAAAAAAATAAATGAGATACATATGGAAGTTCTATACAACGTTCCTTTTGGGAAGACCCGCAGAAAAATTCTTTTACTATTTTAAATCTCCGGATTACCTCCGGACTGTACCAATCTGTCTGCCTGACGGACAGCGGTATTGCCGACTCCGTATCTCCCAGATCCCACGGTAGAACAATTTGAAACAAATACAGAAGATACATCTGGTTGTCCTCTACAACTTTCCTTTTGGTAAAACCTGCAGAAAAATTCGTTTTCTAGATCAAAACTGCGCGACAAGCCGCGCGGCGCGAATTGATCTAATAGCAGTCAGCGTCTAATCTCTAATCGGACATTTGATCTATTATCTACCAACAAATTTCGTGCCAAGAACCTTAATTAATCCATAAAACAGAGGATTTGGGATGAGAAAAAATTACCTAGGTGAAGATTTTCCCCAAAATTTTCCTCTTCTTCTTCTTCTTCTTCTTCTTCTTCTTTCTCCTCTTCTTCTCCTTCCTTCTTCTCCTTCTCCTTCTTCTCCTTCTCCTCCAATGGCGGCGGCTCTAGGGCAGCAAAAAGGGGAGGGGAGGCGCCCAAGGGGCTGGGGCGGCCAAAGGGTGGGGAGGGTGGGAGGCCAAGGAGGGTTTTATAAAGGGATGTTAGGGTTTGGGAGGGGTACGGGCCCCTATTTGGGCTTGCTGGCCCAAAGCGGCTGGCCCACCCCTCCGGACAGCCCAAAACATCTAAATTAAATATTTTAATTTATTTAATTTATTTTACAAAGTTCTACAATTCATATCTTTCCCTTCCCGCAATTTACCGAAAAACCGGCGACTCCGCGGTTGTTTTAAAAACTTACGCCGTAACGACGTTTGGGATATTACAGATAAAGAATTGTATGCTCTTGTTCGTTCTTTAGAGACGTGGCAACACTATTTATGGCCTAAAGAATTTGTCATTCGTTCCGATCATGAATCACTTAAGCATATTCGTAGTCAAACCAATTTGAATCGTAGACATGCTAAGTGGGTTGAATTTATTGAATCTTTTCCTTGTGTCATTAAACACAAGAAAGGGAAGGATAATGTGATTGCTGATGCTTTGTCTCGACGCTATATCATATTGTCTCAACTTGATTGACGCATTTTTGGTCTTGAAACTATTAAATGACAATATGCTTTTGATGCTGATTTTAAGGATGTGTTGTTGCATTGTAAAGAGGGACAAGCATGGAATAAATTCGTGATCAATGATGGGTTTTTGTTTAGAGCTAACCGCCTATGCATTCCAGTTGGATCCGTTCGTCTTTTGTTGTTGCAGGAGCCGCATGGAGGCGATTTGATGGGACATTTTGGTGCTAAGAAGACGGAGGACGTTCTGGCCACACACTTCTTTTGGCCAAAGATGAGGCGAGATGTTGAGCGGTTTGTGGCTCCTGCACTACATGTCAAAAAGCTAAGTCTCCCTTGAATCCACATGGTTTATATATGCCTCTTCCTGTTCCTTCTATTCCGTGGGCAGATATTTCTATGGACTTTGTTTTAGGATTGCCCAGGACTAAGAGGGGGAGGGATAGCATTTTTGTTGTTGTGGATCGCTTTTCTAAGATGGTTCACTTTATACCATGTTGTAGGATCGAGATTGATGACAGAGGGGGGTGAATGTCGTTCTCTTGAAAATCGCCCCGTCAAGCAGCTATGAAGAAAGAATAAATTAGCACATTGGAAGCCGAAAGCGATTTTACCAAAAATCTGAAGGACTATATGACATAAAAATAGATTTGACCAGAGACCACAACTGCTCAATGGAGAGCCAAAGCCAGACTGAGGAAATCTTTTCTGAAGAAGCAAAAGAAATAGGCAAGAACAGAGCTGTCAAGGAACACCAAGCTGCTGAAAACATAAGACAAAGATCGATCGAAAACAAAGAAGAAATCAAGACAAAGTGCTGCTGCTGCTGAAAACAGACTGGATTTGTGATTTATTCACTGCTGAAAACTGCACAATAGTGATCTGAAAATTGAAGGCTGAAAACACAAATTCTGCAGTAAGAAAACAGCAAGCAAGAAACTGTTTTCTGCAGCTGAAAACAGCAAGAGAACCTGCTATTTCTGCTGCCAAAACAGCAAGATATGCTGCTGTTTTGCAGCTGAAAACAGCAAGAGAAACCAACTGAAAACAGCAAATGAAAACAGCAGGAAACAGAAATTTTATAACTGAAAATGGACTGCTGAAAATGCTGCAAAACTGCACCCAAAGCAGCAAAGATAGGAGGACTGAAATCTGAATATCAGGTACGTAAAACAAAGACGCAGATCTGAATCGAAAATGCTGAAAAACAGCAGCAAGAAATTGGAATGGTCTTGGCTGAAATCTGCAAAAGGGAAAGCTTCTTTCTGAAACTTCTAGTCTAGACACAAAAGACTAGGGTCTAAATAACATGCAGAGCCTTGGAGACTTAGAGATTTCAAACCAAAACCACGAAATTCAGATTTGAACAAAAAACCTGAAAACTTACAGAGACTCCACCAAAAATCAAATTCCCATCCATCCTTTGATTCTTTGGTCATGAAACTTTGAGAATAGCTAATAAATAGTCTCAGGACTTAACATGCTAAGTTTCATACCATCTCATGAAGAGAATCAAGGTTTTGCACCAAACCCTAGAAATGCAAAACTGGAACAGAGAAGGCCAAAATGCAAAAAGTGAAATTAAACTCGATTTGATCTTTGGAGAAGTCAATCAAAGAGACTAGAAATATAATTCCATCATAGAGCAGCCCATTTTACCACTTCCCGGCAAGAAACAAGTAAAAACTCAAAATCTCAAGAATTGAGCCATGAGGGCATCGAAGAACAGAGAAAGGTCAGAACAGAAATAACTTCAATAAATTCATTTCTAGAGGCAATGAGATCACAAAGAAGTTCCCATACGCATGTACATTCAAACAAGGAAAGATTACATGAAGATTCAACTCTCCCTCACCCTCTCCATCTCTCAAGAACACATGAGCAAAAACCAAGAGAAAACAAGAACATGGCACCACTCAAGAGAGGCTACGGGAGGCACACCCTCACAAACATGTTGTGAGCAGCATGGACAGCCTCTGCACACCTACTCTCTCCCAACAACTAAGGCTTCAAAGCAAACAACCTTCTAAAGCCTCTTTTGACTAGAGCTAACCCTAATTCCCTCTTAAAGCCATGAGGAGGCATGCAGCCCCTCTCCTCTATTTATAGCCTTATCTAACGGGTCTTCGCCCCGTTACGCCCGCTAAATCCAACGGAGCCTGCTCCCTCTTGTGCAGCTTTGCGAAATTCCGTTCGCCCCCCCGCACCTTCCGGAAGCTTCGCGCTCCTTGCCTTGCACGCCTCGCAACCACCTCGAGTCCACGTCGTTTTCGACACATCTCGACCGTTCTGACCTCAGCGCCACCTGCGCCTAGTCCGGTCACCTCGTGTCTCGCCACGACTCCGTCTCGACGTCCTGCAGCCACACAGACAAGAAACACATCAAATAGCACCGCTCGATACATGAAAGCGTAAACAGAGATCAAACCTGTCGAGTCATCAGAATATGCAACCTAAACACATACGACCAGGTTCGACAAAGTCCGACCGAGCCGGTCACACCACGCAATGTCAAGGTCCGAACCAACCAACTCAAACTCAAACTCAACCGATGTCAATTACTCATCATACACAACGGGATGACCTCCACATGGTCTCTCAATCTCCCCCTTGATGAGTATATTGACAAACCTAGAAAAAACATAGAGTTGAGTTTGAAGAGTCCAACATGGTCCAAAGAAAGAATTGAAACTAATGACCATGTCGACAGAAGGAGCAAAAGAAAGAACAAGTTTTCCTCAAAGCTCCCAAAATGGCTTTTTCTACCACTACTCTCCCCCTTTTGGCAATAAACGCATCAAGAATGTAAGAAGGAGAAAAAATCATGATGATGGATGAAATGGCTGATTTGATTAATCTAAGCATTTAGAGCCATGAGAATTATCCAAAATGACCATTAAGGATTACACCAAGCCATAACTCAATAAAGGCTATCTAGATCATGACAAGATATGTATATGCTAGCTAAACCAAAGAGATGACAATCTAAATTATAGTGCCATTTGTGAACAAATTAAGTCATCAATGAGCAAAGTCTAGCTAGAGACATCCAAGGATGATGCAGGCCATGTCAATAAGCTAAGCGGAACCAAGAAGCTACAGTTGAGTTCAAATAGAGTGCTATATGCTCAAGAAGAAAACATTGGTTCAAGTACTTGGTTCTTTTGTAACTTAAGCAAATCGAGCACAAATGACATATTTTCTTATGAAACTTGTGGTTGTTTCCAACCAATATTTTTATCATGTGCTAGATCTCAAGCCTTATGCGATCATACCAAGCGAGAAGCTAAAGGAAATGATCTTGGTCATCCAAAACTCCCCTTGAGTTCATGCCTAGTGCAATGGCAAGCCGTCTCATGAGAAAGAATTGGTGAGATCAGTTTTTTCGCACAAAAGAGATCTTTTTGCTTTTGAAATGATTGTACTAACCTATGCATCATCAAGAGACTAAAATAGCTCAGTCTAAGGCTCAATAGAGATTCAACGCTCAACTCAGCCTATCTGACATGGCATGGATCATAAAAGGATAGCTCAAGAAAGACTAGTCTTATATGCTAACATGACAAGTTTTTAGTTCAAATTGAGCAGGTTTAATTAACTTATCATGGTAAAAGCTAGTTTACACATATGAAGACATGATAAATGTAGCAAATGGGCACAAGCCATGGCAAGGTGTAAAGCATTGTAATTATGTCATAACCGGATAATAATCAAGGCTCAATGTAGTTATATTACAATGCAGAATGCAATGCAGAAAATCCAGCTCCCCCTCAACATGTGATGCAACATTTAGTTCAAGTTGAGTTTTGTCAGTATTAAGATCTAGAAGTTCCCAACTGAACTCCCCCTGAACCAAAGCAATAAATAAGAGAAGCTGGCAAATAAATCAAGAATGACAGTCCTTAAAGCATAGACAAGATATAGAGACAATTATGGCTTAGACTGACTCTCATCTACCCCAAATGACTCTAGGACTATTAGTCCGGTAATCTACCTCACTAGGGAGCAAACACATACCCTGTCTACCAAAGGGTGGCCCGACCCCTGTTAGAACCTAAAAGCAGTGAGTGGGCTCAACCTAGTGAGAGAAGAGAAGCGGCTAATAGAGCAGGACCCTAGAATCACAAGATAAGAGTAAGAAGTCTAAGCAACTCGGCAAAAGAACCACTCTAACCTATGCTAGAAGGACTAAACTCAATGTACCCGCAGATGCAATGCAATCAGAAAGGAGTAAGAGCATAATAAATATAGTAAAGCAGTAAAGCACAAACTCCCCCTCATAACAGTCCATAAGGACAAACCACCCCAAGCTCGCCCCGCAGAGCTGAAAACCTCGAGCTATCCAGAGGCTTGGTGAAGATATCAGCCAACTGGTGGTCACTCTCCACAAACTGGAGCACGATGTCACCCTTCTCTACATGGTCTCGAAGAAAGTGATATCTGATATCAATGTGCTTGGTCCTAGAATGCTTCACTGGGTTCTTAGCAATGCTGATCGCAGAAGTGTTATCGCAGAAGAGCGGAACACGATCGATAGCTAACCAAAGTCCCGCAGAGTCGAGACCATCCAAAGCACTTGGCTACGACAGAATCGGCTGCAAAGAACGCACTCGGCCTCTACGGTGGACTGTGCAACACCGGACTGCTTCCTCGAAGACTAGGAAACGAGAGAAGTGCCAATGAACTGGTAGGTGCCTGAAGTGCTCTTCCTATCTATCCTACAGCCGGCAAAGTCTGCATCCGAAAAGGCTCTAAGGGATAGACAGAAGGAGGAAGAGTACCAGATACCATAGTCAATGGTAGCTTGAAGGTACCGAAAGATGCGCTTCACCGCCTGGCGGTGAGACACGCGAGGAGAAGCCTGAAACCGAGTACATAGACACACAGAAAAGTGTATGTCCGGTCTCGAGGCAGTGAGGTACAAGAGAGAGCCAATCATACTTCTGAACTCCTTTTGATCAACTGGTTCGCTGTCCTCATCAGGGTCAAGTGTGGCCGTAGAAGCCATCGGAGTTGACACCGGCTTTCCATCACTCATGTCGAAACGTCTCAGGAGGTCACGGGTGTACTTGCCTTGATGCAAGAAGGTACCCTCCCGAGTTTGCTTGATCTGGAAGCTAAGGAAGAAAGTCAACTCACCCATCATGCTCATCTCAAACTCGGTGCTCATGACATCCGAGAACTGTGAAACTAGAGCATGAGAAGAGCCGCCAAAGATAATGTCATTGACATAAATTTGGGTGACGAAGGTCATTGCTAAGCCGCGAATGAACAAGGTCTTGTCAACTTTACCCATCTCGAAATCATGTCTCAATAGATAGGACTTAAGCCTCTCATACCAAGCTCTAGGGGCCTGCTTAAGTCCATACAATGCTTTGGAAAGCTTGTAGACATGATTAGGGTATTTGGGGTTCTCGAAACCTGGAGGCTGTCTCACATAGACTTCTTCCTCAATAAAGCCATTGAGAAAGGCACTCTTGACATCCATCTGGTAGAGCTTGAAACCCTTAGAAGCTGCAAAGGCAAGCAGGATTCTAATGGCCTCAAGTCTAGCTACAGGGGCAAAGGTCTCCTCGAAATCTAGACCCTCAACCTGGGAGTACCCCTGAGCAACCAATCTAGCCTTGTTTCGAATGACTACCCCATCCTCACTTTACTTGTTCTTGAACACGCACCCACTTGGTCCCAATGATATTGTGACCTCGAGGGGGCTCAACAAGCGTCCAGACCTTGTTTCTCTCGAAACTCTCTAGCTCCTCATGCATGGCATTGACCCAAGACTCATCAGAGAGAGCATGACAAATGTCTTTGGGCTCGAAGGAGGCAACAAAGGCAGAATGGAGATAAAAGAGTGACATGCCAGATTTTGAGCGAGTAACTCGCTCAAAAAGGTCTCCAATGATCTACTCTGAAGGATGAGATTTTTGGATATGTCTAGGAGGTCCAGGATGAGATGAAGAAGTTGCCTCTACCTCGTGAGCTGACGGGGTAGGAACAGAGCTACTAGCTCCAGAGGAAGCTGTAGGCATGGGCTGATCACCTTGAGGTGCGGTGGACGAAGGCACCTCAAGGGGTGGATGAGGGACTGGATCAGGTAGACATCTCTTGTCTCCATCGTCCTCATCATCCACGAAGATGGTCTCGGACTGCTCTAGAGAACACGAGATATCGGGCCTAGTCCCTGACCGCCTCATCGAAAGTCACCTCACGGTCTCTACCATTTTACTAGACTCAGCCTGCACCCTATAGGCCCGCGAAGAAGTCGAGTAGCCTAGAAAGATCCCACCACAAGAACGTGATTCGAACTTATCTAGGTTTCCGAACTTCAGAATAAAGCACTTGCAACCAAACACACGAAAATGAGAAACACTGGGCTTTCGCCCATATCTCAACTCGTAAGAAGTGCGGTGCAAGTGTGCCCTGAGAAAAACTCTGTTCGAAACATGGCACGCGGTGGCTATAGCCTCAGCCCAAAACTTCCGTGGTGTAGAGTATTCATCGAGCATCGTCCTCTTCTCTCTACTATCATGTCTCCTATTTTTCCCTGGCCGATGTTCTTCTTGGATGATCCAGTGTTTGCAGTTTTCATTTTTGAGCTATCCTTTGAAAGTTCTTGATCGGAAGTGCGACATGCGGTCTGGATTTCCTTCTCTCTCGAACTTTTGTGCTCTGTTCTACTCTCAAAATCCTCTTCGTTTGCATCCTTGAGTAACTCGTGTTTGGAAGAGCACGATTCTGACGCTGCTCAACTACTTCTTTTCTATTGGTTAACGTTTACAACTTCTTTACTTTACCTCTAAGCTGAAATCTTTGTTTCTCTGTCCATTTGATTGGAAGAGCAGCTAGTTTTTAGGTGAAGATTTCTGGTTTCCCTGTCTTCCTATTTCAGTCCATGCGTGTAGCTCCTGGGAATCAGCAGCATATAGCTGCAGTTTGCATTTCTTTGATCCTTGTTTAGGCTGAAATTAAATCTTAGTATATGGGTTGTTGAACTGCAACCAGCTCCCCTTTATCTCTGCAGTATCTGTTTTCTTTTCAGCCTATTTTCAGTTCTTTTGCTCAGGTTTCAGCAGCTAGTATGTGCAGCCAGCTTGCAGTTCTTTTGTGCTTTACCTGTACTTTTGCTTCTCTGCTCTTTTCAGTTTTTTGTCTACCTTCTTCTTTCAGTTTTTGTGCTAACTCTTAGCTATCGGACAGCAAGTTCAATCTGATTTGTGCTTTGCCGTTTGCTATGATATGTACCGTGTTTTTGCCTTGGTGGACAGTAAGTTTTCAGAAAGTGTTTTAGCTTTGTTTCTTTACTATTTTTAGTAAGCAAGTTCAGTCTGCAGTCTACATTTGCTCTCGGCTAGCAAATTTCTTTTCTGCACTTTTGTGTTCGACTATCAGCAGATTAGTTAATGCATTTCTTCAGTTAGATGATGTTCGGTTTCTTTTGCTCAGAAAGTGCAGCAATCAACAGATCATGTGCAATATTGCAGTAAGATCAAGTCATGGTTTTGTGATTATTCTAGTTTTCTCTTCTTCATAGCTCTTTATAGCTATCGGAGGGTAAAGACTTTATGGGTACCTATCGGGGATAATTTTAATTTACGACATTCACCCCCTCTCTGTCGCCGTTTCCGGTCCTACAACAGGTGCTGAGGGCTTCGTGTTGCGGTTCTTGTTGATGTAGTCGTTCTTGCGGAAACCGAAGTCGCTTTTGTCCTTCCCGACTTAGGCGGTTGCCCGAATGTGGTTGGGGCCACCACACTCGAAGCAAATCACGGGACCTCCTCTTTTACCATCCCTCCTCCTCTTGTATGCATGAGAAAATCTACGCACTAGGAGGGCTAGCTGTTCATTCAAGTCGCTCTAAGCGATCATCGCTATGTCACGAGAGAGCGCAAGGGAGAAACCACATGTCGGCTCAGCAAAAGAAGATCCAGAAGCGGGATCAGTGACAAATGCCATCGATTGTGACTTCGACCGACGAGAGACTATGTCAATCTCGTGAGTCTTGAGGCGTGAGTAAAGCGCATCAAGAGTCAGGGTCGAGAGGTCCGTGGTATCCTTGATGGTAGTCACCTTCATCTCCCAAACCCGAAGATCGAGTGCAGAAAGCATTTGTCGAGCGTTATCCGAGTCGGAGTATGTGAGACCAACGGCTCGGAGGTTGCTCAAAATCTTGTGAAAGCGAGAGAAGCACTCGTCAAGGGACTTGCCAGCAAGCATCTCGAATTTGCTGTATTCGCGCTTGAACTGGTCCTGTCGCACCGTTTTTATTTGGGTGGTGCCCTCATGGTAAGCATCGAGGGTCGTCCAAATATCGAAGGCAGACGATAGGTGAGAGATGCGATCAAACTCGCTTCTGCTCAATCCCTGAATGATGATGTTCCTTGCCCTTGCGTTTGCCTCAACATCAGCCATATTCCCGGCATTGATGTTCTCATCGGCAGGAACAACAAACTGAACCTTCACCTTCCGCCAGATGGCATACCCCTGAGCCTAGATGTATGTTTCCATTCGGCTCTTCCAGAAGGGGTAATCCAGGCCATCAAAACCGGGGGCTTGGTGGAATACTTGTCCGTCGCCATGGCTCTTGAGACCGGTTAAAGATCTATCAAAGAAGAGCTAACCGGCTCTGATACCAATTGTAGGATCGAGATTGACGACAGAGGGGGTGAATGTCGTTCTCTTGAAAATCGCCCCGTCAAGTATTCTCACAAATTTTCTTCTCCGATAGCTATAGCAGCTATGAAGAAAGAATAAATTAGCTCATTGGAAGCCGAAAGCGATTTTACCAAAAATCTGAAGGACTATATGACATAAAAACAGATTTGACCAAAGACCACAACTGCTCACTGGAGAGCCAAAGCTAGACTGAGGAAATCTTTTCTGAAGAAGCAAAAGAAATAGGCAAGAACAGAGCTGTCAAAATAAGCTGTCAAGGAACACCAAGCTGCTGAAAACATAAGACAAAGACTGACTGAAAACAGCAAGAAACTGAAGACAAAGTGGCTGCTGCTGCTGCTGAAAACAGACTAGATTTGTGATTTATTCACTTCTGAAAACTGCACAATAGTGATCTGAAAATTGAAGGCTGAAAACACAAATTCTGCAGTAAGAAAACAGCAAGCAAGAAACTGTTTTCTGCAGCTGAAAACAGCAAGAGAACCTGCTATTTCTGCTGCCAAAAACAGCAAGATATGCTGCTGTTTTGCAGCTGAAAACAGCAAGAGAAACCAACTGAAAACAGCAAATGAAAACAGCAGGAAACAGAAATTTTATAACTGAAAATGGACTGCTGAAAATGCTGCAAAACTGCACCCAAAGCAGCAAAGATAGGAGGACTGAAATCTGAATCGTGTACGAGAAAACAACACATGATCGAATCGAAAATGCTGAAAAACTGCAGCAAGAAATTGGAATGGTCTTGGCTGAAATCTGCAAAAGGGAAAGCTTCTCTCTGAAACTTCTAGTCTAGACACAAAAGACTAGGGTCTAAATAACATGCAGAGCCTTGGAGACTTAGAGATTTCAAACCAAAACCACGAAATTCAGATTTGAACAAAAAACCTGAAAACTTACAGAGACTCCACCAAAAATCAAATTCCCATCCATCCTTTGATTCTTTGGTCATGAAACTTTGAGAATAGCTAATAAATAGTCTCAGGACTTAACATGCTAAGTTTCATGCCATCTCACGAAGAGAATCAAGGTTTTGCACCAAACCCTAGAAATGCAAAACTGGAACAGAGAAGGCCAAAATGCAAAAAGTGAAATTAAACTCGATTTGATCTTTGGAGAAGTCAATCAAAGAGACTAGAAATGTAATTTCATCATAGAGCAGCCCAATTTACCACTTCCCGGCAAGAAACAAGTAAAAACTCAAAATCTCAAGAATTGAGCCATGAGGGCATCGAAGAACAGAGAAAGGTCAGAACAGAAATAACTTCAATAAATTCATTTCTAGAGGCAAGGAGATCACAAAGAAGTTCCCATACGCATGTACATTCAAACAAGGAAAGATTACATGAAGATTCAACTCTCCCTCACCCTCTCCATCTCTCAAGAACACATGAGCAAAAACCAAGAGAAAACAAGAACAGGGCACCACTCAAGAGAGGCTACGGGAGGCACACCCTCACAAACATGTTGTGAGCAGCATGGACAGCCTCTGCACACCTACTCTCTCCCAACAACTAAAGCTTCAAAGCAAACAACCTTCTAAAGCCTCTTTTGACTAGAGCTAACCTTAATTCCCTCTTAAAGCCATGAGGAGGCATGCAGCCCCTCTCCTCTATTTATAGCCTTAGCTAACGGGTCTTCGCCCCGTTACGCCCGCTAAATCCAACGGAGCCTGCTCCCGCTTGTGCAGCTTTGCGAAATTCCCGTTTCGCCCCTCCTGCACCTTCCGGGAAGCTTCCGCGCTCCTTGCCTTGCATGCCTCGCAACCACCTCGAGTCCACGTCGTCTTCGACACATCTCGACCGTTCTGACCTCAGCGCCACCTGTGCCTAGTCCGGTCACCTCGTGTCTCGCCACGACTCCGACTCGACGTCCTGCAGCCACACAGACAAGAAACACGTCAAATAGCACCGCTCGATACATGAAAGCGTAAATAGAGATCAAACCTGTCGAGTCATCAGAATATGCAACCTAAACACATACGACCAGGTTCGACCAAGTCCGACCGAGCCCGTCACACCACGCAACGTCAAGGTCCGAACCAACCAACTCAAACTCGACTTACCTAAACCGATGTCAATTACTCGTCATACACAACGGGATGACAGCCACATGGTCTGTCACATGTCATAAAACCGATGATGTCGTTCATATTGCTGACCTCTTTTTCAAAGAGATAGTTTGTTTGCATGGTATGTCTTCTATTATTGTTTTAGATCGTGATGTCAAGTTTTTGAGTCACTTTTGGCGTACTCTATGGAACAAGTTGGGTACAAAGTTGTTGTTCTCTACCATATGTCACCCACAAACTGATGGCCAAACCGAGGTGGTGAACCGCACATTGTCTGCCATGTTGAGAGCTGTTTTGAAGAATAATTTGAAGCTGTGGGAAGAGTGTTTGCCGCATGTTGAGTTCGCATATAATCGAGCGGAACACTCCACCACCAAGGTAAGTCCTTTTCAGGTAGTGTATGGATTCAATCCCTGTGCCCCTATTGATATTTTACCTTTGCCTACTAGTGAGAGAGTTCATAATGATGCCAAGGAGTGTGCTGATTTTATTATCAAAATGCATGAGACTACTAAGGCAAACATTGAAAAGATGAATGAAAAATATAGGATTACTGGTAGTAAAGGTAGAAAGGAAGTTAAACTTGAACCGGGTGTTTTTGTTTGGTTGCACTTGCGAAAGGATAGATTTCCTGAGTTAAGAAAGTTAAAATTGATGCCTAGAGCTGCTGGTCCTTTTAAGATAGTTGAGAAGATAAATGATAATGCATATAAACTTGAGTTGCCTCTTGAGTTTGGGGTTAGTCCCACCTTTAATATTTCAGATTTGAAGCTATACTTGGGAGAAGAAGATGAGGCTGAGATGAGGACAACTCCGCTTCAAGAGGGGAAGGATGATGAGGGCATCACTTCTTCGGATACACACAACACTCCTCCACTTGATATTCAAGGACCAATCACTAGAGCTCGCGCCCGACAATTGAATTTACAGGTGACCTCGTTCCTAAGTACTTCTTTTTGTTCATTTGAGAATCGATTGCTACCTAATGATTTAATTATGATTAGGAACCATGGAGAGGATCATGAAGTACTTGGAGAAGGGCTACGAGGCGCACAAATCCAGCAAGAGAGGTCGAATCATGTTGGATGCACAACTCAATCCGACTTCGAATCTAATTCGGAGTCCAGGACCAAGCCGCACTAAAACGGACGCCCAGATCGCATCCGGGCTCCGTTTTGGACGTTCTACATATGTATGGAAAGCCGAGAAGACGACCTTTCCAATAGCTCTGGTCCCATGTCAAAATTCCTTCTGAGTTAACAGGAATCGTCAAAATAATTGGGCATTTAGAATCTGTCAGGGTGCTGCGCCACCGTTTTTCGGGCCGTTCGGCTTTGTATCGTGTTGGAGCCCATTAGGGCGCGTCCAGGGGTTTTGCACGCCCCTTACTCCTCTATATACAGCCGCCACCCCCACCATTAGGGTTGGGTTTTGCTTAGATTAATCTGTCTTTGAACAGTTTCGCCGTTCATCGGTTTGTGAGACCCCAACTTTCGAGTGCTAAATCAATACATCTGCAATTCAGTTGTGATCTTCCTTGTTCTTGCTTGTGTTCTTCGATTCACAGGCGAGGATTAGCCTTCTTGGCGAGGTCAACCGGGCTGCGCACGGTTGATAACCTGAGGAGACGTGGTGCTGCGATTGCGGGTTTCGAAACGTGTTGTTCGGAAGCCAGATCGATTTGTGTCGCGCCTCCACCAAATCGAACATATCCAGAACCTGTTGGAAGATCGGGACCCCGTTCCTATCAGGTACTACCGCTTGTGCGCAGACCATCTCTGAATCTATTTTTCTGAACTGTTTCTCTCCAGATCTGGTTTTTGCCCGTTGCTGTGACTTCTAGTGAGCACATATCTTATGTCTTCATAGCTTCCATAGCTATTGAAGAAGAAGCATAAGTGTGGATACTTGAGGGGCAGATTGAATGCACCATTCAGCCCCCTGTTGCCATTTCGTTCCTACAATTGGTATCAGAGCTAGTTAGCTCTTCCTCGTAGATATTAACCGGTCTCTAGAGCCATGGCAACGGACAATTATTCCACCAAGCCTCCGATTTTTGATGGCATTGATTATCCCTTCTGGAAGAGCCGGATGGAGTCCTACATCCAGGCTCAGGGCTATGCCATCTAGAGGAAGGTCAAGACCCGATATGTTGTTCCTGCCGATGAGAACATCAATGCCGGAAACATGGCCGATGTTGAGGCAAATGCTAAGGCGAGGAACATCATAATTCAGGGTCTGAGCAGAAGTGAGTTCGATCGCATCTCTCATCTCACGTCGGCCTTCGACATCTGGGTGACCCTCAATGCATACCATGAGGGCACCACCCAGATTAAGACGGTACGACAGGACCAGTTCAAACGAGATTACAACAAGTTTGAAATGCTCGCTAGAGAGTCCCTTGATGAGTGTTTTGCGAGGTTTCACAAGATTCTGAGCAGTCTCCGAGCGGTCGGTCTCACATACCCCGACTCAGATAACGCTCGACAGATGCATGCGGCTCTAGACCTATGTGTTTGGGAGATGAAGGTGACCACTATCAAGGACTCGATCGATCTTTCGACCCTGACTCTTGACGCGTTGTACTCACGCCTCAAGACTCACGAGATCGACATAGTCTCTCGTAGGTCGAAGTCGCAGTCGATGGCCCTAGTCACCGATCTCAGTCCTGCTTCTAGTGTTTTCTCCGACATTGCTACTGGTTTTTCCCTAGCTGCTCTTTGTGAAGTAACCGATGATCAGATAGAGTAGCTACCAGAGGACCAGTTAGCCCTTATGGCCAGAAAGTTCTCCCACGCCTACAAAAGAGTGAGGGATAGGAAGAGGAGTGGACCGATTATCTGTTTCAAGTGTGGTGGCCCCAACCACATTCGGGCAAACTGCCCCAAACTGGAGAAGGGCAAGATCGACTACGGCGGTTCGAGCAACAATGACTACATCGACAAAAACCGCAACAAGAAGCCTCCAGTTCGCGGCCAAGGCAGAGAGAAGAAGTTCCGTAACCTTGGAAAGGCCAAGAAGCTTTTCCATCGCGTCCTCACCGCCTTCGACGATATCGACCTCAGCGATGTGGAGGGGTGGAGTGACGACGATGGGAAGGATGATCAAGAACCCAAGGACGGCGGCGACTTCATCAGCGTGTGCTTCATGGCCAACGAGATCCACGTCAGCGACAATGACCTCTACACCGACACCGATGAAGTAGATCCCTCCTATGAACAGCTCAATAATGCATTCCTTAAGCTAGGAAGATTTTATGCTAGATCTAGAGTTAGGGTTGGAGATCTTGAGAAGGAAGTAGATAGATTATCACGGGAGCTTACTTCACTTATATCTGCTCCCTCCCGTGATGAATGTGATGTATGCTCTTCCTTGCTTGATGATATGGAGAAATTAAGGGCCTCTGATGATAGTCTGTTTTCTAAGCTTGATGTGCTTAAGGTGGAGAATGTTAGTCTTTTAGCTGTACTAGAGATGAGTAGGACTGTTGCTCTTTCATCTACTGTTGTTGAGACTACATCCTGCACCTCATGGGAGGATAAGAACAATGCATTTAGAGGTCTTTATACCATGCTTATTGATCTGCCCGAGACTTGTGAAAGTTGTAAAAATTTGAAGATGAACCTAAAAAGGGCGGATCATAAAATTGCTGAGTTACAAGCTTTTCTACTTGAGCCCATTGCTTCATGTATGAACTGTCCCAAGTTGACTGCTGAGCTTGAATTTGTTTCCAAACAGTTTCAAGAGATGATTGATAACAGTAATAAATTGGCTCAGTATGCTTCTAAGGATCTCGTTAGCTCACCATGCAACAACTGTGATAAACTAAAATCTGACTTGATTGCCTTGGATTACAAATGCGTGAAGCTAACTAAGGACCTTCTAGAGAAGCCATCATTTGCTTGTAATGTATGTGCTGATGTTGGGAAGGAGTCAAAGGGTAAGGTAGAGATGCTTAGCAACGTGAACCAAATGACTAGCAGTAGGACTGTCCCTTCTGAGGCGGCTGTGCATGCACATGCCTTACGTTCTTTTGTTGTTGGTTCTTCATCTACTCCCTTACCTTCCGTTGTCTCTTCTTCCCCTGCACTTCTTGCACTTTTCTCTTCCGGGAGTGTCAGTATCTTATGAATACTCTTGAGAGATTTGTAGGAGGCAAGAAGAAGCTTAATCTTATTCTAAACCAATCAAAGATTTGTAAATTCAATCAAGGTCTAGGATACAATTTTTCTGAGGATGTTAGGAAGCATCCACCTGCTGTTCTTAGATCCATAGCAGCAGGTGTGATCAAGGTTGAGCCCAGAACTAAGAAAGTTTAATTCAAGCCAGCGGACTTTGTCCAAGAGATCTCTGACAGTAAGGTGGCTACACCTGTTGCTTCGACCTCTCAGAAGGCGAAGCCCCATCACGCTATTTCTACCTCTCAGAAGGTGAAGTACCATTGTACCTTCTGTCAGAAGGATGGACACATGATCAACAGATGCTTCAAGCGCGCCAAGATTGTGCGGAGAGACCGTGTTCAGGCTCTTAGGCGTATTCAGGGTCAGCCCCAGACCTTGAGTGCACCTAAGACCAACACGAGGTCTAGGACTATTCAGCTTGATGGGTTTGGGCATCATCGAGGACTTGGATTTTCTGAGTTTTCTGGCTTTCGTCCTCGATATGCCTCTGGTCGTGACTTCCGCCGTTCTGAGGATAGATCTCGTTTTCCCCCATCGAGATGGCTACCTGCGGCAAGATCAGCGTGGTGTTGGTGCTCCGATTCGCTCTCCCATAGCAGTCAGACCCAACAACAGCTTCCGGTCTGCACACAGACCTTCTGCTTCTTTGAGCGACAGAGAGCGTAGAGTAGCTAGAGGTCAGTCGTGTGTAGCTACTTCTTCTGCTCGATGTGTTACTCAGTATTGGGTTCCAAAATCTCTTTTGATTTATCCCAGTACTGAGCCCTCACTCTCTGTTTGACTCAGGTTCGCCGGGCTGGGAAGGGAGAGGTTTGGCATGTAGACTCCGGTTGTTCTTGTCATATGACTGGAGACTCCCGTTGGTTCTCTTCCCTAGCCCATGCTCCAGGTGATGAGACTATCACCTTCGGAGATGCCACTTCTGGGCGCGTCATTGCTAAAGGTATTGTGCACGTTAATAATTCTTTTGTTTTAAAAGATGTTGCCTTAGTGAGTAAGCTGCAATACAATTTGCTTTCAGTTTTCCAGCTTACCGATGACGATTTCGAGGTGAGATTTAAGAAAAACGCTTGCAAAATTCTTGATTCTTCGGGGAGTCTTGTTTGTGGGATTTCTAGATATGGGAGGATCTTTCGTGCTGATTTAGTTGAGTCTTCTGGTGATCCTCTCAGGTGTTTAGTTGCTTCTCAGTCTCGTGACCTCACTTTCTGGCATAGAAGACTTGGTCATATTGGATTTGACCATTTGACTCGAGTTAGCGGCCACGATCTCATTCGTGGTCTGCCTAAACTCAAGATGGTCAAAGATCTTGTTTGCGCTCCTTGCCGGCACGGCAAGATGGTTGCCGCTTCACATCCTCCAGTTATAGTGACTATGACCGATGCACCAGGACAGCTGCTCCATATGGACACAGTTGGACCAGCTAGAGTGCAGTCAGCAGGAGGGAAGTGGCATGTTCTTGTCGTGGTCGATGACTTCTCGAGGTACTCTTAGGTGTTTTTCTTAGCCTCGAAAGATGAGACGTTCAGTCATTTTCGGGGTCTGTTTAGTAGGCTTTCTGTCGAGCTCCCGGGTGCCTTACAAGCGATCCGCAGTGACAACAACACGGAGTTCAAGAATTCCTATTTTAAACAGTTCTACGATGAGACAGGTGTAGAGCACCAGTTCTCTTCTCCGCACGTCCCACAACAAAATGGCATCGTGAAGAGGAAGAACCGTACCTTGGTCGAGATGGCTAAGATGATGCTTGATGAGTACTCTACACCTAGAAAGTTTTGGGCTGAGGCTATCGCCACCGCGTGCCATGTTTCGAACAGAGTTTTTCTGAGGGCACACTTGCATCGCACTTCTTATGAGTTGAGATATGGGCAAAAGCCCAGCGTCTCGCATTTTCATGTGTTTTGTTGCAAGTGCTTTATTCTGAAGTCTGAGAACCTAGATAAGTTCGAGTCACGATCTTATGATGGGATTTTTCTGGGTTACTCAACTTCTTCGCGGGCGTATAGGTCTTGGAACTGCGAGTCTACTAAAATGATAGAAACATGTGAGGTGACTTTCGATGAGGCCAGTCCAGGGACTAGGCCCGATATCTCAGGTTCTATAGTGCAGTCCGAGACCATCTTTGTGGATGATGAGGAGGATGGAGACGAGGGTTGTATACATGATCCAGTTCTTCCTACCCTTGAGGAGCCTCCTTCTTCCACAGTACCTCAGGGAGATCAGCCCATTCCTTCCACATCTTCTGGAGCTAGTGGCTCTGTTCCAACCTCGTCAGCTCATGAGGTAGATGCCACTTCTTCTTCTCATCCAGGACCTCCTCGACATATCCAAAAAGACCATCCTTCGGAGCAGATGATAGGAGATCTCTTCGAGCGCGTCACACGCTCAAAATCCGGCATGTCTCACTTCTGTCTCCACTCTGCCTTTGTTGCCTCATTCGAGCACAAGGACGTTTGTCATGCTCTTTCTGATGAGTCTTGGGTCAATGCCATGCATGAGGAGTTAGAAAACTTTGAGAGAAACAAGGTCTGGTCGCTTGTTGAGCCCCCTAGAGGTCATAATGTCATAGGTACCAAGTGGGTATTCAAGAACAAGCAGAGTGAAGATAGGGTTGTCATTCGAAACAAGGCTAGACTGGTAGCTCAGGGCTTCTCCCATGTTGAGGGTCTAGATTTTGAGGAGACCTTTGCCCCTATAGCTAAGTTAGAGGCCATTAGGATCCTGCTCATTCGCAGCGTCTAAGGGCTTCAAGCTATACCAGATGGATGTTAAGAGTGCCTTCCTCAATGGGTATATTGAGGAAGAGATCTATGTTAGGTAGCCTCCAGGTTTTGAGAACCCCAATACACAAACTATGTCTTCAAGCTTTTCAAAGCCCTGTATGGACTTAAGCAAGCCTCTAGAGCTTGGTATGAGAGGCTTAAGTCCTATCTGTTGAGTCATGGGTTTGAGATGAGTAAGGTAGACAAGTCCTTGTTCATTCGTAGGCATGGCAATGACCTTCTACTCGTCCAGATTTATGTGGATGACATCATCTTTGGCGGCTCTTCTCATGCTCTTGTTTCCCAATTTTTTGATATCATGAGCACTGAGTTCGAGATGAGCATGATGGGCGAGTTGAGCTTCTTCCTAGGATTCCAGATCAAGCAGACTCGGAAGGGTACTTTCTTGCATCAGGACAAGTACATTCGTGACCTCCTGAGACGCTTTGACATGAGCGATGGCAAGCTGGTGTCAACTCCTATGCCTACTTCAGCTTCACTCAATCCATATGAGGATGGCGAGCCAGTTGATTAGAAGGAGTATCGCAGCATGATTGGCTCCCTCTTGTACGTTACTGCCTCGAGACTGGACATACACTTCTCTGTGTGTCTATGTGCTCGATTCCAGGCTTCTCCTTGCGTGTCTCACCGCCAGACGGTGAAGCGCATCTTTCGGTACCTTCGAGCTACCATAGACTATGGTATCTGGTACTCTTCCTCTTCCTGTCTTTCCCTGAGAGCCTACTCCGATACAGACTTTACTGGTTGTAGGATAGATAGAAAGAGCACTTTTGGCACTTGCTAATTCATTGACACTTCTCTTGCTTCTTTGTCTTCTAGGAAGCAGTCCGGTGTTGCACAGTCCACCGCAGAGGCCGAGTACGTTGCTACCGCCAATTGCTGCGGTCAGGTACTTTGGATGGCTTCGACCCTGCGGGACATTGGGTTAGTCATAGACAGTGTTCCACTTCTGTATGATAACACTTCTACCATTAACATTGCCAAGAACCCAGTGCAACATTCTCGGACCAAGCACATTGATATCAGATTCCATTTCCTTAGAGACCATGTAGAGAAAGGTGACATAGTGCTCCAGTTTGTGGAGAGTGACCACCAGTTGGTTGATATCTTTACCAAGCCTTTGGACAGCTCTAGGTTTTCAGCCTTGTGGGGAGAGCTTGGGGTGATTTGTCCTTATGGACTGCTATGAGGGGGAGCTTTGGGGTGGTTTGTCCTTTCTGTTGCATTTCATGGGGATGCATTTGGGTTAGTCCTTCTAGAATAGACTAGAGTGATTCTATTGCTTAGTCGCTTAGATTGCTTCCTCTCATCTTATGTCTCTAAGTTGCTGCTTCTAGTTGCTTCTCTTCTCACTAGGTGGAGTTCACTCACTTCTTGCGATCTAGCGAGGGTCGGGCCACCTTGGGTAGGCAGAGTACGTATTTACTCCCTAGCGTGTTAGTAGACCAGCTATTAGACCTAGATACATATGGGGAAGGTGAGAATCAATCTGAGCCATAGTTTTCGCTATATCTTATCTATGCCTTAAGGACTGTCTTTTGATTTCTTTGCCAGCTTCTCGTATTTGTTGCTTTGGTTCAGGGGAGTTCATTTGGGATTTTCTGGATCTTAATATTGATATAACTCTACTTGAACTAAAAGTGTTTCACATGTTGAGGGGGAGCTGGATCTTCTTGCATTTCATTCTGCGTTGTAATATAACTACATGGAGCCTTGGTTATTATCCTGTTATGACTTGTTTACAATGCATTACATCTTGCCATGATATGTGCTTAATTGCTAGATTTATCATGACTTTATATGTGTAGATTAGTCATTGCCATGATAAGTTGATTAAAAATGCACAAACTTGAATTAATTCTTGTCATGATAGCTCTTGAGACTAGTCTATCTTTAGCTATCCTTTTATGATTCATGCCATGTCAAATAGGCTGAGTTGAGTCTTGAATCTTTATTGAGCCTTAGAGTGAGCTATGCTAGTTCTTTTATGAATCATGGGTTAGTTTTTAACTCCTTGTTCTTGAACTAAATTCAGCATAAGCAAAAATAATCTCTTTTGTGCGAAAAAACTGATCTCACCAATGTTTTCTCATGAGACCGCTTGCCATTGCACTCGACATGAACTCGGGGGGAGTTTTGGATGACCAAGATCATTTCCTTAAGCTTCTAGCTTGGAATGGTCGCATAAGGCTTGAGATCTGACATATGACTTAACAAAAATCTGGTTGGAAACAACCATGAGTTTCAAAAGGAAAAACAAGTCAATTGTGCTAAATTTGCTTAATTACAACAAGACCAAGTACTTGAACAAATGTTTTCATTCTTGAACTTGTAGCACTCTAAGTTGGCTTAATCCTAGCTTCTTGGTTCCACTTAGAATAATTGACATGGCTTGCATCATCGTTGGATACCTTTAGCTAGACTATAATCTTGGATAACTTGACATGCTAAGAAATTCAATCAAATTTCAGATTATGACTTATTTGGCTTAACTTGTCTATATGTGCATTGTCATGATCTAGATAACACTCTATAGTGTTATGGCTTGGTCTAATACTTCAAAAGTCATTTTGGATAATCTTCATGGCTCTAATGCTTAATTTGAATAAAATACAACCATTTTCATCCAAATCATGATTTATTTTCCTCCATACATCTTGATGATATTATTGCCAAAAGGGGAAGAATAATGGAGAAAAAGCTATTTCAAGGAGATTTTCTAGAGCTTTTGAGGAAAATTGCTCTTTCTGTTTTCGCTCTAGTACATTTCCTTTGGACCATGTATGATTTTCAAACTCAACTTTATATGTTTTTTCGGTATTTGTCAATATACTCATCAAGGGGGAGATTGAGAGACCAAGTGAGAGGTGTTCCCATGTTTGTGATGAGTAACTGACACGTGTTCTGAAAGTTCGTGAGATTGATTAAATCCTAGCTTTTGGTTCTGCTGTCGCCCGATTTCTTTGTGCGGTACTACCGCTAGGCTCTACGGTACTACCGCTCAGCGGTACTACCACTCCTCTAAACGGTACTACCGCTTGCGGGCAGACCAGTGCTGTGACTTTGTTGAGCGCTTAAAGTTTGAGTTTGATTTGTGTGGTTCGTGCGTGAATGCAAATGTTAATTCCGTTGTCTCGAGCGGTGCTATGTGATGTGTTTTCTTGTCTGTGATGACTGCAGGACTTTGAGGTGGAGTCGTGGCGAGGCACAGGATGACCGGACTAAGCACATGCGGTGCTGAGGTCGGAGTGGTCGGGATGTGCCGAAGACGGCGAGGACTCGAAGTGGTTGCGAGGCTTGGACGGCAAGAAATGAGGAAGGTTCCCGGAAGGTGCAGGAGGGGCGTTTTGGTAAAAGCGCAGGGCTGCACAAAAGGAAGCGGATTTGGTTTGGGGATAATGGATAAAGTGTTATGAGTTGTTGAGAGCTAATGGGTAAAGTGTGTTGTGAACCCATTAGTGGAGACTATAAAAGGAGAGGGAAGCCATGAGGGTAAAGTAGTAGTTAGGGTTTTTGCTTTGTTCTTTCTCTTTTCCTTTGTGCTGTTGTGGAGTGGGTGGAGTGGGCAGAGACTGTTCTGCCTTTTTTATCTCCTTGTGTTCTTGAGTGGGCTCTAGATTTCTTGATTTCTCAATCGCGTATGGGGCCATAGATTGGGTTTAATTGGTTGTAGCAACTCTTGTAATCATTCATCCCTCTCAATCAATCTGAGAAATCTTGTTTTTGAGATGCTTTTGATATTTCAGCTCACTCTCTGTCTCTCTGCGTTCTTATTCCCTTTTTGCTCTTTTTGTTGATTTGTTGATTTTCTAGATGTTGGTTGTCGATGCTTTGAACTGGGAATATCCTCAAGGTCACTTGACCAATCCATTCCCGACAACAAAAGGAAGATTCAAAGTTTCGGCTACTCTCAGATTTCTTCGCCATTTTCAGCTCTGTTCGTATGTTTCTAGGGTTCAGAGTCAGGGGGAACTTGCTCCCATTATTTTTTCTGGTAGAAATTTGAATATGGGTTTTGGCTCTTTCATCTGAGATCACTTCCTTGCCAACCCCAAAGTTTCCTGAACCAAAAATCCAAGAATCACGAGTAATTTGGATTTTATTCACCTTCTGCTGAGTTTTTCCGAAAAATCCGAATTCCCTTTTTCAGTTGATCTTTGTCTGCGATTTCTTCTCAATGAGGTCAATATATTGTTTAGGATGATGTCATGTTCAATTGACCTGAGAAGAGCAGCGTGAAGTTGATCAATTTCAAGTTTTCGGTTCTGTTCCCGTAGAATTTCTTCGTGCTGTACTACCGCTGTTCAACGCCGGTACTACCGCTCGACGAACACAGTACTACCGCTGCTCAACGACGGTACTACCGCTCAGCGACTGAGTTCGCAGCCGGTACTACCGTTCGGCTCAGCGGTACTACGTCACAGCGGTACTACCGCTCGTCACAATGATACTACCGCCTTGCATACCGATTCGAATCTATTTTTAGACTGTTTCTCCGGATCCGGTTTTGCCGTTCTTTGTGACTTCCAGTGAGCGCATATCTTCTGTCTTCATAGCTTCCATAGCTATTGGATAAGAAGCATAAGTGTGGATACTTGAGGGGCGGCTTTGAAGGCACCATTCATCCCCCTCTATTACCATTTCGGTCCTACAATATGTGCCTAAACCTATGATGCCACAACAATAAGTCCTGGGAGTCAGAAGCTAGAAGACACCTAGGGCTAGAGGCAGAAGAGGTATTGAAATCAACACTAAAGATTCTCTTGAACCTAGAAATCCCAAAGACATGTTCACCCGAGGAGTCTAGAACTCTACACCCACTACTTTTAAATCTCACTTCTAGACCCTCACTAAGTATCTAAGAGACATATAGCAAGTTATACCTTAGTTTACTCACCAAAGCGAAGTTTTTGAGCATCAATTTGTTGTTGATGTGCACAGTGACCTTGGTTGTCATGGTATCGGTAGAAACATCTCCAAACGTGATCAACTCATTGCCGGATGCACGTGTGAGAGAGGACACGCACAATTATGCTCAAAAACTTATCACTTGCATCAGCTCTAAAACGTTCTTATGTGAAAGTTATGCTTGTTTGAAGTTGTTGCTATCTCTAGAGGCCGAATTGAATTGCACACGCTTTCCTACATAACCAACTCCTATGTTCCTGATTAAAACAACATCACATGCATTAGGTCACCACTCTGGCCGCCACTCTCCTCTGCGATCACGCCGACCACTTGCGATCACGCCGGTCGCCCACTACTCTGTGGTCATGCCAACCACCAGCGACCACCCGATCGCCCACTGCTCGGCACCTCCTCCTGACTACATCGCGTCAACTTCGTGCTCTCCTCTCGATACAATGCTCTGTTTTTATACCCGACTCTTCGACTACGTCTCAGAGACAACTATGGACTCGAACACGACTACGACACTGACTCAAAATACAACTCGTACAAGTACACGACTTACGACCATGACAAACCGACTACGATCACGACTTAAACCGACTTGCACACTGTAAGCTCAAATACGACTTTGACTTCTAAACTAAATACAAGATTACAAACTTGTAGGACCGGATATGACAACAGAGAGGGGGTGAATGGTGCCTTTTTAAAATTGCCCCCAAAGTACTCATATAATTCTTCTTCTCCGATAGCTATACCAGCTATGAAGACAAAAGAGGTTTGCTCACTGGAAGCCAAAAACCAAACTGTCAATCAGACGAAATCAGAGCAGAGAACCGAGCAGCAGACCAGCAACCAAGCAGAAACTAAGCAGAGAACAGAGCTGGAACTTAAAAGGAAAACAAAGTTTCAACAGAAGTCTCCTCTCACAACCAAGACATATTACGAGAGGAGTCTGTTGGTGATAAAGAAATCAATCTCTATTTTGAAATGATTGAAAGGCTTAAACAGGAGTAAACGAAAAGGAACTGAACACAAAAGCGAGTAAGTTGATTAAAAGGCGCTTGGCGGAGAAATGGACAGAGCTGCAAACACAAATGTAATCGCTTTCAGGCGAGAGCTTGTCGCTACTCTTCGAATTGCAGCATTTCTCCTAGTTTGTCTTCCTCTGTGGGCGGACACTTTCTGGCCGAAACAAATTAAAGCAAAAGAACCAGAAAACAAGAAGGATCAGAGGCTGAAAAAGGATACAACTAAAGAAGTAAAACATACCCAAAAAGAAACCCAGTTCGGGACAGAAGAAACAGACATCGGCTGCAAATGGTCGGCACAGTAATTACTCAGGCAGAGATGAAAACAGAGACTTATGATCCATCACTTTGCTTATCTTTTCAAGATAAAAAGAAAGGAAATTTGGATCGCATGCAGCATAGTTAACATCAGCCTAGATCAGTAAGTAGATAGTAAAAATTTCAGCCAAAACCGAGGTTATCTGGACTACATGCAGTAGGGAGGAAAAACAACAAAAACTAACACCGCATGATTGCAACCTTCGGTAGAGAGAGAATTCAGATTAGAGCATTTTCTCCAGAGAAATTCGGACAGCAACACAAAAGATACAACCATCTCACAACATGATTTCTAACTGAGAGTACAAACACTCTAAAGACACAACACACAAGGGAGGAGCTCACGCAGGAAACAAAAACTCAACAAAGTCTGCCATGTCCAACAAAAAGAAGAAACGAAGAACAGAAAACTTCAGATTTCATTCCAACTAAAAATTACAAGGAGTACCGATACGCATGGACATTAGAACAAGAAAGATTACAAGACTCTCAATCCATCATCTCCCTCTCAATCCTCAAAAACACCAAGAGCCTCACATGCTTCTTGGGAGGAACACACACAAAATGGAGAGCAAATGTACAAAACCCTCGAGGGGGTATGGAGCCCCCAACACCTATTTATAGCCCTTGGCTAACGGGTCTCCAACCTGTTACGCCGGCTAAACCCTAACGGAGCTGTCTCCGCTTGCAGCCTTGCGAATTACCGATTCGCCCCTCCCGCACCTTCAGGAAGCTTCGCGCTCCTTGTCGTTCACGCATGACCGCTTTTGACTCCGGTCGATGGACCTCGACTCCTCCCGAGTCTAGTCCCGTGCATTTCCGTCGCACACGACCCATGGCGGTATCCGATCGTCGAACCTCGACTCCTCCACGAGTCTAGTTTCGATCCATTCGCCGTTGCCGTCGTGTCCACCTCCGTAGCTCGCCTCGGTTCCTCGCCTCCCGGCTCGCAACCACCTCAGCAGCCTCGATTATCCTCGACGTCTCCGACCGCCTGGACCTCAACACCTCCTGTGCCTAGTCCCGGTCCTCCCACGCCTCACCATGACCTAGCTCCGAAGTCCTGCAACCACACAGACAAGCAAACCATCACATAGCACCGCTCGATACATGTAAGCATAATAGAGTCAGTGACACAATATTAAGCCCAAACCTGTCAAATCATCAGAATAATCATCCTAAACCTATTGACCAGGTTTGACCAAGTCCGACCTAGCCCGTTACACCACGCAACGACATGGTCCGAACCAACCAACTCAAACTCGACTTCCCTAAGCCGATGTCAATTACTCATCATACACATGGGATGACCTCACATGGTCTCTCAATCTCTCCCTTGATGAGTATATTGACAAACACCGAAAAAGCATGAAGTTGAGTTTGAAGAATCCAACATGGTCCAAAGAAGAGAATGAAACATTTTGAAGAATCCAATATGGTCCAAAGAAGAGAATGAAACAAATGATCATGTCGACAGAAGGAGCAAAAGAAAGAACAAGTTTTCCCCAAAGCTCCCAAAATGGCTTTTTCTACCACTATTCTCCCCCTTTTGGCAATAAACACATCAAGAATGCAAGAAGGAGAAATAAGTCACGAAAAGGGATAAAATGGCTGAAGTTTGATTATTCTAAGCATTTAGAGCCATGAGAATTATCCAAACTGACCATTAAGGATTACACCAAGCCATAACACATAAATATGCTATCTAGATCATGACAAGATATGTATATGCCAGCTAAACCAAAGAGATGACAATCTGAAATGTAGTGCAATTTGTGAGCAAGTCAAGTCATCAATAAGCAAAGTCTAGCTAGAGACATCCAAGGATGATGCAAGCCATGTCAATTAAGCTAAGCGGAACCAAGAAGCTAATATTGAGTCCAAGTAGAGTGCTATATGCTCAAGAGTGAAACATTGGTTCAAGTACTTGGTTCTTTTAGTAGCTTAAGCAAATTGAGCACAAATGACATATTTTCTTTTGAAACTTATGGTCGTCTCCAACCAATATTTTTATCATGTGCTAGATCTCAAGTCTTATGCGACTACTCCAAGCAAGAAGCTTAAGAAGATAGTCTAGGTCATCCAAAACTCCCCCTGAGTTCATGCCTAGTGCAATGGCAAGCCGTCTCATTAGAAAGAATTGGTGAAATCAGTTTTTTCGCACAAAAGAGATCTTTTTGCTTTTTGACAGATTGTACTAGCTTATGCATCATCAAGAGACTTAAAACAGCTCAAACTAAGGCTCAATAGAGATTCAACGCTCAACTCAGCATACTAGACATGGCATGGATCATAAAAGAATAGCTCAAGAAAGACTAATCTCGAGTGCTAACATGACAAGTTTTAGTTTAAATGGAGCAAGTTTAATTAACTTATCATGGCACAAGCTAGTTTACACATATGAAGTCATGATAAATATAGCAAATAAGCATAAGTCATGGCAAGGTGTAAAGCATTTTAAACATGTCATCAATGGATAATAATCAAGGCTCCATGTAATTATATTACAATGCAGAATGACATGCAATAAAATCTAACTCCCCATCAACATGTGATGCAGCTTTTAGTTCAAGTTGAGTTATATCAACATTAAGATCTAGAAGTTCCCAAATGAACTCCCCCTGAACCAAAGCAATAAAAATGAGAAGCTGGCAAAGAAATCAAGAAAGGCAGTCCTTAAAGCATAGATAAGATATAGAGGATACTATGGCTCAGACTGACTCTCATCTACCCCATATGACTCCAGGACTATCATCTGACGGGAAAACACACACTAGAGAGCAAACACGTACCCTGTATACCCGAGAGTGGCCCGACCCTCGCTAGAACCTAAAAGCAGTGGGTAAGCTCAACCTAGTGAGAAGAGAACTAGCTAATAAGTAGCATCCTAAAATCACAAGATAAGAGTAAGAAGTCTAAGCACCTCGGCAAGAGAACCACTGTAACCTTTGCTAGAAGGACTAAAGCCGATGCACCCATATGCAATGCAATCAGAAAGGAGTAAGAGCATAATTATCATGATAAAGCAGTAAAAGCACAAAGCTCCCCTCAAAACAGTCCGAAAGGACAAACCACCCTAAGCTCTCCCACAGAATGAAAACCTAGAGCTATCCAAAGGCTTGGTGAAGATGTCAACCGGTGGTCACTCTCCACAAACCGGAGCACGATGTCACCCTTCTCTACATGGTCTCTAAGGAAGTGATAGCGAATATCAATATGCTTGGTCCGAGAATGTTGCACTGGGTTCTTAGCAATGTTGATTGCAGAAGTGTTATCACAAAAGAGTGGAACACTGTCTATAGTAATGGATCGCGCGTAGGCTACGCAAGCAGAAAACAAAACTTTTCTACCGCGCACACAAGGACATCATGCTTAAGGAGGGATCATGGATCGTTACCACTAGAGGCCGCAGCAATAACGGAAGAAGAGTTGGAGAAGCCGATCCAACCACGCGTCGAGGTAGTAGTGGAAGTAGTCGATCGTCCGAACCATCGTCTCCTCCACGCGATCAACCACACCACGAGCAGATCAATCAGATTGATGCCGATCAACGCCGCAACGGCGCCTCCACGGTATCCACACGTCCAGGGTGGAACGCCGATCGCGAGTGTACCAAAGACTCATGACGACTAGGGTTTGGCTCGGGAGGTGGCGGCTAGGGATTAGCTTGGGATTATCGGATGGCGTCCCTCGCCCCTCGCCTCCATATATAGACCTCCTCACTTGGGCCTCATGACCGAGGCCCAATAGGAGTCTATCCGGATCTCTATCCGAATTGAACCCACATCCGAATCACATTGAATTAGTGTTCCAACCCGTTAAGTGTGCGACCACAGCAGGTTCACGTATACTTGGTCGCGACCGAAATACCTTCCGGTCACCCTCTTAATAGCGGTCTCTAGTAAGACATATTAACCCCAATGTATACGTAAAGATCATATCGGTGAACACGTAATGTTCTCATGTACTAATCCCTTTGCCTCACGATATAGATTAAGCTCAAGGCGAGACATGTGTCATCCTCTTAATAGCTCAATCACTCTCTCGATTCCGTGATGGATTATAAACTCGTGATTGACTCCTCAATCACCTTGGCATGGCCATGCACTTTCATAATCCATTACATCGAGGGGCCCAGATATCTCTCCCATAAGGAGGGCAAATTCTATCTTGATCATTCACATCCCACTACATGTTTCATGGCAAACCCAAAACTACTTTTATGACTACCCGATTCGGAGTAGTGTTTAGTAGTCCCAAAATAAGCTACTACGCATGTTGGGAACCATGATGATCTCAAGTCTAAGGATTCCACATAAACACTACTTGAGACCAACTGATGACACATGGAATCTCTGCAGTGTCTCATGGCGGGTCTACCCAACATATGTTCACTAACACATGTCCATATTATTGATTTGGTATCTCCATACCATGATCCATGAGACATGATCATCAATCAATACATATCTTGATCTTTGAATCATATTTGTTCCTCATATGAAATATAATCGGGATCATTTAGAAATAGCAACATTTTGGCATTAAGAGTCTCATGAATAAGTCACATACTCATTGATCAATAATGATAATGTCTATTTCAAGGAACATAGCAATGTATCATAAACATAGTATGTGATATATTCAACATCTCCATGTTGCCTCTAGGGCATATCACCAACATATAGCTAACCCAAAGTCCCGCAAGGTCGACGCCATCCAAAGTACACAGTCGCAACAATGGCGGCGAGAACGTACTCGACCTCTGCGGTGGATGTGCAACACAGCATCGCTTCCTAGAGGACCGGAAGCGAGAGAAGTGCCAATGAATTGGCGGTGCCAAGTGTTCTTCCTATCTATCCCTGACCAAGAAAGTGCGCATCCGAATAGGCTCTCAAGGAAAGACAAGAAGAGGAAGAGTACCGATACCATAGTCAATGGTAGCTCGAAGGTACCGAAGATGCGCTTCACGCTGGCGGTGAGATCTGAGGAGAAGCTCAAACCGGGCACAAAGACACAGAGAAGTGTATCGGGGTCTCGAGGCGTGAGGTACAAGAGGGAGCCAATCATGCTGCGGTACTCCTTACGATCAACCGACTCGCCATCCTCATACGGGTCAAGAGAAGTCAGAGAAGCCATCGGAGTTGACACAGCTTACCATCACTCATATCGAAGCGTCTCAGGAGGTCTCGAGTGTACTTGTCTTGATGCAAGAAGGTACCCTCCCGAGTCTGCTTAATTTGGAAGCCAAGGAAGAAGGTCAACTCACCCATCATGCTCATCTCAAACTCGGTGCTCATGACATCCGAGAACGTGCAACTAGAGCATGAGAAGAGCCGCCAAAGATAATGTCATCGACATAAATTTGGACGAGCAGAAAGTCAGAGCCATGCCTACGAATGAACAAGGTCTTATCCACTTTACCCATCTCAAAACCATGACTCAACAAATAGGACTTAAGCCTCTCATACCAAGCTCTAGGGGCTTGCTTAAGTCCATACAAGGCTTTGGAAAGCTTGTAGACATAGTTTGGGTATTTGGGGTTCTCGAAACCTGGAGGTTGTCTCACATAAACTTCTTCCTCAATAAACCCATTGAGGAAGGCACTCTTGACTTCCATCTGGTAAAGTTTGAAACCCTTAGAAGCTGCAAAGGCAAGCAGGATTCTAATGGCCTCAAGTCTAGCTACAGGGGCAAAGGTCTCCTCAAAGTCGAGACCCTCAACCTGAGAGAAGCCCTAAGCTACCAGTCTAGCCTTGTTTCGAATGACTAACCCCTCTTCATTCTGCTTGTTCTTGAACACCCACTTGGTCCCAATGACATTGTGACCTCGAGGGGCTCAATAAGCGACTAGACCTTGTTTCTCTCGAAATTTTCTAGCTCTTCATGCATGGCATTGACCCAAGACTCGTCAGATAGAGCATGACAAACGTCCTTGGGCTCAAATGAGGCAACGAAAGCAGAGTGGAGACAGAAGAGTGACATGCCAGACTTTGAGCGTGTAACTCGCTCAAAGAGGTCTCCAATCATCTGTTCAGAAGGATGAGCTTTCTGGATATGTCTAGGAGGTCCAGGATGAGATGAAGAAGTGGCCTCTACCTCGTGAGCTGACGAGGTAGGACTAGAGTCACTAGCTCCAGAGGAGGCAGAAGGCATGGGCTGATCGCCTTGAGGTGCGGTGGAAGAAGGCACCGCAAGGGGTGGATGAGGGACTGGATCGGGTAGACAACCCTCATCTCCATCGTCCTCATCATCCACAAAGATGGTCTCGGACTGCTCTAAAGAACCTGAGATATCGGGCCTAGTCCCTGGACTGGCCTCGTCGAAGGTCACCTCCTGTGTCTCTACCATTTTACTAGACTCGCAGCCGGACCCTATAAGCCGCGAAGAAGTCGAGTAGCCTAGAAAGATCCCATCACAAGAGCATGACTCGAACTTATCTAGGTTCCCGGACTTCAAAATAAAGCACTTGCAACCAAACACACGAAAATGAGAGACGTTGGGCTTCGCCCATATCTCAGCTCATAAGAAGTGCGGTGCAAGTGTGCCCTCAGAAAAACTCGATTTGAGACATGGCACGCGGTAGCTATAGCCTCGACCCAAAACACGTGGTGTAGAGTATTCATCAAGCATCATCCTGGCCACTCGACCAAGGTGCGGTTCTTCCTCTCCACTCGCCATTCTGGCGAGGGCGTATGGAGAAGAGGCGGTACTCTACACTGTCTCATCGCAGAACCTCTCAAAGTAGGAATTCTTGAACTCCGTGCCAATGTCACAGTGGATCGCTCGTAAGGCACCCGGAAGCTCAATAGAAAGCCTACTGAAAAGACCTCAAAAATGTAAGCGTCTCATCCTTGAGGCTAAGAAAAACAATCAAGAGTACCGAGAAGTCATCGACCACGACAAGAACATACCACTTCCCTCCTGCAGATCGCACTCGAGTGGTCCGATTGTGTCCTTGTGGAGCGGTGTCCCAAATGCATCGGTCATAGTCCTTGTGTGGGAGGGTGAGAAGCGGCAACCATCTTGCCGCGCTGCGGCATGGGCGTAAATAAGATCTTTGACCATCTTGAGTTTCAGCAGACCACGAATGAGATCGTGGCGCTAACTTTCGGGTCAAATGGTCAAATCAATATGACCAAGTCTCCTATGCCGAAGGAAAGGTCGCGGGACTCGAAGCAACTAAACACACGAGAGGATCACCGAAGACCCAGAAAAATTAGCACGAAAGATCCTCCCAAAACGAGAAATCTCGCAAACCAGACTACCCGAAGAATCAAGAATTTTGCAATTGTTTTTCTTAAAACTCACCTCAAAGCCGTCATCGGTAAGCTGAGAAACGGAAAGCAAATTATACTGCAGCTTACTAACCAAGGCAACATCTTTCAAAATGAAAGAATCATTAACGCGCACTGTACCTTTGGCGATGACACGCCCAGATGAAGCATCTCCGAAGGTGATCGTCTCATCACCTGGAGCACGGGCAAGGGAAGAAAACCAACGGGAATCTCCGGTCATGTGTCGTGAACACCCGGAGTCTACGAGCCAAACCTTTCCTTCCCGCCCGTGAGCCCGACTCAACAAGAGAGCAAAGTCTCGATCTTGGGATAAATCAAAATAGATTTTGGAACCCAATCTTGAGTCACACGTCGGCGTAAGAAGTAGTCACACACGGTCGACCTCTAACTACTCTCGCTCTCCGTCGCTCAAAGAAGCGAAGGTTTGCGAACATACACGAAGGCATTCTTTGGGTCCAAGCACTACGGAGAGCGAGTGAGCAAGCAAGCAACACGCCGATCTCGCCGCGGGTAGCCATCTCGGCGGGAAGCGAGATCGCCCTCGGGGACGGTGGAAGTCACGGCCGGGAGCAGCACGAGGACCAACACCAGAAGACTCAGAAAAACCAAGTCTTCGATGCTGTCCAAAACCATCAGAAGCAACTGAGGCAAACCTAGACCTCGTGTTGGTCTTAGGTGCACTCAAGGTCTAGGGCGACCACAGAATACGCCTAAGAGCGCAACACGGGTCTCGCGCGATCTTGGCGCGCCAAGCATCGATCGATCAAATGTCCATCCCGATGAAGGTGCAATGATACCGCCATACGAGGCGGAAGTAGCATGATGGGGCTTCGCCTTCCGAGAGGCCGAAGCTACAGGTGAAATCACCTTACTGTCAGAATTCCCTTGGACAAAGCCCGCTAACTTGAATTTGACCTTCTCGGTCCTGGGCTTAGTCTGAGCACGGCACGTGGATGCTTCCTTCTGTTATCATAGAAATCATATCGTAGACCCTGATTAAATCTGCAGATTTTAGATTGGCCTAGAATAAGATTGAGCTTCTTCTTGCCTCCTACAAATTTCTCGAGAGTGTTCATAAGATACTGACACTCCCGAAAGAGAGAGGCACAAGAAGAGCGGGGAGGAGAAGAGACGGAGAAGGTAAGGGGCGAAGAAGAACCAACGATAGAGGAAAGAATGGCTTGTGCACGCACAGCCGACTCTGAAGGGACAGTCCTACTACTAGCCAGTTGGTTCACATCGCTAAGCGTCTCTACCTTACCCTGGGGCTCCTCCCCCCTTATCAGCAATCACATTACAAGCTGAAGGTGGCTTCTCTAGTAGATCCTCAGTTAGCTTCACACATTTTTGATCTAATGCAATCAAGTCAGATTTTAGTTTGTTACAGTTTTTGCATGGTGAGCTAACAGGGTCCTTAGAAGCATACTGAGTCATTTTCTTATTCTTGTCAATCATTTCTTGAAATTGTTTGGAAACAGATTCAAGCTCAGCAGTCAGTTTAGGACAATTCATACATGAAGCAATAGGCTCAAGTAGAAAAGCTTGCAATTCAGCAATTTTATGATCTGCCCATTTTAGGTTCATCTTCAAATTATTACAATTTTCACAAGTCTCGGGCAGATCGAGAAGCATAGTGTAAAGACCTCTAAAAGCATTGTCCTTATCCTCACATGAGGTGCAGGAAGTAGTCTCAATAGTAGATGAAGGAACAACAATCCTAGTCATTTCTAGTTCAGCAAGCAGACTAACATTCTCCACCTTAAGAATATCTAGCTCAGAGGTCACACTATCATAAGAAGTCCTTAACTTCTCCATATCACCAATCAAAGCAGGGCATGTATCACATTCGTCACGGGAGGGAGCAGATATAAGTGAAGTAAGCTCCCGTGACAGTCTATCTACTTCCTTCTCCAACTCACTACATCTAGCTCTAGATCTAGCATGAAATTTACCTAGCTTAAGAAAGGCATCATTAAGCTGGTCGTAAGATGGGTATACCTCGTCGAAGTCGGAGTAGAGCTCATTGTCGCTCGGTTAAGCCTCGAGGCCATGAAGCACATTGGGAGAAGTCGTCGCCGCCTTTGGGGTCTTGGTCACCCGTCCGTCATCGTCGCTCCATCCCTCCACCTCGGCCGAGGTCGAGGTCGTCGAGCAGCGAGAGGGCGTGGTGGAAAAGCTTCTTGGCCTTTCCAAAGTCACGGAATTTCTTCTTGCCTTGCGTCTGAGCTGGAGGCTTCTTGTTGTGGTTCTTGTCGGTGTAGTCGTTCTTGCACGAACCGCCGTAGTCGTTCTTGCCCTTCTCCGACTTGGGCGGTTGCCGAATGTGGTTGGGGCCACCACACTCGAAGCAAATCACGGGTCCTCCTCTCTTCCGTCCCTCCTTCTCTTGTAAGCATGAGAAAATTTGCGAGCAAGGAGAGCCAAGCGATCATCCATAAGTCGCTCTAGCGATCATCGGTTATGTCACGAGAGCAGCAAGGAGAAACCGCAAATTGAATCGGAGAGAGGCCGAAGAAGAAAGCGGGATCGGTGACCAAGGCCATCGGCGTGACTTGACCCACGAGAGATAATGTCAATCTCGTGAGTCTTGAGGCAGTACAGCGCATCAAGAGTCGTGGTCGAGAGGTCTATCGTGTCTTTGATGGTGGTCACTTTCATCTCCCAAACACGCAGATCGAGTGCAGTGAGCATCTGACGAGCGTTGTCCGAGTCGGGGTACGTGAGACCGACCGCTCGGAGGTTGATCAAGATCTTGTGAAAATACGCAAAATACTCACAAGGGACTCGCCAGCGAGCATTTCAAACTTGTTGTAATCTCGCTTGAACTGGTCCTGTCGCACCGTCTTTATTTGGGTGGTGCCCTCATGGTAAGCATTGAGGGTCGCCCAAATATCGGCAGACGGAAGATGAGATATGCGGTCAAACTCACTACGACTCGGGCCACAGGTTATGATGTTCCTTGCCTTAGCGTTTGCCTCAACGTCGACCATGTTTCCGCATTGGCGTCCTCATCGGGCAGAATAACAAACCGAACCTTGACCTTTCGCCAGATGGCGTAGCCCTGAGCCTGGATGCAGGTCTCCATCCGACTCTTCCAGAAGGGATAGTCCATCCCATCGAAGATCGGGGGCTTGGTCGAGTACTTGTCCGTTGCCATAGCTCACAGACCGGTTAAGATCTATAGAAAAGAGCTAACCGGCTCTGATACCAATTGTAGGACCAGATATGACAACAGAGGGGGGTGAATGGTGCCTTTTTAAAATTGCCCCCAAAGTACTCACATAATTCTTCTTCTCCGATAGCTATACCAGCTATGAAGACAAAAGAGGTTTGCTCACTGGAAGCCAAAACCAAGCGTCAATCGACGAAATCGAGAAGAGAACCGAGCAATGCATCCGGCAACCAAGCAGAAACTAAGCAGAGAACAGAGCTGGAACTTAAAAGGAAAACAAAGTTTCAACAGAAGTCTCCTCTCACAACCAAGACATCTTACGAGAGGAGTCTGTTGGTGATAAAGAAATCAATCTCTATATTGAAATGATTGAAAGGCTTAAACAGGAGTAAACGAAAAGGAACTGAACACAAAAATGTAGCAGTGATTAAAAGGCGCTTGGTAGAAATGGATGAGTGCAAACACACTAGAACTCGCTTTCAGGCGAGAGCTTGTCGCTACTCTTTGAATTGCAGCATTTCTCCTAGCTTGTCTTCCTCTGTGGGCAGACACTTTCTGGCGAAACAAATTAAAGCAAAAGAACCAGAAAACAAGAAGGATCAGAGGCTGAAAAAGGATACAACTAAAGAAGTAAAACAGACCGAAAAAGAAACCCAGTTCGGGACAGAAGAAACAAACATCGGCTGCAAATGGTCGGCACAGTAATTACTCAGGCAGAGATGAAAACAGAGACTTATGATCCATCACTTTGCTTATCTTTTCAAGACAAAAAGAAAGGAAATCTGGATCGCATGCAACATAGTTAACATCAGCCTAGATCAGTAAGTAGATAGTAAAAATTTCAGCCAAAACCGAGGTTATCTGGACTACATGCAGCAGGGAGGAAAAACAACAAAAACTAACACCGCATGAATGCAACCTTTGGAGAGAGAATTCAGATTAGAGCATTTTCTCCGGAGAAATTGGACGACAACACAAAAGATACAACCATCTGACAACATGATTTCTAACTGAGAGTACACACACTCTGAAGACACAACACACAAGAGAGGAGCTCACGCAGGAAACAAAAACTCAACAAAGTCTGCCATGTCCAACAAAAAGAAGAAACGAAGAATAGAAAACTTCAGATTTCATTCCAACTAAAAATTACAAGGAGTCCCGATAGGCATGGATATTAGAACAAGAAAGATTACAAGACTCTCAATCCATCATCTCCCTCTCAATCCTCAAAAACACCAAGAGCCTCACATGCTTCTTGGGAGGAACACACACAAAATGGAGAGCAAATGCACAAAAACCCTCAAGGGGGTATGCAGCCCCCAACACCTATTTATAGCCCTTGGCTAACGGGTCTCCAACCCGTTACGCCGGCTAAACCCTAACGGAGCTCTCCGCTTGTGCAGCCTTGCGACTTACCGATTCGCCCCCCGCACCTTCCGGAAGCTTCGCGCTCCTTGTCGTTCACGCATGACCGCACCTGACTCCGACTCCTCCTGAGTCTAGTCCCGTGCATTAAGTCGCACACGACCATGGCGGTATCGGCCGACTGCGAACCTCGACTCCTCCCTGAGTCTAGTCCCGATCCATTCGTCGTTGCCCGTCGTGTCCACCTCCGGTAGCTCCAGCTCCGGTTCCTCGCCTCCCGGCTCGCAACCAGCCGTCACCGCTCTACTGCCTACGCTTGCTCCATACTAAGCCTTCTACAATCCGACACTTGCCGCGCCTCGCACCCTGGACTGAACCATCCTTCCTTGTACGCTGCCTGGGCTGGAGCACCTACTCCCACAGCCACCTTGCCTTCGCCGTTACCTGAGCCTCCCGCTCCGCACTCTTGGACCATGTGCACCTTCTCCACACGATCACTGCCCTCATGCATTGTCTGCAGCGTCTCCCATACCTCCAAGTCAACGCTTCACCCATGCTCTAATACCACTTGTTAGTTTCGGACCCTGCACCCCGCCAGGTCTAACCAGATTCACTCCCTGGTCCCTAGGTCTTAAATGGGCTGCGACCCTACGCACCTAAGCCCATGGACTACCCGCAAGCAAGCCCCTCAAGCAACAACCTTATAAGTGGTATTGGGCCTTCTCCCCTAAAAGACTAGTCCAATGAGTGCAGGCTCCCTCACATTTATAAGTTGTGCCTTTTACTTTCCCACAATCCATGTGGGACTATTTCCTAACAATCTCCCCCTCGCACATGGATTGTGCATACCGCACTCATAGGAGATGTTAGGAACCTGGGATCTGATACCACTTGTTACAGTCCAATCGACTGCTCCCAGGATCTCTATGACCACCTTGTAGTCGCTACGACCACCTCCTGCAGTCGTACGACCACGTTGAAGAGACTATGACCACCTCATGAGTCGTTATGACCGCTCCACTGGTTCTCCGACCACGCTGACAGTCGTTACGACCACGTTGTGACCTCTCCGATCACGCCTCACTGTTCTGACCACGTAGTCTTAAACTTCAGCTGAAGTTACGACCACATTCACTGCCTCTGCACTGCACTTCCTTCGACCACGGTTGATCACCGTTGTCGTAGCTCCTTACAACCATGCAGTGATTCTGTCGACCATTGTGGTCGTAATGCTTTACGACAACGTCTCCCCACTGTGGTCGCTTATGACCATGCCTTCTCGATATGGTCGTAACTCCATTACGACAGCGTCTTCTGCTCTGTGACCATGATCATAACTCCTCTACGACCACGTCTGCGAACCTCTGTGATCTCACCGACCGCCTGCAACCACACCGGTCGCCTCCACTGCGATCACACCGACGCTTCCAACCACACCGGTCGCCTCTCTCCTCTGCGATCACGCTGACCGCCTGCGACCACGCCAGTCGCCCTTTGCTCTGCGGTCATGCTGACCGCTTGTGACCACACCGGCCGCCCCTCTCCTCTGCGGTCACGCCGACCACCTGCGACCACGCCGGTCGCCCACTGCTCTGAGGTCACGCCAACCACCTATGACCACGCCGGTCGCCCACTGCTCGACACCTCCTCCCGACTACATCGCGTCAACTTCATGATCTCCTCTCGATACAATGCTCTGCTTTTATACCCGACTCTTCGACTCCGTCTTGGAGACAGTTACGGACTCGAACACGACCACGACACTGACTTGAAATACAACTCGTACTCGTACATGACTTACGACCATGACAAACCGACTACGATCACGACTTAAACCGACTTGTACACTACAAGCTCGAATACGACTTTGACTTCTAAACTGAAAACAAGATTACAATCTCTAACAAGAGAGAAGAAAAGAAGGCTACGTACAAGGAGCACACAATTTTCCAGGAGGAAGAAGGCGATGGCTTTCTCCATCTTCAATGGTAAGGATTGAAACGGGCAAAACAATTTCGATGCATAACACAATTTCAGATTATTTTTCAGAAATTTTTGCTCGAAACATTAAAATATACAATTCAAAGTTAAGAAATATAAATATATTCAAAAATTACGAAATCTCATAAATTTTCCCGTACCTTATGTCCCTTGCAGGCGCTAATATATTAAAAAATTACAAAATCTCATAAATTTTCCCTTGCCTTACACCTCTTGCGAGCGCGGCCTCCCCTCCTTGCCGGCGCCACCCTCCCTTCCCCTGCTGGGACCACCCGCTTCCCCGAAACCCCTGTCCTTTGCAGCAGAGAGATGGGCCTGAGAGAGATGGAGAATGGATCCGCTTTGAATGGTCTGTGTGTTGTGTGTTGGGCCGAATTATGGCTAAATTGGGCTATTTTTGGAGGGGACCAGGATAACTAAATTTCGCCGAAATTTGTAAAATTTCAGCCAAAAATGTTTTCTCTGGATTGACATATGGCCTAATCTCTTTCTCTCCTCCAGCATGGTGGAGCCATGGGAGCAGCAGCCGGCTGCCCTTCTCGAGGCCAAGTACCAGTAGCATCACAAAGCCATGACGCAGTTGCACTACACCGGAATTCACCGTGGCAACCATACTAGAGCCATGAACCAGATGGCTAGTCTTCTCTCTCCCTCCTGTTTCCAGCACAGAGGTGCTCCAGGGTGCATGTCCGTCCATGCCGGAGACTCCATCGCCGGCTACGCGGGCAAGCAGAAGGCACCACGCTCGCATCCTGCTGTCGACGTCCTTGACACAAGACCCATCGGTGTCCGGGTCGACTTCTCAGTGGGCACCATCGTGCAGTCCACGGCTGCGTCGCCGAAGTCACCGTGGCCGTCATGATCGTCGTCTTCGTCGTCGAGCTCCTGCAAGCTGTCTAGCACACCAACCTACAGAGGAGAGGTGCATGCAGTATGGGCCTTGACAAAAGTGATCTACATGCACTACAGCATATACACATGCAGTCATCTGTACTAATATAAAACTTATCAGTTTGATTAAACCATTTGTCACCCAATCATGTTAATACGTTCATCTCCTGATGGTTAGATCAACATAATCTAATGGCTAACATTACAAATTGGTCCTACCATCTGAATATCTGCACCGTTTATTCAGTTTATCTAACGTCCACGAATACAAGTTGGTCCTGCCAATCCCGCTACCTCACGCGTTTGCCTGCCCAGGCACCGATGCCTCACGCCCCCACCCCGGCACTCATGTGTTTCTATAAGATTATTTCCATCGGCGCCACTCCTCACGTTCGCAATCCATCGGCGCCGCCCCAATGCGCCCCCACCCGCCCCACCCCTATGCTCCATCGTTCCGCCCCACCCCATGCTCCATCGCTCCGCCCGCACCGCCACTCCTCCCCTCTTCTTGAATTTAGTTGATTGTGGAAAATAAGCTCCCTGATCATTATATCATAACACCTTATTACTTTTAGCATGTAATTGCCTAACCAAGTTGATTCCTTAGGACTTTGAGTCATTCGACCACTACGCTTCGACCACGGCACTTCGATCATGGTACTTTGACCACAGCTCTGCGAGCATGGCATTATTTGAACTGAACTCATCAGCTCTGATCGCTACCCGCAGGGAGAAAACACACACATGTTTTCTTCCTTAGAATGACACACGCACATGACTACAACTCATTGACTCATCCGTTACTCATTGACTCAGCCATGGAGAAAACGATCACCAACTCATTGACTCAGCCGTTACTCGGACGCCCAGTGACGACTTACAACCACTGCTCCTCGACCACGGTTGCTCGACCATGCCACTTCGACCATGACTTCTCGACCACAACACTTCAACCGCAACTCCAACCACGGCACATCAACCGCTTCTTTCACCATGGCTTCTCGACCACGGCACTTCAACCACTTCTCCAACCATGGCACTTCGACCGCTTCTCTGACCACGGCACTTCGACCGCTTCTCCTGTAGTACCGCTCACATAGAGTCAGTACTACCAGTCTTCGAGCACCAACTGGGTACTGTAGCTTACGAGTATCGACCATCTACTATAGCTTACAACCGCTATGTAGCTTGACTCATGATTACGACTGCTACGACCAGTTGACTGTAGCTACGACTAGTTGACTATAGCCACGACTAGTTCACTATATGCCTAAACTAACACATGGTCTGTGATGTTCTCCCCCATCTTCTTGAATTTAGTTGATTGTGGAAAATAAGCTCCATGACCATTATACCGTAACACCTTATTGCTTTTAGCATGTAATTGACTGACAAGTTGACTCCTTAGGACTTCAAGTCCTTCAACCATGGTGCTTCGACCACGGCTCTTCGACCACGGTGCTGTTGGAACTGAACTCATCAGCTCCGATCGCTACTCGCTGGGAGAAAACGCACACATGATTTCTTCCTTAGAACGACACACACGCGACTGCGACTCATTGGCTCATTCGTTACTCAGACGCCCAGTGACGACTTATGACCACTGCGCATCGACCACGGCTACTCAACCACGGCTTCTCGACCACAGCACTTCGACTGCAACTCCGACCATGGCTTCTCGACCACAAACTTCGACCTCTTATCTGACCACGGCATTTCGATCGCTTCTCTAACAATGGCTTCTCGACCACGGCACTTCGATCGTATCTCCGGTAGTACCGCTCACACAGAGCACGTACTACCAGTCTTCGAGCACCGACCGGGTACTGTAGCTTACGAGTACCCACGTCTACTATAGCTTACGACTGCTACGCAGTTTGACTTACGACTGCGACTGCTATGACCGGTTCACTATAGCGACGACTGGTTCACTGTAATGACGACCGATTGATTGTAGCTATGACTAGTTCACTATAGCTATGGCTCCTACGTAGATTGACTCATGGCTGTGATAGCTACGATCGATTCACTGTAGATATGACCGGTTTACTATAGCTATGACTAGTTTACTGACTATGAGGTCTTCGACTCCATGGTCTCTGATTACACACCGACTACATAGAGCTCGGACACACTGAATACTCTACACATAATTACACAGTACTCGTACACACGAGTACTCCTCACATGACTACAATCTACAACAAGATTAGTTCCAATAGGCTCTCGACCACAACTCTTACCGCAACTCTGGTGGTACTGCTCACACAAAGCAGGTACTACCGGTCTTCAACCACGTAGGTCTTTCGAGCATCGACTAGGAACTATAGCTTATAACTACCGACTAGGTACTGCAGCTTACGACTACCGACAAGTACTATAGCTATGACAATCAACTGGTTCATTGTAGCTATGACCACAAACATAGATTTGACCAAATATATGACCACACACAGACTTGACCAAGTTGACTCCTTACAACTTCGACCAACTTCTCGACCATGGCACTTCAACCCAGTACTTTGACCACGGCTCTTCGGCCCGATACTTCGACCACGACACTTCAACCATGGCGTCTCACCAGCCCTATATCTCATGGTCAGCTTTATGTTGTTGTGTCCACTGGAGCAATGACCTATGACCACACACACAGATCCGATCAAGTCTATGACCACATACAGACCTGACCAAGTTGACTCCTTACGACCACGGTGCCTCGACCATGGCGTCTTGACCATGGCTCTTATCACAACTCCGGTCATACCACTCACACAAATCTGGTACTACCGGCCTTTGACCACGTAATTTTTTCGATTACCGACTAGTATTATAGCTTATCACTACTGACTAGGGATGCAAATAGAGCGGATAATTTCCGTCCATCCGACGGAAGGCATGTGGAACGGATAGGAAGGGCTAGATGGGTATCCGGCACTATCCGTATCCGACCCCGACTCCGAGGAAAAAATATGGAATAGGATACAGGATAAGTGATGTCCATCCGTATATATCCGTATGTCAAATGATATGAGGAAGTCTGTTCTAACTTCACCTGGGAACAAAATAACATATAGACAGATTATCATATCTAAACAAGTGGGAGTATTGAGTGTTTTTCCTTCAACATCTCAGTCATTATTGTCTCCATGTTCGCTCTGATTATACCATACTGTCCAATGTCCTGTGCAAAGAAGCAGATAATTTTTGTCCAACCGACCGTCCGAAAGATTATGGAACAGATACGGAATGGAGAAATAGATATCCGACATTATCCGTTTCCGACTCCGACTCCGAGGAAAAAATATGGAATAGGATATAGGATAAACGATATTCGTCCGTATCCGCTCCGATTGCACCCCTACTGACTAGCTAGTGTAGCTTACAACTATCAACCAACGACTATCGACCGGTTCAATACAGCTACGACCACAAACATAGATCTAACCAAATCTATGACCGCACACAGACCTGACCAAGTTGACTCCTTACGACTTTGAGTCTATGACTACACACAGACCTGACCAAGTTGACTCCTTAGGACTTCGAGTCCTTCGACTACGGTTTCTTGACCACGGCACTTCAAAAGTGAAAGGTTTCAATGAGATCTACAACTTTGCAGTTAAGGTGAAGCCCAAATTCCAACGGGAAGATCGAAAATTTTGGAAAAAATAGAAACTGAAAACTTGCAACACAAATTCAAGGCTAAAGATGGTCGATTTTAGGGGTCTAATAGGGTGACAGGCATAAAAAGGTTATTTGTTTAGATCGGGCTCATCGTTAGCTTTCCAACGAGTACAAGAACATCAAAAACAAACACCATATGCAAAAGTTATGCCCGTTTTACTAAAAGTGTCTCAGAATAGAATCTTACTCGGACTCGAATTCGTCTCGGGTTCTGTAGGATCAGAAATGGTAACAGAGGGGGGTGAATGGTGCGTTTTAAAATTGCCCCCAAAATATCCACAAACATGGAAGAAAAAAATGGTGACCGAGACAAATAAAAGACCAAGTCTTTGAGATGTCACGAGAAAGCAATAAGAGAAGCAAAACCAAAGGAACAAGAAGCTGCAGAGGAGCGACCAAAAGCTTAAAAGAAAAGGCTATCTGTGGCTGAAAATAAGCGAAAAGAAGAGACAAAAACACGAGAAGAGAACGATTATAAAAGCGGTCAAGAAGGAGAAGTATGCAGCCGGAAGAAACTTATGAAAGCCGGTTTGAACACGCAAGTAGAGGCGCAAAAGGCGTAAGACGACAAGCCGAGAGGATCAATTAATTAGCTAATCAAGGGTTGTACTAGCTGAACAGGCTGCTGCAATTAGGCTTCAAATGCTGCTGGTTTTAGCTGGAATAAAAGCCAAGAACTGGCCTAAAACAGCACAAGGAAGATAGGACACTGCAGCCCCTCACCTCTATTTATAGCCATTGGCTAATGGGTCTCCAACCCGTTACGCCGGCTAAACCCTAACGGAGCTGTCTCCCGCTTGTGCAGCCTTGCGAAATTACCGATTCGCCCCTCCTGCACCTTCCGGGAAGCTTCCGCGCTCCTTGTCTCGCATGCCTCGCAACCACTTCGAGTCCACGCCGTCTTCGACACATCCCGACCGTTCTGACCTCAGCGCCACCTGCGTCTAGTCCGGTCCACCGTGTCTCGCCACGACTCTGCCTCGACGTCCTGCAGCCACATAGACAAGAAACACATCAAATAGCACCGCTCGATACATATAAGCATAATAACATCAACAAACCTGTCGAATCATCAGAATATGCATCCTAATCTCATTTGACCAGGTTTGACCAAGTCCGACCTAGCCTGTTGCATCGCGCAACGACATGGTCCGAACCAACCAACTCAAACTCGACTTCCCTAAGCCGATGTCAATTACTCATCATACACACGGAAAGACCTCACATGGTCACTCAATCTCCCCCTTGATGAGTATATTGACAAACACCGCAAAAGCATATGAAGTTGAGTTTGAAGAGTCCAACATGGTCCAAAGAAAAAGAATGAGGCTAATGAGCATATCGACACAAGGAGCAAAACAAAGAACAAGTTTTCCTCAAAACTCCCAGAATGGCATTTTTCTACCACAATTCTCCCCCTTTTGGCAATAAACACATCAAGAATGCAAGAAGGAGAAAAAGTCATGAAAATGGATAAAATGGCTGAAGTTTGATTATTCTAAGCATTTAGAGCCATGAGAATTATCCAAAATGACCATAATGTATTACACCAAGCCATAATTTAATGAAACGTTGTCTAGATCATGACAGGATATGTATAAACCAACTAGAAGCAAATAGATGATAATCTGAAATTTAGTGCAGTTTATGAGCATGTCAGGTCATCAATAAGCAAAGTCTAGCTAGAGACATTCAAGGATGATGCAAACCATGTCAATCAAGCTAAGCGGAACCAAGAATCTAATATTGAGTCCAAAACGGAGTGCTATACGCTCAAGAGTGAAACATTGGTTCAAGTACTTGATTCTTTTAATAACCTAAGCAAATTGAGCACAAATGATATTTTTCTTTTGCAACTTATGGTTGTTTTCAATCCATATTTTTATCATGTGCTAGATCTCAAGCCTTATGCGACTACTCCAAGCAAGAAGCTTAAGAAGATAGTCTTGGTCATCCAAAGCTCCCCCTGAGTTCATGCCTAGTGCAATGGCAAGCCGTCTCATGAGAAAGAATTGGTGAGATCAGTTTTTTCGCACAAAAGAAATCTTTTTGCTTTTTAAACGATTGTACTAGCCTATGCATCATCAAGAGACTAAAACAACTCAATCTAAGGCTCAATAGAGATTCAATGCTCAACTCAGCCTATTTGACATGACATGGATCATAAAAGGATAGCTCAAGAAAGACTAGTCTCGAGTGCTAACATGACAAGCTTTAGTTCAAATTGAGCAAGTTTAATTAACTTATCATAGCAAAAGCTAGTCTACACATATAAAGTCATGATAAATGTAGCAAATAAGCATAAATCATGGCAAGATGTAAAGCATTTTAAGCATGTCATAACAGGATAATAATTAAGGCTCCATGTAGTTATATTATAATGCAGAAAGACATGCATAAAAATCCAGCTCCCCCTCAACATAAAATGCAACTTTTAGTTCAAGTTGAGTTAGGTCAACATTAAGATCTAGAAGTTCCCAAATGAAATCATAAGATCTAGAAGTTCCCAAATGAACTCCCCCTGAACCAAAGCAATAAAAACGAGGAGCTGGCAAAGAAAGATAAACAGACAGTCCTTAAAGCATAGATAAGATGTAGAGGATACTAATGGCTCAGACTGACTCTTATCTACCCCATATGACTCCAGGACGAACAGCTGTCGAGAAAAACACACACTAGAGAGCAAACACGCACTGCCACATCTGCAGGGTGGCCCAACCCTCGCGAGAACCTACAAGAAGTGAGTGAGCTCTGTTGGTGATATGCCCTAGAGGCAACATGGAGATGTTGAATATATCACATACTATGTTTATGATACATTGCTTTGTTCCTTGAAATAGACATTATCATTATTGATCAATGAGTATGTGACTTATTCATGAGACTCTTAATGCCAAAATGTTGCTATTTCTAAATTATCCTTGATTATATTTCATATGAGGAACAAATATGATTCAAAGATCAGCATATGTATTGATTGATGATCATGTCTCATGGATCATGGTATGGAGATACCAAATCAATAATATGGACATGTGTTAGTGAACATATGTTGGATAGATCCGCCATGAGACACTGCAGAGATTCCATGTGTCATCAGTTGGTCTCAAGTAGTGTTTATGTGGAATCCTTAGACTTGAGATCATCATGGTTCCCAGCATGCGTAGTAGCTTATTTTGGGACTACTAAACATTACTCCGAATCGGGTAGTCATAAAAGTAGTCTTTGGGTTTGCCATGAAACATGTAGTGGGATGTGAATGATCAAGATAGAATTTGCCCCTCCTTATGGGAGAGATATCTCTGGGCCCCTTGATGTAATGGATTATGAAAGTGCATGGCCATGCCAAGGTGATTGAGGAGTCAATCACGAGTTTATAATCCATCACGGAATCGAGAGAGTGATTGAGCTATTAAGAGGATGACACGGTCTCGCCTTGAGCTTAATCTATATCGTGAGGCAAAGGATTAGTACATGAGAACATTACGAGTTCAAACCGATATGATCTTTACGTATACATTGGGGTTAATATGTCTTACTAGAGACCGCTATTAACGTGGTGACCGGAAGGTGTTTACGGGTCGCGACCAAGTATACGTGAACCTCTGTGGTCGCACACTTAACGGGTTGGAACACTAATTCGAATGTGATTCGGATGTGGGCTCAATTCGGATAGAGATCCGGATAGACTCCTATTGGGCCTCGGTCCGCGAGGCCCAAGTGAGGAGGTCTATATATGGAGGCGAGGGTGAGGGATGCCATCCGATAATCCCGAGCTAATCCCTAGCCGCCACCTCCGAGCCAAACCCTAGTCGCTCGCGAGTGCTTTGGTACACTCGCGATCGGCGTTCCGACCCGGACGTGTGGATACGGTGGAGGCGGCGCTCGTTGCGGCGTTGATCGGCATCAATCTCTGATTGGATCTGCTCGTGGTGTGGTTGATCGCGTGGAGGAGACGATCGGTTCGGGACGATCGACTACTTCCACTACTACCTCGACGCGTGGTTGGATCGGCTTCTCCAACTCTTCTTCATTGCTGCTGCTGCTGGCGTCTAGTGGTAACGATCCATGATCCCTCCTTAAGCATGATGTCCTTGTGTGCGATTTCATAGATGCGATCTATGATCCCCCCTCGACCCCCACCGGCCGACCGCCGGTAGGACCGCTATGCATACGCATAGATTGTTATAGAAACACATTCATGTCGAGGCGGTAGAATCGTTCTCGCTAACTTGTTTTTGCAGGAATGATGTGAATGGTATGGCATAGATGCATATGTGATGCATGTGTGTTTTGGCGGCTGTGTGTATTAATCACAGTAGGGTTGAGGTCATTCTTAATTGTATAACGACCTGCGTGTCGACTTGTGATGCTTGAGCTCCTCATGTAATTCATTTGCTACCTATTAGTTGTAATAGTTTAGTTCTTTGCTATGGAGGCTTCAAGCATGATGACAAAGAGAACAAGAAGTGTGGCGAAGAATATCACCGTGGAACCATGGCGATGGCGACCACTACGATACAAAATGCCATACCATTCACAGTATAATGTGATTATATGCATGTGATGTTTATTTCTTGTCATACTATTCTTTCATGCCATACCTATAGAGGGTGTGTTTTTCATGATAGAATAGCTTCTCTCAAGAAAAAAAATTAAGAATTTGTTTTGATGCCCTTCCAATTGCTGTGCCTACAAGAATCATGATCATTGTTTGGTAGGTCTGCCAAAGCAGAGTACCATCAACATGCATAGTATTGGTTTACTTGACAAGGCTATCAAATTGGATTTGGGCCTTGGGGCATGGTGTTGGGAGCCGGGGCATTGGATGCCACCCAACAAACAAGAGTCACATAAGATGTGATTAGCAAGTGTTGCTTACCCACGTCACTAGGTTTCTAGCAGTGATGCCAAAGCTCACTAGAACTTAGATGAACATGGATCTTGACCACTATATGTCGTTAGAGGGAAGACGATTACAAAACATATAGTAGGAGTATCTTTTGTTAAATTGTTTAATGGAAGATCAAACATGAACATAGTGCTAAACTTTGCATATTCTTTGTTGTAGATCATGTCAGCTAATGCCGCATCCAGTTCTTTTAATTTGCGATCTATTCTTGAGAAAGAAAAACTCAATGGAACGAACTTTTTGGATTGGTATCGCAACTTGAGAATTGTTCTCAAGCGGGAGCGCAAGGAGTATGTCCTTGAGTCTCCTTATCCCGATGACTTGCTCGATAATGCTACCGTGGTGCACGGAGAGCTTATGAGAAGCAAACGAATGATTGCCTTGATGTGAGCTGTCTCATGCTTGCCACAATGTCCTCTGAGCTTCAGAAGCAATATGAGAACACAGATGCCTACAATATCATTGTGGGGTTTGTGGTATGTTTGAGAACCAAGCAAGGACCGAGAGGTTCAACACTTCAAAGTCCTTGTTTGCTTGCGAGCTTGCGAAGGGAATCCGTCGACCCTCATGTGATTAAGATGATTGGCTACATTGAGAGTCCGGAAAGCTTGGTTTTCCCTTAGCCAAGAGTTGGCTCTCGATGTGATTCTTGATCGCTCCCGAGCTTTGAGCCATTCATTCGAACTATCACATGAACAACATGGACAAGACCTTGGTCGAGTTGCATGGGATGCTAAAATCTGCCGAGGAAAGCATTAAGAAAAGCACCAATCATGTGATGATGATGCAGAAAGGCAAGGGCAAGCCCTATGTCAAGAAAGGCGTGGTCAAAAGAAAGTTAGCTCCCGATGAGATCGCGAGCAGTTCTAAGGCCAAGCAAGTCAAGAAGGGTCCTGCTCCTGATGCAGATTGCTACTACTGTAAGCAATCAGGACATTGGAAAAGGAACTGCCCAAAGTACTTGGAGGATCTTGAGAAAAGAAGGAAGTACGACTTCCGCTCCGGTATAAATGTTATAGAAATCAATCTTGCCACTTCTTCATCGATTCTTGGGTATTTGATACCGGATCGGTTGCTCACATTTGCAAATCGTTGCGGGGCTAAGAAGAAGTAGAAGTTTGAGGAGGAGCGAAGTGGATCTTGGCGTTGGCAATGGAGCAAAAGTTGTGCGGTGGTGTTGGCACCATGCCATTGTCTTTACCTTCGTGATTAGTTTTGGAATTGAATAATTGTTATTGTGTTCCATCTCTTTCCAAGAACATTATTTCTGCTTCATGTTTACAAGCAGAAGGTTATGACTTTAGATCTGTGAACAATGGTTGTTCTCTTTATTTCAAAGATATGTTCTATTTCCATACTCCATTGGTGAATGGGTTATATGTTCTTACTCTTGAAGAGTCATCGGTCTATAACATTAATGCAAAGAGGCAACGATCGAATGATTTGAATCCCACGTTTATTTGGCACTGCCGCTTAGGTCACATAAATGAGAAACGCATGGAGAAGCTCCATAGAGATGGTATTCGCACTCATTTGATTTTGAATCATTTGAGACATGCGAATCTTGTTTACTTGGCAAGATGACAAAAGCACCTTTCACCGGTCAAGGTGAGCGGGCAAGTGACTTATTGGCACTCGTACATTCGATGTATGTGGACCAATGAGCTCAACGAAATGAGGTGGTTTCGATGCTTCATAACTTTATCGATGACTTTAGTAGATATGGATATATCTACCGATGAAGATAAGTCCGAATCCTTTGAAAAGTTCAAAGAATTCCAAAATGAAGTGCAAAATCATTTAGGCAAGACAATCAAGTTTCTACGATCCGATCGTGGAGGCGAGTATTTGAGTCATGAGTTTGGTAATCATCGAAGGATTGTGGAATTGTTCCACAATTGACTCCGCCGGAACACCTCAATGGAATGGGGTATCGAGCGAGAAATCGCACCTTATTAGATATGGTGCGCCCATGATGAGCCACGGTGATCTTCCGTTGTCTTTTGGGGTACGCTCTTGAAGCATGTACCGCTTTCACACTAAACAGGTTCCATCAAAATCGAGAAAAGACACCATATGAGATGTGGACAGACAACGTCCTAGCTTGTCTTTTCTTAAGATTTAGGGATGTGAGACTTATGTAAAACGTTTACAATCGATAAGCTCAGTCCTAAATCGATAAATGCTTCTTTATCGGGTATCCTAAGGAAACAAAAGGATATTACTTCTATAATCAAGAAGAAGGCAAAGTGTTTGTCGCTCAAGCATGGTGTCTTCTTAGAGAAAGAGTTTCTCTCAAGAAGAGATAGTGGGAGCATGATGCAACTTGAAGAAATTTGAGAAACACAAAACGTTTCAGCTCCTCTGAGAACCACAACAGGATGAACAAGCTGTTGAAGAAACATTGTGGACACACCGCACCACGAGGTCGAGAGGTCACGTCGTGCACCGAGAGGTACATGTTCTTGACTACTCAACAACGAGACATATTGTTGTTAAACAACGATGAGCCTAAGACCTATGAAGAAGCGATGGTGGGACCAGACTACGAGAAATGGCTTGAAGCCATGAGATCCGAAATTGAATCCATGCACGTAATCAAGTTTGGAACTTGGTTGATCCACCGATGGTGTTAAAACCATTGAGTGCAAATGGGTTTTCAAGAAAAGATAGACATAGATGGAAATGTTCACATCTATAAAGCGCGATTGGTGGCCAAAGGTTTCAAACAAATTCAAGGTGTTGATTATGATGAAACTTTTACCGTCGCAATGCTAAAGTCTATTCGGATCATTCTAGCGATTGTTGCTTATTTCGACTATGAAATATGGCAAATGGATGTCAAAACAGCTTTCCTTAATGGAAATCTGAGTGAGGATGTGTACATGACACAGCCCACGGTTTTGTCGATCCGCAATCACCGAAAGATATGCAAGCTGCAAAGATCCATTTATGGATTAAGCGAGCATCTCGGAGTTGGAACATTCGCTTTGATGAAGTAATCAAAGGGTTTGGTTTCATCAAGAACGAAGAAGAGCCTTGTGTTTTCAAAAAGGCTAGTGGGAGCGCACTCGTGTTTCTGGTCTTATATGTGGATGACATATTATTGATCGGAAATAACATTCCTATGCTCGAATCTGTTAAGTCTTCATTGAAAAATAGTTTCTCTATGAAAGACTTAGGAGAGGCGGCATATATTCTAGGCATCAAGATCTATAGAGATAGATCAAAAGGTCGATTGGATTAAGCCAAGATACGTACATTGACAAGGTGTTGAAAAGGTTCAACATGCGATTTCAAGAAAGGCTTCCTACCTATGTCACATGGTATAAATCTTAGCAAGAATCGGTGTCCTAGTACACACGATGAGCGGGATAAAATGAATGCGATTACATATGCTTCAGCTATTGGATCCATTATGTATGCCATGCTTTGTACACGTCCAGATGTCTCGTATGCTTTAAGTACTACGAGTAGATACCAGTCAGATCCAGGTGAAAGTCACTGGATTACCGTAAAGAACATCTTAAAGTACTTGAGAAGAACTAAAGATGTGTTCCTCGTCTATGGGGGTGAGGAAGAGCTCGTTGTAAATGGTTGCACCGATGCTAGCTTCCAAACGGACAAAGATGATTTTAGATCGCAATATGGATTTGTGTTCTGCCTGAATGACGGTGCGGTGAGCTGGAAGAGTTCCAAGCAAGAGACGATTCTTGATTCTACAACGAAGCCGAATACATAGCGGCTTCAAGTCGCTAAAGAGGTCGTTTGGATCAAGAAATTTGTTTCGAGCTTGGTGTGATGGCTAGTGCCTCCACCCAATGGACCTCTATTGTGACAACATGGAGCCATTGCAAGCCAAGGAGCCTAGATCGCACTAGAAGTCCAAGCACATTCTACTGCGATTTCATCTCATCCGCGAGATTGTGGAGAGGCGATGTTAAGATATGCAAAGTACAAACGGATTTGAACATTGCGGATCTGTTAACAAAGCCGCTTCCCCAGCCAAAGCATGAGGCTCACACTAGGGCAATGGGTATTAGATACCTACATGGTTGACTCTAGTGCAAGTGGGAGGATGTTGGTGATATGCCCTAGAGGCAACATGGAGATGTTGAATATATCACATACTATGTTTATGATACATTGCTTTGTTCCTTGAAATAGACATTATCATTATTGATCAATGAGTATGTGACTTATTCATGAGACTCTTAATGCCAAAATATTGCTATTTCTAAATGATCCCTGATTATATTTCATATGAGGAACAAATATGATTCAAAGATCAACATATGTATTGATTGATGATCATGTCTCATGGATCATGGTATGGAGATACCAAATCAATAATATGGACATGTGTTAGTGAACATATGTTGGATAGACCCGCCATGAGACACCGCAGAGATTCCATGTGTCATCGGTTGGTCTCAAGTAGTGTTTATGTGGAATCCTTAGACTTGAGATCATCATGGTTCCCGGCATGCGTAGTAGCTTATTTTGGGACTACTAAACACTACTCCAGAATCGGGTAGTCATAAAAGTAGTCTTTGGGTTTGCCATGAAACATGTAGTGGGATGTGAATGATCAAGATAGAATTTGCCCTCCTTATGGAGAGATATCTCGGGCCCCTTGATGTAATGGATTATGAAAGTGCATGGCCATGCCAAGGTGATTGAGGAGTCAATCACGAGTTTATAATCCATCACGGAATCGAGAGAGTGATTGAGCTATTAAGAGGATGACACAGTCTCGCCTTGAGCTTAATCTATATCGTGAGGCAAAGGGATTAGTACATGAGAACATTACGAGTTCACCGATATGATCTTTACGTATACATTGGGGTTAATATGTCTTACTAGAGACCGCTATTAATGTGGTGACCGGAAAGGTGTTTCGGTCGCGACCAAGTATCGTGAACCTGCTGGTCGCACACTTAACGGGTTGGAACACTAATTCGAATGTGATTCGGATGTGGGCTCAATTCGGATAGAGATCCGGATAGACTCCTATTGGGCCTCGGTCCGCGAGGCCCAAGTGAGGAGGTCTATATATATGGAGGCGAGGGGCTGAGGGGATGCCATCTGATAATCCCGAGCTAATCCCTAGCCGCCACCTCCGAGCCAAACCCTAGTCGCTCATGAGTCTTTGGTACACTCGCGATCGGCGTTCCACCGGACGTGTGGATACGGTGGAGGCGCCGCCGTTGCGGTGTTGATCGGCATCAATCTGATTGGATCTGCTCGTGGTGTGGTTGATCGCGTGGAGGAGACGATCGGTTCGGGATGATCGACTACTTCCACTACTACCTCGACGCGTGGTTGGATCGGCTTCTCCAACTCTTCTTCACTGCTGCTGGCGTCTAGTGGTAACGATCCATGATCCTCCTTAAGCATGATGTCCTTGTGTGCGCGGTAGAAAAGTTTTATTTTCTGCTTGCGTAGCCTACGCGCGATCCATTAAGCTCAACCTAGTGAGATAAGAAACATCTATCCTGAAAGCACAAGATAAGAGTAAGAAGTCTAAGCAACTCAGCAAGAGACACACTCTAACCTATACTGGAAGGACTAAATCCAATGCACCCACAAATGCAGTGCAATAGTAAGGAGACAGAAGCATAAATAATATGATAAAGCAGTAAAGCCCAAAGCTCCCCCTCACAACAGTCCATAAGGACAAACCACCCCAACCTCTCCTCGAGGACCAGAAAACGAGAGAAGTGCCAATGAATTGGTAGGTGCCCGAAGTGCAATTCCTATCTATCCTACAGCCAGCAAAGTCTGCATCCGAATAGGCTCTAAGGGATAGACAGGAGGAGGAAGAGTACCAGATACCATAGTCAATGGTAGCTCGAAGGTACCGAAAGATGCGTTTCACCGCCTAGCGGTGAGATACGCGAGGAGAAGCCTGAAACCGAGCACGTAAACACACAGAAAAGTGTATGTCCGGTCTCGAGGCAGTGAGGTACAAGAGAGAGCCAATCATACTTCTGAACTCCTTTTGATCAACTGGCTCGCCGTCCACATCTGGGTCAAGTGCGGCTGTAGAAGCCATCGGAGTTGACACCGGCTTTCCATCACTCATGTCGAAGCGTCTCAGGAGGTCACGAGTGTACTTGCCTTGATGCAAGAAGGTACTTTCCCTAGTCTGCTTAATTTGGAAGCCAAGAAAGAAAGTCAACTCACCCATCATGCTCATCTCAAACTCGGTGCTCATGACATCCGAGAACTGTAAAACTAGAGCATGAGAAGAGCCGCCAAAGATAATGTCATCGACATAAATTTGGGCGAGCAGAAGGTCATTGCCAAGTCGGCGAGTGAACAAGGTCTTATGAACTTTACCCATCTCGAAATCATGCCTCAACAGATAGGACTTAAGCCTTTCATACCAAGCTCTAGGGGCCTGCTTAAGTCCATACAGCGCTTTGGAAAGCTTGTAGACATGATTAGAGTATTTGGGGTTCTCGAAACCTGGAGGCTGTCTCACATAGACTTCTTCCTCAATAAAGCCATTGAGAAAGGCACTCTTGACATCCATCTGGTAGAGCTTGAAATCCTTAGAAGCTGCAAAGGCAAGCAGAATTCTAATAGCCTCAAGTCTAGCTACAGGGGCAAAGGTCTCCTCGAAATCTAGACCCTCAACCTGGGAGTACCCCTGAGCAACCAGTCTAGCCTTGTTTCGAATGACTACCCCATCCTCACTTTGCTTGTTTTCGAACACCCACTTGGTCCCAATGATATTGTGACCTCGAGGGGGCTCAACAAGCGTCAAGACCTTGTTTCTCTCAAAACTCTCTAGCTCCTCATGCATAGCATTGACCCAAGACTCATCAGAGAGAGCATGACAAATATCTTTGGGCTCGAAGGAGGCAACAAAGGTAGAATGGAGACAAAAGAGTGACATGCCAGATTTTAAGCGAGTAACTCGCTCAAAAAGGTCTCCAATGATTTGCTCTGAATGATGAGATTTTTGGATATGTCTAGGAGGTCCAGGATGAGATGAAGAAGTGGCCTCTACCTCGTGAGCTGACGGGGTAGGAACAGAGCCACTAGCTCCAGAGGAAGCTGTAGGCATGGGCTGATCGCCTTGAGGTGCGGTGAAAAATGGCATCTCAAGGGGTGGATGAGGGACTGGATCGGGTAGACAACCCTCATCTCCATCATCCTCATCATCCACAAAGATGGTCTCGGACTGCTCTAGAGAACCTGAGATATCGGGCCTAGTCCCCGGATTGGCCTCATCCAAAGTCACCTCACAGGTTTCTACCATTTTACTAGACTCGCAGTTCCAGACCCTATAAGCCCGTGAAGAAGTCGAGTAGCCTAGAAAGATCCCATCACAAGAACGTGATTCGAACTTATCTAGGTTTCTGGACTTCAGAATAAAGCACTTGCAACCAAACACACGAAAATGAGAAACACTGGGCTTTCGCCCATATCTCAACTTGTAAGAGGTGCGGTGCAAGTGTGCCCTGAGAAAAATTCTGTTCGAAACATGGCACGCGGTGGCTATAGCCTCAGCCCAAAACTTCCGCGGTGTAGAGTATTCATCGAGCATCGTCCTGGCTATCTCGACCAAGGTACGGTTCTTCCTCTCCACGACACCATTCTGCTGTGGGACGTGCGGAGAAGAGAACTGGTGCTCTACACCTGTCTCATCGCAGAAACTCTCAAAGTAAGAATTCTTGAACTCCGTGCCATTGTCACTGCGGATCGCTCGCAAGGCACCTGGAAGCTCAATAGAAAGCCTACCGAAAAGACCTCGGAAAAGAGAAAACGTCTCATCCTTCGAGGCTAAGAAAAACACTCAAGAGTACCTCGAATAGTCATTGACCACAACAAGAATGTATCACTTCCCTCCTGCCGATCAAGACTCGAATTTGGTCCAAGCGTGTCCTTGTGGAGCGGTGTCTGGTGCATCGGTCATAGTAATCGTGTGGGAGGATGAGAAGCGGCAACCATCTTACCGCGTCTTCGGCATAGAGCGCAAACAAGATCTTTGACCATCTTGAGTTTCGGCAGACCACGAATGAGATCGTGGCCGCTAACCCAGGTCAAATGGTCAAATCCAATATGACCAAGTCTCCTATGCCAGAAGGAAAGGTCGCGGGACTCAGAAGCAAGCAAACAACAGAGAGGATCACCAGAAGACTCAGAAAAATCAGCACGAAAGATCCTCCGAAAACGAGAAATCCTGCAAACCAGACTACCCGAAGAATCAAGAATTTTGCAGTTGTTTTTCTTAAAGCTCACCTCGAAATCGTCATCGATGTCGAGAGGCGAAAGCAAATTGTCCGCAGACTTACTAACCAAAGCAACATCTTTCAAAATAAATGAATCATTAATACGCACTGTACCTATGGCGATGACGCGCCCAGATGAAGCATCTCCGAAGGTGATCATCTCATCACCTCGAGCACGGGCAAGGGAAGAAAACCAACGAGAATCTCCGGTCATGTGTCGTGAACACCTGGAGTCCACAAGCCAAACCTTTCCCTTCCCTGCCCGGCGAACCTCGTCGGAGTCGGAGTAGAGCTCGCTGTCGCTCAGTTCGCCCTTGAGGGCCATGAAGCACATGCCGGAGAAGTCGTCGCCGCCTTTGGGGTCTTGGTCACCCGTCCCATCGTCGTCGCTCCATCCCTCCACCTCGCTGAGGTCGAGGTCGTCGAACGCGGAGAGAACGCGGTGGAAAAGCTTTTTGGCCTTCCCAAAGTCGCGGAACATCTTCTTGCCTTGAACAGGTGCTGAGGGCTTCGTGTTGCGGTTCTTGTTGATGTAGTCGTTCTTGCCGGAACCGCCGAAGTCAGTTTTGCCCTTCCCCAGCTTGGGGCAGTTTGCTCGGATGTGGTTGGGGCCACCACACTCGAAGTAAATCACAGGACCTCCTCTTTTACCATCCCTCCTCCTCTTGTAGGCATGAGAAAATCTGCGCGCTAGGAGGGCTAGGCGTCGTCCATAAGTCGCTCTAAGCGATCATCGTTATGTCACAGAGAGCAGCAAGGGAGAATTCACATATCGGCTCAGCAGAAAAAGATCCAGAAGCGGGATCAGTGACTAAGCCATCGATTGTGACTTCGACCGACGAGAGACTATGTCAATCTCGTGAGTCTTGAGGCGCGAGTAAAGCGCATCAAGAGTCAGGGTTGAGAGGTCCGTGGTATCCTTGATGGTAGTCACCTTCATCTCCCAAACCCGAAGATCGAGTGCAGAAAGCATTTGTCGAGCGTTATCCGAGTTGGAGTATGTGAGACCGACGGCTCAGGGGTTGCTCAAAATCTTGTGAAAGCGAGAAAAGCACTCGTCAAGTGACTCGCCGACAAGCATCTCGAATTTGTTGTATTCGCTGAGGCGGTCTGTCGCACCGTCTTTATTTGGGTGGTGCCCTCATGGTAAGCATCGAGGTCATCCAAATATCGAAGGCGACGACGGTGAGAGATGCGATCAAACTCGCTCGCTCAATCCACGAATGATGATGTTCCTTGCCCTTGCGTTTGCCTCAACATCAGCCATATTCCCGGTATTGATGTTCTCATCGGCAGGAACAACAAACTGAACCTTCACCTTCCACCAGATGGCATACCCCTGAGCCTGGATGTATGTTTCCATTCGCTCTTCCAGAAGGGGTAATCCAGGCCATCAAAGACCGGAGGCTTGGTGGAATACTTGTCCGTCGCCATGGCTCTTGAGACCGGTTAAAGATCTATCAAGAAGAGCTAACCGGCTCTGATACCAATTGTAGGATCGGAAATGGCAACAGAGGGGGGTGAATGGTGCGTTTTAAAATTGCCCCTAAAATATCCACAAACATGGATGAAAAAAAATGACTGACCGAGACAAACAAAAGACCAAGTGCTGAGATGCTGCTGAGAAAGCAATAAGAGAAGCAAAAACCAAAGGGAACAAGAACTGCAGAGGAGCAGCCAAAAGCTTAAAAGAAAAGGCTATCTGCTGGCTGAAAATAACTGAAAAGAAGAGACAAAAACCTGAGAAGAGAACAGTCTAAAAGCAGTCAAGAAGCAGAAGTATGCAGCCCAGAAGAAACTTATGAAAGCCAGTTTGAACACTGCAAGTAGAGGCTGCAAAAGACTGTAAGACAGCAAGCCGAGAGGATCAATTAATTAGCTAATCAAGGGCTGTACTAGCTGAACAGGCTGCTGCAATTAGGCTTCAAACGCTGCTGGTTTTAGCTGGAATAAAAGCCAAGAACTGGCCTAAAACAGCACAAGCAAGATAGGAAACTGCAGCCCTAAAGCAAAAAGCAAAAGACTGCAGCAAGAACTGGACTAAAAACCGAGTACAAAAGAGGATATCAGATCCATGTGTTGTTCGGCAAGAGAGCTAAGATATTACACGCTGAAATCAATCGGCAAAGGCAAAAAGAAGTGGACTACAGCCAAATACAAACTAGGACATGTAGGAAAATTAGACCAATCATCTTGCCGATAGAAATTAACTTGGCAGTAGTTGCTAGCAGTGATAAAGGAACATGCGGCCGAACAAGAAAAAACTGAGAAGACAAAAATTGAATAAGACGAAGCCAAACTTCAAGAGCTTCTCAAACAAGAACTCAAACCAGCAAGATCGACACAAAGAGCAGTGATATATGAAAGGAAAACTAAGGCATAAACAAAAAGAGAAATTTGTAAGAACTCAGAAAGTGCTGAACACGAGATTTCTTGAAATGATACGAAGAGATACGCGATTACAAAGAGTTGTTCTACGATTTCTTAACCCAAATAAGAGCACTCACTCAAGAATACAAGTGCTGCCCTAAAGACCTTTTCAACTCATGGAGAGAGCCAAATACGACCCTAAGCCACTCTCTCAATCCTCAAGAACACCAAGGGCATCTCATGCTTCTTGGGAGGAACACAACCCACACAAAGGGATGAATGAGCTCTCAAGTGTCCTAAGGGGTATGCAGCCCCTCACCTCTATTTATAGCCCTTGGCTAACGGGTCTCCAACCCGTTACGCCGGCTAAACCCTAACGGAGCCGTCTCCCGCTTGTGCAGCCTTGCAAAATTACCGATTCGCCCCTCCTGCACCTTCCGGGAAGCTTCCGCGCTCCTTGTCTCGCACGCCTCGCAACCACTTCGAGTCAACGCCGTCTTCGACACATCCCGACCGTTCTGACCTCAGCGCCACCTGCGCCTAGTCCGGTCCACCGTGTCTCGCCACGACTCCGCCTCGACGTCCTGCAGCCACACAGACAAGAAACACATCAAATAGCACCGCTCGATACATATAAGCATAATAACATCAACAAACATGTCGAATCATCAGAATATGCATCCTAATCTCATTTGACCAGGTTTGACCAAGTCCGACCTAGCCTGTTGCATCGCGCAACGACATGGTCCGAACCAATCAACTCAAACTCGACTTCCCTAAGCCGATGTCAATTACTCATCATACACACGGAAAAACCTCACATGGTCTCTCAGGTTCAAATTGAAACTGCTATATCTTTCAATCCCGTGTGCCAATATTGTTGAATTTTTTTTTGTGAAAGTTTGTAGCCATATGTAGAAGGACTCCACCAATTTTCACTGGATTGGGCATAAATTTAGCACGCTTTTCAATTCTTGAGAAGGTAGATACTTTTTTGGAATTTCTACATGGCAAAATTAGAAAAATAGTCACACCGGATTTAGATTTTAGGAGATCCAACAACTTAAGTAAGGTAAGAGGATTTAGATTTTCAAACAGTTTTTAATTACAACGTTACAGACGATTTTTAATCCGAACCGTCTATGATAATTCTAGATATCACAGATAGTAGAACCATTTGTGAATTATCACAGACGGTTCTTAGTAAAAATCATCTATGATAATTGAAGATATCACAGATGGTTTTTAATCCAAACCGTCTGTGATAATTCATAGACGGTTCTAGCCATCGCTGGTAATATAGACGATTACGTTTGTAAAAATGTCTGTGATAATTATAACACAGATGATTTCAAGGAACTGTCTGTGATAAGGCGTCTAGTATATCATTTTTTATAGTAGTGATTGTAGCTACGACTGTCGACCAACAACTATCCTGTTCGTTCTCAAGAACGTGATAGAATTTTTTCGTTTTCTGTCATAAGGTGTGTCTGACTACATGACTCATGAGAAATTCAGTTAGGAGACAAGAAGCAAAATTTGTATTTCATTTCTAGACATATAATTAATGCTTTTGACGTGAATCTATGTACACGCTTACTAGCGTACGTGCTATGTTAGCCTTCATTGTGGATACGTGCGTGCATGAGCACATGATCCCTCTCTCCTCCATAATCATCATCACATGAAGACTAGTATCCCAATTCCCACCATAGCCATCACGACAACAGCAAGCTCCATGCCCAGAAGCGCCGCCAACTTGACGCTCTGTAGCTCACCACTGTATGAAGAGGCTTGGGTCGTCCATGTCAATCGATTAATCCTTACTCTTTGCTTGCATGAACAAACAAGCCATGAAGATGATAAGAACATTGGATAGAGTGTGAAAAAAGATGTTGTCTTTTGTTTCTACTGTTTCGTGATTCAAATTAGCTTAATTCTAGTATGTTTCATGCGATCTAAATTTTTATTATTATTCATAACTTTCTATTACTAGCTGAATGCCCATACGTTACTACGGATTTTAAAATTTTATCATACTATATGTTCTGATAACGGGTGGTAAAAATTTTTAGAACATGCATACAAATATGTTCTAAAATTTTTTAAAATCCGTAGCAACGCACGGGCATTCAGCTAGTTGATCAAAAAATAAAGAGACGCGAAAGTAAGTTAGTGTGCATTTGATCATAAAATTAAGAAACACAAAAGTAAGGTATTTGTTTGGCCATACATTTTCCATCTAAGAAAACTGAAAGCCTGTGCGTTACTACGGATTTTAAATTTTTTATCATTTATATGTTCTGAAACCAACAGGTGAAACATTTTTTAGAACATGCATACAAATACGTTCTAAAATTTGTATAAGTCCAAAAGGAAATATCTATTTCAGGACTGAGGATTGGGGAATACTTTAGTCTGATAGTTGTGTGTGGTGAGATACAAGCATAAAGAAGCTAGTTAGAACTACAAAACTCTCAAACAAAATGTATTTCATACAACATTTCTTTAAAAGTACAATATTATTTCACCAAGCATTTCATTTGAGAAAACTCCCTTCACAAAACTTAACACAAACTACAAAGACTCTGGGATATCCCAAGTGATAATTCATTTCGACATGCAATATATGAGCCTTCAGGAAGAAAGAGGTAGTTATTAATCCCTATATGATGTAGCAAGAAGATAAAAAACACATTCAAAATGGAATTGTGGAAGATGAAATACTACACATAGCATTGGTATGCCTGAAAAAATAGAATGCTAACACCTAAACCTTTCACGCCTGAATACATTGTAATTCCCTGTAGGATAGGCAAAACATTGCCTTTTACCTTTATAGTCAGCAAAGGCACTAACACATATTAACATATAAATTATTGTTAGATGAAAAAGAGCCCAAGGTTCAGCTTAGGCAGTTGCACAGGGAGGGCAATCAATGACTTGCAACTAAATAATAAACAATGTGCTAGGTAATCTCTGACAAGTAATGGAGTAACACATTATAATATCTTGAACCTTAATTAATCCTAGATGTGGATCTATTATCCCTAAAGAAAAGGGAAATATGAAAGCTAACCACATGACCCATATCTAGATCTGAGCAATCAACAATGTAGATAATGAATCGCGCGTAGGCTACGCAAGCAGAAAACAAAACTTTTCTACCGCGCACACAAGGACATCATGCTTAAGGAGGGATCATGGATCGTTACCACTAGACGCGCAGCGCAGCGGAAGAAGAGTTGGAGAAGCCGATCCAACCACGCGCATCGAGGTAGTAGTGGAAGTAGTCGATCGTCCCGAACCGATCGTCTCCTCCACGCGATCAACCACACCACGAGCAGATCCAATCTGTAGATTGATGCCGATCAACGCCGCAACGAGCAGCGCCTCCACCGGTATCCACACGTCCGGGGCTGGAACACCGATCGCGAGTGTACCAGCACTCGCGAGCGACTAGGGTTTGGCTCAGGAGGTGGCGGCCAGGGTTTAGCTCGGGATTATCAGATCCATCCCCTCAGCCCCTCGCCTCTATATATATAGACCTCCTCACTTGGGCCTCGTGGACCGAGGCCCAATAGGAGTCTATCCGGATCTCTATCCGAATTGAGCCCATATCCGAATCACATTCGAATTAGTGTTCCAACCCGTTAAGTGTGCGACCCTGTAGGTTCACGTATACTTGGTCGTGACCCGAAACACCTTCCGGTCACCCGTTAATAGCGACCTCTAATAAGACATATTAACCCCAAAGTATACGTAAAGATCATATCGGCTGAACCTGTAATGTTCTCATGTACTAATCCCTTTGCCTCACGATATAGATTAAGCTCAAGGCGAGACCTATGTCATCCTCTTAATAGCTCAATCACTCTCTCGATTCCGTGATGGATTATAAACTCGTGATTGACTCCTCAATCACCTTGGCATGGCCATGCACTTTCATAATCCATTACATCGAGGGGCCGAGATATCTCTCCCAAAAGGAGGGCAAATTATATCTTGATCATTCACATCCCACTACATGTTTCATGGCAAACCCAAAGACTACTTTTATGACTACCCGCCACGGAGTAGTGTTTAGTAGTCCCAAAGTAAGCTACTACGCATCTTGGGAACCATGATGATCTCAAGTCTAAGGATTCCACATAAACACTACTTGAGACCAACTGATGACACATGGAATCTCTGCAGTGTCTCATGGCGGGTCTATCCAACATATGTTCACTAACACATGTCCATATTATTGATTTGGTATCTCCATACCATGATCCATGAGACATGATCATCAATCAATACATATGCTGATCTTTGAATCATATTTGTTCCTCATATGAAATATAATCAGGGATCATTTAGAAATAGCAACATTTTGGCATTAAGAGTCTCATGAATAAGTCACATACTCATTGATCAATAATGATAATGTCTATTTCAAGGAACAAAGCAATGTATCATAAACATAGTATGTGATATATTCAACATCTCCATGTTGCCTCTAGGGCATATCACCAACAGTAGAAACTACTGAAAATATCGGCTTATCTGAAACAATATGCAGACTGATTTCTTTCAAGATAAAAGATCGACAAACTTCTAGCTGCATAGTAAACATCTACAAGGTAGTGCAAATACATGACTCTCCAATACCTGCATGGAATATTCTAACTGAAAAATGCAAGGCCAAATAAAAAAATTAGGTTCCTGCATTTACACAAATGACTTTGGTTCTAGATGAAGGACTTGCCTAGAAGGAATAATCAGTGCCCTGACTGCCCTCTTAGCAAGATGCTTATTCCACTATTGGGAAGGCAGTATAGCTAAAAAAACCATAGAACAAAGCCTCCACATAACCAGCAACGTATTAAGTGACTTGAAATAAGAGCATCGCTGAATAGCTCCCCAGTGGCTGCAGCACACGCAACCGGCATGCCTATAACCAAACCTTGCCTCACACCTAGAAACACACATTGCAGGTAGCACGACGCCAACCAAAACAAAGCACAACAGCTGCAAAACCTAGCCTGAAAAGGATACAAAAATGATAAGCAAACGGAAAGAACAGAAAGGGCAATCTAAATGAAAGATTGGCGAAACCAACATCAACATAGCCGTCGTAGCCCCAATGGAGAACCATCTCCAGCCAAAAAATGGAGCGGATTTTCATAATTTCATCTAAACATTAAAAATTACGTCGCTGCCGATGGGCGGTCCCACAAGAAGACGAAACAGCCGAGGCGGAGAGAGATCCACGCCTCTAGATCCGGGTTTGGTGGGCGGCGCCGAGGGAGGGGCGGAGGAGGAGGGGTGGTGTTGCGGCGGAGAGGAGGTTTTTCCGGGGCGGTTGCGTAGGGGAAGGGAGGCGGGAGGAGGAGGAGGAGGCAACACGGGGGGGAGGAGGAGGCGAGGGTGGAGCGGGAAGGAGGAGGTGACGGCGGAGGAGGAGCGGGGAGGAGGAGGAGGTGGCGGCGGAGCGGGAGAGGAGGCGGCGCGGGGTGGGGAGGAGGAGACGGCGGCATGAGGAGGTGGGGAGGAGGAGGCGGCGGAGCGGAGGCGGGGAGGAGGCGCGGAGGAGGAGGGAGGAGGCGAGGGAGAAATCGGGGAGGAGCGCAGGTTCGTGGGGGTGGGGAGGCAGGCACAGGTGTGGGAGGGTGGGTGGGTCCACACGTCCGATAAAGTATCTTTTTTGTGAAGAGAGGTAGGAAGGGTGGGAGAGGCCGCACCAACCACCAACTCCTTCTTTTAGAATAGTAAAGATATTACTAATTTTGGTATGTTTTATACATAAGTGACTTATCGCTACTCTGTACTCATAGTGCTTTCTATTATCGAGGTACCTATTTTCTATTCCTCTATTTTTCATTGTTTATTTCCATTCAATTTATAATCTCTAAATGAATTTAAAATTTTATAAGAGTAAAAGACTAATTTTGTGTCAATTTAATTTAGATCTATAAATAGTTCAGTCTATCCTTAATTTTATTCCTAGCTTCGCCACTGCTAGTGTGCTATGTTAGCCTTCATTGTGGGTACGTGCATGCATGAGCACATGATTCCTCTCTCCTCCATGATCATCACATGAAGACTAGTATCCCAATTCCCACCATGGCCATGACGACAACAGCAAGCTCCGTGCCCAGAAGCGCCGCCAACTTGACGCTCTGTAGCTCACCACTGGGAAGTCCATGGCCACACCATCGAGGTTGCCGAGCCGTGCCCGGAGATCAAGTATGAATGCCAAGAGGCGGAGCTACGTCAAGCGCTTCGCCAAAGCTATCTACCAGGTGCCACGCGAGTCGCCTATCGAGCTGCCCGCGAGTCACTGTGGAGCCGCCATCACCCGAGCTGCCGACCATCCGCACGCTGCCGGGGATGCTGCCAAGTCAGTGGGGACGTGCAGTCACCCACTGAGGTCACATGTATGACGCAGAAGCTGCCGGGTTCAAAGCTGAAGTCGATGTCTACTCTTAGGTGGTGATCATTTTGGTTTATTTTTGGTGGTTTATGGTGAAAAGACCAGAATCTGGTGAAAAAACATCAGAATGGTGACGGAGGCTTATTTAACATAATTAAATTTAAAAAAATTAAAAAATATAAAAAAATATGTTAGCCTATCACAAACAACGCAAACGAATACAGCAAAAAAAAAGAACCGGCAAAAAAGCTAAAAAAGCTAAAAATTCAGAAAAAGACGAAATTATGAATAGTGAAAAATAAACCATAAGTCAGAAGCTGAAGCCGAAACGAGCGGGGCTTAACTATGTGAAGACAAGGGACGTGCATACGCTGCGGAAGCTACCTTGTTCAAAGCCCAAGTCGCCACCTATCAGGCTAGGCACACGTACGACGTCGTGGATAAGGGCGAGCGCCCATCTCTACTGCTCCGATCTATTCACCCCAAACCAATCTCATCCTTACATGGCTGCCATACGCGGAAGGCACTGCCAGCACGGCCTACTCATGCCTAGACATCACCAAGCTCTAGATTTGTCTCCATCAAGCACTATCACCTTCTGCTGCAAGCGATGACTCCAACATCTACATTAGGTACTCAAACACCTCTACATTCGCATCAGCTAAGCACCGACGAGACTAAGCCACTCCATCAACAAGTGCCACTCCATCAACAAGAACCGATGGTGCAAATCATCAATTGCCTGTCACTGATAAGGCGAAGGTAAATCATCCCATATGACACTGATGACATGCGCATCTCACAAGACCAGACATCGACGAGATAAAGATGTAGCCCATCAACCCGTCTGAGCTGATGAGGTCAGCCACCTGCATCATTGGACATCGACAAGCCAGAGGAGCTTATTCATTTGATATTAATGGCACTGAACGCTAACGGCTAGGTATCAATGGAGTGAGATAGAACTACTCCTACCCTCAGGGCCGGTCTTGGGCATGGACGATAGAGACGACCGTCTAAGGTCCACGAAAGTCAAGGGTTCCAATCCATGTATGTATATATATATATATATATATATATATATATATATATATATATATATATATATATATATATATATAACTTGTTCAGATTTATAGTTAGAATGATCAATCGAAGTATATAAGGGTACAGGCTCATATCGTTAACTTCCAGACAGCCACTAGCAACAACAAGAGGAAAACGACTGGCAACCATACTAAGAACTTGTCTAGGTAGCCCAAGTGTCCAACTCAATTTAGAAACACCTCATTTGATATATCACAGGTGACTAAATGAACGAATGCTTTGCTCATAAGATCGATGCCTAGCTTGGCTCAACTAGCTTGCTTCTTATTTACTTGCTAATTAAACTGAGAATTTGACAACCAATGGTTTCTTAGATATTTGAATTCTTCAGTTCAAGTATACAAATAAAAATTTTGGTTCAAGATTGATAGTTTAGAACTCTAGATTTTCAGTGCATGTTGTTGTATTTGGTGGCTAACAGAAAGTTCCTATCAGTTGAAGGATTGAAGATATTTTTTAAAGGTTGGTGCTTTTGCTTTTTAATATGACTGATGACTAATGAGTTATATGTCATGACTAACTGAAAAATCTTATAAAATAGTTTTTTTATGTGATTTCATTTTTAAAGGGCATATTTGAAACATATGAATTTCACAAAAAAAACCATAAATTTCTCGAGATTCAAATGGGGTCTTTAAGTTATGTCTCTTGCAACTTGTAAGAGAAGTTTAGCATGTATAACCTTACTCAAAAAGTATAATGTTAGTTATCTAGAATTATTTACACTTGTCATTGCTATACATTAGGTTTTAACTATAAAAATATCTGATCGGCTTGAATAAAAATGAGATTTTTAAAATATTATAAACATATCAAGATCTCTACTTTCGTCTCATCTTAGGTCCTCGGGCCTGTTCTTTTGAGCTTTTAAAATCAACTTTTGGCTCCTGCTACAGTACCTAACTTTCAAACGGAGTATTTTTGCAAGATAGGGTCTACAAGTTAAACGATCTACACGTTAAAAGCCAAACATCTGTACCAACCAAAATCGCAAGTGAGTATCTGTCTCTCTGTAATCTGTACTGTAAACAGCCAAAATTCAAAAATTTCAGCCATAAGCGCATCCGAAAAGAACAGGCCCGCAATATCAGAAATAGCCCTGGCTACCCGACACTATCACATCATCGGATCGGACTAGCATGACGGGAACCATGCATACTTCACAACCATTTGTCTTTCTATTTGCCATTCTCAACTGACAGTCGGACGATATGGGCGGGCGTGGCAAGTGCAAAGGTAGTGTTAGGACTTGGGCCGTGCCGTGCCGCTTCGTGTCGTGCCGGCTCGGCCCAGTCATCTCATCGTGTCGTGTCGTGCCGGCCCGCGACGCCTTCGACCAGGCCCAAGCACGGCCCAAAGCCCATCGTGCGGCGTTTCGTGCGTGCTAGCCCAAGCCCACCAAATTACTATCGCTGGCGGTGGCGGCGGTCGTCATCTTCCTTTCTCGTGCCCGCCCATCCACCGCCCCCCCCGGCGCCCGCCCCTTTCCTGCCGCCTTCGCCTTCGCCCGCCGCCCCTCCCGGCCTCCTCCCACACGACCGCCCGCCCGCCCGGCTCCTCGGCCTTCCCGACCTCCCCGCGGCTCGGCCGCCTCCTCCCCGAGCGGCGGCGTTGCGGCGGCGGCACAAGAAGATCCCGAGCTCGACGCGTTGCGGCATTACGACCGACGTCATGTGTGTTAGTGTGTATTTTTGTATGTGTGTTAGTACGTATGTAGTATGCTTGCTTAGTTGCTTGTGTGATTATGTCATCTTTTGCGTCTTCATCTTCTCCAAGCTTGACGTCGACCCGTCCGTGCCCGCCGTGCCGCCCGAGCCCGTCGTGCCGTGCCGGCCCGAGCACAGCCCGATTTACCGTGCCGTGCCGTGCCGCCCACCGTGCCAGTTTTTAATGCCCGGCCCGGCCCACCGTTCGTACCGTGCCGGCACGGCCCGCCACGTGTTGGGCCGAGCCGTGCTTGGGTCGTGTCGTGTCAGTCGTGCTTTAGTCTAGCCCAAAAAAGTATGATTCAAGTCCCAGCTCTACGCAAAGGGCACACGACAAATGGTCCATAGACGGACAAGGCTATGAATCATGCCATTCAGCCGTATAGTTCAACCGCTCTATACGGCCGTGGCCCGGCGTTGCCGTGCTACACCTCCATTCCATGCGGATGTCGCGCACTCCGGTGGGGGCCCCCGACCGGCCGCTGTTCGGCCTCGGCCTCTTCCTCGGCGCCGTCGCCGTCCGACGCGGCTTCACATAGAGCCATCAACGACACGCCGCTCCACCACGCCAAGGTCTGTGTATGTATACATGTACATGCTGAGCACGTAGATGAATAACTCTTCTACTTGGTGCTGCTGCATAGAGCCATAGAGTGGTGTTATGGTGATGCGCGCACGGTGCTCGACGTATTGCTTCAGCGTGTGTGCAACTGCATTCGTTTGTTATGTTGTTTTGTGTGAAGTATATTTAATATAGAACTGAGAAGAACTAAATTTAGGTGTTTTAAGCATTTGTTTCGAGTTATTTGTTGGATGTCTGAAGCTTAGTCACTGTCCTTGTCGATTATCATATTCTTCTGGCTGCTGCTTAATGGGATATAATGGTAAAGAATGCCAAGTCAGCAATTAGATGTTGATATATGCAAATTCTTAATTGTTGGTATTGGTATTTTTTGGATTGCTGGATCTCAACAAAAACGTGCAACATTTTTTTAGTCCATTGTTGTGGCTGACTTTTTCTTTTTTTGGTATTTTTGGCCCTGCGATTTGTTAGTGCAGCGAATATGGTCTTTTTACTATATTTTTCTTTGTTTCAGCTCGTTAAGTTCTATACAAGGATGGGTTTCAAACCAGTGCATGAGGTAGATGGATCGTCAATCGGTGATCTTGCTCACATGTTAGTGTGGGGAGGTAGAGGCACAAGAATGGATGCTGATATTGAACAACTCCTTGTTAAGTGGAGCAAAAGATTCAGATCTCAAGACTAAACTAACACAGGTTAATTTTTTTGAATGAGAGATGCATTCTCTGCAGCATGCAGGATATGATACCAATACGAGGTAAAATTACTGCTTCTATTTATTTCTAATTTATAAATTGCTTCATTTCAAGACATGGCTATGTTGCTGTCCAATTTTCATCTGCAACTACCAACCATTAGCTTTAAACCCGAAAACTTGCTTAATTTAAAGGTTACTTATAGAATCTTTAATGCAATGAAGATTTAATTCGTAAAATCAGCATACCGGATGCTAACATAGATGAGATAGCTGTTATTTGATTGAGGAAATGTAAAGCACATTTGCCCTAAAAGAACCTCTCATTTTCCGGATTTATATAGACGAGCAATTTAGAGGTATGAAAAACCGTGACTTCAAATCTTTATCATCCATCATTTCATATCCAATTAAGATTTGATCACATCATGTTTAACGTAAGTCCAGTAATTCCTGTTTTATACCACAGGATGTTTTACGCCTACCTGTTCAGTAGCTGTAAATGACTAAACAACAGGTGAAAAGAACAAGGGGGGAGTTTGGTGAAGCCATGCCGTAACTATTTTGTAGTGTTCTTTGTTGTAAATAGTGCGGTATAAGCATATTTTCTATTTTAATTCCAATAATAATTATAATACTATTAAACACACAAGCATAAAAGAATGACTTAAATATCATATTGAGATATGCATCAATTAAGTCATTACAAATTGAATATGTGCTTAACATGTACATCATAACAGATATAAGCAATAACGGCATGGCATTCATATATATGTGAGTATTCAATGAATATGAATATACAACTGCCGAAATCATCATGCTAAGCAACTCTTTGCAAAGTAAAGCAATTAATTCTAATAGAGAACAATCTAAAGAATCTAGAATTGCTCTCAGAACATGGTTGCTCAAGATTAAACATCTTGGCCTTCTCATGTTGATGTTGATACTCTTAACAAAAGTTTAGATAACAAGAGATTAAGATATGAGCTCCACCTTATATTCTCTCTACTGTTAATTTTAATAAACAGAGGATATCAAACTCCCAATTTCAGTTTTAAACGTTGACATGCACAGCAATAAGAAGTTGTAATCAACAGCCTATCAGTTTATACAAACAGGATGAACAGAACCTAGAAAGAAATAGACTGGATAGCCAGAAACTACAAGTTCAATCAATTGCCAATGCATGCAACAAATCTGTCCAACTGAAACAGCTACAGCACGGTTTAGAGAATCAAATTGAGCTCATATTCAATCTATTTATCTAAACTAATCTCAGTATTCAACGAATTCTTCACAGAGCAAGCAATCCGATCCCACAAATCATATACCAGTTCTCAGTTTCAAACAGAAATCAAAGAACAGATACTACCGAAACAAGTTTGCACCACTCACTGTACAGACGGTACTCAAAACCGTCTAGAGGTAACCAAACCGAAGAAGCCGAAGATCACCACGGACAGGGCAAGGCGCACAAGCATGTGCTGTCCCAGAAAACCTAGCACCCCTCTATGCCGGTGAGGAAAGGGGTGTGGTCGTCGGAGATACAACGCCCTCTCCGACCTCAGTTGCCCGGAGCCGGAGTCGAAGGTCAGGAAAAAGCCGCACAAGAACAGGGGAGGAGCCGGCCAAGCCCTCACCAGAGATCACCAGAGGACCACAATTATCAAACACCACAGGCAAATCTCAAAGAACAAGAGAAAGAAGCTCACAGTTTTTTCCCGATCACCACACAAAGAACCGGCTTGCATTTATAGCCAAGAGGAGGAGGGACTGAACACTCGGTGGCGCAACCAACGGCCGGGACCGAGTCCCACGCACCATCACCGCAGCACCAACTCACCTCAAATGCCGGATCTGAGGACCGGGTCTCGCGGGACGAAGAGGAGCGAGCTCACGGGAGAGGGAGGGGCGCGATTCGCACGGGAGGGAGGACGCAGGAAGACCGGGCCGCCATCGAGCCGATCCGCCGGCTCGCGCCCGCCTCCGCCATGCATGGTCCCCTTCCGCGGAATCGCCGCCGCCATCGCCTCCTATTGCGCCGCCGCCTTACGGTCCCGGGAGGAGCGACGCTCCTCCCTTTTGCCCTCTGTTCGGCCCACCGACAGGTGGGCCCTCTTTCTTCATCTCTTCTCCTTATGTTTTTTTTTCTTTTTATCAAATGGGAAATTCCCATTTTGCCCTTGGTTTATACAACAGTCCCCACCAATTTTCCAGTTTGATAACTGGTGCTCAAAGTCTTGTTTAATATACGACTATTCGACGATGGGTACCTTCGGGTTTGAACCCAAAGTCTAGTGACAAGGACTACGACTACATGCAGACAAAGGAGGACTACGCCTTGATCCAATGCCTTGGTGTGAGAACTTTCGCCCAAATCACATTCTGTACTGGGCGGCTTGCCCTTTCCCTCTCGGGTTGGGACGTTACGGTCATGTCCCGTATCTATCTCATGAGTGCTTAAGAAAGTATACCCTCAACTTTCTTTGATCGCGACCTCACGATCTCACTCACGTAGGTGAATTCTTCTAGGAATCCTGTAGGATGATTCCCGAAGTCATGTAGACATCGAATTCATTAAGAGCTAATGCTCAGCCTTCCATACAGTACGAGCACAGCAGCTAATGGGACCCGTTAGATGTGCTCTGTAATCTCACACAGTTTTGTTGTCCTAGAGCCTAGTTCACGGGATCTCCGATCTCCTAGGATAGGTTACTACCAATGTGAGCCTTTATACGGTATAAGCCCCATTCCACGAGATCTTTGCAAGGATGACCTTTTGAGCCAATCCTTTGGTGAAAGGATGCATAAGTTCCTTTCGGATCGGATGTATTCGGATGAAATAACACCGTCTCTCTGGCATGCCGTACCGACTTAAGTCGTCTCTTTATATGTTTTGAGGACTTCATATTGTCCTTTCTACTCTTCGCCTTAACCAGAACGGTTTGGTTATCGCAGTAGATCAATATAGCTGGGATTGGTTTCTCCAAGACAGCGGTCGAAAGGAGTTCTCGAATCCATTCTCGCCTCTGATACCGAATCTAGAGCAACTAGCTCACCTCCATTGTGGACCGTGTAATGATAGTCTGCTTTGAAGACTTCCATGAAACGCCCCACCGCTAGAGTGAATACATAACCACTGTAGCCTTCATGTCGTCCGAGTCATCGATCCGCTTGGAATCATCGAATCCTTCCAAGACTGCCGGATGACCAGAATAATATATTCCCAATTTAGAGGTTCCCTTTAAATATCTGAGTACTCTCTCTAGTGCTATCCAATGATCATCTCCTGGATTGGACGTATAACGACTCAATCTGCAAACAGCATATGAGATGTCTGGCCTCGTTGCACTAGTTAAGTACATCAGGGATCCTAAAATTTGAGAATATCTAAGTTGATCTTTCCCATGCCCAGTGTTCTTGTGCAGCTTTGCATTTGGATCATTGGGTGTGGATACTAGCTTGCAGTCCATAAACCCAAATCTAGTTAGGACTTTATCCACATAATGGGATTGTGAAAGAGTAATCCCATTCTCACCCTTAATGAGCTTGATGTTTAGAATAACATCAGCTTCACCCAGATCTTTCATATCAAAATTCTGGGAAAGGAAAGACTTCGTATTATTGATCACATCCATGTTGGTCCCAAAAAGCAATATGTCATCTACATAAAGGCATAGAATGACACCTTCGCCTCCACTAAACCGATAGTAGACACATTTATCGGCTTCGTTTACACAAAAGCCGACCGACGTCATCGTACTATCAAATTTCTCATGCCATTGCTTAGGAGCTTGCTTTAGACCATACAGAGATTTGATCAATCGGCATACTTTCTTTTCTTGCCCTTCAACCACAAATCCTTCAGGCTGTTGCATATAAATCTCCTCATCCAACTCTCCATTTAGGAAAGCGGTCTTTACATCCATTTGATGTACTAGGAGCTTGTATGCAGCAGCTATTGCTAAAAGCACTCGAATTGTGGGTAAACGAGCCACAGGAGAGTATGTGTCGAAATAGTCTTCTCCTTCCTTTTGCGTGAAACCTTTAGCCACTAAACGGGCCTTGTACTTTTCAATAGTACCATCAGGTCTACGCTTTCTTTTAAAGATCCATTTGCGACCCTCTCGCTTACAACCAAAGTGAGATCTGAAATTTCCCAAGTTCCGTTAGCTATGATGGAATTCATCTCGCTACGGACTGCTTCCTTCCAGTAATCCACATCCGGAGATGCGTATGCCTCTGAAAGTGTTCGTGGCTCATCATCCACGACATAGGTGACAAAGTCTTCACCAAGTGACTTTTCGGTTCTCTGTCTCTTACTCCTCCTCAACTCCAAATCTGAAGTAGTGTTATCCACATTAGGAAGAATTGAGAGATCATCTAAACCAGAATGGTCATTGACTTCCTTTGGTCTCATAGGAAACACTTGCTCAAAGAATGTCGCATCGCGATATTCCATCACTATATTTGTAGTGATGTCAACTACCTCGGATTTGACCACTAAGAATCTATAAGCTGTGCTGTGTAAAGCATATCCTAGAAAGACACAATCAACGGTCTTAGGACCAATCTTTCTTTTCTTCGGTAATGGTACATGAACCTTTGCAAGGCATCCCCAAGTCCGAAGAAATGATAGGTTGGGTTTTCTCCCCTTCCATCCTTCATAGGGTGTTTCCTCCTGATTGCGAGGTGGAACCCTATTCAGGATATAGTTAGCTGTGAGAACTGCCTCACCCCACCAATAGTCCGGCATACCTGAACTCTGAAGCATGGCGTTAACCAAGTCACAAAGAGTTCGGTTCTTCCTTTCGGCTATTCCATTTGATTGGGGTGAGTATGGTGGAGTAACCGTGTATTATTCCACTTTCTTCACGTAATTGGGAGAACTCATGTGAAACGTATTCACCTCCTCGGTCCGATCTTAACCGTTTGATTTTCTTTTCTAGTTGATTTTCAACTTCAGCTTTATAGATTTTAAAGTGTTCAAGTGCTTCATCTTTCGTTTTAAGTAGATAGATGTAACAATACTTAGTTGCATCATCTATGAGAGTTAAGAAGTATCGTTTGCCACCTTTAGTTAATATTCCATTCATCTCACAAATATCAGAATGGATTAGTTCAAGTGGAGAAGTGCTTCGCCCTTCGACGCTATGGAAAGGTTTTCGGGGCTGCTTAGCTTGCACACACACTTCACATTTTGAACCCTTCTCATAATTATAGCTAGGAATTAAACTCATTTTACTTAACCGCATAATGGCTTCAAAATTAACATGACACAAACGTGAATGCCAAATATCATGAACTTTATTGCAGTGGGAAACATTAAAGATGTTTACATTATTCAAATCAAGAGTTGATAAGCGGAACATGCCTCCGCTATCATAGCCTTTGCCCACAAAATTACCAAACTTGGTCAAAATGACCTTATTGGACTCAAATACAAGCTTTATTCCTTGCCTACATAGCATTGACCCGCTAAGGAGGTTGCGAGTCATCGCAGGCACATACAAAGACGTCTTCAGATGAGTGTCTTGCCCGAAGTGAGCTTCAGGCAAACCTGTCCAATCCCACGTACTGTTGCGGCGGCTCCGTTGCCCATTAGGACGGATCCACCACCTTCACCCTGAAATGAAGAGAAACAAGATCGATCAGCACATATATGTCTAGTAGCACCTGTATCAATCCACCAATCAATAGATGGATTTGCCATAAAGGCCTGAGGTACGTACTCTTCCAAGCTGGAGCTTGCCAGCACGACATTTGCTTCGGCCTTATGGCCTTTGTGTCGACCAGAGTCGGACCTTGCCCTTCGATTGCGGCAATGATTGGCCTTATGGCGACCTCTCCGCAAACAAAGCGCATAATGTCCTCCTTTTTCTTCTTCATTTTCTTTGGTTGGAGCTTGTATTGGGGATGACTCTTGAATTTGGGTTTCCCAGGGCCTCCAGTTCTTTTAACTTCCACTTGATGAGCTTGGACTTGAGCCTTTCCCATACCGTCACCTGATCTGGCACGCTCTTCGACATTGATAGCAGCTGACAGCTCATTGAGCGTCAAGCGCTCCTTTATATGTCGACGAGCGGTCACAAAGTCACGCCACGAGGGCGGTAACTTCGCCAGGATGACGTTTACTTGGAACTTTTCTGGTAGGGTACAGTCGTACTGACTTAAGTCACGTACGTGGAGTTGAAGCTCGTGGAGCTGCTCCATCACCGACCGTCCTTCCACCATCTTATAGTTTAAGTAATTTGCCGTTACAAAGGACTCGTTCCCGTTATCTCCTTCGGAGTACTTCTCATCAAGTTCGTCCCATAGTTGCTTGGCATTCGTGAAGTTGACGTAGACGTCAAACAAACGATTAGACAGGATGGCTAGCAAACGGGCTAAGACTGCATTATTGGCCTCTTCCCAACGCATCGTTTCAGGTATCTCTAGCGGAAACGCCGGAGGACTTGAAATGACCCAGAAGAGCCTAAGGTCAGTCAGCCAAAGCTTGGCCTCGCACGCTAACGTTTGAAGTTGACACCGTCAAAGACTTCGGGCTTTACGACGTCAGATGAGGAAGCCATTCTTTCAAGTATAGGTTTTCTGGATTGTTGTAAATAGTGCGGTATAAGCATATTTTCTATTTTAATTCCAATAATAATTATAATACTATTAAACACACAAGCATAAAAGAATGACTTAAATATCATATTGAGATATGCATCAATTAAGTCATTACAAATTGAATATGTGCTTAACATGTACATCATAACAGATATAAGCAATAACGGCATGGCATTCATATATATGTGAGTATTCAATGAATATGAATATACAACTGCCGAAATCATCATGCTAAGCAACTCTTTGCAAAGTAAAGCAATTAATTCTAATAGAGAACAATCTAAAGAATCTAGAATTGCTCTCAGAACATGGTTGCTCAAGATTAAACATCTTGGCCTTCTCATGTTGATGTTGATACTCTTAACAAAAGTTTAGATAACAAGAGATTAAGATATGAGCTCCACCTTATATTCTCTCTACTGTTAATTTTAATAAACAGAGGATATCAAACTCCCAATTTCAGTTTTAAACGTTGACATGCACAAAGAATAAGAAGTTGTAATCAACGACCTATCGGTTTATACAAACACGATGAATGAACCTAGAAAGAAATAGACTGGATAGCCAGAAACTACAAGTTCAATCAATTGCCAATGCATGCAACAAATCGTCTAAGCGAAATGACTACAAGACGGTTTAGAGAATCAAATTGAGCTCATATTCAATCTATTTATCTAAACTAATCTCAGTATTCAACGAATTCTTCACAGAGCAAGCAATCCGATCCCACAAATCATATACCAGTTCTCAGTTTCAAACAGAAATCAAAGAACAGATACTACCGAAACAAGTTTGCACCACTCACTGTACAGACGGTACTCAAAACCGTCTAGAGGTAACCAAACCGAAGAAGCCGAAGATCACCACGGACAGGGCAAGGCGCACAAGCATGTGCTGTCCCAGAAAACCTAGCACCCCTCTATGCCGGTGAGGAAAGGGGTGTGGTCGTCGGAGATACAACGCCCTCTCCGACCTCAGTTGCCCGGAGCCGGAGTCGAAGGTCAGGAAAAAGCCGCACAAGAGCAGGGGAGGAGCCGGCCAAGCCCTCACCAGAGATCACCAGAGGACCACAATTATCAAACACCACAGGCAAATCTCAAAGAACAAGAGAAAGAAGCTCACTGTTTTTCCCCGATCACCACACAAAGAACCGGCTTGCATTTATAGCCAAGAGGAGGAGGGACTGAACACTCGGTGGCGCAACCAACGGCGGGACCGAGTCCCACGCACCATCACCGCAGACCAACTCACCTCAAATGCCGGATCTGAGGACCGGGTCTCGCGGGACGAAGAGGAGCGAGCTCACGGGAGAGGGAGGGGAGCGCGATTCGCACGGGAGGGAGGACGCAGGGAAGACCGGGCCGCCATCGAGCCGATCCGCCGGGCTCGCCCGCCTCCCATGCGGTCCCCTTCCGCGGAATCGCCGCCATCGCCTCCTATTGCGCCCGCCATTGTCCTGTGGAGGAGCGACGCCTCCCTTTGCTTTCGTTCGCCCACCGGCAGTGGGCCCTCTTCATCTCTTCTCCTTATGTTTTTTTTTTCTTTTTATCAAATGGGAAATTCCCATTTTGCCCTTGGTTTATACAACATTCTTTGTAATGATCGTGCAACAAATGCTGTTCATTGTCTTCTTAGTTTGGATTGCATTGAGCTGACTGATGTATGCAATATCTGGATGAGAACAAGAAACTGACGCAATAGTTGTTTTTTTTTCTTTCGAATGGGGATTGCAGCCTCTTTGATATGGTGCTGTTTGTTCAACTCAGCGACATGATTACTACTAGGAGTATCAACTGTTGCGTCAGTTTCTTGTCAGAGCAAGCAATATTCAGTCTACCTGAAATTCCTGTATGATAAAAGAAGGCAGCAACGTTATTTTGTATTGTGAAGTTTCAGTCAGACACAAGGATGCTTCATTGCTGTCATGCCCTTTTTATCTTCTAAAACTATTCTGGCGATGCACTGCAACATCTAGGCTTGCTCTTGGAAGCTTCATCAGATCCACAATGGTGACAGTCCAGTAGGTTTTTCAGTCTATGTCGTTTAGTAGTATAAGGAGTTTTACCTTTTTCACAGCCGTTCGCTGATGGATGTTGGCTCCATGTCTAAGATCTTAAACAAGCAAATACTGTTACATCTCTCTCTATCGCTCGATATTATGCTGTCCTGCATGTGCACTTCAGGATGGAATGGTATTCTCATTCTGAGAACATATCCTTTGTTATTCTCCTCTTACTCTGCCTTTTGGTCAGTAGGTAGGGCATATGCTAATGGGCTGTTAAATGGAAAGGTATTCTCTTCCTTTGTAAATAAGGAGGCTGTTTTTTTGCCGTTGATGTCTAACGCTTAACTAGATGGTCGAAGAAAGATGAAACTCGTGTGCTTCGCATTTATGCAGGCTAGCCATACGATAAAGAAACGGTGTTGCATAAATGCTTCATAGTAGGTGATTTATGGGCGTTAAGCACCTGTTAACCTAATATCAAAATGAAACAGCAAACAAAGCAAATAATGTAAACCACCAAATCGAGGCATTGAGTAACTTCGCATTCACCCAACATTGCAGAATGAGTCTTATCTCTTTAACGAGTTAGAATCTAATAAGTGAAACTCTGGTTTCATTCTTTTAAGCAAATAATTTCAAAGAACAATATTGGATCATCACTACAAAAAAAAAAAGCATACTCGGCAACAAATAGACACAAATATCACTCTAACCAACTTTTTTTTCAAAATTAGACTCATGAACATTCCTTTTTATAAATCTAGCCTCTTTCCACGGACCCACTGTACGCAGTAGCAGCCCTACCAAGTTAGGGTAGCTCGATAGCGCTGTTGCTACAGTAGCCCTATCGGGCCACGTGCAGTCCATCCGTAGAAGACTAGATTTGCATCAATTGGCGTTCAGGGCTAAATTTGAAAAAAAAATATATGTTTTGATATTTTCATATTGAACTCGCGACTTGATGATGCCTGATTCATTCATCAGCAAAAGTTGTTGAAAAAAGGACCTAAACAATCCAATGGTCAGACTCCACAGCGGACCAACACTTCGAGAGAATAACAGAACATCCGCGAACCAATTTATTTCCCTTGGCTTTGCAAAACCACCAAAGAATTCAATGTTCATCAACCGTCAACCGCTGATGATCTGATCAGGGTTTGAGCGCGAGAGCCAGCCCGAACTTGGGGGGTCTGTCCAAGGCCTTGGTGTCGAATTCACCTGAGATTGTCAGAAGTGACTTTGGCTTAACCTCATGCTGAAGAAGAGCACCAAGCTTTCCGGAGTCGTTGAGCCTTGCTTTCACAGTTGTCAGAGGGTCAACCTCGTACAGGCCACCAACAGTGAGAGTGTTCTCATTGGTTGAGAACTTCCGCGTTAGTTCAGCCACAGCTGAGGCCTTCTGCTTCTCGTCAAAGTGATACAGACCAGATACCTTGATAGTGTCACCTTTGTCGGCCCTATACAAAATAAAGTTAATGTAAGCAATGCTTGCCCCCCAACTACAACTGGAGAATATTCAGGAATCAGGACTAATATTAACATTAACACCAAGAATAAACAACTTACAGAATGAATGCAGCATGATAGTCTGGCTTAGTCACGCCTATCCCAGCACTGTACTTTGTAAATTTCCCAGTAGCTGTGTCGTAACCCCCTTCTGCACCGAAGGCAACTCCATGAGCACCTACAGTACCAGAAAACTCAACCACAGGGGAGGGCTTCGTGCCAACCACAGTAGCAAAAGTTGCATTTTCATGGAAGTATTGCAGTTCCAACTGTCAAGAAATGCCAGTAGTTAGTATATGAACCACTTTAACATCATTAGGTAGACACAAGAAAGTAATCACCTTTCCAGCATTGTAGTCAGGTAGCTTGACAGAAGTCACAAGCTTTGTGGATGGCAGGGCTTCCAATACAGTCAAAGTAGTAGAGATCTGCACAGATCATATAAAAAGCACTACAGTTAGCAACTTAGCACTTAGCAACATGTCATAATGGGAAAAAGGGGTAAACTGAATACTCCAAAGAACTAACATTTGATTCTGTGTCCACTTTGACGTCAATGAGGGTGTTTTTGTGCTTGTACACTGAGCTGATATCAAGAGAATAAAGTCCTCCTTTCTTCACAGCTGTGGAGGTGAGACTCTGAAAAATCAGCAATAAAATCCATCATTCAATCATTCATTTTATTCGTTTTGTACCTAGTAAAGATACTTGCTATTTCTCTATTAAAAAAAGGTGCTACCAGTACAAATAAACAAACATGGTATGTAAAGAAAAAAACAATTGAATATTAAAGCAGTATTTTTCAGAAAATAACTTATAAGCCTGGACCCGCGCATTGATTAAGCAAAAAAGAACATAACCAACAAATTTTTAGATCCATGTGCAGTAAATGATATGCTCCTGTGGCTTAAACAGGTTCATAGAAATTTCCTAGAGCAAATTCTGCATCTTTGGAGCTTTCCCGATAGAGCAACTTGGTGCAAAGTAGCAATAAGACATAAATGAAACATCAAATCTTCAATATAACACGAGATAAGGCAACCAAACTGCTATATAGTTTCTTCAATGAAATAGTTTAGCACCTATTTATACTAGCAAAGGTTACTGCAAATAACAGACATAGGGTTTAACCCTCTCAAGTTCTCAGTACAAAGGTGGTTTACACTTATTTGAGAAGCCACTCCATCAAGAAGTTAGCAACCCATTGGGGACTTGGCTGAGCTTATACTCAAGGTTAGCATGCCTATTGCCATATGTTCTTTCCCAATATGTGCAATATGACAAGTGAAGCAACAGTGCAAATGTTTGTTCCAATAGATGTGTTGAGTTCTTTCCTTCATGTTTATTGAATATGTGTATGGTACCAACTTTCCCTATTTACACTAGTTTTATGACTTAGAGAATCAATCTACAGAAGTTAAAGAGCATATATCACCCTCCCAATCAGATGATACACTCATAGTCGCAGACACATGGTATTACCAATGAGATTGCTTGTATTCTTTCTTGGTTACGACTTAAGATCTTTTAGCATGCCAATCAAAGATGGTGGTTAGTCACACCAATTATACTGAAGTTCTTGGACAATTTTTTTATATTTATTAGTAAACTTGCTCATGGCCCAAAAAGTAAATTCATGATTACTTAAGGCAGAGATTCAAAATCTAGCTAAGCAACACTACTGCACTAATCATTCTAACACTAAACATATAGTTCATTGGTAAGTTTGAATTATCCACATCTAGTAACATCTCATGCATGCCATCTTGGAGAAGATGGTCGCGAATCAGGAGATGGCCATGTCCAAAACCAAGCCGTATCATGCGGGCCAGCTCATCGTCGGATGCCACATGCCCCAGGCTCTCGAACAGCGTGGCGAGCTCGGACCGCAAGATCCGGTCGTCGCCATTCGCCCGCTGAAAGACCTCGCCAGGATCCTACTCGGCAGCTGCCGCCGGCAGCGCTGCTCCTGGCAGCCTCGACGCCGTGCGCCCTAGGGTCGCCGTCTGCCTCCGGGACTCGTCCCCTTCGCCGAGATCAACGCCATTGTGCTCGCCTGCTCTGTTCCGCTGATCTACACAGCTGATGCCACCTGGATCCACGGCCGTCACTGTTGGCATCGTCGTCCTTGGTCGTCGGTCGCCATCACCGCGGGATTCCACCACCATTGTCTTGAACCGCAGCCGCGACAGACCATCCCGTGATTGCCGCCACCGGATCCGGCGTTCTACGCCGCCAAGTTGCCTCTTCCTGCGCCGTCCTCTCCATGGCCGTGCCTCGGATCAGCAAGATCAGGATCCTGCCGGCCTTGTTCCACTTGGATCCGATCGGCTACCTTCATCCGCCACAAGACCCTGCCGACGTTCGCCAAATCTCCGTCGGGCAACTGCTATCCGGGCCGTTTATCTTCCACACTGGCGCCGGAGGTCTTTCCTCGACGCCTCGATCCACGGATCTTCCACTGGCGCCGCCTCGATCCTCCAACTTCCACGACTACCGCCTTTGCTCTCTCGTCCGTGCTCGTAACAACTTAGTATCAGAGCACGTCGGTCGCCGCCTCTGGACGCTCTCCACCTTTGTCGACCCTCAGAGCAAGAGCCGAGCGGCGGGAGCAGAGCCGTCTTGACCAGGGAACCTCTGCCATCACCGCCTTTGCGTCCGTCGATATGCTACCGTGCCGCACACGTGAGACGTGTTTAATAGGGAAACAGAGGAGCCAGTGAAAAGGAAAAAAAGAAAACAAAAAGGAAAATAATAATAATTTTTTTGCAGTCACCGTTTAATTTAACCGGAAGCACTACACTTCGTCGACGAGGAACTGCAACCATGACCACCACCTAGTAGCTCGAGGACGAGTTGCATGTCCGGGAGTGGTGTAATGTCATGGGTGTGGGCTTTGAGCCTAGATGGTTCATTATTAGGAAATAGAGATTAGTTTCTATTTGAGTTATAGATTAGTTTCCTTTTGTTAGAAATATGATTAGGGATATGATATTAGTTTTTATATTTGTTAGAGATACGATTGAGATTAGATTATATCTGTTAGGGGGAGCCCATCTATATATGGGAGTTACCGCATGCTATTGGAACCAAGCAGAGAAATAACAAAGTCATTCTCATCTATAGTCTCATCTCTCTCCCTCTACGCCGACGCCACCCGGACATCCTCTCAGTGGTGTTTACCCCCTATGAACTAAGGTTCATAACACACTACCACATAACATTTCTAACCAGGGTTCTAGAAATCCTTACAGATTCCATAACAGGTCACCCAGGACTCCAATATATGACTGGTAGGGGTAGTCACGGAATACATTTCCATTCAACAATTTACTGATATTTTGGTAATTGACTACCAGAAATCAGCCAATATTACTGATCACCAGTCCCCCAGCCAGTCCCTTAATCCATATTCCTAACAACTAGATGCACTTGTGGTCTCCTAAGCATCACTATCAAAGACAAGCTTGGTCTAAAGTTGAAACTTGAATACATCAAGCACGCAAAGAAATTTGTAAAGAAATATCAGGAAAGATAGCTACTGATAGCTCCTTTGCCAGTAGAAAGAAAGAACTTGAACAGATAGCGCATTCTCAGGCATATACAAGACAACCGCAAATATTTTCTGCCTTACACTTTATGGGAACAGATACCAACATGTTCCAGTTTTGGCAGGAATAAAATGGGAAGAGGTACCCACAAGATTGTAAAAAAAGGACTGGTCCCAGCTCCTGACAATAGACACTTTAATTCCTTGCAGAGTTACACTAGAAACTATCACTCCACCTAAAAAATTAGAAAGCTAGAAAATGTTCAAGCACAATGTAATGAAGGCATTATATTACCACTTGTTACAATTACGCAGTTGTATCGATCATCATCAAACTTATACATTTACTGACATTGAGACATTATCAAATACTGACTAAATGAAACAGCAATTGAAGACACCAAGTTTCAAACAAAAGGAAACGTTCAACAAATTGCATAACATGTTCTACAAACAACAATCTAACAACACAAACTTCTGAAGCCTACTGGTATAGTCCACTCCAAAGATAGCACCAGAACTTATAGCATTAACTCCTATAACTACAAGTTGTACAAATTTGCTAACAAACAGTATATTCATGAATAAAATAGGATTTTAAGGTGTTTGCCATCAATTACTTGCAGAATCACATTCTGCTGCATGAAGAAAAAAGTAATAAGCACTGTAGTCTAAAGGGCTTAAATTTAAGTGTAGGAAAGCAACAACATAGACTACAGCACAATTTACTTTCTTAACACATGTAGATGACCTGGTTTGCAGTCATTCTATATGTGAACCCTGGGATGAGCCATCCCACTTTCCCCTTTCCCCAGTGACATCTCTATTATGTCACCACTTCATCTTCCTCCCTCCCACATAGCAAAGAGAACTTTGGAGATAGTGATGAGGTGAAAAGTTGAGTTTGAAGTCTAGGATGTGTTTGGTAAGTGACAGAAACAAGGGCAGAATGAGGAGCTAAAGGGAAACGGAATATACTGGCCAAGCACTCGTTGACAACAATTGTTGTGTTGTTGGCCTGACCAAACAACCATATGATAAGGCAAATGCTTTCAGAAGTACTGGTTTAGGACAACATAAGGCACCATATCCTATTTTCTCAATCTTATTTCACCACTAACAATCACTCATGTTCACACCAATAATCACCACAGCGGCACAGCCTAAACCTCATCATTTTTTTCCAATTCCCATGTAGCTATTTTCTTTTTTCCCCTCCTCCTTACCCTAAAGTATCCAACTCACTACTACCGCAGCTAATGAAAGGGGCAATGACCATGGTTTGAAAAACTTTACCAACATAACTAAGCAACTTTGTCTTACCAATGTCTTTATCCCCGTTTAACAGTAAGCATGACCAAGACTAGCAAGGTGGCATGCAGCAAAAAGTCAAGCATGAAAGAAGAAATAAAAGGATATAAGTATTTTGCTTAGCAATATTAAACTCACTTATAAAACAAGTATAAAACTGACTCGATTGCTTGGCAGCATGAAACACTATAGCAGATGAACAATAATCACGCCCACCAGCATAACCAGAAAGAACTTCTCGTTTATTGGAGAAATCAGCAAGGGCAAGTTGAACTTAACCATTTTCCCATTTTAATATCAAATATGAGTAATTAACTACTACTGTACAAATATATAAATGAAATCCCATCTCATATCACCAGAAATTCACAGAAATTACAATCAAACATGGCATCCATCAATGCAGACGCACATTGGCATTTCGATGCAACCACCATGGAATTCTAGCAAACAGAGAAAATAGCAAACGGTAAAAGTGCTTCAGAAACCGAAGTACAATAACAAAACTAACAAGCCGCATCAAACATGCCTCCTAACAAATGGGTAAAAACGCTTTACAGCTACAATGAAGACAACATCAACAAATCAAAACCAGAACACGGATTCACAAACTTTGACAACCAAACGTGCATCCAGTACACACAGCCAATGCACGTCCAAGCGTCACAATACGCCCACATACGCCTCCGACGGACTACCAAACGGTTCACATCTTCTCACAACGAACGGCAAGCCATATGAAATAGCAATGCAGCAGCACACGTCCCAGACAACAACAGCAACACCAAGAATACAACAAGCTAATACAACCCTAAAGTCTTAAGCATCAAAGACGCGAGCAGCGTCGAATCAGAGAGACAAGAGAAGAGCCCGATGCGACCGGAGGGAGGGGGAAGCGCGCTTACCACCCCGGAGCCGGTGACGGTGGAGAGGGTGACCTTCTGGTCGTAGGTGTAGTCCTTGGTTAGCATATCTGCGGGTTGGCAAGTACCGGAACCAAGAACAAACGGATCAGCGAACGCTCGCTCGTACAGAGATGAACAGCGACCGAATCAAGAACCGATCGGGTCGAATCAAGAACGGAGGTGCGTACCCTTGGCCTTCTTGCCGATGTCGGAGAAGAGGCCCGGGCCCTTCATGGCGGCTGAGGGCTAGGGTTCCGGGGAGGCGGGCGGCGGGTGGAGATGGGGAGAGAGGTGCAGACAGGCTGGCAGTGGCAGAGGACAAAAACACAACTGTGATGATTGCCTTGATTCCCTTCCCCTTGTCTTTTGAGGAGATTTTCTAAGCCGCCCCGTAACAAGACACCCTCCATTTTAACTTTAGCTTTTAGTTTCTGATCTACTTTTTATTATTTTAAAATTTTATTTTTTAATTGTTTTAGCTTTTTAATCTTTTTTGCTATTTTTTGTATTTGTTTATATTGTCTGTGATAGATTAACTTATTTTTAAATTTTAAATTTTTTTAAATTTTATTACGTCAAATAAATCATCATCAGTTACAATGTAATTTCAGTTAGTTATAGTGCAATTTTAGCCATAAACCATATTTTTTCAGCACAAATGAGCGGGCTCTAAGGCATGAGAGTTGCAATACTATCTGACACTTTTTGTAACCTAAAGAGCATGCTAGTATTGTTTGGAACACACGAATTTCACTACAAACGACTCGAATTTCATAAGAATCTATGAAAATTCTAATGTTCAAAACATAAGCAAAAATTGCATCCTTGTCAATTTAAAAATAAAATTTTCTCGCAATATGGGGGAAACCACCATTGATGTGGCCAAAAGTGTGAATGCTACATTGATTTATACTTCATCCATGCAATCTGAAGTTACAAGGCTTAGTAGTGCTGAATTGCACAAAGAGAAAGAAGCAATCGGTTATGTGAGAGAAAAAAATATCCTAGTTCGTGTGGATGCTTATGTGATTCCTCTTTTGCGCAATGCAAACAAGACAACAATGCATGGAATTAGAGGTGTCAATGGAGAAGAAAGAAAGGTAGTTTGGCTAAAGAGGAAGACACAAGATCAATCAAGTTCTTGTGATGGCAGTTTTGTCCACAATGTTCATAAAGTTTTCAACGTCAATTCTAAGGTTTATAATGCACATAAAATACATATTTGGAAAGCCAATGAAGTATACTTTCTAACGAATCAAACGACGCTTGTTGGAACTTCCTACACAAAGTTATGGCAAATTCATTAGATGCTGCACGAGTTGTCCGGAGAGACACGCGAGACTTGTCAAACATAAAAAGTCCAAGTATTACAATGCAAGTAAAGGTAAAATCCGACCACACCATGGCTTTTCCAAAGGTTGAGAAGGATTTCTTTTCATATTCTAAACTGATTTGGAAGCCACTTGAACAAGAAAAGAAAACATATAAAAATTTGAAATCAATTCGGATTCGGTTCGGGTCAGACAGGAAGTCCAACATTAAAACACCCATAACTTTCATAAACGGAGTCCGATTGAGTGTTCTTGGACTCGTTTGAAAGATAATTCGAAGCCCCATACAATGGATGAGGTGCTAGCCCAGAAATTCTCATGGTCACATCGCAAATTAAGAAAGAATCCGATGGCAGTTATTTAGTTATTTCCTTTTTAGTTCGTATTGGAATTTGTCTCGACCTTAGCCCCCACTCTTGGCCCGTAATATTCACGACCGTACTGTCCATATGAACATATCATTAATAGTACCACCTATTATTTCTTAGTTTTGCACGGCTTTCCCTCCCCTATTTAAGGAGGCTACACCCTTCTAGTTTCCTTGGATTTCGTTTATGTTTAGTTTACCTTCGTTGCAACTTGTATCTTCTGCGTGTGTCGAGTAGACTACCCAGTCAAGATCCTTATTTAGAATTCCACCTTACCAGTAATTCATAAATATTTGCAATTTCATATTGCTTGTTATAGTATTCTTGTGTGTTCTTCAGTTGCATGCAGGAATAGACCTTCGTGGTCAGGTCAGCCGCGTTCTTGGCACGATTGATAATGACTTGGAGTGTGGTTTACCGATTACTTGGTGTTCTGGTCGTGGCCGGTTAGAAGCCTACATCGTCAAAGTCGTTCTCCTCCAAATCGAAACTATCATCCTATCGGAAGATCAGGACTCCATTATCTCTTTAGGTGGTATCAGAGTTTCAGTTGACCGGTAGGAATTTCTTATATCCCTAGTTAGTAGATTGGCTATTATTTCCTATAGTCCAAAAAAAATGCCCCTCAAAAAGTTAATTATCGTTGTCCAAACCCTGTTGTGTCTTTCAATATGTTAGTTTTGGTTTGCTAAATTAAATATGTGTCCATTTTAGCATTATCTAGTTGCTAGTCATATCTTTGTTGCTATAAAAATCCAAACAAAACAAAATTCCCCACTCCAAACCCCAATTCCAATTTGGCGGATCTTTTTCTTTCTTTTGCAGCCGCCACCAAAAATACTATAACTTTTTATTTCGAGATCCATTTTAAGTGAAACTAGTGCCATTAGATAGATAACTTCCTTATCCATCTGTCCCTAAAATTTTGCATCATCCCATAAGGAAGTTAAAAGATATCCCAAATTTCTGAATTGAATCTACAACAGTCGGCACTTGTAATTTTTATGCAAATTTTTCAGTCAGTTTCCAGAACTTGGCCCCAAAATAAAAGTTGTAGAAAAAGCCATCAGGAAATGGAGAAAAAAAGAATCATTGATAAAAAAGGCAACTGAAAAGAAGTTACGGCCAAAATACAGACGTACTGTCCAATGGACAGAAATCTTCAGTTTTTAGTTTTGGGTCAATCCTTGTGTTCTTCAATTCCAGATTGCACTCAATTGAATTATCCTGAAGAGGCAATAGGGTCCTGATCTTCCGATAGGATGATAACTTCGATTTGGAGGAGAACGACTTTGACGATGCAAGCTTCTAACCGGCCATGACCAGAACACCAAGCAATCGCTAAACCACACTCCAAGTCGTTATCAATCGTGCCAAGAACGCGGTTGACCTAACCACGAAGGTCTATTTCTGCATGCAACTGAAGAACACGCAAGAACAAGATAACAAGCAATCTGAAATTGCAAATATTTATGAATTACTGGTAAGATGAGATTCTGCATAAGGGTCTTGATCGGGTGGTCTAGTCGACACACACAGGAGATACAAGTTGCAACGAAGGCAAATTAAACATAAATGAAATCCAAGGAAGCTAGAAGGGTGCAGCCTCCTTAAATAGGGGAGGGAAAGCCTGCAAAACTAAGAAATAAGGGGTAGTACTATTTATGATATGTTAACATGAATAATACGGTCACAAATAGTACGAGCCAAGAGAGAGGACGCCTTCCCCTTGAGCCAAAGCATTACAAGGCCCAGTTTGAATCAAACAGGTGATGCAACACCTTCTTTTAGTGATTACGATACGCACAGGAGGAATTTGGACGTTATACCCAATCCATTGGAAAGAGAACGAGAAAATCTTTCCAACAAGTACTTGTGAATCTCAAACAGATTCTGTATGTGAAAATTATGCACATTTGAAGTTAGGCCTATTAGGCTGAATCCGAATTGATCTAGAAGCCGAATTGGATTCCAAAACGTATCCAATTTGAACTCTTGCTTGAATTGGTCTAAAGTGATGTGGTGCTACAAAAATTATATTTTCATCATTACGTAGCATCATATAGTTCATATAATATAAAGACACTCCTAAAAACGAGCTCACCTGATAATTTAAGTGAAGTGTACGAGATCTTGTAATTGGAATAGCAACCATAGTAAATATGGTTGTATCCATAGGGGTCATGTCCCCATCGTCCTCCTCTTCTTAAAAACAAAGCCGTCCTCGGCTTTTGATAAGCTGAAAGTATGGTAACAAAGAATTCAAGGTGTATGCATGGTATATGTATATGTCATCCGTTTTAACAGTTCTTCATTGTTGTACAATTAATGTTATAAAACAACAACGATCATAAAAACTCATCGTATTACTAACCCCAGAGTAATCATATATGTTAATGCGCAAATTAAAATTCCTCACACAACAATTATTGTAACTAGATTTGCAAATATAAGTGAAGCATTTATGCAATTCAAATCTCTGAAGTTGTAAAGTTGCAGTGGTGGCACATATGGACAAAGCTATAACTTTTGGAATCAAGCAAAGTTCATCCATATAATCAGATTTCAATCGAGTAATAGCAAATTAATCTTGTAAGGATGAAGAGATTTGTAAGTTCTTCTATAATTCATCATCTTTATTCAGATTATCCATACTAGATGGTGCAAAAAGAGATGAACACATAGGCATTGGATGAGTACTAAATTTTACTTTCCTCTCATACTGAACAAGATTCAGCACACAAAAATTGTTGTCCAAAGCAACAAGCTTTAATTCATCTATGTAATCGCAAGTTATGCATATTCGATATACAAGAAATTGATTTTCTACACCATAATCTCCAACAAATTAAACTTATACCCATGGGTGTAGTCACTAAACAAGGATTTCGAACACCCGAGTTCAAAATTTTTCTTCATAGCATGTGACAATTTCATAGGTAGATCCAACATGATGTAACATAACGAATTAGCATGAGAAATTCTAGTCAAAACTTCTTTATATCTAACCAAAACTACATGATCATTGTATGCGATTAATTCACCACTTGAATCACTCAAAACAGCAGGCAATTTATTTATTTTATGACATGGTGCACTCAAGTCAATGCAACCGAAGTACACGCAAGAATAAGATAACAAGCAATATGGAATTGCAAATATTTATGAATTACTGGTAAGGTGGGATTCTGAATAAGGATCTTGACCAGGTGGTTTAGTCGACACACGCGGAAGATACAAGTTGCAACGAAGGCAAACTAAACATATACAAAATCCAAGAAAACTAGAAGGGGTGCGGCCTCCTTAAATAGGGGATGAAAAGCCGTGCAAAACTAAGAAATATGGGATGATACTATTTATAGTACTGTTCACATGAACAGTATGGCCATGAATAGTACTGGCCAAGAGAGGGGGCGTCTTCCCCTTGGGCCCAAGCATTACAAGGCCCAATTTGACTCAAACAAGTGATACAACACCTTATTTTAGTGATTGCGGTACTCACAGGAGGGATTTTGAGGTCATGCTAGATCTATTGGAAAGAGAATGAGAAAAACTTTCCAACAAGTACTCGTGGATCTCAAACGAACTCTGTATGTGAAAGTTATGCACATTTGAAGTTGAGTCTGTCAGGCTAAATCCAATTGATCTAGAGGCCGAATTAGATCCAAAAACATGTCCAACTTGAACTCTTACTTAAATTGGTCCAAAAGTGATGTGGTGTTACAAAAATATTTTTTTTCATCATTATGTAGCATCATATAGTTCATATAATGTAAAAGCACTCATATAATAGCAAGCATAACAAATATGGTTGTATCCATAAGGGTCATGTCCTCATCAAACCGAAATGTTGAAGGCCATAAGAAAATTTCAGCAAGACCCCGAGGAGCCGTTCCCTTGGCCGGATATGAGGAATAGATGGTGCATTTGCCACCTAGGGGCAAACTCATGTGTCACACATTTTATAGGGATTCCTTTTGACCCAACCCATAAGTGGAACTAAAATTTTCCTATACATGGGAAATAGAATGATGGCACAAATTGATGGCATTGAGACATATCGCTTAATTCTAGATTCTGAATGCTACTTGGATTTTGAAAAGTGTCTTTATATTCCCGAATGTGCTAGAAATTTAGTTGCTATTGCAAAGTTAGATAATATAGGCTTTAAGTTTAAGATTGGATGTGGTGTATTTTTCTTGTATAAGTGTGAGTACTATTATGGTTGTGGTACTTTATATGAAGGATTGTATCACTTTAATCTTAATAATAGATTTGTTGAATTTCTGTTTAATGTTGACCTTTTTGTTGGCAATAAACGTAGTGCACCTTCAAAGACTAGGTCACATATCCAAGGAAAGAATAATAAGGTTAATGAATAATAAAATTCTACCTCAATTGGATTTTATTGACTAGAACCTATGTGTAGAATGCATTAAAGGAAAGCAAACCTCACATATATCAAAGCATCCTGCCATAAGAAGTAATGCTTCATTAGAGTTAATGCACACTGATATTTGTGGTTCTTTTGATGTTCCTTCCTGGGAAAATGAAAAGTATTTCATCACTTTCATTGATGATTACTCATGTTATCTCTATTTATACTCATGAGATCACTCATGAGATTTGACAGGGGTGGTGAATATTATGGCAAATATAATAAAAGTGGACAATGTCCAGGTCCATTTGCTAAGTTCCTTGAAAGTAAAGGTATTTATGCACAATAGACATTGCCTGATACACCTTAGCAACATGGTGTAGCGGAAAGGAGAAATCGTACTATCATGGATATTTTAGGAGTATGATACGTAATGTAAATGTACCTATATATTTGTGGATGCATGGATTAAAGACTGTTGCACATATTCTGAATAGGGTTCCTAGTATGTCAATTCCTAAGAGTCCTTATGAACTGTGGACAGAAAGGAAATCTAGTTTGAGACATGTTCATGTTTGGGGCCGTCCAATAGAAGTAAGGATATATAATCCACACGAAAAGAAATTTGATGCAAAAAACCATTAGCAGTTATTTCATCAATTATCCTGGAAAATCTAAAGGATATTGATTTTATTGTCCTAACCGTAGTACAAGAATAGTTGAGTCTGGAAATGCTCAATTTATCGAGAATGGTCAAATCAGTGGAGTGTTGAATCTCAAAGAACAGTTAATGATATTCGAACATAAACTTCTTCAACTAACATTTCTCCTCTGGATGCTGTTCTAAAGTTACCTAACAACCCGGAAAGTGAAAATGTAGTTGGTGAAAAGTCGATGGATAATATACAAGTCATGAAGAAAAAAGATATACCACAGAAATAGTGCTAAGAAGGTCTGTAAGACAGAAAAGACCGGGTTATTTTGAATGATTATTTGGTATACTCTTTAGAATATGGATGTGACTTAAGTATAGATGAAGATAAAGTCTCATTTATCAAGCAAAGAAAAGTAATAACTCAGAAAAATGGTTTAATGCTATGGAAGATGAGTTAAAATCATTGGATAACAACAAAGTCTGGGATTTGGTTGAGTTGTCTAAAGGTTCAAAGCAAGTTGGTTGTGAATGGGTCTTTTTAAGACCAAACACAACTCAAAACACAATATTGAAAGGTACAAAGCCAGACTTGTTGCCAAAGGTTATACTTAGAAAGATGGGATTGATTATAAAGAGATTTTCTCTCCGGTTTCTAAGAATGACTCTCTAAGAATTATTATGGCTTCAGTTGCACATTATGATTTAGAACTTCATTAAATGGATGTAAAGACCACATCTCTAAATGGCAATCTTGAAGAGAAAGTTTATATGGATCAACCAAAAGAATTTAAAATCCAGGGAAAGAAAAATTTAGTGTGTAAATTAAAGAAATCAATATATGTGCTTAAACAGGCATCCCACCAATGGTATACTCCCTCCGTCCAAGTTTATAGGGTGTATTATTTGAATGACCTTATCCATAAATATAGGGTATATTTCATATTTCAATACAAAATTAGTGTGATATTCTCTTTATACCCCTAATAAATATGCAGCTTTATTTACTATTCTCTATATGCATGCATTGAACATACTGCTTAGAGATAATAATTAGAGGTAATTTAGTCGCTTTCACTATCTCCTTGATCTATGTGTCAACAAAAAATACGTCTTATAAACTTGGACGGAGGGAGTATTAAGTTTAACAATACCATTACATGGTACGGATTTATAGAAAATTCTGTTGATCAATGTATCTATCTTAAGTTAGCGGGAGCAAGTTTATTATGTTTTTTTAGGGAAAGCAAGTTTATTATGTTAATCCTGTATGTCGATGATATTCTGTTAGCTGAAATTCCTCTCTACGAATTTCGAAATGAAAGATATGGGTGAGGCATCCTTTGTCATTGGAATAGAAATATTCCGTGACAGAAAACAAGGATTATTAGGTTTATCTTAGAAAGGATATATCAATAAAGTTTTTGAGAGGTTTAGAATGGATAAGTGATCCGCTTGCTTAGTTCCGATTCAAAAAAGAGACAAGTTTAGCAAAATGCAACGTCTAAAAAATGATTTAGAATAGAAGGAAATGTAATCTATTCCATATGCTTCGGTAGTTGGGAGCTTAATGTATACTTCAACATGTACTCGACCAGATATTAGCTTTGCTTTTGAAATGTTGGGTCAATATCAAGGTAATGCCGGAATAGATCATTGGAAAGCTACGAAGAATGTTCTTCAGTATTTACAAGGCACCAAGGATTACATGTTCACTTACAGAAAGTCGAATAACCTTAAAGTAATTGGTTACTCATATTCAGACTATGTTGGACGTGTAGACTTGATGCGAACATATGATTCTATTATCTCGAGCGGTGCTATATGATGTGTTTCTTGTCTGTGATGGCTGCAGGACTTTGAGGCAAAGTCGTGGCAAGGCATGGATGACCGGACTAGGCACAGGAGGTGCTGAGGTCGGAGCGGTGGAGATGTGCCGAAGACGGTGAGGATTCGAGGTGGTTGCGAGGCTTGAACGACAAGAAACGAAGAAGCTTCCCGGAAGGTGCAGCAGGGGCATTTTAGGAAATGCGCAAGACTGCAAAAGCGGAAGCGGATTCAGTTCGAGTTAATGGGTAAAGAACAGAAGTAGTTGAAGCTATTGGGTAAAGGTGAAATTGTAAACCCATTAGTGGAGACTATAAAAGAAGAGGGGTAGGCACGAAAGCACGTAGTAGTTAGGTGTTTTTAGCTTTGTACTTTCTCTTTTGTGCCTTGTTTTGTTGAGAAGTAGGTGAGGAGAACAGAAGTTTGTTGTACTCTGTCTCCCTCCATGTCTTTGTGAGCAGAGAATAGTAGAGATGAGTGCGTGAGTTCTTGTTGTTCTCTTACATGTGTTTCTTGAATTCAATTGTGTATGGAGATGTATTGAATTGGTTGTAACCAATCACTCTCATGTAATCTTTCACCTCTATGAATTCATTTGAGAGTTTTTGGTCTCGCTTGTTTCTCTCTATGTTGGTTTTCAGCTTTAGTTATCACCTTGCTTCTTTTGTTCTTGAGTGACTCTTGAGAGAGTAGCCTTCTGATTTATTGCTCTGTGATGGGAGTAGGTCTCTAGACCATTTGGTCAGTTAACTCCCAAGAGCCAAATGAATGAATCAAAGTTTCTTCTCTTTTCGGTCTTGCGCCAACCTTCCCCTGTTTGGAGAAATCTAGGGTTTTGAGTCAGGGCACCCCCTGCTCTCCTGATTCTCTAGATGGGAAGTTAATTTGAGGTGTGGTGCTTTCTCGTGAGTTCTTCTCCATGCTATTTTCAAAGTCTCTTGAGATAAAGATTGGAGAATGGCAAGAAATTTGAAAATCACTCTCATTTTTGGTTTAGGTCCAGATTTCTGCCTAGATAAAGGTTCATTGTCTTTTGGTATTACCTGATAAGGGCATCCCTAACACTTATACATCTTCTCCTATTGGTGGTCATGCACATACTGATGAGGACATCCCTATTACATATACATCTTCCACTCCAAGCATGCATAACAATAACCAAGAACCAGATGACCCAATGACGAGGGCAAGAGCCAAACATTTAAACAAACAGGTGCTTTTGTTCCTTAAGGAGTTTCCTTTAATTGATGATGAACTTAAAATATTACCTCATGCTAGTATTTTATGTATTCTTAGGTATGACTTATATGAAGACTTAGGAGAGCAAAAGGGAGGAGCCCAAGGACTTAAACTACAAGTTTTAGACAAGATTTTCAAGCCAAATTCGGACTTCCAACGTGCTCAACCCAATTCAAACTCGGATTCAACTCAGGATTCAATTCGGATTCGGTTTGGGACAGCCTGACAGACAGTTACTAAAAAGGCCATAACTTTCACAAACGGAGTCCGATTCAGATGTTCTTATACTCGTTGGAAAGATAATTTCAAGGGCTATGCAATGGATCTAGTTCCACCTTCAAATTCATCATGAATAAAAGTTATGACCGAAACAATATGATGGGTGAAAAATATAGTTTCCTTTTTGTGAGAATTCGTATTCAAAACCATATAGAGTTGAGTTGTACTTGGTTTGGGGACCATATGGACATCCCAAGAGGCTATATAAGCCTTGCATTGGTAGCCTTTAGGGGCAAACCAATTTTATGCATAAGATTGAAACATAGCTATTGCTTGTTCTTTAAACACCAGAGTCATGCGAGTACTTTCAGAGAGAACTAGGTGATCCATTGTTCGTTCTGCAATTCAAGGTCAAGTCATCATTTCATTGGGAATTGGGGACTTGGCGTTCGTCATTTGTGGTCTCGCGATGAACAACTATTCGGTGTGTTTTGGGCTGTAGGACCGGATATGGCAACAGAGGGGGGTGAATGGTGCCTAAAAAAACGCCCCTGAGTATCCACAAAAGAATCTTTTCAAGAGAGGAGTCTGGAAATGACTTTCACTAGCAAAGAAAACTTGAGACCCGGTTTCAGAACGTGCTAAGGAAAAACAGCCAACACAATATGTAATCTGACAATAGGTAGTAGAGATTTCAGAATGTAGCAGCAACTGTATTCAGGAGAAGAAGTCTCAAAGGAAAAACTCAAAACGGTCCGACTGCTATGGGAGAGCGAGTCGGAGCACCGGCAGCATGTTGATCACGCCGCGGGTAGCCATCTCGACGGGGAAAGCGAGATCTACCCTCAGAACGGCGGAAGTCATGACCGAAGGGAGCATGAGGACGAAACCGAAAACTCGGAAGAACCAAGTCCTCGATCTCGCCCAAACCACCAACAAGAGCAAGTTTAGACCTCGTGTTGGTCTTAGGTGCACTCAAGGTCTGGGGCTGACCCTGAATACACCTAAGAGCTGCAACACGGTCTCTACGCGCGATCTTGGCGCGCTTGAAGCAATGGTCAATCAAATGTCCATCCTTCTGACAGAAGGTGCAATGATACTTCGCCTTCTGAGGGGCTGAAGTTGCATGAGATGGCTTCACCTTTTGAGAGGCCGAAGCTGCAGGTGAAGTCACCTTGCTGTCAGAAATCCTTTGAACAAAGCCCACTGATTTAAATTGAACATTCTTGTCCTTGGGCTTGACCTCAAACACACCTGCGGCTACGGGTCTGAGCACGACAGGTGGATGCTTCCTCACATCCTCACGGAGATCATATCCTAGACCCTGTTTGAACTTGCAAATCTTTGATTGGTCTAGAATAAGATTGAGTTTCTTCTTGCCTCCTACAAATTTCTCGAGAGTGTTCATAAGATACTGACACTCCCGAAAGAGAGAGGTGCAAGAAGAGCAAGGAGAAGAAGAAGAGACAGCAGGAGGAGAGGAAGGAGAAGAACCAATAGCAGAAGAGCGAATAGCACGTGCATATTTCTCCTTATGCACGGCCACCTCAACCTTGAGGGCTTCGCAGGACACACAGGGGGCAGTCCTAATCCTAGCCATTTGGTCTTTGTAACTCTTCCTAAACGTCTCTACCATGTCCTTATCCTTTTCCAACACCTCAGCACAGAAGGCACAAGCAGGACATGATTTTTCTAGAAGGTCCTTAGTTAACTTCACACATTTTTTATCCAATGCAATCAATTCAGATTTTAGTTTATTACAACTATTGCATGGTGAGCTAACAGGATCCTTAGTAGCAAATTGAGCCATTTTCTTGTTATGATCAACCATCTGTTGAAATTGCTTAGAAACCGATTCAAGCTCAAAGGTTAATTTAGGACGGTTGGTACAAGAAACAATAGGCTCTAACAGGAAGCACATAATTCGGCAATTTTATGGTCCGCCTGCTTTAAGTTCATCTTCGATTATTGCAAGTTTCACAAGATTCGGGCAGATCAAGTAGCATGGCATAAGGTCCTCTAGCAGCAGTGTCCTTATCCTCACATGAGGTGGGAGAAATAATCTCATCAGTAGTAAGTAGGGTAACAGCCATCCTACTCAATTCTAATTCAGCAATCAGACTAACATTCTCCACCTTAACAATATCAAGCTCGGAGGACACACTATCATGCGAGATCCTTAGTTTCTCCATGTCACCCAAGATAGCACAGCAAGTATCACAATCATCATTTGTGGGAGCAGATGTAAGAGCAATAATCTCTAGAGACAATCTATCTACTTCCTTCTCCAACTCGCTACACCTAGTTTTAGCTCTAGCATGAAATCCTCCTAGTTTAAGAAAAGCTTCATTAAGTTGGTCGTAGGAAGGAAATACCTCGTCGGAGTCGGAGTACAGCTCGCTGTCGCTCAGTTCACCCTCAAGGGCTATGAAGCACATGCCGGAGAAGTCACCGTCGCCTTTGGGTTCTTGATCACCCGTCCCATCGTCGTCGCTCCATCCCTCCACCTCGCTGAGGTCGAGGTCGTCGAAAGCGGTGAGGACGCGGTGGAAGAGCTTCTTCGCCTTCCCAAAGTTGCGGAACTTCTTCTTGCCTTGGACCGGTCCGAGGGCTTGAGTTGCGTTCTTGTCGGTGTAGTCGTTCTTGCCCGAACCATCAAGTCACCTTTACCCTTCCCAAGCTTGGGACGGTTTGCTCGGATGTGGTTGGGGCCACCACACTCAAACAAATTACGGGTCCTCCTCTTTTCCATCCCTCCTCCTCTTGTAAGCATGAGAAAATCACCGCTAGGAGGGCTAGTCGTTCATCCATAAGTCGCTCTAACCGATCATCGCTATGTCACGAGAGAGCGGCGAGGAGAATCCGCACAAAGGCTCGCAGAAGAAGATCCGAGCGGGATCGGTGACTAACGCCATCGACTGTGACTTCGACCGACGAGAGACTATGTCAATCTCGTGAGTCTTGAGGCGCGAATAAAGCACGTCAAGAGTCAGGGTCGAGAGGTCCGTGGTGTCCTTGATGGTAGTCACCTTCATCTCCCAAACCCGAAGATCAAGTGCAGAAAGGATTTGTCTAGCGTTATCCGAGTCGGAGTATGTGAGACTGACGGCTCGGAGGTTGCTCAAGATTTTGTGAAAACGCGAGAAGCACTCGTCAAGGGACTCACCAGCAAGCATCTCGAATTTACTGATTCGCTGAACCGGTCTGTCGAACCGTCTTGATCGGGTGGTGCCCTCATGGTATGCATTTAGGGTCACCCGGATGTCGAGGCGGACGACAGGTGAGAGATGCGATCGAACTCGCTCGCTCAAACCACGAATAATGATGTTCCTTGCCTTTGCATTCGCCTCAACATCGACCATATTCCGGCATTGATGTTCTCATCGGCAGAACAAAGAAGCGAATCTTCACCTTCCGCCAGATGGCATACCCCTGAGCCTGGATGTAAGTTTCCATTCGGCTTTTCCAAAAGGGGTAATCCAGGCCATCGAAAATGGGCGGCTTGGTGGAACACTTGTCTGTCGCCATGGCTCGTAGACTGGTCAAGATCTATAGAAAAGAGCTAACCGGCTCTGATACCAATTGTAGGACCGGATATGGCAACAGAGGGGGGGTGAATGGTGCCTAAAAAACGCCCCCGAGTATCCACAAAAGAATCTTTTCAAGAGAGGAGTCTGGAAATGACTTTCACTAGCAAAGAAAACTTGAGACCCGGTTTCAGAACGTGCTAAGGAAAAACAGCCAACACAGTATGTAATCTGACAATAGGTAGTAGAGATTTCAGAATGCAGCAGCAACTGTATTCAGGAGAAGAAGTCTCAAAGGAAAACTCAAAACAGAAAGTCTTGAGTGCAGTCTAACTGCCGACTGAAAAATGACTTGAGCAGTGTCTACTTCATAGCCTAAAAGAAAAGAAAAACAATCTGAAATAAAAGACTTTGCTAGCAAAGACTGCTGCAGATCAAAACAAAGACACTTGTGGAAGATTAGAGAATCGAAAATGGAAATTCAGTGACTATTTTACTGCTGAACACTAGCAAAACAGAAAAGCAAGCTGCTGCCGAAAACTGCAGAGAAATGATAGATGAACATGTTCGGCAGAGAACTGAAAACAGGCTGAAACCAAAAACTGCATACCACCGAATTGAAAACTAGTGACAAGAAATGAAAACCTAACTGCAGGCTAAAACCGAAATATGAGATTCAGTACTTGCTGCAGACAAAAGAAAAATCAGTGAAATTGATGAAAGGTGATTGTTCTTTTGAGGTCAATCAAACTGATTTGAGTTTCAAATAACATGAATACCATATGAGAATGAAACTTCAAGCAAAAATGTCCAGGCAGCAGAGAGTAGTAATCTGCAGGAAATCAAAAAGGGAAGAAACATCAGTTTGACAACACCTTGATTTTCTGCAGAAACCGAAAGGCATAGGAGCTGACAACAAGAGACATGAACTGCAGATCCTAACATTTTGTTTACTCTGTGCAGTTATCTAGCAGAATAACTCCTCAACAAACACAACCAAACAGCAGTGACAAAGAAGTAGCAAATGCGTAATGCGGTAGCCACCAAGACAACAGAGAAGTGAGTCGAATATTTTCGGAAAAGGAAAGAACCGACCAAAACCAAAACAAGAAAATTGATGACTACTTACTGCCGATTTCTGGACAGGAGATCACTACTTCAAACTTGATAGCTCAGAGACATCAAACAACCAAGGAACTCATCAAGAAAATAAGAAAAACAGATTTAACCCCAAACTCTGAAAGCTACAGGGAGAAACCTGAAAATCAAATTTCTCTCAAGATTTTGATCCTTTGTTGATGAAAAATTGAGGATGTCTTCTCAAGAGGCTAAGAACTCAACATGCCAATTTTCATCCCATCTAATGAAAGAAATCAAAAGAAATCCCAAACCCTAGCTTTTCAGAAATGATGAACAGAGAGACACAAAATTCAAATTTCTTCTCAACCTTTGATCTTTTGGACATGAAACTTGGAGGATATATTAGCAATAGTCACATGACTCTAGATATCAAGTTTCATTCCACTTCATGAAGGGAAACGGGAAGAACAACAAAAACCTAGAACTTCAGAGGTGAATAACAGGGAAAATGAAAATGAGGAAAACTGAAATCCAACTCAAACAAAATCATCCTTGATTGATATTGAGGATCACAAAGAAGTTCCCATACGCCTGCACATTTGAACAAGAAAGAAATTACAAGGTGATCAACCCCTTCTCTCACACTCCATCACTCAAGAACACAAGAGCAAGACACATGAGGAGAAGACCAAGAACAGGGCTACACAGGAAGGCTACGGGAGGCAACACACAACTGTTGTGAGCTCCATGGGACAACACTTACACACCTGCACACTCCAACCACTGAGGCTTCAAAGCAAACAACCTTCTAAAGCCTCTTTTGACTCAATTGAAACCCTAATCCTCTCTAGAATCCATGAGGAGACATGCAGCCCCTCTCCTCTATTTATAGCCTTGGCTAACGGGTCTCCGCCCCGTTACGCCCGCTAAATCCAACGGCGCCCGCTCCCGCTTTTGCAAGATGCGAAATTCCGTTTGCCGCCTCCCGCACCTTCCGGAAGCTTCGCGCTCCTTGCCTCGCACGCCTCGCAACCACCTCGAGTCCACGTCGTCTTCAACACATCACGACCGTTCTGACCTCAGCGCCACCTGCGCCTAGTCCGGTCACCTCGTGTCTCGCCACGACTCCGCCTCGACGTCCTGCAGTCACACAAACAAGAAACACGTCAAATAGCACCGCTCGATACATGAAAGCGTAAATAGAGATCAAACCTGTCGAGTCATCAGAATATGCAACCTAAACCCAAACGACTAGATTCGACCAAGTCCGACCGAGCCCGTTACGCCGCGCAACGTCTAGGTCCGAACCAACCGACTCAAACTCGACTTTTCGTAAAACGATGTCAATTACTCATCACACACAACGGGATGACCTCCACATGGTCTCTCATGGGCGTATTCCGAAGAGTTGAGGGTTTGTGCATTGGCGCGAGTGTTCAACAAGCGACATCGTCTACTTCGCATCAACTATCCACGGTTCCTCACTGAGAAAATCGGGACCCCTCCCCGTATCATGTGGTATCAGAGTCTAGGTTTACTCGGTGAAAACTTCTTTACCCGTAGTAAGATTCGTTTTCTGTCCTATCGACCATTAAACCGAAAAATTGCAATACAAAACCGTAGTTTAATATGTTTATTTCTTGTCTGTTTTGTTAAGTTTTCGTCCATTAGAGTTTTGTTTTAGTGCTGATCCGTGTGTTTCCTTTTGCGTTGCTTAATCGTTGTGTTCACATAAACCCTATGAGAGATCATGTGGAAATGATCCCATCTTTGTGATGAGTATTTGACTGTTTGTTTGAAGGAAAATTGAGTTTGTTTTGGGCTTTTATTGCAAAGTCTTAATTCTGGTCGAAATGAAGTCGTGTACGACTTGTCCCTCGCTCGTACGACCATGTAGCATGCCATACGACCACGTTTGGTCGTGGTCGAATTCGCTCAGAGCGCACGACCACGTTGAGGTGTTCTCGGCAAACCGGCGGTGGTCGGAAGGCGTTACGACCACGCTGGCGCATATCGGGTGGCGTGACGACCACGTTGTCGAGTATCGGGTTCCGGTACCGAGCAACGTCACGAGTTCTTTGGCCGTGGTCGGAAGGGTTTACGACCACGCTGGCAATTGGGGCGTTCGATCACGTTGTAGCGCTCGAGCTTCGACCACGTTGAGCCCTCGGAAGATTTGACCGTGGTCGGCACTCGGCGCTAGGGTTTACGATCACGTTGTGGGATCGGAGCCTCGACCACGTTGGGCGGTCGGGCGTTCGACCACTTTGGCCGTGGTCGGTGGGCGTCACGACCACGTTGTGGGAGCTCGAGGCCTCGACCACGTTGTGGGAAAGGAGCCACGACTACGTTATGGCACTTTCGGTGGTGCGACCGCGTTGTGCGCCGGAGAACTACGACCACGTTAGCGAGAATTGAACGTGGTCGAACGCGTTCGACCACGTTATCGGTTGGATGACCGTGGTCGTGCGGGATCACTAAAATTGGTCGTGAGGTGCATTTCATGTCCGATTACGGTGAGATTTGGTCGGTTGGGTTCCTTGTGATGTTGTGGACCTTGTAGACCGGTTTGTTCTACATTTTGACAAGGTTTAGTAAAGTCTAATTTCGTGGAAAGAGACTTGAGCTCTGTGAGTCGCAGTATGGATCGGTGCTATGTGATGGTTTTGTTGTCTGTGATGGTTGCAGGTACTGGGAGACATGTCTTGGTGAGGCTTAGAGAGGTCGGGACTAGACATAGGAGATGTTGAGGTCCGAACGGCGTGGAAGCCGAAGAGGACGTGGTCTTGCCCGAGTGGTGTAACGTAAAAACAAGGCATGAGGAGGAAGCTTGGGAGGTGGCGAAGGGCATTTTGGAGAAATGCCAAAGCCCGCAAAGGAAGCCGTGTCCTCCGGGAAAGCACTTGGAGTTGGTGGTGCTATTGGGCAAGCGGTGGAGCCGTTGCCACTGGGTAATGGGCAAAGCACTCGAGGCACGCAGCACTTGGACTCTCAGAACGGGTGGTCTGTTGAGACCCGTTAGCGTGTGAGACTATAAATAGAGAGGTTAGGTCTCGGGAGCGAAGTGAGGTTGTCCCCGAGTGCTCGAGTGTTCCTCTCTATCTTGTGTGAGTTGTCTCGGTAAGAGCATGGATGCCCGTGTACCTCGATGGAGTGGTCAGAGAAACCTCCATGTGCAATAGAAAAGATTGGATTCATCTCTCGTATCTTTCTCGGTTTTGTTCTTGAGATGATTTGTTTGATCTGTTTGCCCTCTCGTGTTCTTTCGATCATATGTGTTTTGTCCGAGAGTTGGCTTGTGCTTCACTTGCTCAGACGGGAAATTGTTTTATGACCTTGCTAAGATCATTCCCGAGAGCAAAAGCAAAATCAGAAAACCGAGCTCGTGGTTCTCGCCACCGAGCTCTGTTTCGATTTTCGACTTTGGTTTCTCCTCTTCATTGTGAAGACTTTGAGGTTCTTGGTATTTTACTTCCGAGATCTTGTACGAACTAAGTTTCAAGTTTCATTCATTTTGGATCTCGTGCAAAAGATCTCTAATTTCTTGCTCCTCGGTCGCGCGCGACAACAGTATTTCTGATACATTACGTTGTCGGATGATCGACTACGGCATAAGTTTTCGGTTCGGTTTTCACCAGCGATATCATCTGTTTCTGGTCATTCAACCTCGTCTGTAGCGGTGGTCTTGCGTATCTTGGTCTGTTCTCACCCCATACGACCACGGTCAAAACCCGATCTGATTTCACATTTACGACTACGGTTGTCTTCGACACGACTTCTTGTTTTATTGTTGTTGTTCGGTTGATCTTTGTTTTTCTGACTTCTTAGCTCTCTAGCTAAAGGAGAAGAAGAACTTGGGGAGGAAATTTTTAAGGCACCATTCACCCCCCCTCTGTTGCCATTTCGGTCCTTCACCCTACAAAATTGCTGGTTGATTCCCTCAATTAGCAACAAAAAAAAACAAAGCCTCCATCTTTTACCGTGCGTCATTTTGAGAGCACAATCCGAGTTGATTTGTGTTTCCTTATCCGAACTCTTTGGTGGGACTAGAGTCCGAATCGACCTTTAGCTCAAACACAATCCGAGTCCAATTGCTCCAACTTCCGTTTCGGCCACTACATCATAGCCGGCCGAACCACATTTGGTATCTTTGTGCATCATTTATATCCTTTTATCTTGAGACTAGCTGTTGACATTGCAATTAGGGCTGCTCATTTAAGTTGATTACACCTTGTTGATTTGTGAGGGTTGCGCACTTCCACGGGGAGCAAAGCAGAGAGAAAAGAAGGAACAGGCAGCCGCATTTAGAAAGAGCCGCGGCAACAAAAAAACGTCGTTTAGGGCCTCAAAATGGGCCCACAAACCGAGAAAAATCCAAGTTTCTCAGAATTTTCTCAAAATTGACAGAAACCTTTTACAAGTGATTATAAGGTTCCCCGTGCAGACGGCATCTTTTTTTCGAGCTTCCAAACTCATTTTTTTGAGCAATCTTGTGCCCTCGTATATTCAGTTGCAATTGGCTAGCGTCTCTCTTAGTACTTGGTGCAAAACGAGCTAGTTTCATCTTTGTTTCCGATTGATTCTCCCTAGCACATTCCTTTGTTTGCATTAAGTCCCATTTATCGTTGCGTGTGTGTTCATACACTTCGCTTAAACCAATTGGATCAGCACATAGGTAAGATACTCTAGTTTGGATCATTACTTAGCTTTACAATACCTTGAATATCAGATTGCATAGGATATCCACATAACTGTCCAAGCTCCACCTACACCCGTTTGTGTACCTACTTGCTCTTGGTTACGTTCATACATTAACGGGTTGAGGTCGTTCGCTGTCACAATTGTCGATTTGCCGTTCTTGATTCACTTTGGAATGGTAAGCTTGTCTTGTTTTCAGGACAGTGGGTTGCAAGCTTAGAGAGAGCTTTTGTTTTACTAACCCGGATATAACCTTGTTTCTTATTTGTGAGTCATTTCCATGTCAAGTCACAAGGAGGATCCACCTAATCCGGAGGCGCCAGTTACGTGGACCGAGTACACTCGGTTGCTCGAGATGCTACAAAAATAACTTCAGGATAGTGACAATGGTGTGCGCGATGAGCTCGGGGAAGTTCAGACTGGACTGAACACCCTCCGGGAGGAGGTCACACAATTGCGTACGACCATCAACAATAACTTTCTGGAGCTGCGTGCCATGTTCGCCCAACACAATCTACGTGGGGGTGCACCAACTGATGACACAAGTGTGCACGGTCCTCCGGTCGTTCTGCACAATGAGACCGATGAGGAGCGTGTTATTCGTCTGGATGAGGAGCGACGTCAGCGACAGGCGTGTCGCATGGCAGTGTCGCCAAACGTTAGGATGGCAGCCGCGGGACGCCTTCAGCACATGGGCCTAGCCGAGGCAACGGTGGCCAGGGTGGAGGTGCACTATAGGGTGGCCATGGAGGAGGTGTGCATCATGCACCTCGTAGCTGGGCTGTGTTGACACCAATTTTATCCGGAACTTTTACGACATATTACCTTCCAAGATTTTTTGCGTGCCATACATATTACATTTGAGTGGCGAATTTCTACGGTATGATTGTAGGGCAAGTGAAAAGTTCGTGTCAAATTTCCAGCTCATTCGGAGCACATATGCTCACTCGAATAGGATAATACTGGTGGATGACGACGCAAAACACGAGTCCACCTTCCGGATTTTTCGTGTGTGCTACATATGACAATTGAGTGGCGAATTTTTATGGCATGTTCGTGGTGTAACTGAAAGTCTCGTGTTTAATTTTTAAGTCATTCGGAGAATAAATGCTGCTAGAATAAAATGATATAGTCAGATGACGTAAAAAAAATCCCCTGCCAATAGCCATATACGCTCACGTGCTATATGCATGCATAAAGGCAAATCAAAGTATGTATGAGAATTAATTACCCTCTCCATAAATTAAAAAAGAAGAAGTTGCCACTACCACTACGCCAAACGCATGCACAAGAAAGACTCAATCCAAATTAAGAGCTCGCATGCATGCATGATCAAGCCAAATACGTTTGCATGAAGTAACTAATTGCCGACATATCCGTCTAAGACCACTTTTCCCACGTAGTAAAGAAAGTGGTTACATGCATCAAGGAGTTAATTATCTTCTCAATTACTAAAATTAGCAAAAATGACAATGGCCCCACTGTATAGCCACTCCTTGATCGTGTGCATGCATGAAGTAGGAGCTTCCACGAATTTGCATGCATGTGCCTACGTAGCCTAAAGGCCAAAAGTTTTGATAGCAAACAAAAAAAATCAAGAAAAGAAAATCAAAGTGAGAAGTTACCATAACTTCTCTTGGCTAAAAATAAAATTAAAAAAATATCAAAGTGAGTAATGGTAATGGTATAGAAAAAGGGAGGCTTTGGGGAGGAGAAATGGGAGGAAACGCTAGCCATTTGGAGAGACAATATAGAGAGCTTTTAGAGAGGGAGGGCTACATAAGCAAAGGTGAAATTCTTGCTCTTCTCTCTCTTTTGCCCTTAGGTTCGGCCATTGCGGTACGAATCAAGGTGCTTCATATTTTTTTTATGCTTTTGCCCCCCTTGGTTCGGTCCCGTTAGGCGGATACAAACCCGAAGAACGAGTGCTTGATCTCTCGTCTCTTAGGTTCGATCCCCTACAAATGGATACAAATCAAGGCAAGGCATGAAAACCTCATCTTCTCGGTTCGGTCCCGTTAGGTGGATACAAACCCAAAGAACAAGGGCTCGATTCCTCGTCTCTTAAGTTCGGTCCCCTACAAATGGATACAAACCGAAAGTGAGAGATTGAAAAACCCCATCGCCTCAATTCGGTTCCCCTCAAATGGACACGAATTAGGGGTGGGTGTATGCTGCAAAAAATAATAAAAATGCATAAAAAATATAAAATGATGACATACTTCTATTGCGCTACATGCTTAAAGTATATGGCATGTAGCAATATAAATGTTAAAAAACACATTCGCCTCGGTTACACTACATGCTAGTGGTAATACAAGGTGGGGCAAAACGCTTAATTTCTATTACATGACATACTCAAAATCTATGGCATGTTAGTAGTAATATAAATATTAAAACAACAAACTTCACCTCGGTTACGCTATGTGCAAGCGCTTAATATTTGCAAGCGCTATGCAATACTAGTAGTAATACAAGGCGGAGCAAAACAAAAGTAAAACAAAATAATGAAACACTCAAATTACACTACGTGCATAAAATTCGTGTCACGCTAGCAGTAATAAAATATTTAAAAAAAATTAAACTCCAATCAGGCTACCATCATAAGTTCATCAAAATTAAATGCTATGACGTGTTAGCCAAAATAATATGAATACAACTGAAATACTCAGAAGACCTAGGGGTCAACATCCAAATGAGGCCTTTTCATAGCTTAAATCAATAAAAAAAATCGGGTTTAGCATACATATTCGCCACGTCAAAAAAAAGGGGGAGACAAATGTATAGCTTCCTTAAGTTGCAGCATTCATGAAGGGATTAATTATCTTCTCAAATTATTAATTATTAAAATGGTGATAATACACAAGAAAAGCTAAAAAAATAAACTTCATGCAAACAACCATGCACGCCCACATGACCTGCATGCTCGTGTGCTGTAGTCCAGGAAATAGAGGTTTCGGCAGTCGCCAGATAAAAAAAATGCTAAAGAAATGAAAACTATTAAGCCCACGTATATACTAAGGTTGCATGCATGTATGGTCCATTAATTAGTTACCTTGCTTGTTAATTAGCCTGTTAAAGATCAAGACAAATAGCACTCGCATGGAGGTTCTCCGCTGCCAGAACCAATCGCAAAGCTTCAATCGTTCACCCACAATAATATAAATACAATTGAAATAACCCCTCGCGCAAGTATCCATCAGCGACGCCAAGATTGAAGGCATTTTCTTTTATATTTTCGTAATAGTCATATGTTGTAATTTGTTGTAATGTTTATGTTGGAATTCTTAATCAGGGGTTTTCTCGCAAAGAGATGTAATTAACAGAATTTTTATGTAAATGTATTAATTCTGGAAGTAATGAACTCGCAATACCTGATTCCTTTGTCTCATTTTCAATTAAATTTAATTAACTTGTCTCTAATGACGTGGACGCGGATTCACGCCCATTTTCCCGTCATCAGATTCTGGCACGCCCGGTGGGACATACTTTTCCCCTCATCTTTGAATTCCAACATCAAAGTGCAACATATGACGTTTAAATTGATCATGTCGCTGATATATATATGTGTATGCAAGAAGGTTAATATATGGTTTTCTTTATATGAAAGGATGGCGGAGCGGGTTCAACAATTCGTCACTGCGCTTTGGGTCATTGTGGCTAGACGTTGGGTGGGGCCTTTTCAAGCTACCACTAGTGCAAGTTCACTGCAAACCACAGCTGCGTCCCCGGCTACAGAAAATCATGAGCATGAAGTGACTTCTGCACGTCAGGAGGGGTTCATTCCTATCCTGTCCAAGTCGGCCAAAAGGAGCATGAGGGCAGCAGCAAAGGCTTTAGGAGCCACCTCACATGATCAGCATCTCAACATACGTGAGGCCGGTCCCTTTGACTCGGTTCCCGTGGGCTTTTCTAAAGAAGCACGCGCCAAGTCTGGAAGCCATGAGTCACCATCCAGGTTTCGTCGCGCAACACTTGATGAGTGGCCTATCCATGCGAAGCGGATGGGTCCATCGAAAATGACGCCGCACAGACAAGCTGCGACTTCTTCCCCAACACTTACTAAATCAAAGGGAGTGCCTTCTCCGTCAACATCGCTACAATACGGGGCAAATGCTTCATCAACACCGAGCATAAGGCCATCCCCAGTTTCTTATAAGTCGTTGAGGCGAGCTCGTCAAAGCATGCCCTAAGCATGGAAGGGGTGGCTCCTTCTCGGACTGCAGCTATGGCTACATCACCGACGCCAAAAGGAAGGGCGATGATGCTGGACCAACCCCATTGTCCACAGCCAAGCGGCAAAGGAAAGGTTGTGATGGTGGATGAACATTACCGCTCGTAGCTCATGAACAAAGGGAAGGCTGCAATAACAGAGCATGCCGCATCCGAAGGAGGGCCATGTCATGCACAAACTCAACTCCAAGCTGATGCGCCGGAGTTCATTCCTTCGCTGACCAACAAACCCAGCAGGTCCATGCCTAAACCGAACCACAAGCGTACGCTCCTGTGGCAAGGAGTATACCTCACTCCTGGTGACATCAAGATGGGCCACGTGAATCCAACGGCTACAATCTCAGATCCTTTATCGTCATCTACCCCAATTCCACGACCTTCCTTTGATGGCTCATTTTCTCCGTCACGGCATCGTCGTCATCAACGCAATGCTCGGCGTGCGTGGGTCGACTTCCCTATGGCAATTGTCCCTATCGTGGCAAGACATCAACGTGAGCAAGTGGGCACCACCATCTGGAATAGGGTAAGGAAGAACCGACTAAGGATTCGAGGAGGAATGAATCCTGCCCTGGATTCATATATCACACGGAGTATCTGTCAAACCCTGAGAGAGATGCTTCCAGGCGTGTCCGCATCCGCAAATGATGTGGGAGGTGCTATTATGCGACAAGCGGAGGCCTTCACTAAATGGCCAGAGTAACAAAAATTCATTGAGCAGGATCCTCAGCGACAAAACTATGTCACCAGTGCCGCCTGCACGCAAAACGAGAGGCCTACAAGCGAGAGGGAGTTGGCGATGATGGTGACTCTAAATCTAGCAAAATTCAGGGGGCAAACTCTCCTTCATCAAGTCGTGGTGGTAATACCCAAGTGGTGAGGAAGCTAGCAAGCACACCCAAGAAGGCGGCAACAATGATGGCGCCTTGGCCAACTCGGAAGAGGGCCTCAGGCTGACGCGGTCGAGCGTTGGAATGACGATTTCCCTGTCGATGACTACGATGACCGACAGCGCCACCACCGCAATAACGTGCAGTGTCTTCGCCACGACGACGCCGAGGATTGTGTCGCTAAGTCCAAATTTAATCTTCCTATATTTTCAGGTGGTACAGATGTGGAACAATACCTCACTTGGGAGCTGAAAGTTGATAAGTTGTTTCGGATGAACAACTATTCCAATGAGAAGAAGCTATTGCTTGCGTCCAATGGCTTGGATGATTATGCCACACATTGGTGGGAGCAGTTCATCCGTAAGCGCATGGAGCGCCATGAGTTGCCGATTATCACCTGGGAGCAGTTGAAGCTGCATTTGCGGGCATGCTTTGTACCTCGCCACTACAAGCGCTCACTGTTTGAGAAGTTGACAGGGCTGCGACAAGGTATGAAATCAATTGATGAATATCATATCGAAATAGAGACTATCATGATTCATGTAGATGTCTGTGAGAATGAAGAACAGACCATGGCGAGATTTCTAGCTGGCATGAATCATGTTGTCAAGCGCATTGTCAATCACCATCCCTATAATGATATGATTGAGTTGCTGCACCAAGCACGCGAAGCCGAGTGACAAGTGATTGAATACGCACGATTCACTGCCCGGTCACGTTTTTCAGCCAGTCCGGGATAGCCATATAACAATAGCCAGCCAAATAAGGGCACTTCGGCTGGAAGCAATACGGCAATGCGTAGTTCCGCAAGTAAGAAGCCAGAGAGTACACCAGCACCGGTGCATCGACCTGTGGTGCCCGCTGCTCATGCGACCTCATCTATGGGGTCGACAGGCCGTTCACGTGACATTATTTGCCACAAGTGCAAGGGCATTGGCCATTTTCAAAGAGACTGCCCAAATGTCAGACTATGCTTATCACAGAGGATGGCGGTTATGTTTCGGCTAGCGATGATGAGTCGCCTGATGCACAGGCAGTCTTGCACACTGATGACATAGAACAATGTGAGTGCGATCCTGAGTTTCCTAACACTGAGCAATATTCCATTGTTTGCATGCCCAAGGTGCTTAGTGTGATGCCATCGCCATCACTCGAACAGCGGTGTAATTTATTTCAGACTTGGGCAAAGCTAGATAAGGGTAAGGTGTGCAAAGTGATCATTGATGGTGGGTGTTGTCACAATTTGGCTAGCAAGGATATATGTCATAAGTTGGGTTTGAAGTATTTGCCGCATCCGCGTCCTTATCATGTGCAATGGTTAAGTGACAAAGAGGAAGTGAAGGTGAACTATATGGTGTGTGTGACATTTTCTATTGGAAAGTTCACCGATACCGTGGATTGCGATGTTGTGCCTATGATGGTATGTCACTTGCTCTTGGGACGGCCATGGCAATATGACCGTTCTGCTGTTCACGATGGGCGTACAAATCGCTACACATTTCGATGGAACAATATGGATGTCATCTTGAAGCCGCTTACACCACAATAGATTGTCAATTCTTACATGTAGAAAATTGAGATGCACGTTGAGAGTGCGCAAGAGTAAGAGAACTATCTGAATAGTAACAAGAAATGTGAGGGAGAGAAGAATTTAGTGATGTTAGCTACCAAATCAGAGATGAGACAATTCAGCGAGGATCCTAATTTGGTGAACGTTGTACTGTTGTACAAAGACACATTGCTTTTGACTAACGACTTAACTTCTCTTCCTAGTGGTGTTGTTCGTGTTTTGCAGGATTTCAGTGGCGTCTTTCCAGAGGAGGTACCAGCTAGGCTACCACTAATCCGCGAGATAGAACATAAGATCGACTTGATTCCAGGAGAGTCGCTGTCGAACCGACCACCGTACCGCACCAATCCCGAGGAAACAAAGGAAATTCAGAAACAAGTACAAGTGCTTCTCTCCAAAGGGTATGTACGTGAAAGGTTAAGCTCTTGTGTTGTTCCTGTTATTTTAGTTCCTAAGAAAGATGGTTCATGGTGTATGTGCGTAGATTATCGAGCGATTAATAATATCACAATTCGATATTGTCATCCTATACCTCGCTTAGATGATATGCTAGACAATTGAGTGGTGTCGTTATTTTTCTAAGATCGATTTGCGATGGTTACCATCAAATTAGAATGCATGAAGGGGATGAGTGGAAAACAGCCTTTAAAATGAAATTTGGGTTGTACGAGTGGTTAGTCATGCCTTTTGGTTTACCTAATGCACCTAGTCCATTCATGCGCTTAATAAATCATGTTTTAAGACATTTGATTGGTAAATTTCTGGTTGTGTACTTTCATGATATTCTGATTTACAGTCGCACTGAATCTGAACACATAGACCATCTTACACAAGTTCTACAAGTTTTGCGTGAGACTAGGTTATTTGGTAACTTAGAGAAGTGCACGTTTTGCAAAGATCGTATCATCTTTTTGGGCTATGTTGTTTCTGCACAGGGAGTTGAAGTAGATGAGTCTAAAATTGAAGCGATTAAAAATTGGCCAACTCTTGTGAACGTAAGTTAGATAAGGAGCTTTCATGGTCTTGCTGGTTTTTATCGGCGTTTTGTGAAGTATTTTAGCACCATCGCTGCCCCTTTGAATGAACTTACTCAAAAGGGTGTTGAATTTGTGTGGGGGTAGGGCAAGAAAATGCTTTTGCCGAACTTAAGAGACACTTGACTGAAGCACCGTTGCTTGTTTTACCTGATTTCACTAAAAATTTTGAAATTAAGTGTGATGCTAGTGGATTGGGTATTGGCGGTGTTTTAATGCAAGAGGGTAGACCGGTAGCTTATTTTAGTGAGAAACTGAATGGTGCTCAATTGAATTATCTAGTCTATGACAAAGAGCTTTATGCGTTAGTGCGTGCGTTAGAAACTTGGCAACACTATTTATGGCCTTAAGAGTTTATTATTCATTCTAATCATGAGGCATTGAAGTATTTAAAGGGCCAAGCAAACCTGAACCGTAGACATGCCAAATGGGTCGAATTCATTGAGTCGTTTCCTTACATTGTGAAATATAAGAAGGGAAAGGAAAATATGGTAGCTGATGCTCTTTCTAGGAAAAATGTACTTTTAACTCAATTAAGAGTGCGCGTCCTTGGTTTAGTGAGTTTGTGTGATTTATATGCTCATGAGCATGATTTTTTCGTTCCTTATGCACATTGCAAAGAGGGAAAAGGCTGGGATAAATTTCACTTCCATAATTGGTTTTTATTTCGCACTAACAAATTATGCGTTCCAGAATCCTCCGTGCGTTTGCTATTATTGCAGGAATCACATGCAGGTGGATTGATGGGATATTTCGGACGTGAGAAGACGTTGTCTATGCTGAGCGATCACTTTTATTGGCCTAAGATGAGGCGAGATGCGGAGAGGTATGTTCAGCGATGCATTACTTGCCACAAAGCGAAATCGAAGTTGAATCCACACGATTTATATACCCCTTTACCTGTTCCCAATGCCTCGTGGGAGGATATTAGTATGTATTTTGTTTTAGAACTGCCTAGAACTAAGAGGGAGAGTGATTCTATTTTTGTCGTTGTTGATCGTTTTTCGAAGATGGCACACTTTATTCCGTGCCACAAGAGCGACAATGCGTCGCATATTGCTGACTTGTTTTTCAGGAAGATCGTGAGGCTGCATGGCGTGCCACGTACTATTGTGTCAGATCACGACGTGAAGTTCATGAGCTACTTCTGGAAGACACTTTGGGGTAAACTGGGGACGATGTTGTTATTCAGCACAACTTGTCATCCCCAAACTGATGGTCAAACAGAGGTAGTGAACCGCACACTTTCGATGCTACTCCGGACCATGATCAAGAAGAATCTGCGCGAGTGGGAGGATTGTTTGCCGTATGTGGAATTCGCTTATAATCGGGTCGTGCATTCCTCTACGCAGATGTGTCCATTTGAGGTAGTTTATGGTTTCAAGCCCCTTACGCCGCTTGATTTGTTGCCGCTTCCTAGTCAACACCATACTCATATGGAGGCGTCCAAGTGAGCTGAATATGTGAAAAAATTGCATCTCAAGACAAAAGAAGCGATAGAGCGCAAGGTCAAGTACTATGCTGAGAAGGCGAACAAAAAAGAAAGAAGATGGTTTTTCAACCAGGTGATTTGGTTTGGGTACACTACCGCAAGGATTATTTTCCATAACGTTGCAAGTCTAAGTTACTACCGCGCGGTGATGGGCCTTTCAAGGTGCTTGTGAAGATCAACGATAATGCCTACAAGATAGAGCTTTCCGGCGATGACTATGGCGTGAGCTCTACGTTCAATATCGCTGATTTATCACCTTTCTTTGGTGGTGACGATCCAGCGTCGAGGACGACGCCTTTTCAAGAGGGAGAGGATGATGAGGGCATCCCTAACTCTTATACATCTTCTCCTATTGGTGGTCATGCACATACTGATGAGGACATTCCTATTATATATACATCTTCCACTCCAAGCATGCATGACAATAACCAAGAATCAGAGGGCCCAATGACGAGGGCAAGAGCCAAGCGTTTAAACAAACAGATGCTTTTTTCCTTAAGGAGTTTCCTTTAATTGATGTTGAACTTGGAATACTACCTCATGCTAGTATTTTATATATTCTTACGTATGAATCATGCGAAGATTTGGGCGGGCAAAAGGGAGGAGCTCAAGGACTTAAACTACAAGTTTTGGATAAGATTTTCAAGCCAAATTCGGACTTCCCACGTGCTCAACCCAATTCAAACTCGGATTCAACTCAGGATTCAACTCGGATTCGGTTCGGGACAGCCTGACAGGCAGTTACTAAAAAGGCCATAACTTTCACAAACGGAGTCCGATTGAGATGTTCTTGTACTCGTTGGAAAAATAATTTTAAGGGCTACGCAATGGATCTAGTCCCACCTTCAAATTAATCACGGATAAAAGTTATGACCGAAACAATATGACGAGTGAAAAATATAGTATCCTTTTTGTGAGAGTTCGTATCCAAAACCATATAGGGTTGAGTTGTACTTGGTTTGGGGACTATATGGACGTCTCAAGGGGCTATATAAGCCTTGTATTGGTAGCCTTTAGGGGCAGACCAATTTTATGCACAAGATTGAAACATAGCTATTGCTTGTTCTTTCAACACCAGAGTTCATGCCAGGACTTTGAGAGAGAACTAGGCGATCCATTGTTCGTTCTGCAATTCAAGGTCAAGCTATCGTTCTATTGGGAATTGGGAACTTGGCGTTCGTTGTTTGTAGTCTCGCAACGAACAATTATCCGGTGTGTTTTGGGCGTATTCCGAAGAGTTGAGGGTTCGTGCATTGGCGCGAGTGTTCAACTAGCGACATCGTCTACTTCGCATAAACTATCCATGGTTCCTCACTGAGAAGATCGGGACCCCTCCCCGTATCTGTACCTCTTGTTTCTTGTGACCAAGTTGGTGTTTAATTCGATGTCCTGAATAGTTGACCAGAGGAGAACAGCATTTTCTAGTCAAATTCAATGATTTTCGGCAGTCTGCAGCAATTTCAGAGTATTTTCAGTTTGCAGCCCATCTCTCCCTGCCGAACTGCTCTTTCTCTGCAGTATTTCCAGTCCTGACTTGTCTGTGTTAAGTCTGCATTCAAAACCGAAAATTTGAATTCAGCTGCTGCTCTCTTTTCGGCAGCAAGCCCATTCTTCAGTTTCAGTTTTTCAGCAGCATGCAGATTTTGGTTTAGTGTTCTTCTTTTGGCTGATTTCAGTTCAGTGTTCTGCAGCAAAGTATCCACTATTTTCAGTAATTTGCAGCAGCAGTTTTCAGCAGCAATTGGCTTCTTTTCTCCACTGTTTTCAGTCATTTGCAGCAGCAGTTTTCAACAGCAAAAGTATTCCCTGTGTATGTTATTTTCAGATCTCAGTTTGTGTTTCCCTTTCAGTTTTCGTTTCAGCTTTTGCCATGTTCGGCTAGCTGTTTTTGTTGGCTTCTTTTCTCTATTTTGCTTCCTTCTTGCAGTATCTATTTTAGTTTCCAATGAGCACTTTTCGGTTACTCCTATCTTCAGAATGCTGCTTCTTTTTCTTGCCGAACAACTATTTTCTGTGTTTCATTTCCTGAGAAGTGTCAACAAAATAGCTTGAGAATCTGAATTTTCCTGAGAAGCACCGTAATTAATCGACATTTTCAGTTTTGGAAAAGTTGTTTGCAGCAGTTGGTCATTTTGGTTTGCAAAATCAATTTCAGCCAGCAGTGAGATATTATTCTTCTACTTCTTAGCTTCTATAGCTATCGGAGAAGTAAGTGTGGATACTTGGGGGCAAATTTTAAAAGGCACCATTCACCCCCCTCTGTTGCTATTTTCGATCCTACAATTGGTATCAGAGCCGGTTAGCTCTTCTGGATAGATCTTAACCGGTCTGTGAGCCATGGTGACAGACAAGTATTCCACCAAACCCCCGATCTTCGATGGGATCGACTATCTCTTCTGCAAGAGTCGGATGGAAACCTACATTCAGACTCAGGGCTATGCGATCTGGCGAAAGGTCAAAACACATTTTGTTGTTCCTGCCGATGAGAACATCAATGCCGAAAACATGGCTGATGTTGAAGCGAATGCTAAGGCGAGGAACATCATATTCCAAGGTCTGAGCCGAAGCGAATTCGATCACATCTCTCATCTTACATCGACCTTCGATATTTGGGTGACCCTCGATGCTTACCATGAGGGCACCACCCAAATTAAGACGGTACGACAGGACCAGTTCAAGCAAGATTACAATGAAAGGCTCACTGGAGAGCCCCTTGATGAGTGTTTTGCGAGGTTTCACAAGATTCTGAGCAACCTCCGAGCGGTCGGTCTCACATACCCCGACTCGGTCTTTTATTCTTTCACTTGCATTAAGATTTCCGTTAGTATCAAACTAAGCTTATTTTCTTTTAAGTAATTAGAACATTTGATAACTAACAATCCAAGAGAGAATAAGAAAAATAAAGAAAATTGTCGTTAGTGCCCTTGGGCTGCTAGGGCCATTACGAGAACGTCTTAGAGACTCCCCAGACCGTCCCGGGCCGGTCCGCACCTCTCGTCTCTGTGGGCGTCATCATTCAGAAATTTTAGGAAAATCAAACCCATAATCCTTACCTCAGCACAAAACCCACAAATATGCATCCAATCAGCCCATTCATTTCAGCCCACAACCCAGCATATAATCTTTTAGCCCACAAAAGCCCACAAATACAATTCTTCCATTTCCAGCTCACCAGCCACATAAATTTTCTAGCCAGCCCACCTTCAAAACAATAGTGCTCAGTTCCATGTCTTGACCGAAAGACCTTCGGCACAGGAGACTGGAAAGGATAAGATCGAAGCGGCCAGCTGCAGCCAGGCAAAGCCAGCGCCAGTAGGGAGGGGCCAAAAAACACCTCCCCCAGCGACTCAAAACCAGCCCCAATACTCTGCATTCACAAGCATCACAAGAGTAAACACAGCCAAAGAGTAGCTTATCTACAGCCGAGAGCCACCCCAAAGTTCATCCCCAGCTTTGACCAATAGCATAGTACCTTCGGCCAGAGGCCAGAAGGTGAGATCAGAGCAGCGGTACCGAAGGAGGAGAAGCCGAAGAGGAAGAGGAATCGGCAAGGAGGACAAGCCGGGACTAGTAGAGGCAAGGAAGCAAGGGACAAGCCGACGGGGACCACCACAAGGCAAGGGCTACCAGCCGCACCGTCTTCCCCGACAACGACAACGTGGAACCACCCCACGGTCCCCATCAACCCCAATTTTCCTTCTGCAGCCCGACAACCCAACAAGTAGGCTCCCACCTTCCTTGATATGTTCTTTTCTTTCCTCTTTGGGAGCACTTCCGAACCAAGCCCACATCATGCCATATTTTTCTTCTTGGCACATCCGAACCAATCACATAGGAGAAAAAAAGGCTCTAGCCACCACTGTCACCATGAAGACCGACGGCCATCTCAAGGCCGAGCGCACCCTAGAGTGAGGGTAGCTAAAGAAAGAACTTTCCCTCTACATCTAGTTCCGCTACCCAGAACCCTAGAATAGTCACCGATTTCAGTAGAATAAAACCCGCAATAAAAGATTGAACTAGTAAATAAGGTGCATACAAAATGAGTAGAGAAGGAAGGCTAGCACTGTGTTTGTCTCAGTGCTCGTTCACCGCCATCCGACCCGGCACAGTAGCCAGCACGACCGAACACCAGAGAACCCAAAGGCTCCACAAGGCAACCTTCAAATCCGGCGAAGTCTAGCCAGGTCTAGCTGTGGGGAGTACCGATGACCGTGGATCCGCCGCAAACCAGCCAATCTAGACCGGATCCACATGGATCCGAGCCGAAGAAAAGGGTGCCATGACCGGATGAGGGAGGTTAGTAGAGTAGAGAGAGGAGTAGTAACCGGTAGGAGGTAGTAAGGGATGGGGAACCGCCGAGTGAGGAAGCACGGTGGAGAGGAGGCGCGGCGAGGAGGCGCAGAGAGGAGGCGCGGCGTGGTGAGGAGAGGCAGCGAGGGGAACCGGCGAGACGGCGTGGTGAGGAGAGGCAGCGAGGAAGGTGGCGCAGAGAGGAGGCGCAGAGAGGAGGCATAGAGAGGAGGCACTGAGAGGAGGCGCGGTGGTGAGGAGAGGCGGCGAGGCGGAGTGGTGAAGAGAGGTAGTGAGGAGGCGCAGGGAGGCGAGGAGAGGCGGCGGTGGAGTCGGAGTAAATCGGGAGAGGCAAAGAAAAGGCGAGGTGGTGGAGGAACTGAGGAACGAGAAGGCGCTAGCGAAGGAAAAAGGGGAGGAGGCGAGGGTTTTGTCGGCCGGCGCGTGAGGCAGTGGGCCGCGCAGGTGAGGCCGTGTGGGCCAAGCCAGGTGGGCTGTGCATGTGCGTGTAGGGCCGAAAAACCAGGCAGACCGAGAAAAAGGATTAGACTGCAGAGTTTAGTTTCTTTCTAGTTGTCGCCATTCCTTTTATTATTTTCTTGTTACCGGTTTTGTCGAGAGCTCCGTAAGTCTAGATAGTGAGTTTTCCCGACTAGGAGTAAATTAAGCAGGGGGAATTTACCTATTTATTTAATCCCTTTCTAAAATTATTAGCTGTAAATATTTATTTTAGCGTTAACACTGCAGAATCCGAGCAAGCGCCAATCGAAGGAACAAACTCGAGTTTTGACAGTTTTGATTTACACTACATCTCAGGCAAGCTCATTTTTTGATCATACACTTAGTTATGTTAAAAATATGTGATATTTCCAGCAATAGTAATAACTCTATTTAAATGCATCAAAAACATTGTTTTGAAAAGAAATCAGAGAATTATGATGTTATGATGAGTAAGAGGAGAAAAAAAGAGGAGAAAAGGAAAGAGAGAAAGTAAGAAAAGAAGTGAACAATCGTGGTACTGCTGAGAGGAGCAGCAGACCCACAAGCAGAGATGTATACGGTGGGTAAAGAGGTTCAGGAAAAGGATGCAGAGAGGCTAGGCGGACCTCTTTACATAGGGCTATAATATAAGGACTTACCCTATTTTCACTCTGATAGGGAACCGTAATTATCGTGCCAACCATTTCCCCATTTCGGACGGGCAGAAACTAGTATCCCGTTACGTTTACCAGTCCACCACATATGGTAAGTATTTATGTGTGAGTAAAGTGATGGATGAAGCTCAGGACTAGTAACGCAAGCCTGGAAGTGAGTAAGTCCCAGACGCTATATGTGTTAGGTGGAGTGTTGGGCCGGGAGCCGATCCAACCAAACACTATTGGTAATCGGTGAAGCCCAAGTGAGCGACTTGGTACACCGATGGATAATAGATGGGCTGGTGGATAGAATAACGTAATCGGAGAAAGGCTCTGTACTTTGAGCCTGATTCCACACTGATGAGGACATCACTTCTTCGGATATACACAACACTCCTCCACTTGATATTCAAGGACCAATCACTAGAGCTCGCGCCCGACAATTGAATTTACATGTGAGCTCGTTCCTAAGTACTTCTTTTTGTTCATTTGAGAATCGATTACTACCTAATGATTTAATTATGATTAGGAACCATGGAGAGGATCAAGAAGTACTTGGAGAAGGGCTACGAGGTGCACGAGTCCAGCAAGGGTGGTCGAATCATGTTGGATGTCCAACTCAAGCCCACTTCGAATCCAATTCGGAGTCCAGGACCAGGCCGCACTAAAACGGACGCCCAGATCGCATCCGGACTCCGTTTTGGACGTTCCACATATGTATGGAAAGCTGAGAAGATAAGCTTTCCAATGGCTCTGGTCTCATATCAAAATTCCTTCTGAGTCAACGGGAATCGTCGAAACAAGTGGACGTCCAGAATCTGTCAGGGTGCTGTGACACCGTCTTTTGGGCCGCTCGCTTTGTATCGTGTTGGAGTCCATTAGGACGCGCCCAGGGTTTTGCACGCCCTTACTCCTTTATATACAGCCGCCACCCCCACCATTAGGGTTGGGTTTTGCTTAGATTAATTCTGTCTTTGAACAGTTTCGCCGTCATCGGTTTGTGAAACCCCAATTTTCGAGTGCTTCATCAATATATCTGCAATTTGGTTGTGTTCTTCCTTGTTCTTGCTTGTGTTCTTCGATTCGCAGGCGAGGATTAGCCTTCTTGGCAAGGTCAACCGGCAGCGCACGGTTGATAACCTGAGGAGACGTGGTGCTGCGATTGCGGGGTTTGGAACGTGTCGTTCGGAAGCCGGATCGATTTGTGTCGCGCCTCCACCAAATCGAACATACCGAACCTGTTGGAAGATCGGGACCCGTTCCCATCAAGTGGTAATCGAGCTTGTGTGTTCCTCCGTGTTCGAGTTACCCTCCTTTGTTATTTTCGGTTTCGTCCTAGAGTCCAAGAAAAAGCCCTACAAAAAAATTGTAGTCATAGGTTGTTTCCTGTCCTAGATCTCGTTTAGCCTTTGCACAAGTTGATTCTAGAGTCCGTAGTGTTGAGTTTGTGTCCTTAGTCGAGTTGTGTTGCTGGTTTAGATCGTGTTTTGTTCGAGTTGTTTTCCCACCCGCTACCACCCTTCAAACCCTAGCCGTCACGCCGCGTTTCCTCCACCCTCTGCTTTTGTTTTCCCACCCATATCCCACCCTCTGTTAACCCTCTGTTTCGTCATCCATCACGCCTCGTGATCACACCGCATCATCCCCACCTTTCCCGAGCTTCCGCCACCGATTCCACAAATTCCCTCCACCCGATCTTCGTTTTGACCCCACAAGAACCATAACTTGAGGTCCATCTTGAAACAGCCATAACTTTTGCATACGGACTCGAAATCAGTTGCCATAACTTTGTCGGGTTCGACAATTTATTTTCCAAATTTGCCCGAAAGTGTAGTACTCGCGCTCAAACCGAATCACCGAATTTGCAAAGACATTCATTAATTTCAGAGGCCACTCCTTACATCCGATTGAGTTGCAACTTTGTGTGGTTCCTATTTCGTGCTCGCCTGTGAAAAAATATAAAAAATACAAAAAAGAAAAATTTCGGCTATAGTAGAGAGGAGAGAGTGCTATCCATAGCGCAAAAAAAAAAAGAAGAAGAAAAAAAAGAGAAAACAGAGCACGGTTTTAGGTGCCAACAATTTATTTGTTTTGTGCTTATCTGAATTGAGCTTCTCGGTTGCGACCATCTTTGTTGTCGTTGCTTTCATATTCATTCGTGACTCCTTGTTCATCATCTCATACTTGATATAGGACACATTTAGGCCAAAGAACTAGGACCATACTTTGGACATTTATTCAGCATTACTATCTGTTATTGATTTGTGTTCCACCGACATATTTGGCCTTCCAAACTCCATATATCTACTACGGATAGCACAGTTTTGACCTTGCAATCGCACTCCACGCTCGACAAGGTATCACGAACCGACCACCGGTTGTACCATCCGCCGCTTTCAGACGCACACTTGTAAGAGCTTGGTAAGCCACTTCTTTGCGGGTTTCCACTTCCCTTCCTTTGTAGTTCATAGGGATCATCCTTTTGTTTGCCTGTATTTCTAACCATGGCGGGAAACGAAGAGGACGGGACACCGGTCGATTTCAACGAATGTGTTAGTCGCGCCGGCTACAAGCTGCGCTCGACAAACAAAACGCTTCACTCACCGATCTCGGCGAGATTGGACACCATCGTCGCCGCCATTACCCGCTTGAACACCACGGAAGGCATTGAGCGGGTGGAGCGGCGGATGGTCGACCTCACCGGTCGGATGGACACATTGGAGGCACGTTTACCACCGTCAATGATGGCCATCATCATGATGACGCCACAGAGTATGATGCAGATGGCAACATTGATCGGCGGGCGACACAAGATGCACGACCACGTCGTCGTCTTCAACAAAACCGACATGGTATGGGAGGTAATAACCGAACCGTCATGGTAACGATGACCCTTTTGCTAAAGTGAAGTTTACCATTCCATCTTTTACGGTCTTTATGATGCTGAAATATATCTTGATTGGGAGATGACGGAGAGCGTAAGTTTAACTCTCACTTAGTTCCCGAGCAACATAGAGTTAGACAAGCTACTAGTGAGTTTAAGGACTTTGCTATTATCGGTGGAATGAACTAAGTACCATGCGCACAACCCGATACATGGGAGCGCTTAAAAGAAGCTATGCGTAATCGTTTTGTTCCTCCCTCATATAAACTTGAATTGAGAAAAAATTGCAGCGCTTAGAACAAGGTGATAGTTCTGTCCAAGACTATTATCTTTGAGCTTCAAAAGGGTATGGTGCGTTGTGGGGTTGTTGAGGACACGGAGGATAAGATTTGTCGTTTCTACGGGGGTTACGCGTGAAATTCGAGGACATTGTTGATTATAAAGAATTTACCATCACAACCGCTTGTTCCACCTTGCTATGCTTGCAGAGAAAGAATTGCGGGCTATGAGAATCAACTAAGGCACGCACCGGACGACCCTTCTACACCCGCGAACGACTACATCCACGGATCGCCCAAGTCTTCTTGAGTTTCGTTCTCCTCCACCACACTGTGAACAAGATGGCGGCAGCGCCACAAGCCACTTTCCACGACACGCCTTGTAGATTCTTCAAAAATTCTTTGCGGGGCCCGGACAAGAGTTCTTCTTCCGTGGCTTCAACGGGCGCCTCCGGCATTCATGCCACCGCTGTCATGGACTTGGTCATGTGCGTAAGAATTGCCCTAGCCAACGGGCATACATCGCCACGTAAGATGGAGGCTACATCAAGACGCCGGATATCGAGGAGGATGATGATGTTGCCGCCACGGACGACAATGGCGGTGGTGATGACGACCTCGCCTTGGTGGGCGCCCACAGCGACGCTTCGGAGCATCATTGTGCAATGAGTCCTCGAAGACGCAGTACAACAAACCGATAAACTTCAACGCCATAATTTGTTTGAGACCTTCTTTGCAATCAAGAACCGCGGCACGTGTCATCATTGATGGAGGAAGTTGCAACAACTTGGTGAGTTCTGATTTGGTTAAGAAGCTTGGCTTGACCACGCGACCGCATCCACATCCATACCATATTCAATGGTTAAATGACTCTGGAAAAGCTAAGGTAACACAAACATGTCGAGTCCATTTTTCCATTGGTGCTTATGTTGATCATGTTGATTGTGATGTGGTTCCCATGCAAGCATGCTCTCTTTTATTGGGTCGACCTTGGGAATTTGATAATGATGCTTTACACCATGGTAGTAGTAACACATACACTTTTATGCATAAGAAAAGAAAGTTACTTTACGCCTTTGACCCCACTGAAATTATAGAGGCCGATAGGGCGAGAGCTGCTGCTAATGATCCAAAGGAACATGATAAATCTGAAAAACAGCAAGTAACCAATTTGAAAAATTCTGTTATGCTTGCCACAAAATCAGACCTTGCTGCAATTGATGATGTTAATGATACATGCTATGCTTTTGTGTGCAAAGATGCTTTATTTTCTCTTGATAATATGCCTTGCACTTTGCCTGCTCCTGTCACTAACCTTTTGCAGGAGTTTAGAGATGTTTTCCCTGATGAGATACCTCCAGGACTTCCACCCATTCGAGGGATTGAGCACCGATTGATTTGATTCTGAGCGAGCTTGCCAAACCGTCGGGCGGGACCAATCTCAAGAGACTAAGGAGATTCAGCGCCAAGTCCAAGACCTTTTGGACCGTGGGTACGTCACGTGAGAGCCTTAGTCCTTGTGCTGTTCCTGTTCTTTTGGTTCCCAAAAAAGATGGTTCTTGGCGTATGTGTGTAGATTGTAGAGCCATTAACAACATTACTATACGGTATCGTCATCCTATTCCTAGGCTAGACGACATGCTTGATGAGTTGTGTGGTGCTATAATTTTCACAAAGATTGACTTATGTAGTGGATACCACCAAATAAGAATGAAACTTGGCGATGAATGGAAAACTGCTTTTAAAACTAAGTTCGGCTTGTATGAGTGGTTAGTCATGCCTTTTGGTTTAACTAATGCACCTAGCACTTTCATGAGATTAATGAACGAGGTTTTACGTCCTTTCATTGGCAAATTTGTGGTCGTTTACTTTGATGATATCTTGATTTATAGCAAGTCCATGGATGAACATTCGACTCACTTACGTGCTGTTTTTAATGCTTTGAGAGATGCACGTTTGTTTGGTAACCTTGAGAAGTGCACCTTTGCACGGATCGAGTCTCTTTTCTTGGCTATGTTGTGACTCCACAGGAATTGAGGTTGATAGAGCCAAGGTGGAGGCGATATGGAGTTGGCCCACGCCCACCACGTCTCCCAAGCGCGGAGTTTTCTTGGCCTTGCAGGATTTTATCGCCGCTTTGTCAAAGAATTCAGCACCATTGCGACACCGTTGATTGAGTTGACAAAGAAGGAGTTGTGTTCCATTGGGGCCATCACAAGAGGAGTCCTTTATTCTTTTGAAGGACAAGCTTACGCACGCACCATTGCTCCAACTTCCGAATTTTGGTAAGACTTTTGAACTCGAATGTGATGCTAGCGGAATTGGTATTGGTGGTGTTTTGATGCAAGAAGGCAAACTGTTGCCTACTTTAGCTAAAAATTGAATGGTCCTGTTCTTAATTATTCCACGTATGATAAAGAATTGTATGCTCTTGTTCGTTCTTTAGAGACGTGGCAACACTATTTATGGCCTAAAGAATTTGTCATTCATTCCGATCATGAATCACTTAAGCATATTCGTAGTCAAACCAATTTGAATCGTAGACATGCTAAGTGGGTTGAATTTATTGAATCTTTCCTTATGTCATTAAACACAAGAAAGGGAAGGATAATGTGATTCTTGATGCTTTGTCTCGACGCTATACCATGTTGTCTCAACTTGATTGTCGCATTTTTGGTCTTGAAACTATTAAAGAACAATATGCTTTTGATGATGATTTTAAGGATGTGTTGTTGCATTGTAAAGAGGGTCAAACATGGAATAAATTCGTGATCAATGATGGTTTTTTGTTTAGAGCTAACCGCCTATGCATTCCAGTTGGATCCGTTCGTCTTTTGTTGTTGCAGGAGGCGCATGGAGGCGGATTGATGGGACATTTTGGTGCTAAGAAGACGGAGGACGTTCTGACCACACACTTCTTTTGGCCAAAGATGAGGCGAGATGTTGAGCGGTTTGTGGCTCACTGCACTACATGTCAAAAGCTAAGTCTCGCTTGAATCCACATGGTTTATATATGCCACTTCCTGTTCCTTCTATTCCGTGGCGAGATATTTCTATGGACTTTGTTTTAGGGTTGCCCGTAACTAAGAGGGGAGAGATAGCATTTTTGTTGTTGTGGATCGTTTTTCTAAGATGGCTCACTTTATCCCATGTCATAAAACCGATGATGCCGTTCATATTGTGACCTCTTTTCAAAGAGATAGTTCATTTGCATGGTATGCCTTCTACTATTGTTTCGGATCGTGATGCCAAGTTCTTGAGTCACTTTTGGCGTACTCTATGGAACAAGTTGGGTACAAAGTTGTTGTTCTCTCGACATGTCACCCACAAACTGATGGCCAAACCGAGGTGGTGAACCGCACATTATCTACCATGTTGAGAGCTATTTTGAAGAACAATTTAAAGCTATGGGAAGAGTGTTTGCCGCATGTTGAGTTCGCATATAATCGAGCGGAACACTCCACCACCAAGGTAAGTCCTTTTCAGGTAGTGTATGGATTCAATCCCCGTGCCCCTATTGATATTTTACCTTTGCCTACTAGTGAGAGAGTTCATAATGATGCTAAGGAGCGTGCTGATTTTATTCTCAAAATGCATGAGACTACTAAGGCAAACATTGAAAAGATGAATGAAAATATAGGATTCTTGGTAGTAAAGGTAGAAAGGAAGTTAAACTTGAACCGGTGATTTTGTTTGGTTGCACTTGCGAAAGGATAGATTTCCTGAGTTAAGAAAGTCAAAATTGATGCCTAGAGCTGCTGGTCCTTTTAAGATAGTTGAGAAGATAAATGATAATGCATATAAACTTGAGTTGCCTCCCGAGTTTGGGGTTAGTCCCACCTTTAACATTTCAGATTTGAAGCCATGCTTGGGAGAAGAAGATGAGACTGAGTTGAGGACAACTCCGCTTCAAGAGGGGAGGATGATGAGGACATCACTTCTTCGGATATACACAACACTCCTCCACTTGATATTCAAGGACCAATCACTAGAGCTCATACCGACAATTGAATTTACATGTGAGCTCGTTCCTAAGTACTTCTTTTTGTTCATTTGAGAATCGATTACTACCTAATGATTTAATTATGATTAGGAACCATGGAGAGGATCAAGAAGTACTTGGAGAAGGGCTACGAGGTGCACGAGTCCAGCAAGGGTGGTCGAATCATGTTGGATGTCCAACTCAAGCCCACTTCGAATCCAATTCGGAGTCCAGGACCAGGCCGCACTAAAACGGACGCCCAGATCGCATCCGGACTCCGTTTTGGACGTTCCACATATGTATGGAAAGCTGAGAAGATAAGCTTTCCAATGGCTCTGGTCTCATATCAAAATTCCTTCTGAGTCAACGGGAATCGTCGAAACAAGTGGACGTCCAGAATCTGTCAGGGTGCTGTGACACCGTCTTTTGGGCCGTTCGGCTTTGTATCGTGTTGGAGTCCATTAAGGACGCGTCCAGGGGTTTTGCACGCCCCTTACTCCTTTATATACAGCCGCCACCCCCACCATTAGGGTTGGGTTTTGCTTAGATTAATTCTGTCTTTGAACAGTTTCGCCGTCATCGGTTTGTGAAACCCCAATTTTCGAGTGCTTCATCAATATATCTGCAATTTGGTTGTGTTCTTCCTTGTTCTTGCTTGTGTTCTTCGATTCGCAGGCGAGGATTAGCCTTCTTGGCAAGGTCAACCGGGCAGCGCACGGTTGATAACCTGAGGAGACGTGGTGCTGCGATTGCGGGGTTTGGAACGTGTCGTTCGGAAGCCGGATCGATTTGTGTCGCGCCTCCACCAAATCGAACATACCCAGAACCTGTTGGAAGATCGGGACCCCGTTCCCATCACACACCTAAGGCAGTGTGGACAACCTAGTTCAGAAGGTTCAGAGCAGTTTTGGGTACAGTGGTACAAGCCTGCGCAGTGCTAATAAAATCATGAATTCATGCCAGTTTACTGGAATGTGGACTACGATGATCACTAGGGATCGTACCTTACTGGGTGAAAAGTAGAAATTGTTTTGGTAATTAAAAGAGGTCAATTATTTTTATAAGATTAGTTTCAGAATAAAGAGATTAGAATCTGGACATAAGGACATGAGAACATACCAGTGCATTTGCTATTATTATGCTTGCTGAGTATTGTAGTACTCACCCTTGCTATTAATTTCCTTTGTTAGACCCCACTTCACTCGAAGAAGCTTACGAGCAGGATGAGGGGGAAGCAGGTTCCGCCGAGCTGGCAGGAGAGGAGGATGACGACTACGAGGAGCCGAGCGAGGTGGACCCCGTATATTTCAGCTGGGACGAGTAGGAGGCCCCGTGGTGCGGACAGGGGAGCCCTGGGGTACCAGTTCCAGACTCGTGTTTAATTACTTTGTAAAACCAGACCTTAAGCCATGTGGCAACTGCTGTAATAAAGAGGACAGTATCTATGTTATTGTTCTGCTGCGTTACTCTGGTAAAGGCTTATTATTTGCCAGAGCAGTGTTCTACTGATCAGGCAAATAGTAATCCGTATGTTCCGCGTGATTATCCGAGGGATAATGACGACGGGGCGTCACACTACCGCATAAAACATTTAATGCTCATGTTGAAAGAATGGGCTTAACTAAGAATTTCTTATTATCATAGTAATGTGTTTGTAGGTTTGTACAAGTTTGTACATATAACAATTGCTCGTATTGTTGTAACAAGTTTGAATTCAATTAAAGTATTATTTTTTGTGCTTCATTTCACATTCTAGAGTTTAGTGAAATATTTGTAAGGATTATGCTTTCCTTATTTAAAGATATATTTTTGGATCAAGTTGATTATGATATATGGAAGGAATCTTATTTGAAACCGCCATAATCCTTTTAATTTAAATTTAATTAAAGATATGACTTGATAAATTCACGAATATTGTGCAATTAAAGTTTATATGTGAATCATCAAGTTATTACATGGGTCAAGTTTGAGATTGTTAGTTTTAATAATAGAAAAGTGCTCCGTGTAGTTTATTGGATTAATTCTAAGTATAAAAGATCTAGTGTGATGGTTAAAGTTGGAGATTGTTAGTTTTAGTAATAGAAAAGTGCTCTGTGTAGTTTATTGGATTAATTCTAAGTATAAAAGATCTAGTGTGATGATTACTAAATATAAAGTATTAGAATTATTCGGTTTTAAATCTCTCTTGTCGTTCTTTGCATGGTGTATATATGTGTTTATCTAGCTGTTGCATGCAGTTCGCTTTTGAATACAGTTGCATGTATGTGTGTGCGCGCAGTAGCAGTAGCACTTAAAGTTCTCTCTTGCATGCGGCAATAAAGTCCGTAGCTATGCATGCAGCAGCGTTAATCTGCAGAGCAGTTAGCTTTGCATGCAGCCTTGCGCCAGGACGGCTGTTCGCATGCAAACGGAGCGAATCAGCCTTGCGCTGCATGCGCCAGGACGCGGCAAAAGGAGCGGCTGCCTCCGGCGACTGTTCATTTGCTATGAAAAGAATGATCCGTCTTGTTCGGTTGTAAGACAGAGGCTATTCTTTGGAAGACAGAACAAGCAAATGGTAATGCATGTATATACATACACTTGAGTGCTAGTTCTTTGACCATCAAAAGAACACTGTAAATAGGGATGCAAACGGAGCGGATACGGACGGATATTGCTCATCTCGTATCCTTTTTCATATTTTTTTGACGGAGTTAGAGTCGGACACAGATAGTACCTGATACAAATACGAATGCGGATATTCTCGGTCACGAATACAGAGCGAATACATGCCGCTCCAGATACGGTTAGTCTCGATCACGAATATTTAGTCGGATAATACGCGAAAGCAAATTTCACATGATGACAACCAACCCTCTCACCTAGAGAAATCCTCCTTGCTTGCCAAGTAGCACAGGCTCCTTACATGCAAAGCATGCTGTGTCGGATACTACATCACACAAGGGCTACATCACACAATTATCTTTTCATGATGTATTAGTCAGTTGTTGGCAGATTGGAGTTACACAGTTATGGAAAAGATCAACCCCCACAAGGGCTACAATGTGGACTGCTTGCATGGAAATGTTATGACAAAAATTATATAGCTCCATGACAGATTGCTTGCAATGTTTTGCTCAGGATATGGAACTAAAAATTTCTGACGTCAAACCTTTCTGGTTAAATACCACACGTGAAACTGACGGTAGAAGAATGTGTTCCTTATCATGTTGTAGCTACAACAAAAACGTAGTACCTCTCCATGTTGGAACTTGATTTCTGCCATATGCGGTCATCTCCGAGTTTGAATGATTTGCCCTCTGCTTCAGAGATACTTGCATGCTCTCCGGAAAAGAGCAGCACATAAAGAATTTGAAAGAAATTTTCAGGATGCATGATGAGAAGAGGAATCACCATTTCATCAAATCAGAAGCCCCAACAATGCCTGCATGTATGCCTGAATTAGATTTATTGATGTGAACTAAAAACAGGAAGGCCTACTTAAATACCTCGCACACAACATCAATCCCTGTTTTCTAAGTGAATAGGAAAAAGAGTAATATCCTCACACATAATAGTAAAAGAATCTATTATACACCAGCGCCAATTTAGGAGTTACTGAAGACGGAGTAATTTTCATGGAAACAAGTTAAGGGTCATAACTAGTGCCATGATTAAACTACACTTAACATGGATGCGAGCATGGATGCACAATAAGGGAGGAAGTACTGGACCAGAGTTGAATAATTGATCTACAACCAACATAAGCGTAAGGATGCTAGTGTTACACACAACATCAAATTCAAATTAGTTGCAATTGAATTTTTTTCACTTTGCATAGCTGGAGAAACTCCAAAACATCCAGGCAAATGAAGGAGAATGTAAGTAGAACTGCACTCTTAACACAACTTACAAAGTCCAAGTAGATAGTATACGCATAGCCAATGAACTTGGTCTGTTCTGCCGATGCTGAGCAAACGATGGGTGCAAAAGCAGCTGGAGCAGATGATGCACTCAAGGAACTGTCAGAAACCGGCACAGAGCAGAAGAGGCATGAACTCATCCTGCAGCAGATGATGCATCCTGGAACTCATGCGCCAAGCAGAAGAGGCATGAACCAGGCAACATAGATTTGTCGAAATGTGAGGTTGTGGCATAGCTATAGCCAATTGTACCAATAAATACATAAACACTATATTGCTTCTGAATAGTGTTGAAATTTGACATATATCTTTAGGCAGATCAGCTAAGAATTCTTTGTAAACATATAAATTGGCTGTATAGTATTGTAACTCAGACCAATATATTTGTGCTTCTTGATTAAAAATAGTAAATAAAATTCTGTGTGATCCAATTTGCTGGTTATTATTGTTTGAGCAAACACAGAATGGTGAAGTTACTATTTATGAATCAGGATGCCCAAGTATTTACAAAGTAGAGATCAGAGCAAAAGAAATGCATGAAGGGTATTGTTGCATAGAATTACAGGGCTTGTAAGGTAAGAGCTTACGGGAGGCGACCAGGCGGGAGGCGACAGCGACGGCGTTCTGTACGGTGGAGGAGGACCAAAGGAGAGGCGTCCAGGCGGAAGGCGACAACAGCGGTGTCGATGTCGTCGAGACTCAAAAGGAGAGGCGGGAGCCGACGGCGGCGGCGTTCCGTGGATAATCTTGGATGTCCTCCTGAGACCTGAATCAGTGAATCCTGATCTCCTCAACTGGACACGGGACACAGTCACACCGGAGAAGGGAGAGGAGGAGGCCGGCCTTGGGTGCTCACCTTTGTCTCACCGGAGAGACAAAGGTGAGCACCCAAGGCCGGTCTGCGGGGGCGGAGAGGCGGCTGACGTAGGTCTGTGGGGGTGCCGAAGGCGGCGAGCCGGCGAAGGGCGAAAGAGGAGATGAGGACTTGACGAAGACGAAACCGAGACGATGACCTCGATGGCTCGATCTGAATTTTTTGGGCGCCGTAGCCGCCGCTCCCGCTCGCTATCGCTAGTTGCTAGGGTTAGGTTAACTGGGGGTCGGGCCGTCGGCGCGTCGCTCGGTAAGCCGGTAATCGGATTGGGCCATTGGTCTATGGGCGTTTACCGGATAGTTACCAGATAATAATCCGGTAACTAGTAACTATCCGGAAAATACTCGGATAATTCCGTATCTGTCGGATAATGTCTTTTCTGAATCCGTTTCCGTATCCGATAAAAAATATCCGACTCCGTTTCCGTATCCGGCAAAACCTTCGGATATCCGAAAATATGCTCCGAATTGTATCCGAATTAAAACGGAAGGACGGTTGGTCGGAAAATATCCGCTCCGTTTGCACCCCTAGCTGTAAAGACAGAGACAAGAGAAAAGACTTACTGTAAGGAAGAAAATTTTATTACAACATGGATTAATATATGTTCATATATATTTAAGGTTGAATAAAATAGTGTTATTTCCGCGTACAATTTCGTTACAAGCTTGCGCATGATTCTTGCACATGCATGATGCATGCATTTGCGTTTCTTATTTATAGAGAAAGGCGTCGTGAGATATGCGCCTTCTTGGCGTATCTTCACGTACTTGTTCCGGATTGATCCTGAAATTGACATTGAAGGTCTAGCAGACTAGCACCAGGTGGGTCTCATTGCTTCGATCTGAATTTAGCTTTGTGATGAGGATTTGATGACTCACATTCTTTCATTAGTGCAGGTCATTCCACTGCAACAGTCTGGAGCACAGTAAATGTCCAGATCAACCGTGATGCTCAATTCGCGACGTATTATCTCATACCTGCCCAAAAGAACTATTAAAAGGTCACACGTTTAACGGGTTAGAACGATAAGGATCTGAATGATAGTCTCCGAGTAGGATACGATCTCTACTTGTATTGGATAAGGATCTAATCAGAGGTTTTCCAAATTGAATACGATACCTGATCGTATTGGATAAGCATCTGATTGGAGGCTACATAAAACATGGGGTTGAGAGAGGCATCCCGAGACACACCCATCGAAACCTTAGCCGCCACCTCTTAAATCCTCTGCCGTCCACGCTGGTGATAGCACATCAATACACGACGTTCTATTCCTGAATGTGTGAACTTCGGTAGAGGTACTGTTGCGATCGCATTGATGATAGGGACGATTGCAAGGAGGAGACGATTGGTCAGAGGACGATCGACTACTTTCACTATACCGACATGTTCCAAGTGACTTTTAGATTGTACAGCTGGATGAAAGAACCCTAACCCTAATTACCTTCAAACAGTACAATTAGCAATAATTAAAATTTTAATTAAGAGTTATTACAAGCAGTACTTACAAGACTCAAATCTCAATTAATTAAACTGAAACTAGTTATTACAACCTTTTTACAAAATGGTGCATAAGAAAAATTAATTTCTAAAATTTTAATTGCAGTATTCTAAAAGGCTACATAAATTGGTTCATTGTATTCCAGTGCCTTGTTCCTATGATTAGCCAACGTTAGTATCCCAAACCGGCCACCCCAACCTGTTCCTGTTCTTTTGTAAGCAGAGAGCAAATTAAATAAGAATCCAAGAGAGAATAAGAGGGAGAGGGGAAAATAGTTACCGTCAGTACCCTCAGGTTACTAGAGCCAAATAGGATAGCGTTCTTAGATGTTTCAGACCATCCCGGGCCGGTCGGCCCCTCTCACCATTAGTGGGCCTCATTATCTAGCAATTGAAATCCAAAACCCATATTTTCCAAACTTACCTTAGCCACAGTAAATCCCAAAACAATGCACAGCCCACGCTTAGGACCTTCGGTCCAAACCAATAGGAAGGCAAGACACAAAGAAGGATAAGATTGGCACTACCTAGCTGCACACAGCAAGAAGCCAATCGAGCCAGAGAGAAGAGGAGGCCGAAACCTCTCATATATAAGCCTCAGATCCAGCAATCGCCCACATTACCCATTGCATTCCCAGAAACCACCGAAGCCAAAATAGCCGAAAGATCACAAGCCCACAGAAAGCGTCCAAGCCAACCAAGCCACCAAGAACACCAAGAACAGCCAAGAGCATTCGAGCCCCCACGCCAACTCAAAGCCTAAGATACGAAGTCTAGCATACACAAGTATAGTTCAGCTGACACAAGTATGGTCCAAGACGCTCGGCCAGCCAAGCCAATCTACGAAGGGAAAATAGCAGGCCAAGGCCGCACTTCATGTGAATCATATTTCCCCATTCACCTGTGTCTTGTTCCATCCCACCATCTGTCCCGCTTTGCGTGAAAGCAAAATCCACCATCTTGCTTGGTCGTAGACTCATAGTCGTCAGTTGCCGGAGGCCTAAACTGTAGCCCGCCGACTGCTACGTCTCCTGATCATTATCAACCATCAATCATCTCGCCGAGCACTTGGCAACATGGATTAAGTCTTGAATCATCATAGGGTATTGCTAAATTCCTCTCGATTCTTTTAATTTCTTCAAGCAAATGAATTGAATTTATGATTTATGATTTGACTGTTATAGTTGTTGATTGATTTTTGTCAAATTGTAGGGTTCGAAATTAGCGGTTCAATTTAGAATTTTGGAAATTGAAATACCCACATACTTCAGTGTGAATCGGAGGCAAAATTATATATGTAATTATGGGGTATTCTTTTGGGCTACGACTGATGGCTTTCGTCTGCGCTTTTCGATATGATAGCGGATGATGGAGATGCTGATACAGATAACGTATATGGTTTTATCCTTGTGAAGCTGTTTTGAGAATCTATTTTAAGAGATTGTTCTGTTTTGATATTTGGTTTTTTAATTTTTGAAAAATCCAAAAAAATAAAAAAGCACATCTCATATATACGGTAAACGTAATAAACTCTGATTATTTTCGTTTTACTTCCGCTCCTGATTACGCGTACTTCAAACCGCGTCTACTTACTTTCCAAGCAACGTCGTCGGCCCACTATAAAATGCCCCATACTTTTTACACTTGCGACTCATGGCACCCACTCAGCGGTCTGGTGGGATCATCCAGATTGCGTGTGCGTGTTTGTCTGTGTATATAGCACGCGTGTCACGTCGTCGGCCCGGTATAAAATGCGATTGTATTATTATAAATTCTATTAGGTTTTATAAATATCTTTACTATTATAAAAGAAGGAGTTGGTGGTTGATCCGGCCTCTTCCACCTCTTCTCACAAAAGACAGCGCTGACATGTGGTCCCAAAAGACCTGCGCCGAATCTTCTCCTCTGTTCTCCGCGTCTCCCCGCTTGCTACTCCCCTGTGCGCCTCCTCCCTCACCTATCCCGTGCGCCTCCTCCCCCACCGAATCCCGTCGCTCCTCCCCTCCCTCCTCCTCCGTCGCCGCTCCGCCCGTCGCTCCTCCCCTCTCTCCGCTACGCTCCGTCCGTCGGATTTTAAAATTTTATCATACTATATGTTCTGAAACTAACGGATGGTAAAAATTTTTAGAATATGCATACAAATATGTTCTAAATTTTTTAAAAATCCGTAGCAACGCACGTGCATTCAACTAGTATTATAATATAAACTAGTGGTACGGTCAGAGTTGTGTTGTTAATCACGCTCCAATATCTAGAATGATACTTATTTTTTATTCGTGGGAGTAAAAGGCATGTTCATTTTGGATTTTTAGCTGTTTTTGGTTTGTGGTTTCTTTTGGTGATTATTATTTATTAGACTAATAAATTATAATCTAAAAGGTTAGACAAAAAATTAGTTATTTCTAGGTCATCCTATAGAATTAGGAATTCCTTTAATCATGCTTGAGTCGGTCGTGGAGAAACAATATTGAAAAATGAACCAGAACGTACACAAAAACTGTAAAAGCTGAAAGTAGTGTGTGCTGTGTGCACACTAGAGGTGGGAATTGGGCCGTGCCGTGCCGGCACGGCCCAGGCTCACCGTGCTTCGTGCCGCTTCGTGCCGTGCCGGTCCGTCTTGCTTTCGGCCAGGCCCAAGCACGGCCCAAAGCCCGTCGTGCCGGCGTTCGTGCCGTGTCGTGCCAGCCCAAGCCCAGCCCAAAGTAACTATACACGATGAAAGCGACGGCGACAATGGTAGCGATGGCCGCCATCTTCCTTTCTCTTATACCCGTCTTATTAAAAACGTGCTTAAAATTCGATACTATTGTCTCATGTCATTCCACCTCCGAAGTTGGTTATCTAGTCCAATAGTATGCATATCTTGGTGCAAATTGGACTGTGGCGTACGTGGATATCTAGCTCATCGTCCGACAATCTAGTATATGGATGCCTAACTAGTCAATAGAAAAGCTCCAGAAGAGTCATGAGTGCAGCTTACAAGAAAGTCAATAATTTTGAGTTGCAAAATGGATTTAATAACTGGGTTTAATAACTGGGTTTTTTTTCCAATCTTACGCCAGAGTTGTAATAACAAGTAGAAATCCACTTTCCCTTGTGTGATGATAAAAGGGGGTAGATGTTTCATTTTCTACTGGATCTATCAGCCAGGAATTGGTAGACTATCATTAGATCGTTTCCATGTTCTAGGGTAGCTCTCTTTATCTCAACGCTTTTCGGCATCATGCCGTTGTGATTTGTGAATGGGTTGGCATCATTCCATGATCCCGTAAGGTGGTTCTGTTCTAAGTCATGTAGTTTCATGCATATATATAACATACTGATATTTGTTTGAAATAATATACATTCATCACATATACACACACACATCCTCATCTCATATACACACACACATCACATATTCACGGATGCGCAGGATCAAACCGCGATGCAATCGGACTTCCAGAGGGCCAGAACAGAAGAAAGTAAAAGGGAGAAGGACCTCATCGTAAATACCGAAAACCTGGAGGGCTAAAACGCAAAATCTCCTATCCCCAATCTCAGATAACCCTAGCGCCGCCTGCGATTTCAATCGAGCCCATCGCCTTCTTCTCTCCTCTCCTTTCGACGCCGCCTCCCCTCCTCCCTCGCCCCCCGCCTTGCCGCCTCCTCCCCTCCTCGTCGCCTCCCCTCCTCCCTCGCGCCCCGCCTTCCCCGTCACCCTCCTCCTTCCCCGCCCGGCCTTCCCCCGCCCCCTCCTCCTCCGCCTTCCCCACCTTCCCCGCCCCCTCCTCCTCCGCCTTCCCCGCCCGCCTTCCCCGCCCCCTCCTCGTCCGCCTTCCCCACCTTCCCCGCCCCCTCCTCCTCCGCCTTCCCCGCCCCGCCTTACCCCGCCCCCCTCCTCCCCCCCGGCCTCGCCCGCCTCCTCCTCTCCCCACCTCCCCGCCGCCACGCGTCCTCCCCCACCTCCCCGCCGCCTCCTCCTCCCCACCTCCCCGCCGCCGCTCCTCCCCAACCTCCCGTGGCCATCGCCCGCCGACTACATCACCCGCGGCGCGGTAGGCGGCGGCAGGCGTCGCCGGGGCCATGAGTGGTTCTTTTGGGCTCCCACGGTGGCCACCGAGGTACACGGTCCTTCCTCTCTCGCCTCCCTCCTCTCGCTCTGTGATTGTGCTTGTGGGAATGTGATTGGAAAACCGAGAATGAGGGACGGTGGGAGGGCGACGGAGGCCGTGAGGCCGCTTGGCAAGACGCGCTGCGGCTGCCGGTGCGGGCGCACGGCCGACGGGAGGCCGAAGGCTTGGCTGCCACGGTGCCACCGGTGTTGGCCGTGCCCGTGCCGGGCGTGCCCACCGTGCGGGTGTGCCTCCGTGCCGACCGTGCTCACACGGGCCGGGCGGCCCAAGCACGGCACGCCACGCCGGGCCGTGCCGTGCCGCCCATCGTGCTTGTTGCGGCCCAGACGGCCCACGATTCGTGCCGGGCCGGCACGGCCCGCCACGTGTCGGGCCGGGCCGTGCTTAGGCCGTGCCGTGCCGACCGTGCTTTGAACTAGCCCAAAAAAAGTACGGTGCAAGTCCCAGCTCTAGTGCACACATTCAAAAAGGATGCATATATTTTCTCTCAAAGAAAAAAGTTGCACATTGTAAGCTAGAGTACGTGCATGCTGCTACGTGCCATCCACTAAGCGGAGGTAGCCACTCCAAAAGTACGTACCTTCCTGAGATTTCAAGTGATCTTAAAGGCGCTAATGTAGCGAACCCCCATTGATTTCCCAAGCTAAGCTAGCATCAAGTATATCGTAGCGGCGTAACATGCATAAAATTTGGGGACCCGCAGTCGATTGATTTTATATGGAAAATAAGTCGGGCCACCTCTTCACCCCTTTGCTATGTCCGAGATGAAGCCGTCTCGTCTTGTTCTAAAATAGCTTCTATCTTCAAAAGTTAAAAGCTATTTAAAACACATTAATTTTTTAACATGAATTTTTTTTTTCTCGTTGCATTATCTATGGTGATATAACGGTATTTTTTATTTTTCGATATTTTACTCATTTCATTTAAATGGATATCTTAGAAAAAAACTAACAGTCGCTGCAGTGTCATTTTTGTCAAAAGACACAACATTTTTTAACAAGGTAGATCTGATCGCCAACCGAAGCGATCGATGGCAACCACCCATGCCGTCCCTACTTGCCATTCTCCCTACCTGCCACCTCCTACCTCCTCACCGATGCTGCCCGCCGACGAGCATCTCCACTGAGGCTACCGCCTCCCGTCGTGTCTGGTGCTGTCGCCTCTTCGTATCCTCTGGCCACCGGGGTGTTGTTTTCCCCGTCTCCGGTGACCTCTCCTGTATCTCATCATCTTCCTTTCCAGCACCTCTGGCGATGGGTGGCAGCGCCTTTGGTGTATCTTCTTAATATAAGAAAAAGAAAAGGGGCATTTAGTAGAGCGCGCGGCGATGAGGTGGCTTCGCTGGTGGCAGCGCTCGTGCGTGCTCAAATGGGGCTTCGCCGGTGATAGCACTCGTGCACGATCGGCCTCACTAGAGATGGAGAAGAAGATGGGTGGCACACGAATCCTAAAGGACGATTCGAAGGTTTGATGTTTGAGTGATTTTGCAAAAAAATAGTCCACCGATATAGTAAATCCGTAAAATTTTAGCTGCGTTATTATTTAAGGAGATCATGGATCATGCATATAAATGATTATCTAATGTATGTGCGCTTCGGCCATGTGGCTTGCAGTTGTACCTCTCTCCCTGTATCGCCTAGTGCTCGAGGATTGTTACCCCTACTTAGGCCGGTTTTTTTGCTTAAAGTTGATTTATGTTTGTACTGTCTATAGTAACTAGCTTTAAACGATGTGTTTTTCAAGACGATGTTAATAGAAAAATTATAGTAAAAAATGTACTAAGTTCAGTTGTACGGTCAAAATCGCATGCGACGACTATTTCCCTTTACATACTGCCTCTCGCGAACAGCTAGAATTCAAATATTTAAGCTAGAAAACATAAGCCATCAGTCCAAAAGAACCCACCCTTAATCAACAAGATCTCTTCCTTCATTGCGGAAATAAAAGTTTATTTTTAAAACAAATATGGAAAGAGGAAGCCAGTATGTAGTCAGATGGCTAGATGTTCGAGTGTGTATATAGCCTATTAGGGTTTAAATCCTAGACTTGATGCTGATGTCCACCTATTTTAGAAGTACATACATATGCGCGTGTTCAGTGGGAAAACATGTGTCTGCGCTTTATAAGGCCTTAGCTGCCTCTGATAAATTTCTAACATGTGTAGAAGATACATACGTACATATGTTTGAATGGTGTAAGTGTGGTGTGTGTTAGATGCATGTGTATGCTTTGTACTGTTGGGAAACCTAGCCCTAGGCCTGTAAGCCAGCCCATTGGTGGGCACCCTCCTCTTAGTCTATAAATAGGGGGTCCCAATTGTCATCACTTGTACCTTTGGAAAGAAAAGGCAATAAAGAAGAAGGAGCCCCTTATCTCTCTGTGTTCAATCTTTTATTATTTTTGCATTATCTATGTTTGATCTATCTCTATCGTATAGGAGGAATCACTCGGACTGGACTCGCCAGCGACGGTTCCTCAATACGTTATCAGCACGAATTGCTCCGTTGGATCTCACGGTAATCAATCGTAGATTACATTACCTACCTAGATCGCTTTAATTCCGCAATCACTTTCTAGATTATTTACTACGGGGCAAATCCGCTCTAATCTATCGCGAGCAGATTTGAAGTCACCGGCCAAGCCGATCAATAGATTTGCAAAAAAGAGTAGATGTTGATTACACTATAGATTGAAAAAAGATGTACGACCGCACTGTCTGCACGTGACACACCGCTCATACAGCTGTTGTGCCACCTGCACGCGACTGCACTGCCAGGCTACCGCGCCTTGCCGCCCGTATACGACTGAGCCACATTGTGTCGCCTGCATGCAGGCACGACCTCCGCACCGTCCACAGTGCTGTCGCACCTCCCGCACGAGGTTGCAGTGCCGAGCCACGGCGACCCTCGCTGCTTGAACATGGCCAAACTTCGTGTCGCGCACCGGCCGAAGCCGCACCGTTTGTACGCGACCACGACTGCGCGCACTGCCTGTCCACACCGTTCGCCACACCGTCAGCATGCGGCCGCGCCGCCGGCACTCGCCATGTGACCCGCACATGGCTGCGCTATCGCCACTGCCACACAGCTCCTGGGTGATGCGCCTTCGTCCACCTCCCGTACAAGGCACCGGAGCCGCGTTGTGCATCGTCACCGGCACGGAGCCACATCACAGCTCGGTCGTCACCCACCTCCAGCATGAGGCGTCGCTGGCCCGCCATCGCGTTGTCTGAGCCGCCGTGCCATTCGCATACGGCCGCACGCCCATAGCCGCACCGACCCTCCACCGTGCTAGCTCGCAGCTACGATTGCCTACCACTGCGCCAGCTCACAGCCTATCGGAACACCGCTAAGCAGGCCAGCAGCTACGTCAGGCCATTGCCATCGCCGTCTCGCATGAGCGCAGCCGCTCGGCCCTACATGGTGGTCGCTACCGCTCGGCCCTGCATGAGCTGCCGGTCGCCCGAGCCTCCTGCGCCGCCGATCGACGCGACACCCACCACCAAGACGTGCGTGAGCGGTGTAGGAAAACCCTACCCCTTTCCCCCCTTTTATCGGCCGGCCGTTGGCCTGGGTTTGATTGGGCCGGAAAAGAAAGAAAAAAGGGGTGCCCAGTCGGAAAGAGGAAAGAAAAAAAAAAGGGAAGGAGGGCCAACAGTCAAATTTGCAAAAGGGCCCACAAAAATTTGGGAAATTGCGCCAAAAATTTTCTCTGAATTGAAAATTTACGGATAAGCACTTAAAAATTGCAGATTTCACTGAAAAATCATATTACAACATACAAGGGCCTCGAAAATTTAAATTTTGAATTGTTTTTAACATTTGAAGCATATTTAGCAATGTTATTATTACTTTCTTTACTTTCCTATATTTACTTACTGTTTTGATTCATTGTAATTATTTGAATTGCCTTTAATCACAGAAATTAACAGTAAAATTACAAAAATGCATAGAAAATTTTGGAACATTACGAGAACCTTTTCTTTTACCATTGTCCAATTTACTTCATGCATGTTTAGGTACAGTGAAATTATATATTTTTTTATGGACATGTAGGTGATAGGCATCACAAACCGGGAGTTCGAGGAGCTGGCCTAGCATGGCCAAAACTATATGACTTGGGCTTTTGATTTCGAGATTGTACGTGGAGCCAAGAAACTCCACGCTGCCATTGGGATTAGTGCATTGGAAGATGCCAAACCAACACCTGAGGAAAATGATCAGGCACTTCACTTCCTCAGGCACCACCTCTGTCTCACTCTCAAGAATGAGTACATGGCAGAGAAGAGCGCGCTAGCATTATAGATTGCACTAAAGAAGCGGTTTGAGAAGCTAAAGTACACCATTCTTTTTCAGGTAGAGTAGGAATGGATCCGACTGAGATTTGCTGATTTCAAGATGGTTGGGGAGTACAATTCTGCTCTGCAGAGAATTTACACCAATCTTTGACTCTGTGGCTAGCAGATCACATATGAGCAGAAGATTGAGAAGTCTCTCTCCACCTTTCACCTTAGTGCAGTTCAGTCTGCGCACAACTATCGTCAAGAGAGCTACAAGGAGTATGCTGAATTGATTGATATTATGCAGGTTACAGAGGCGCAAGATGAAATTCTCCGCAAGAACTTTGTCCCACAACCACTTGGGAGCTCCACTGGCCGTGAGACCAACGTTGGGAGCTACAAGGTGCGGAAGCCTGTAATGAAGAAAAGAGGAAGGAAGGGCAAAGTCGTAGCCCAGAAAGGCAAGTCACATGCTCTATAAGAGAGTAAAGCCAGCAAGCTAAAGTGGGACGATAAGCCCTGTAGTCGGCAAGACCAAACCTGCTACAAGTGTGGCAAATGGGGGATTGGTCATGGATCTGTAAAGAGCCGCAACACATCGTCGATGCCTTCCAAGCTAAGAAGAAGAAGGGTGGCAAAGGGCAACATGAAACCCACTTTGCCTTTGTTGAGGGAGAGAATTCTGAACAGCTACCTGCACCAATGGAGGTTAATTCCACTCCTGTAGCAGCACCCTCCCTTGACATTGCAGCTGTCGCCACCATGACCTCTCAAGAAGAGCATCTCACCCCTGAGAAGATAGCAACTGAAGCCGCCGCCACCATAACTAACTCAAACAATTTTACCATGATGGTTGGATGATATTAATTCATTCATTCATTTATTCAGCCAAGAATAGCATGATATGTTCTTATATTTGAAGTACTTTATTTATGTGTTGATTGTCTCCTACCACATATTAATAAAGTATTTTATATTAGAACGTGTGTGGTGCCCTATGGAGGAAGTGTGCTTAGCTGATAGCGGCACAACGAATACCATCTTAAGAGAGACAAAATTCTTTCAGTCCATTAGCAAGAATGCTAGTAGTCTTACAACAATCACCGGTAGCGATGCTTGCATTATAGGCTCAGGAAGAGCCACAACTATACTCCCAATGGGTACAATTTTAGTCATTCAAGAAGCCTTATTGTATCTAGAATCGACTAAAACTCTTTTAAGTTTCAAGGATATTCATGCTAATGGTTTCCACGTTGAAACTGAAGAATAGTATGGTAAAAAATATCTGCTCAGTACAAAGTATGAAGCAAGTAGAAAAAAAGTATTAGAAAGACTTCCTTCATTTGAATCTGGGCTATACTACATTAATATTAAGGCACCGACTGCCTATATTGTCGTGAAAACCATATTTAGAAGCTCTGAACTCTTCTGTCTCCGACATAATAAATTAGACCACCCAGGTCTTAGGATGATGAGAAATATAATTAATAATTAACAGGGACATAATATCGATGTAAAGAATTTTTGGAATCAGAAAGATTTTGTGTGCCCCGCACGTGTCACAGAAAAATTAATTACTAGACCTTCTACTCCGAAAGTGAAGGATGAAGTCCCTGCATTTCTGGAACGCACCTAAGGAGACATTTGCGGTCCTATACAGCCACTATCAGGGCCATTTAAGTATTTTATAGTGCTCATCGATGCTTTCTCAAAATGATCGCACGTATGTTTATTATCCACGAGAAACCACACTTTTGCAAAGTTGATCTCGCAGATAATTCAAATTAAAAATAATTTCCCTGATCATCATATAAAGTCCATCAGAGTGGACAACGCTGGAGAATTTACTTCAAAGGTATTTGATGATTATTGCATGGCAATGAGAATTAAAGTTGAGCATTCCGTACAGGATGTCCACACCCAGAATAGACTAGCAGAAGCATTAATTAAGAGAATTAAATCTATTGTTCGATCACTTTTGCAGAATTGTAATTTACTAACTACATGTTGGGGACACGCAGTCCTACATACAGTAACTCTCATCAACTTTAGACCATCAGCATATAACATCCATTCACCAATGCATCTAGCGCAAGGGTCAGCACCGAAAATTTGTCATCTCCATAGGTTTGGTTGCAAGGTTTATGTACCTACACCCCCTCCATAGCGTACTACAATAGGCCCTCTCCGAAAGTCTAGGATATACGTTAGTTATGAGATAACATCCATAATAAGGTATTTGGACCCTGTGACAAGAGATTTGCATACTATCTGTTTCACTGATAGTATATTTGATGAATATAGTTTCCCAATATTAGGGGGAAGAAATCAACCCATTGATGAAAACTGTCGAGAAAATTACATGGCAAGCCACGTAAATCTACACAGAGGATCCGCGCACTAGTGAAGCAAATAAAGAAGTCCAAAAAATCATTAATTTACAAGCATTAGCAAATTAACTGCCTGACTACTTTAGTGATTCAAAGAGCATGACCAAGTCACATGTACCTGCACGCAATGCACCGGACAGGGTTGAAATACCAAAGAAAGTTGAAGGCATCCCTAATCCTGTCCAGAGGCCTCAGAACAAAAGGACGAGAACTCCGCCCCCTCGAATCCCATGTAATTGGGGACGCCTGGTGAAAAAGGATAAAAAGAACTTAGAAGTTTCCCAGAACCAGAAGGGGAGCCAGTTGAGATCTGGCACCAGTGTGGCACCTTCAGAAAAAGGCATGCCGGATCTGAACATTTCCATGGAGGGAGAAATCAAATGGATGTATGAGCACGCATCGGAGCTAAAAAACTAAAGGGACTTGCCCCGCGATGAGCAAGTAGAAGCACTAGAAGAATCAACCTATGATGAAATAGCTATAAACTATGTGCACACGGGAGAATCCATGAATATGATAACATCCAATGTTGATATTTATTTTTGTAAAGCAAATTGCCACAATCATCAATCTTGATCCAAAGCCTATATCGCTCGCTGAATATAAGAAAAGATCAGATTGGGAGGATGGAAGAAGGTAATAGAAACTGAATTATTATCTCTAAATAAAAGAAAGATGTTTGGGCCTATAAGCCGCACGCCCCTCCATGTTCACCCCGTTGGGTATAAGTGGGTATTTGTTCGAAAGAGAAATGAGAAAAATAAAGTTGTAAGATATAAAGCAAGGCTTATTGCATAAGGTTTTACTCAACGTTTAGGAGTTGCTTTTGAAGAAACATGTTCCTCGGTCATGGGTGACATTACCTTTAGATATTTAATCTCAATGACAGTGAACTTGAATATAGAAATGAAATTGATGGATGTAGTAATTGCATACCTTTATAGAGACTTCGATTTGGATATTTATATGAAGGTGCCTGAAGGTATCCCTGTCCCGAGCCAAGACAGAGCAAATATAAATCTGTACAGCGTGAAACTCAATAAATTACTATACGAACTTAAGCAATCAAGTAGAATGTGGTATAATCGCTTAAATGATTTTCTACGTAAGAAAGGATACACGAACAACGAGAATTGTCCCTGTGTATTTATACGACGATCCTAGAATGGATTTTGTATAATCTCAGTATATGTAGATGGTCTGAAAATCATCGGAACCTTGGAATATATAAAGGATGCGAGTTCTTATTAGAGTCATAATTCAAAATGAAAGATTTGGGTAAAACCAAATATTATCTAAGCTTGCAGCTTGAGCATGTCCCTGAAGAAATATTAGTGCACCAGTCCGCATACACCCAAAAGGTGTTAGAAAGGTTTGGCTTTGAAAAGACGTATCTATCAAAAGTATCGATGATCAGGAGATCTTTACAGCAAGATAAGGATCCGTACCGATCTAGCGAAGAGGGGAAGGAAGTCCTGGAACCGGAATTCCCATACTTAAGTGCAATAGGAGCACTTATGTATTTAGCAAACTGCACTAGACCGGACATTGCATTTGTCGTAAACCTATTAGTAAGGTATAGTTCAGAATCTACCAAAAGGCATTGGAAAGGAATAAAGGACATATTCCGATACCTCCAAGTAAGCAAAGATCTTGGACTATTTATAGAAAGAACCAAGACCTGAATATAACCGGCTATGCAGATGCCAGGTACCTGTCAGACCCACATACAGCTACATCACAAATAAGCTATGTATTCCTATGTGGTGGAATCGTAATTTCGTGAAAATCGTCTAAGCAAAGTCTTGAATCATTTTTGGCAAACCATTCAAAAATCATAGCACTGTATGAAGCCGCACGAGAATGTGTTTAGCTTAGACGAATGATTCACCATATCCAGCAGTCATGTAGACTGAATATCGTGCACACTCCCATAATTATCTATGAAGATAATACAGCTTGTGTTGCACAAGCACAGATGGGTTACGTGAAGAGTCATCTTACAAGACATATCAACCCGAAATTCTTCTATGCTCATGAATTGCAGAAGATGGATGAAATTAAGATATTGCATATTAAGTCGTGTGAAAATCTTGCAGATTTATTCACCAAGTCACTTCCAACATCTAATTTTGAAAGGTGTATATGTGGCATTGGAATGATGAGACTTAGAGAAGTGCAGAACTCAGGGGGAGATTCTTCTCAAGCTCACTATTAAAGCTTGACCATGAAGATTGAGTACCCAAAGAATAAATCATGTAGATTAAATGAAATTAGGTGAATTGTACTCTTTTTCCCTTGACGAGTTTTCTTGTAGTTTCTGGCCAAGGTTTTTAATGAGGCAATTCATGCAATACAACATAACATGTATTATGTACTCTTTCTCCAAATTTTTCTCACTGGGTTTTATGGAGTTTTGATGAGGCATGAACGTGTCGTATGAGTACCCAAGGAGAAGTGTTGGGAAACCTGGACCTGGACCTGCAATCCTGGCCCATTGGTGGGTACCCTCTAGTTAGTCTATAAATAGATGGTCCTAATTATTATCACTTGTGCCTTTGAAAAGAAAAAGCAATAAAGAAGAAGGAGCCCCGTATCTCTTTGTGTTCAATCATTTATTATTTTTGTATTATCTGTGTTTGATCCATATCTATCACATAGGAGAAATCGCTCGAACTAGACTCACCAGCGACGGGTCCTTAATATGTACTATGTAAAGGAAGGAAATATGGAAAGAAAGAGCAAGATGCTGGGTAGCAGGCAGGAATTGTAGCCTGGTAGTTAGAGGCAATGTATTGAGCTAGTCGGGTGGCAAAACCGTCAATAGACAAGATAACAAACAATGCGTGCTTCCGCGCTACTAAGGTTCCGTTTCAAACGGCTTCAGCTTTTGACTTTTTGATTTTTGGTTTATTTAAATCAAAAACCAGTTAGAATACATCGGCTTCTAATTTCGGCTTATTTTGGTTTTCTGCCTTTTCCCCTTGTTCCTTTGCATTGTCGCGACGATATAACGGTTTTTAGATTTTTCTTAGTTTTTTTCTCTTTTTTCTTAAAAAAACTACCAACTGCTACAGTGCAATTTCAGCCGAAAAACAAAAGCCACTGTTGCTCTGCTCATTTGGGCTTTTTATGGCTTATGGCTTATTTTGTATTGTAGCTAGCTTGTTTTGCACTATAACTGCTGGTGGTTTTTTTTATGTAACTAAATTTTAAAAAAATAAAAATAGAAAAATATGTTAACCCATCATGGACAATGTAAAAGAATATAGGAAAAAAGAAAATACAAAAAATTCTAAAAAAACCATAAAGCTAAAAAAAATGAAAATAAAAAACTAGAAATTAGAAGTCAAAGTTGAAGCCGAAACAAGCCTTAAATCGAAAGCTAATTGGAGCACAACTTTTTGGGCTTTCTACTTGAGGAGGAAGACACTTGCGTAGAGGCAGATGCTTAACGTGCGCGCCGGGAATCAGATCCTAAGCGGACAAAAGAGAAGCCGAAGTTGCGCGCTCAGGCTGAAAGAAACCGGGCTTACGTGGGGCCCACCTGAATCTGCGATGCGGGCCCCCACCATCTCTCTCCACGGTCCTAGTTGGCAACGCTGGAATTTTGCAGAATTACGGAGACAATACCATCACTCTCTCGTTCGATCGGCAGTTTACTGCCAAATTGCAGTGAGAATTATCATGCGTTCCAATTAGGGACTAAATTTTGTGCTGAAATATGCGGAACTTCACACGAAAACACATATAGGTCATACTCTTTTTTATTTTTAAGATACTTTTAATTTCTTACAGTAATCACTATCTATTAGACTAATCAAACGTCATTAGTTGTAACTCAAAGTAACAAACCAATAAACCTTGTTCTTTTTACTTTTTGTGGCTTTGGTTTCATCTTCTCAAACGGACAACTTCTCCAAAGCCACTTCTCCAAACAATTTCTAGAATTTAAAATCATATGTTGTCTATGTTAATATCTTCACAATCTCAAAAAATACAATAGAAAATATCAACTACGTACAGACAAAAAACAAGTCCTTATACTTCCATACCTCTCGAAAAGAAGTCCTTATACTTTGATACGTCTCGGTCGGGTCCAAACTAGTCCTAATTAGCTACTAGATCAAGTATGGACACGATCCATTAAAGCCATGCATGAGTTAATAGTTGTGCATATCCAGGGAGACTTGGTAGCAAAGCCAAGCAAAACAGAAAGCGCAATCCAAAGTGCTTAGGTACATGAAGATTTGATCCCGAAAACTTCGATGAAGATCTATCGTGGAAGATGGGGGTATGCATGGAGACAAGGCGAAGAAAGCTCGCGAGGAGAAAGATTACTAATTAAGTCAGCATGCATGAGCTAATCATGGCGACTTTGTAATCTTATTAATTACTATATCTAGGATTGCATAGCTTGCATTTCCTGGACTGATAGATATGTTCTTTTCGGCTACGGCTTATGGTTTTTAGCTGAAATTTTTAAATTTTGGCTGTTTACAGTACAGATTACGGAAAGACAGATACTCACTTGCAATTTTGGTTGGTACAGATATTGGACTTTAATATGTAGATGTTTAACTTGTAGACCCCGTCTTGAAAAAATACTATATTTGAAAGTTAGGTACTGTAGCAAAAGTCAAAAGCCGCCAGCTTGTGAGGTAAAGAACAAGCCCTATACCGTTGGTTTCCACATGCAATATCTAACAGTAATACCAGTGATAGAGAGATAGATATGGATCAATATAGGTAATACTCACTTCGTCTAAGTTTATAAGACTTATTTTTATTTTGTACATAGACCAATGAATATTTCAAGTGACTAAAGTACCCTCAATTACTTATTTAAATATTGTATTTAATGTTTTTATTTTAACACCTCTTTTCTAGTCACTTATGTATATGCACCATGCATGCATGTTTGCATATTCAATGCACAGCACTACTACTGAGCTCAAGCCATATAGAAGTATCTGCATGCATGCAAATTCAAAAACCCAAACTTTTGCTTGAAAAGTAGTGTGTGTCTTATAAATCTGAACATCAGGAGAAGGAAAAGTCGCATTGTAAAACTAGACAGAGGGAGTATATCTGATTCCTAGGAAAATGGAACTATTTCACGGGGAATTTGTACTCTCTGTCTAGTTTTATAAGGCGCCTTTTTCTTCTCCTGATGTTCAGATTTATAAGACACACACTACTTTTCAAGCAAAAGTTTGGTTTTTTTTCTCTCTAATGCCCTTGTTAACTCTTCAGCTGTATGCATGGTATTGAATTCTTGAGCTTGCATGGCTGCCGTTTTACTTCAATGACGTTTGAGTACTTCAATGAAAGAAACGATGCGGTGAATTTGCATGCATGTAGATACTCCTATATGGCTTGAGCTGAGTAGTAGTACTGTGCATTGAATATGCAAGCACACATGCTTGGTGCATATACATAGGTGATTAGAAAAGAGGTGTCATGAAATGAAAGCATTAAATACAATAGTCATTGGAAACATTCACGGTCTATGTGCAAGATAAAAATAGGTCTTAGGACATCTGCAATGGTTATAACTAACAATTAACTATAAAACTTCCACATCATTTATATAATACATACTAAAGCTAGCATTCTAAAGAACTATCTATAAGGATATCTATTTGATGCTTACATGCACACACAGAATTTATAGATGCTACCTCGTTTGGCGTTATAGACTAGTGCTTAAGGAAGAGCTGGCTCGGTTTTTTTTGCATACTCTCTTTCCTCCACATAGGATATATGCTGATGTGTACATGCATATAGCTAGCTGACTCAGACCATTGCAGATACCCTTATAAATTTAAATTTAGGGAGTATAAAATTTCCGTGGAATTCTATGTTCCAATTTCCAAACAGATGTAAATGAGAGCACAGTGCTTGCTAAAACATCCGTATTGCACCTAGCTATCAGCTTCGAGCTGTAGTATTTCTTTAGAGTAACGACTAGTAATGATTAGCAAAAACACGAATGATTAATGTTTGATCCTATCAGAACAAGGAGAATGATTGCTGATAGCTGTGATAATGATATCATTGTTGGATCCCATCGGAACATAGATGGACAAGAGCATTTGTAACGGCATATCGGACTGTTCACATATACAACACTATAGATTTTTTTTTTAAAAAATAGCCATCAGATATCTGTTTTTATAAATCTAGCCCTCTTTAAGCTTGACAGGAGGACATGCCGAGCCCGGACGGCGCGGTAGTGTTAATTATACTTAATTAGTGTTAATCATATAATATAGCACTTAATTAGTGCTAATGCCTCAGTGCTCGATAGGTGCTGCTAAGCTCTGGTGGCTAGGCAGAATTTACTGAGCTATTGTAGCATCGTAGATAAACATATCTATCGTGGCTGTCAAACTAGAGAGCTATATTTATAAAAATAGATATTTAAATGTTAAATTTGAAACAAATAACTATAATATCATATATATATGAACGGCCAATCAAAGCGACTGGTGTGGCGCAATCGAGACTACCAAGTGAGGCTCCCAGACCAGAGCGCAAGCTGGTCGTTCTTCTCGTACCCTCGAATTAGTTGATGTTAATGCACACATTACTCGTCTTATGTTCGTTCGTATAGGTTTTTAGTTTTGTTTTATAAATAGTACAAACATATAACATACAATACAGTTTCATTTCATATATGCCTATATTTGGCAAGCATATATGTATGCTACAAGACTAGTATATTGTACATATATTGCTACTTTTTCTTTGAAATATTTACGTGCCCACGTTTTTATGTAACTAATTCAATTTTAATTAGTTTTCAACAAGGCGAGCACGAGAGAAATGAGAATGTTAACTGCTGTCACCATCGTCGCTGCCGTTTTTATCGTGTATTGTTACTTTGGGTTGCCACGGCACGAACGCTAGCACAGTGAGCTTTGGACCATATCTGACTCTGGCCGAAGGTAAGACGGGTCAGCACGGTATGATAAGGTGACTGGATCAAGCCGACACGCACAATGCGGCACAAAGTACCTCTAATGTAGACCATGGACCAACCACTTTGAATAAAATAATGGCCAATACCGGCTTTGAGAGAAACTGGGGATCCATTTGAAACGAGAGAAATTTTCTTGATTTTTATAGAAATCGAACTTTTTACGTGGAATTCTTGCGTTTAAAATCCTAATCTAGGAAGGAGGGAGGGACAAGGACGCCCATGACGGGACCAGCTTCCCGGGAGGCGGAGACGCTGCCTCCGCTAGAGCCGAACACGGAGACATCGACGGCGCGTACGGATCTTAAAGCAAAATCTCAATGTGCGAAATTTTGATTAAAATCGCGAGTTCTATGGGGAATAGAGGAGGGAGGGGCGTATGAGAGAGACGGTGCTCTCCACGTCTGGGGGCGCTCTCCACGTATAAAATATGTTTCCTCACTCCTTCGTTATTCCTTCCTCCTCCTGCTCACCCCACTCCCTACCTCTCCTGTCTCTCTCAACTCTCGTTGTCACCAATGCCTCCCTCGCTGACGCTACTCCTCACGCTCACCTCGCTCCTCCTCCTCCCGGCGGCCGCAGGCGGCGACATCCGGCGGGTGCTGCACGAGCCGCTCTTCCCCATCGAGTGGACGCCGCCGCCGTCCCCGCCGGCTCCCCGCGCCGGACTTCACCTCCGACCCTCCACGCCGGCCCCGCCCGACAACGGCGGGCCCGCGCTGCTGCCTCCGTCGGCCACCTCGGCGCCGCCGCCGCCCCCAACACCGTCGCCGCCGACGCCTCCTCCTCTCGCCCGGCCCCACCCCACGCCTCCGCGGCGGCGGCGGCACACCAAGGCTGCCATCGTCGTCGCCTCCGCCACCGCCGCTGCCGTCCTCGCCCTCCTCGCCTTCGCCGCCGCGTTCCTCCTCACCGGCCGCCTCGCCCGCCACCCTGCCCAGCCGCACAAGCCACCCGCCCCTGCGCACCATGGACCCACCGACGCGGGGGCGCGGTGGCCGGCTCCTCGACGGTCTCCCCGTACCGCAAGGTCCGCGCCGAGCGCGCGCGGCGGGCATGTGCCGCGACGTCGACACCGTTCCGAGCCCGGAGCTCCGCCCGCTCCCGCCGCTGCGGCGAGGGCTTCCGCGGCGCCGGGGTCGTCCGACGAGGACGCGGCGTACCACACGCCGGAACAGCGCTCCGCGGGTCCGGCGGCGGCGAGGGCAGCGGAACATGGAGCGAGGCGAGCGCGTCCAGCCCGCGCACCACCACGGCCTCCCGCCGCAGCATCCCCAGCCTCACCAGCGACTTCTTCCCCACGACGCCGGCCGCCGCCGCTCCCGTCGCCGTGGCTCCCACTCCTGCCCCTCCAGCACCACGCTCCCGCCGCACGCCGCCGCGCACCCGCTTCTCCTCCAGCTCCGCCCCGACATGATCAAACAGATGATCTCCCACCCTCCAACCCTCCACCCTCCTCCACCACCACCACCACCACCAAGATTCAACAACACAATTCCAAATCCTCCACCACCGCCCCCAGAGCCGTCATCTGGGCCAGTATCTGCGCGCCGGCTGCTCGAGCCGATTCCGGTGGAGGGTCCCAGCATTGCTGTGCAGAGGGCGCCTGTCATGGCGATGACGAAGGACAATGACAACAGTAGCAGCATGTCAGCGAGGACGCGGGACGACGCTGGCAGTGATGAAGCCCGGCCGAAGCTGAAGGCGCTGCACTGGGACAAGGTCCGGGCGAGCTCGGACCGTGACATGGTCTGGGACCGGCTCAAGTCCAACTCCTTCCAGTTAAGATCGGTTCCAAAGCACAGGCAGGATTTTGAGTTGGTTTGTCAGGTCTGTGAAGTTGATAGGAGTTTCTTGCAGGTTGGATGAGGACATGATCGAGGTGCTGTTCATGAACAATGCGACAGTCGTGGCGCCTAGGGATGCCCCAAAGAAAGCCGGTGTGCCACAGTTTAGGCAAGAGGTGAGGGTCCTTGACCCCAAGAAGGCACAGAACATTGCCATCCTGCTGCGCGCACTGAATGTCACGCTCGAGGAGGTCTCGGACGCGCTGTTAGATGGTGAGCAATTCTTTGGTGCTGTGCATAATCTTGATAATTTGGAATTATCTCACTAAGAGCAAGTACTAGTTCTTAGATTCTGCTGTGAACTCAACTGATATCTAATAGCTTGACATATCTTTATATGCTAGCTCTTTAATTTGATATCTTTCGTTTGATTATGATTTAGACATTGCTAGGATTGAAGGATACTCTGATAGAAGGTTACTTTCAAATTTATATCGACATGTGTTTCCCTTTCCATGATAATTCTCACAATTGGCAGATAATTCTGTTCAACAGCGACAGCCATGTAAAGACAGGCAGATTAAATAATATGTTCCTGTCAATGAAATCACAACAATACAATGACCTGAAATCCTTGCTCGGGGAAGACAACCTTCACCACTTATTCTGTTAGGAAAGATGTTTACATCCTAATGTGACATCCATGTCACTTGATTGAACTTAAACACTTAACTGCAGATGGTTAAATTATATAGAGAATTACCACTTCCCGGATTATATTACTGATAGGTTTACATATTCTGTGTTTGATAGTCTGAGATTCAGTTTTCAGTGCACCTTAAATATAATCTGGAAAAAGGAACTGTTTTCACATTCTCCACAATTGGTAGCTGACTTTTTTTTTAAAAAAAAATCATCATTTAAATTTTAGGGTGGCAATAATATGAAGGCTTTGAATTTCGAACTCCACATATGCTTCCTGTAGTTTTTCACTCGTACTTACTATGTAAACCAGTTTGACTAATGTACTCTTTGGTAGTGTTCATATTGCAGCTGTGCATGTCTGTTCTAACAGCTATATCACAGTATTCCAAGTTACTATTATGTCTAATTCTGTTGACCAAATGTTCGTAATGTGATTTTAAACAGGTAATGCTGAATGTTTGGGGGCCGAACTTTTGGAAACCTTAGTGAAGATGGCTCCTACCAAAGAAGAAGAACTGAAACTTCGAGACTTCACTGGGGACTTATCAAAGCTTGGTTCAGCAGAGCGCTTTCTGAAAGCTGTGCTTGATATACCTTTCTCCTTCAAAAGAGTCGATGCTATGCTATACCAAGCAAATTTTGAAAATGAAATAAATTACCTGAGAAAATCTTTTGAAACACTAGAGGTATGCGGATTGACTTTGCATTGTTCTTTTAATATCATGAGTTGCTGCACGTCAACCTTTTATATTGTTATTATATACCTACTCTTTGGAACCAATATGTGGTACGCCAGATTCAAATTTGAGAAAATTGGTACTTCAGTACATAAAAAAATGTGTGACATTGTGACATACAGAAAATTGTCAAAATGCCCCTGCTGCCACCTTTGCCATGCCTAGTGTGCTGCCAATTCCATTCAGTAATCGGCAGTTACTTGACAACATTCTTTGCTAGCATCACTTCACTCCCCACACCTGCCCATCGGTGATGATTGCAGGCTGTTGGTGCTATTGCATTGTCCATGCTAGTTAGTTGCAGGCATTCATCTGCCTGTAGCCCTGTACACCGCTAGTGCCTGACCACATGCCAAGCTGCCCAAATTTACCTTAGCCTTAGCCTGCCCAGCAGTGTATCTGCCACTAGTCTTGAGCTGTTGGCATTTGTGTGCAATCCACTGTCGTTGCCCATGCACCGGCTGCTGGTTGTGATAGTATGTGTAGCAATCAGCAATGCTGCCTGCACTGCTTATTTGCCAATTGATTGGTTAACTAGCTATCGATTGCAGTGCTAGACAAAAAATGCCATTTTCCTATCCTATCAATATTTTGTGATGGCTCTGAGCTGCACTGAATTTTAGTTGTATTAGTTTCAGAATTATACAATTTTGTAATGTCACATACCAAAGTTTTCTTCTAATTTGGGTATGTTCCATTATTGCAATATCATGAACTCTTGAGTCTTGTAGTGGCACTTATGAGGAGCTATATTCTTCACTTGTTTTTCAGGCAGCTTGTGATGATTTAAAAGGCAGCAGACTGTTCCTTAAACTCCTTGAAGCAGTGCTGAGAACTGGGAACCGAATGAATGTTGGCACAAACCGGGGCGAGGCAAAAGCTTTCAAACTCGACACCCTCCTAAAACTCGCAGACATCAAAGGCACCGATGGTAAAACCACCCTGCTACACTTTGTTGTCCAAGAAATTGTCCGGTCAGAAGATGAAAAATCTGAGAAAGCTTCAGAAAATCACATCGCAAATATTGCAAAAGAAGTACAATTCCGTAAGCAAGGCCTAAAAGTTGTGTCTGGGCTGAGCTGTGAGCTTGGAAACGTCAAGAAAGCAGCAACCATGGACTTTGATGTGTTGCATGGTTATGTATCCAAGCTTGAAACTGGTCTTGGAAGGATCAAGTCGGTACTCCAGCTCGAGAAGCAATGCTCACAGGGCCTGAAGTTCTTCACGACGATGCATGATTTTCTCAAGGAAGCTGAGCAGGAGATTGAAAAAGTCAGGTGCGAGGAGAAGAGGGCTTTGGGAAGAGTGAAAGAGATCACCGAGTACTTCCACGGTAACGTGGCAAAAGAGATAGCACACCCTCTGAGGATATTCATGGTGGTGAGGGACTTCCTCTCCATGCTGGATCATGTCTGCAGGGAAGTCAGCCAGCAGGACAGGACGTTTGTTGGGTCCGCGAGGTCTTTCCGTATCTCAGCGACCTCCGCATTGCCGGTCCTGAACATGTACGGGCAGCAAGGAAGAGACATCAACTCCGACGAAGATAGTTCGTCGCTGTAGGAAACGGAGATCGGGGAGGAAGCACACTGTTTTCTTGAAACGAACAGAACCACAGCAATCTTCAATACACGAATACTATTACCATGACAAATGAAGCACATACGTAATTTTTGATAAGAAAAAAGATAGGTGATATCTTGTTGTATAATTATGGATGGTTCGAATTCTTTTTTGTACAAAATAAATAAGTTTTTGAGGAGTATTTTTGTTGGTTTGCTTCCATGGTTTCGCGCTGTTGTGCTCTATGTTAAAGAACAGGAAAATCAAGAAGGGTGAATGCTTTGCAGACACAAGAAGGGTGAGAAAGGCAAGTAAATCATCAGGCTGTTTGTGCTCTATGTTAAAGAACAGGAAAATGAAAAGGGGCGATATGATGATAATTAACCCCCAGCAAAGCAATCATCATAGTCTGCTCCTTCGTGCCGTCCTCGATCATTCTCGCCCTCTTTTTATCTGCACAAGCGACCTCTGCTCTGTTTGCTTTCCATCTTTGCGTAGAGATAAAGAAAACTGAAACATGATTACACTGGGAGTACGTATGGCATTTTTTCTGCGCAAAAGTTCGTCGCATCACTCTTTCTATCCGAGTCATACTTGGGAACGAATAAACTGGACGCAAGCAAGCACAAAAAGTTATTTAGAAACTTGCATGGGAATGGACGCGCTTGACAGAAGAAGCCTTTCTTTAGAGCAACTAACGAACGGTATGCCATTAGGAGTATTTTCAACAGTATAAGATGGTATCTTGTCGCTGGTCGGCGTTGCCGTTCCGCCCGGGAGAAACGCGCTCCTCTGCCGCCCCCACCCCTCCACCCACCCATCGCCCCCGCCGCTGCCCACCACCGGGCCGTCGCCCCCCGATCTCCTTCTATGTCTAGGGGAAGGGTGAATCTGTAGCAGGGAGCTGGATTTCCCTCTTCTGACATTAGATCTGATGATGGCGTCCCTCCAGGCCGTCGAATCTAGCGCGTGGCGAGGCCGGCGATGGCGGAGAGTTGAGGGGATGACGGCAGCGAGGAGGGAGGGAGAACGAGAGGGAGTGGAAAGAAAGGAGTCGGTTAGTTGCGAGAGCGGAGCGGAAGTAATAGAGTGCTCTGAGATTCGTGTGTATTTGGATTCAACGGTCGTCACCTATACCGTTGCACCGATATAAAGTTCTATAGTACTTTTCTTTTCTTTTTTTTTTGCGAGGGAAGAATCAAATTGCGACGCCAAAATAACCATATCACTCTAAAACGCTATTCACCTTGAACTAATAAAAGAAAGAAAGAAAGCAAGCAAGCAATGTGCACCATTTGATTACCAGTATTCCATCTAGAAGCAGCAATATACAGCAAACATTTTGTTGCCAAAATTCGATATAAAAGCAACAACATACAGAAAATCTCATGTCTGCGTTCCAATGGCAAATTACTCCAGTGATTAGAATACCAAATTGCAATCTCGAAAGAGAAAAAAAGATAAATAACAGCAAATTACATAGATTATAGTGATGTTATAATGACATTTCAGCCAAAACTAAAAGTTAAAAGTCATAGCACTTGCCTATTGCCCGTGGGCGAGGCTGGGAGCCTGAGAAGCAAGTACTAGTAAATAGTGCGCCGCGGCCCACCCTGCTGAGCTGCGGCTCTCACTTTCTCACTTTGGGCTACATCTCAACCTTGGCCGGGGCTGAACGTCGGTCTGGGCCGACAGATCTTGTCCTTTTTTGTTGACGAACGAGCAGGAGCCCTGCTTATGCATTAACGGGAAAAGAAACAAGTGCAACAAACTGATACGCCTGAAGGCGAACCACCCGAAACCCAATAGGAAATTAGGGGCCTATTACGCTGAAACTAATGCACCAACACAGCAAGGAAACCAGGAGAAGAAAGCACGGCAGCGTGAGGCTGGGAATCTAGGTTCGTCACATGACACCAACATGCGCTTAACTTTCATATAGACCAGTTAGAGACATGTGCGTTGCAACGGAGTCATAAAAATAGTGAGACGGAACTTACTGTCAGGTCAACTTCACACATTAAACATTAGAGAGCAAGCGACAGAGAGAGAAGGATGACCAGAATGCGTGAGAAGATGAAGAAAGTGGAGGGGTGGGCGGTTGTATCCTGAGAGAGGAGGAAAGAGACGAATGGTCCAGATCAAATCGGATGGCTGTAGAGAGGTGTGAAGAGAACGCACCGACGACCACCAACTTCTTTTTATATAATAAAACTCCTTCTTTTATAATAGTAAAGATAGAGATCATAGAGACGAGAGCACGAACAAGAAAGTAGATTGTCGACGATCACCACGGATAGTGGTGTTATTCATTGAAACAGTACCAGAGGACATTTTATTTACACCGACTAGTGACGATCTCTCGTTCTGCTGACGATGTCGTCGTTTAGGTGAGTCCATCTGGAAGACAACACGGTGTAAAGAAATGATACAGAGATTGGAAAGAAGTTGATCGTTCACACACCTGAACTGAGGCGCAGGGGTTCGATTTATATTGCCGAGTACTTGTGCCGGATAAGCAATAGTACTTAGATTACAATGACAGTAGAGCCGAGCAGATTATACATATTTCGGTGATGTGTTCTAAGTAACTAGCCCTCTAAAATTCTCTACTACCAGTTAATGAGTGCCATGTTAATCGTGCTGACGTGTGGGCCTGCCCCAAGCCACAAGGCTTCCGCGTCTTCCCACAGGACCGGTGACGCCGTGGGCTACAAGCCTTGTCGCGGCCAGCATACGCCCATGGCTATTTGGGCGACGAGGGCCTACGACGGCGCGTTCAGCGGAGGGACGACATTGGTTCTGGGGCCACGGGGGGCCTGCCACCGCGTGCTCTGTGGGGCCTTGTGGCCCCGTTAAAGAGAAGGCGACGACACACACAACCGAAGATGGGGTGGCATCCCATGAGAGGCCTACGAGTAAGGCAACGGGGGGAGGCGAGCTGCGCTCTCCGAGCAGCCACAGCGTGCCGCCTGCATGCGCGGTGCCTGCGCTCGATCCTTGGTTCGTCGAAGAGCAAACTGGCCATGGTCGTCGTCGGTCTCGAGGTAGGAGATGGGGAGACGAGGGCTGCACGCCGCCCCCCTCCTTTGTTTGTTATTTTCATTTGCCCCATGTTTATTTCATCCTTGCATCCGATTTTTCTTTAGAGTGTTTGCAGCTAATTATTTCGTTATTGCAGGTTACGTGAAGCTGCCAACTGTAGGAAGGCAAACTTTAGTTGCTTCGGCACAGTGAAAAGGGTGCTCCTCCTAGGAAAGGCACCATACTGCTTCCAGTGATATTTATTTTCGAATAGCGTAGAGTTATGCTAATGGATCACCTGATTTCTCAGGTTCTGTTTAAGGTATGTTAGTTCCCGGACAAAAAGGGAAATAAGCATTACTTCATTTGGATTATTGTGTGCAAGTTTAGTGTGAGTGTGACATTGAGATCAAGAATTCAGTTAGCTAGAGCAGTTGGGGTATGCAGTGAGCTATTCATTAGCATAGTTGAACAAATGCTTTTCAGGTTTTCAACATTTGGCTTGTTGTTTTGTGACATCCCATTTTTGGGTATGTCTTTGCGCTTGTGCAAAATTCAAAATTTGAAGTTCAATTTCAAAATTTGTTTCTTGAATTTTGCGGGATTTCAAAATTTGCAAAATTTTGATTTTCTTCGGCCCTCCAGCCCATTTCCCTCCCGGTCTCACCTCACTTCCGGCCCAATGGTGTTAGGCCCATCCGGCCTGGCCGGCCTCCCCTCCCTCCTCCACCTCCTCCCCTCCCATGTTCTCTCCTATGCGCGATGGCCTCCCTGCTCCCGCTCATAGCCGCTCCGCCCTATCTGCTCCCTCCTTCCCGTGCTAGCTCAGTCCGAGCCGTACCCAACCCCCTCCGAGCAAACCTCCCTACCGCCGTCCCCTCGCCTCCCTCTTATCCTCGGCACGTTGTGGCTGCCTTCCCGAGCTCATCGCCCCGCCATCGCTGAGCCGCCCATACGGTCGTCTATGACGACAGCATCGCCCGGTGAGCTCCGACCCTTGCCAGGCCCCTCATTGCGACCGCTGTGCCCTACTGGTGCTCCCACCGAGTTTAATTGACCTCTCCTTCCCTGTAGGCCCCCGGCGACCTTCGTCTTCCCCAACTCTGGCTCTCCGCCGTTCCGTCGACTCGTTGCTCCTCCGTCCGATCACCCTCGGATGAAGCATCACCAGGACACCACGAGGCTTCCCCGACCCTCGCCCGGCATCTTCCTCCTCTCCGGTGAGCCCGCACCGATGCCACCTCGCCGCCGCTCTGGTCTCTCGTCGCCAGCGCAGCACTGGCCTCCCCGAGCTCTTCTCCCCCCCTTCGGTGAGCTCTTGCCCCCTCACAGTAGCTCCCCTCTTGTTTAATTGGCTTCTAATCTGGTAGATCGCCATTGCGGCTATCCTCTAATCCCGCCATCGTGGCCATCCCCTGATCCCGCCACCGCTGAGAACGCCGCCGGTAGCTCGCCAGTCCTTCTCGCCCTGAGCCTTCTCGCCCAGAGGTGCGCGGAGACGTGCTTCTATTTTGGCCGTCGGCAGCGACCGCCGCGCCTCGCCGCCGGCGGGCTTCGCCACCGTCCGGCCGAACGGGAGTACTGTTCCAGCTTGTTTTCCTTAAGCCGTGATTAATTAGTACTAATGGTGTTAATTAGTAATTGCTAATCATTCGCTTACATGTGGGCCAACTCCCTTTAATCTTTGGTCTTGTGTCGCTGACAGTGGGCCCACTGTTGTAAATATCTAGTTTAAATCGTTTCAAAGACCTGAGACACTGACATGTGGGCCCAAGAACTGTTTGCACAGTACTTGCCCCGCATGTCAGTCTCTCTGGCCCACCTGTCAGAGAGAATTCTTTCTAGTTTGTTTATTTTTGGATTTTCTTTGAAAATAAACTTTGGAGGGCTTGTTCTCCCAAGTTTTAGCTTCAAATTTAATAAAACTTATTTGTAAATTTGATTAAAATCAAGATATATCCATTGGTGCTAGTTTTGTTCAATTTGAAGTTCATTTGAATTTTATTTGGTATTTCCTTGTTGTTGCTTGTTTGTTTTTCGCTTTTTGGCGCGCTTTTTTGTGTAGAGTTCGAATACACAAACGAGCCAGAGATTGAAGCGACATGAGATCATCAAAACCAACAAGCTTTTGATCTAGGCAAGTCAATATTTTGATCATTTTGACCCTATATTTTATGTGAATTATGTTCATTTAAATTAGTAAAACTTGCTTAATTTTATATGCAAATATATGTCAATCTTGAGCTAGTTACATGCTTACTTGATGATATAGTATTACAATGATGCTATCTTTGACACATGAAATCCATGAATTAAATGTTAACTTTACTAGTTATAAGTCGTAATTAAATGCTATGCTAGTCTTGCTTAAGTGCTAGGGCATTAAGTTGCTCCAATCATCATTCTTTTAACATGATAAAATGTTTTGAGATAGTCATGGGATATAAGTGACTGATAATTTGAGACAATTTAATTTATGCTTCCTAAAACCCTAAAAACTTGCTAAATCTATCTAGGTGGATGGTAAAAGTAGTTGGTGCCGATGTCGCACGAAAATTTATGGTTTGTGATATGTTCTGTCCAGATGAATTAAGGACTTAATCCTGTGATGACCTCCTATTATAGAACAGCACAACCACAAGTCTGCAAAATGCAACTGGGCCAAGTAGGGTTACTAGACCTCAAAGTCATTTCACTGGTGGGGGAGTGACATGCGTCATATTTACATATATTTAGCTATCATTTCACCCTTGTATTTTTCGCATTTCGAGGTCATTTATCATCATTTACACGTTTTTCTATAATTAATTGCTCAATTTGGATCATTTTACATTTTTTGCAATTTTCCACAGGCTGGCGCGATCAAGGCGCATAAACGACAAATTTGGACTTTCGAGACTGCTTCGTACAGATGTATGCGTCGTCACAGATGCATAGGATCAAACTGTGATTAAATCGGAGTTTCCAAGGGTCAGAACAGAAGAAATCAAATGAGGGACTTAATCCTGTAATGACCTCCTATTATAAGAAATCACATGAAAATTTATGGTTTGTGGTATGCTTTGCCCAGATAAATTAAGGACTTAATCCTGTGATGACCTCCTATTATAAGACAGTACAACCACAAGTCTACAAAATGCAATTGGGCCAAGTAGGGTTACTAGACCTTGGATTCATTTCACTAGTGGGGGATTGGAGTAGTGCATGTGTGGACAAATGTCCGGCATGAATGAGACACCTCTTAAGGTGATGTGTACCCGCTTTACTAGCGTTGTGGAACATTGTAGTCTAGCTACGCTAGATGTCGGGGTATGACTTCCTGCACAACTCATGAGACCTACTTCATTTGGGATAAGCTCATATGGGTGAATTGGCAATGGGGCGAGGGAGCTACAAAAAGCTACATGACGATCCCTCGATCTACGTGACCAAGGAATCGTCTAGGGCTATTGGGTCGATTGTCTTTTGTGGGTAAAGATGTACAGTCTCTGTAGAGTATAAACTGTTCAAATAGTTGTGCCCACTGTTAAGGGTGGACATGGGAACTTCATCGAGTTAGTTCTATTTCAAAACATTTGTGGGTGGGATGAAAACTGTCGAGTGGATGTAACCCCGACTTTAGCTTTTCCTGGAGGGAAGTACTCTAGCGTTGTTAATAAGGTGGATGTAATCTAATGATCAAAGTCTAGCATAGGTGGATGGAACCATGTAACAGCTGGATAGAACCTACCTCGCTATAAATATTGCACAATTTCAATCTCTTTAATAAAGAATGTTTTTGTTAAAAGGCTAAGTCATAGGTATTTTAATTATTATATTTGCAAATGTCACATTAAGCAAACAAAAGAACCTGAGCCATCCTTGTTAAGCCTTGCATCTATAGTTACATACATTTTGTGTGTTGGCTCGCGGAGCACCATGTTATGTGCTCACCCTCGCTCTCAACCTCCTTCAGAGTTCATGAACCAGAATTAGTATGCTTTCTACGAGGACCAAGGAGATGATGGAGGTGAAGATGGTGGAGATTAGAGTAGGCCTGAGTAGTCTAACATCTCATTACGGTCTAGCCGAGCAAAGCTGACGCATGGGTTGTTCCAATATTGGTCAGACTCCTGGCTAATATCAGTCGCACCTTAGTCTTCCCAGTCGCTTGCTTGTGGCAAGATGAGCCTACGCTTCCGCTATCGCTTTCTCGTTTCTGTAATGAACTCATTTGGCTGACGACTCCCTTTTTAAACTTGACTCGATGCAGTCTATTTGAACTCTGATATATTGTAATATTAATGTGTGGTATGATTTGCATTGTGTATGAAATGAATCAGCAATGTATCTGTGAGCACTTTCTACTGATATAAGGAATAGTGCCACGATTTCACAGATGATTTTGGATTTTCTAAATCCGGGTCCGACAGGGCTGGTATCAGAGCATACGGCTGTAGAAACTTTAGTTAGACTGGTCGTGTTTTAGGGCTTGAGTCCTATTTTCAAAAACTAAAAAAACATTGACAAAATACAGCGTACTACTTGCTTTACTTATCACTCTTACTTCTTTACTTATCCGCACTTTCTTTATATTTCACCAATTCTAACTTCTTGTTGTTCAAAATTGTAGATGGCTGAAACATTGTCTGTGGGTCTGTGGGATCATTTTTCCCATGGAGAAGATGATGGGGAGTTTGTCAACCTCCTGTGACAGCTTATGCATTACTTGGGATACCGTAGCCCACCCATTTTCAGGGGCAGGAGGACACATATCCTGGACTGAGACTCTTGGACCATGCAGGTATTCCTGCATGCACAGGACAGAGAAAGACAGAGAAAATTCAAGTCCCACACCTTCCCAGTCGAGCATCCTCGGACGCACTACTTTGATGCTGTCCAGGACGCGGCGCGCTTGGCAGCAGCTCACTTGTGCCAGTTGCACGAGAAGCTGCAATAGTCTCCTTTCACCTTCTTCCCGCACATCCGTGATGGGGAGCATTTCCCAGAGTGCCTTGAGGCTAGGGTGGACGACCCCTGGTTGTCACACCAGGTCCAGTTGACTTAAGCGATGGCGGTCACCTATGCCACCGCCTTGCAGGAGATTGGATAGCTGCAGATGCTTCTGACCTCCAGCTATGAGCACTTGGACGTCCTCCGTACCCAGCTCACCCGCTATGAGGCCGTCCTCTAGGTAGTGGAGGATTGCCGCTGAGGCTAAGCTAGAGCGCCTCTGGTCTTCAGCTACCTACACCCTATCCTCGCCAGTGCCATTACCAGTGACAGCACCTATTGTCGCCCCCAGTGCCCTGGCTCATAGCACGCAAGAGCGTGCATCGCTAGAGTTTGCCGCCCGACATTGACATTAGAGGATCGAGCAGAGGACACAGTCTCTCCTGCTCCCACTCCTGGTTGCCCAGCTATAGCCCGAGGCGCTCCCGTTCTTGCTCTCACTTCTGGTCTCTTAGCTTCAGTCATAGTCGTTCCCACTCCCACTCCCCGGGGAACTGCACTAACTGTGGCAGGAGCCACTCCATGGAGGAGTAGTCTGTTGTAGCTTAGGTTAGCCAACAGTGCTTGCCAGGTAGTCTTTTGGGTTGCAGGTACTTCCTCTTTCTAGTTGTGCCCCTTTTGTACCTGGTTTCCCTAGACGTTGTGTATCAGATTTCATGACTTGACAAGGCCTATATGCGATGTCTAAAGTCATGTATCGTCTAACCCCCCTTTTTGTAATGAAACTATCTTAAGTTTTATGCTTTTTATTGCATTACTTCTCTTGTTTAATTGGTTTTTTCTCTACTGTGCCTTTAGAGGGCTAGTGACCCCTCATATATGCTTTCCCCTTCTGATCCTAAAGCCTTAGTTGTTTCTCAGATGGCACCTAAGAGAGTCGCGGCTCACGGAAGAGGACAAGCTACAAGATCAGTAGGTCACGGAAGAGGCTATGGCCATGGTTAGAATCTACCACCACCACTAGTACCTTCAACAATGGCTCAAGTAATGGCTCAATAAACTCAGATCCTTTATGCAATGCTTGCCAGTCAGCAAGCTGGGGCTGCTAGTCAAAATTCCAACTTGCAAAATTTATGAGAACTAGGCCACTAATCTTCTCATCAGCCAATGAGCCCCTTGAAGTAGAGGATTGGCTTCGAGACACAGAGAAGAAGCTCATACTTGCCCGGTGCAGAGATGAGGATAAGGTGGACTTCGCCACCGACCAACTCAAAGGCACCGCAGTCGTGTAGTAGAAAAACTACCTCGCCGCCTACGGAGGAGAGAGTCCACTAGATAATGACTCTGAAGAAGAAGAAGCCCCTGCAGTTGAAGGTCAGCAAGTTCATAAGAAGGACAATAGCAACAACAAGACCAGCAAGAGTAAGCAGCTGAAGAGAATATCGCCAAAGAAGAAGAGGCAACACCAGCCAGTTATGCCATTCCATGGGCTGAATTCAAGAATGCCTTCCAAACAAATTTTGTGCCCACTGGTATTATGAGGATGAAGAAAAATGAATTCTGAGCTTTAAAGCAAGGGAATATGTCTATCACTTAGTACCTCACTAGGTTCAACCAGTTGACTCGCTACGCCCCAGGAGATGTAGCAGATGAGGAAGAGAAGATTGATCATTTTCTGGAAGGAATGTATGAATAAAACAGGATGCAATTAATAATCCAACATCATCCTAATTTCCACCACTTGGTCAACAAGGCCCTCATTCTGGAGAATGAAAGAAGGATGATGGAAGCTAGCCGAAAAAGAAAGATGGCATCTCAAATACCCCAAGGCAGCTACCAGTCAAAGCCAGTCTACCACGGCAACCCTTCCTTCCACCAAGTGGCACCTCCAGCACCCAAGGCTCCAGCACCAGCTCTGCGCCTCGACGGGAACATACTCCGTGTTCCCCACCCCTCTGGACAATCTTCATCAAACAACCCGGCGGCTAATCTTCATTGCTTCAATTATGGAGCAAAAGGCATTTTGCTAAGAAGTTTCCGGATCGTCAAGTCACCCTGGTGAAGTTTAATTTGGAAACCACCACAACCCGAGGGCAATCATCAGCACCAAGCAAGAGCTACTAGACTCCACAAGCATCAGAGACAGTCTCAACTCCAAACCAAGGCCGTGTTAATCATGTCACTGCAGAAGATGCCCATGGTGCCTCAAGAGTGCCTATGGGTACGTTTTCTATTAAGTCCGTACCTGCACAAGTTCTATTTGATTCTAGGGCTTCGTATTCTTTTATCTCTAAAAGGTTTGTTGAAAGGGTTAAGTTGCCAAACTTTAGACTAAAGATACCTGTGGTACTTAGCTCACCAGGAGGACCCCTAACTACCACTCTAGTGAGCACCGAAGTAAAAATTGCCGTGGAAGACTTTGGTTTCCTAGCAGACCTTATGGTGTTGCCATCTCAAGCCTTGGACATCATCGTAGGGATGGACTGGTTAGGCAGATATCAAGGAATGATATACTATGCCAATAGAAAGGTGGTGCTCACCAAATATCCTGGGCTAGCAATAAAAGTTAGTGTGGACCGACCCCCTTGGGACAAGCGATCCATCACCTTGAAGAGATGCCCCTAGAAGAAATACCTGTAGTTCAAGAGTACCCAGAAGTCCTTTTAGAAGAATTACCTAGCATACCACCAAATAGAGATATAGAGTTTATAATCAACCTAAAGCCAGGGACTACCCAATTGCTAAGATACCCTATAGAATGGTTGTAGATGAACTTGAGTTGAAAACACAAATTGAGGACCTCCAAGAAAAGGGATTCATTAGACTAAGCTCATTCCCCTGGGGTTCGCCAATACTTTTTGTCAAAAAGAAAGATAGCACCACCAGATTGTGTGTGGATTACCGAGCTCTCAATGATATAACCATCAAGAACAAGTATCCTTTGCCCAGAATAGATGACCTGTTTGATTAGTTGTCAGGAGCTACAATTTTCTCCAAAATAGACTTAAGGTCAGGATACCACCAGCTCAAGTTCAGGGCAGAAGATGTTCCTAAATCAGCTTTTACCACCCGGTATGGCCTATATGAGTACACGGTCATGTCGTTTGGCTTAACCAATGCTCCTGCCTACTTCATGAACCTAATGAACAAACTATTCATGGAATACTTGGACAAGTTTGTGGTTGTATTCATAGATGATATCTTAATATACTCCAAGACCACTAAAGAACATGCTGAACATCTGCGAGTAGTCCTAGAGACACTCAAAGAACATTAGCTATATGCCAAGTACATCAAGTGTGACTTCTAGCTCCATGAGATCAGCTTCTTGGACATACTGTATCCTCTGGAGGAGTAGCAGTTGACCCCTCTAAAATAGAAGCGTTTTGGAATGGAAGTAGCCTACCTTAGTCACTGAAGTGCATAGTTTCTTGATCTGGCTAGATACTACAGACACTTCATCGAAGGATTTTCTAGGATATCCAAGCCAATGACCCACCTGCTTAAGAAAGGGAAGTATGATTGGATAGATGCCTGTGAGAAAAGCTTTCAAGAATTAAAGAAAAAGTTGATCTCAGCTCCTATTGTTAGTCTTGCCATATATACACAAGGATTTTGAAGTTTATTGTGATGCCTCACGCCATGGTCTTGGTTGTGTGCTTATGCAAGGAGGAAAAGTTATGGCCTATGCGTCCAGACAACTCCTCCATGAGGATAACTATCCAACCCATGATTGGAGCTAGCATCAGTAGTGCACACTGTGAAAATTTAGCAGCATTATCTAATTGAGAATCACTGTGACATATTATTAGACCATGTGGTGATCGTGCAATGAGTGATGATGAATAATTGACATTTGGGTTTCTTTGGAATTTTCGTTTGTGAAAGTTATGTTCGATGCACTTTTGTTGTTGGAGTATACAGGAGAGCATATATGGTCGATCACAGCAAATGACCAAGGCAGGTCGACCACAGAATTTTGAATGACCACAGGTGAACGACCATGGTGAAACAACCTCGATTCAGAGTTTTTAGAGGAGTCGAAGACCCCAAAGTCAGAGATTCGGATAACCTAGTTGTAAGCTAAGTGGAACCAGTCGTATGACTTAGTGAATTGGTCGCAAGATACAATGGACTACGATCGGTAGTCGGCAGGCTTTAACTAGGATGGTTGGGGTCGTGAGCTTCAGTGAACCGGTCAGAAGTGATAGAAACCAATCGGTGATCATTGCTATAGTACCCGGTCGGTACTCAGTGGTCGGTGCTACAATACTTGTTGATGGTAGTCTGCGCTGTAGTACCTGGTCGTTACTCGGTGGTCGATGGTACAATGACTAGTTGATGATCGATAGTCGTAGACTGGTATCACTATGATGCTTGTGATTTCCATGTATTCTAAGCGGAGCGATAGTAATTTCCGAGTACTTGTGTTCTTGAGTACTCGTTGAGCTAACGACCGACCTAAGCATGGAGGTCATAATCGGTCGTAATGAATGATCTAAGGCTAATTTCTGGAAAGCGATAGATTTTGTGGTTGTGGATGACCTGGTTGGTGTTGATGGATGGTTAGGAGTGTGGTTTGCGTGTGTGGACTAATGTCGGTCAAGTTGGAAAGAACTTGTGCTGGGGAAAACATTCTTTGGACTTTGCATGTACAGGTTGGGCGTGCAGACGATCATGGTCGGTGATAAGGATGGGGAAATCTGAGGTCCAGGCGGTCGAGGATATCACAAGGTGGTCGGGCTCATGCTAGAGCATGTGGAGATCAAAGGGGGATGATGCGTGGAGAAGCTACAAGAGGTGCAGTCAAAAGCGGGATGACCCGGCTTCGGCGCACGACTTCGCCGCCCGCCTAGTGGGCATCACCTCGGCGGGATGGCCTGGCTTCGGCGTACGACTTCGCCGCCCGCCTTGTGGGCATCGCCTCGGCGGGATGTGATGGGAACGGGGTCCCGATCTTCCAACAGGTTCTGGATAAATTCGATTTGGTGGAGTCGCGACACAAATCGATCCGGCTTCCGAACAACACGTCCCGAACCCCGCAATCGCAGCACCACGTCTCCTCAGGTTATCAACCGTGCGCTGCCCGGTTGACCTTGCCAAGAAGGCTAATCCTCGCCTGCGAATCGAAGAACACAAGCAAGAACACAAGCAAGAACAAGGAAGAACACAACCAAATTGCAGATATATTGATGAAGCACTCGAAAATTGGGGTCTCACAAACCGATGACGGCGAAACTGTTCAAAGACAGAATTAATCTAAGCAAAACCCAACCCTAATGGTGGGGTGGCGGCTGTATATAAAGGAGTAAGGGCGTGCAAAACCCTGGACGCGTCCTTAATGGACTCCAACACGATACAAAGCCGAACGGCCCAAAAGACGGTGTCACAGCACCCTGACAGATTCTGGACGTCCACTTGTTTCGACGATTCCGTTGACTCAGAAGGAATTTTGATATGAGACCAGAGCCATTGGAAAGCTTATCTTCTCAGCTTTCCATACATATGTGGAACGTCCAAAACGGAGTCCGGATGCGATCTGGGCGTCCGTTTTAGTGCGGCCTGGTCCTGGACCCGAATTGGATTCGAAGTGGGCTTGAGTTGGACATCCAACATGATTCGACCACCCTTGCTGGACTCGTGCGCCTCGTAGCCCTTCTCCAAGTACTTCTTGATCCTCTCCATGGTTCCTAATCATAATTAAATCATTAGGTAGTAATCGATTCTCAAATGAACAAAAGAAGTACTTAGGAACGAGCTCACATGTAAATTCAATTGTCGCGCGAGCTCTAGTGATTGGTCCTTGAATATCAAGTGGAGGAGTGTTGTGTATATCCCAAGAAGTGATGTCCTCATCATCCTCCCCTCTTGAAGCGGAGTTGTCCTCAACTCGCCTCATATTCTTCTCCCAAGCATGGCTTCAAATCTGAAATGTTAAAGGTGGGACTAACCCCAAACTCGGGAGGCAACTCAAGTTTATATGCATTATCATTTATCTTCTCAACTATCTTAAAAGGACCAGCAGCTCTAGGCATCAATTTTGACTTTCTTAACTCAGGAAATCTATCCTTTCGCAAGTGCAACCAAACAAAATCACCGGTTCAAGTTTAACTTCCTTTCTACCTTTACTACCAAGAATCCTATATTTTTCATTCATCTTTTCAATGTTTGCCTTAGTAGTCTCATGCATTTTGAGAATAAAATCAGCACGCTCCTTAGCATCATTATGAACTCTCTCACTAGTAGGCAAAGGTAAAATATCAATAGGGGCACGGGGATTGAATCCATACACTACCTGAAAAGGACTTACCTTGGTGGTGGAGTGTTCCGCTCGATTATATGCGAACTCAACATGCGGCAAACACTCTTCCCATAGCTTTAAATTGTTCTTCAAAATAGCTCTCAACATGGTAGATAATGTGCGGTTCACCACCTCGGTTTGGCCATCAGTTTGTGGGTGACATGTCGAGAGAACAACAACTTTGTACCCAACTTGTTCCATAGAGTACGCCAAAAGTGACTTAAGAACTTGGCATCACGATGCGAAACAATAGTAGAAGGCATACCATGCAAACGAACTATCTCTTTGAAAAGAGGTCGACAATATGAACGGCATCATCGGTTTTATGACATGGGATAAAGTGAGCCATCTTAGAAAAACGATCCACAACAACAAAATGCTATCTCTCCCCTCTTAGTCTGGGCAACCCTAAAACAAAGTCCATAGAAATATCTCGCCTACGGAATAGAAGGAACAGGAAGTGGCATATATAAACCATGTGGATTCAAGCGAGACTTAGCTTTTGACATGTAGTGCAATGAGCCACAAACCGCTCAACATCTCGCCTCATCTTTGGCCAAAAGAAGTGTGTGGTCGAACGTCCTCCGCCTTCTTAGCACCAAATGTCCCATCAATCCGCCTCCATGCGCCTCCCGCAACAACAAAAGACGAACGGATCCAACTGGAATGCATAGGCGGTTAGCTCTAAACAAAAAACCATCATTGATCACGAATTTATTCCATGTTTGACCCTCTTTACAATGCAACAACACATCCTTAAAATCATCATCAAAAGCATATTGTTCTTTAATAGTTTCAAGACCAAAAATGCGACAATCAAGTTGAGACAACATGGTATAGCGTCGAGACAAAGCATCAAGAATCACATTATCCTTCCCTTTCTTGTGTTTAATGACATAAGGAAAAGATTCAATAAATTCAACCCACTTAGCATGTCTACGATTCAAATTGGTTTGACTACGAATATGCTTAAGTGATTCATGATCGGAATGAATGACAAATTCTTTAGGCCATAAATAGTGTTGCCACGTCTCTAAAGAACGAACAAGAGCATACAATTCTTTATCATACGTGGAATAATTAAGAACAGGACCATTCAATTTTTCGCTAAAGTAGGCAACAGGTTTGCCTTCTTGCATCAAAACACCACCAATACCAATTCCGCTAGCATCACATTCGAGTTCAAAAGTCTTACCAAAATTCGGAAGTTGGAGCAATGGTGCGTGCGTAAGCTTGTCCTTCAAAAGAATAAAGGACTCCTCTTGTGATGGCCCCCAATGGAACACAACTCCCTTCTTTGTCAACTCAATCAACGGTGTCGCAATGGTGCTGAATTCTTTGACAAAGCGGCGATAAAATCTCGCAAGGCCAAGAAAACTCCGCGCTTGGGAGACCGTGGTGGGCGTGGGCCAACTCCATATCGCCTCCACCTTGGCTCTATCAACCTCAATTCCTGTGGAGTCACAACATAGCCAAGAAAGAGACTCGATCCGTGCAAAGGTGCACTTCTCAAGGTTACCAAACAAACGTGCATCTCTCAAAGCATTAAAAACAGCACGTAAGTGAGTCGAATGTTCATCCATGGACTTGCTATAAATCAAGATATCATCAAAGTAACGACCACAAATTTGGCAATGAAAGGACGTAAAACCTCGCTCATTAATCTCATGAAAGTGCTAGGTGCATTAGTTAAACCAAAAGGCATGACTAACCACTCATACAAGCCGAACTTAGTTTTAAAAGCGTTTTCCATTCATCGCCAAGTTTCATTCTTATTTGGTGGTATCCACTACATAAGTCAATCTTTGTGAAAATTATAGCACCACACAACTCATCAAGCATGTCGTCTAGCCTAGGAATAGGATGACGATACCGTATAGTAATGTTGTTAATGGCTCTACAATCTACACACATACGCCAAGAACCATCTTTTTGGGAACCAAAAGAACAGAACAAGACAAGGACTAAGGCTCTCACGACGTACCCACGGTCCAAAAGGTCTTGGACTTGGCGCTGAATCTCCTTAGTCTCTTCGGATTGGTCCCTGACGCCAGACGGTTTGGCAAGCTCGCCCAGAATCAAATCAATCTGTGCTCAATCCCTCGAATGGGTGGAAGTCCCGGAGGTATCTCATCGGAAAACATCTCTAAACTCCCGCAAAGGTTAGTGAGGAGCAGGCAAAGTGCAAGGCGATTATCAAGAGAAAATAAAGCATCTTTGCACACAAAAGCATAGCATGTATCATTAACATCATCAATTGCAGCAAGGTCGATTTTGTGGCAAGCATAACGAATTTTTCAAATTGGTTACTTGCTGTTTTTCAGATTTATCATGTTCCTTTGGATCATTAGCAGACTCTCGCCCTATCGGCCTCTATAATTTCAGTGGGGTCAAAAAAGAAAGTAACTTTCTTTTCTTATGCATAAAAGTGTATGTGTTACTACTACCATGGTGTAAAGCATCATTATCAAATTCCCAAGGTCGACCCAATAAAAGAGAGCATGCTTGCATGGGAACCACATCACAATCAACATGATCAACATAAGCACCAATGGAAAATGGACTCGGCATGTTTGTGTTACCTTAGCTTTTCCGAGTCATTTAACCATTGAATATGGTATGGATGTGGATGCGGTCGCGTGGTCAAGCCAAGCTTCTTGACCAAATCGAACTCACCAAGTTGTTGCAACTTCCTCCATCAATGATGACACGTGCGCGGTTCTTGATTGCAAAGAAGGTCTGAAACAAATTATGGCGTTGAAGTTTATCGGGTTGTTGTACCTGCGTCGAGGACTCGCTGCACAATGATGCTCAGTAGCGTCGTTGTGGACGCCCACCAAGGACGAGGTCGTCATCACCACCGCCATTGTCGTCCGTGGCGCAAAGCAACATCATCATCCTCCTCGATATCCGGCGTCGATGTAGCCTCCATCTTACGTGGCGATGTATGCCCGCTGGCTAGGGCAATTCTTCCGCACATGACCAAGTCCATGACGGTGGCATCGAATGCCGGAGGAGCGCCCGCTGAAGCCACGGAAGAAGAACTCTTGTCCGGACCCCGCAAAGAATTTTTGAAGAATCTACAAGGCGTGTCGTGGAAAGTGGCTTGGTGGCGCTGCCGCCATCTTGTTCACTGTGTGGTGGAGGAGAACGAAACTCAAGAAGACTTGGGCGATCCGTGGATGTAGTCGTCATGGGTGTAGAAGGGTCGTCCGGTGCGTGCCTTAGTTGATTCTCAGGCCCTCGCAATTCTTTCTCTCGCAAGCATAGCAAGGTGGAACAACGGTTGATGATAGTAAATTCTTTATAATCAACAATGTCACGAATTTCACGCCAGAACCCCGTAGAAACGACAAATCTTATCCTCCGTGTCCTCAACAACCCCACAACGCACCATACCCTTTTGAAGCTCAAGATAATAGTCTTGAGCAGTAACTATCACCTTGTTCTAAGCGCTGCAATTTTTTCTCAATTCAAGTTTATATGAGGGAGGAACAAAACGACACGCATAGCTTCTTTTAAGCGCTCCCATGTATCGGGTTGTAGCGCATGGTACTTAGTTCATTCCACCGGATAATAGCAAAGTCCTTAAACTCACTAGTAGCTTGTCTAACTCTATGTTGCTCGGGAACTAAGTGAGAGTTAAACTTCGCTCTCACCGTCATCTCCCAATCAAGATATATTTCAGCATCATAAAGACCGAAAAAGATGGAATGGTAAACTTCACTTTAGCAAAAGGGTCATCGTTACCATGACGGTTCGGTTATTACCTCCCATACCATGTCGGTTTTTTGAAGACGACGACGTAGTCGTGCATCTTGTGTCGCCCGCCGATCAATGTTGCCATCGCATCATACTACGTGGCGTCATCATGATGATGGCCATCATTGACGTGTGGTAGACGTGCCTCCAATGTGTCCATCCGACCGGTGAGGTCGACCATCCGCCGCTCCACCCGCTCAATGCCTTCCGTGGTGTTCAAGCGGGTAATGGCGGCGACGATGGTGTCCAATCTCGCCGAGATCGGTGAGTGAAGCGTTTTGTTTGTCGAGCGCAGCTTGTAGGCGGCCGCGACTAACACACTCGTTGAAATCGACCGGTGTCCCGTCCTCTTCGCTTCCGCCATGGTTAGGGGAAATACAGGAAAACAAAAGGATGATCCCTATCAACTACAAAGGAAGGAAGTGGAAACCCAAAGGAAGTGGCTTACCAAGCTCTTACAAGTGTGCTTACGAAAGCAGCGGATGGTACAACCGGTGGCTGGTTCGTGATACCTTGTCGAGTGTGGGTACGATTGCAAGGTCAAAACCGTGCTATCCGTAGTAGATATATGGAGTTTGGAAGGCCAAATATGTCGTGGAACACAAATCAATAATGATAGTAATGCTGAATAAATGTCCAAAGTATGGTCCTAGTTCTTTGGCCTAAATGTGTCCTATATCAAGTATGAGATGATGAACAAGGAGTCACGAATGTAATATGAAAGCAACGACAAAGAACAAAGATGTCCGAACCGAGAAGCTCAATTCAGATAAGCACAAAACAAATAAATTGTTGGCACCTAAAGCGTGCTCTCTTTTTCTTTTTTTTTTCTTTTTTTTTTGTTTGCGGCTATGGATAGCACTCTCTCCTCTCTACTATAGCCGAAATTTTTCTTTTTTGTATTTTTTATATTTTTTCACAGAGCGGATCACGTAAATAGGAACCACACAAAGTTGCAACTCAATCGGATGTAAGGAGTGGCCTACTGAAATTAATGAATGTGCTGCAAAATCGGTGATTCGGCCGGAGCGAGTACTACACTTTCCATCCGATTTCGGAAAATAAATTCGTCGAACCCGAATTTATGGTCAGTATCGAAAGTTATGGCCGTTTGAAGATGGACCTCAAGTTATGGTTCTTGTGGGGTGAAACGAAGATCGGGTGGAGGAATTTGTGGAATCGGTGGCGGAAGCTCGGGAAAGGTGGGGATGATTCGATGTGATCACGAGACGTGATGGATGACGAAACAGAGGGTTAACAAAGGGTGGGATATGGGTGGGAAAACAAAACAGAGGGTGGAAAACGCGATGGGTGACGGCTAGGGTTTGAAGGGTGGTAGCGGAAGGAATACAACTCGAACAAAACACGATCTAAACCAAAGAACACAACTCGACTAAGGACACAAACTCAACACTACGGACTCGGAATCAACTTGTGCAAAGGCTAAACGAGATCTAGGACAGAAACAACCTATGACTACAATTTTTTGTAGGGCTTTTCATGGACTCTAGGACGAAACCGAAAATAACAAAGGAGGGTAACTCAACACGGAGGAACACCAAGCTCGATTACCACTTGATGGGAACGGGTCCCGATCTTCCAACAGGTTTGGATAAATTCGATTTGGTGGAGTCGCGACACAAATCGATCCGGCTTCCGAACAACACGTCCCGAACCCCGCAATCGCAGCACCACGTCTCCTCAGGTTATCAACCGTGCGCTGCCCGGTTGACCTTGCCAAGAAGGCTAATCCTCGCCTGCGAATCGAAGAACACAAGCAAGAACACAAGCAAGAACAAGGAAGAACACAACCAAATTGCAGATATATTGATGAAGCACTCGAAAATTGGGGTCTCACAAACCGATGACGGCGAAACTGTTCAAAGACAGAATTAATCTAAGCAAAAACCCAACCCTAATGGTGGGGGTGGCGGCTGTATATAAAGGAGTAAGGCGTGCAAAACCCTGGACGCGCCCTTAATGGACTCCAACACGATACAAAGCCGAACGGCCCAAAAGACGGTGTCACAGCACCCTGACAGATTCTGGACGTCCACTTGTTTCGACGATTCCCGTTGACTCAGAAGGAATTTTGATATGAGACCAGAGCCATTGGAAAGCTTATCTTCTCAGCTTTCCATACATATGTGGAACGTCCAAAACGGAGTCCGGATGCGATCTGGGCGTCCGTTTTAGTGCGGCCTGGTCCTGGACTCCGAATTGGATTCGAAGTGGGCTTGAGTTGGACATCCAACATGATTCGACCACCCTTGCTGGACTCGTGCGCCTCGTAGCCCTTCTCCAAGTACTTCTTGATCCTCTCCATGGTTCCTAATCATAATTAAATCATTAGGTAGTAATCGATTCTCAAATGAACAAAAAGAAGTACTTAGGAACGAGCTCACATGTAAATTCAATTGTCGGGCGCGAGCTCTAGTGATTGGTCCTTGAATATCAAGTGGAGGAGTGTTGTGTATATCCGAAGAAGTGATGTCCTCATCAGGATGGCCCAGCTTTGGCGTACAACTTCGCCGTCCGCCTTGTAGGTATCGCCTTGGCGGGGCAGCGCGACTTCGCCCTACGACTTCGCTGCCCGCCATGTAGGCATCGCCTCGGCTGGACGGCCCGGCTTCGGCATATGACTTCGCCACCCGCCTTGTAGGCATCGCCTCGGCGGGACAGCTTGGCTTCGGCATACGACTTTGCCACCTGCTTTGTAGGCATCGCTTCGAAGAGACAGCGTGATTTCGTCGCCCGCCTTATAGGCATCGGCTCGGCGGGGTGGCGTGGCTTCACCGTCCGCCTTGTAGGCATCGCCTCGGCGGGGCGACGTGGCTTCACCGCCCACCTTGTAGGCATCATCTCAGCGGGACGGCCCGTCTTCGGCGAATGATTTCGCCGTCCACCTTGTAAGCATCGTCTTGGTGGGACGGCCCGGCTTCGGCATACAACTTTGCAGCCTGCCTGTAGGCATCACCTCGGCGAGGCGGCGCAACTTCGTCGCCCGCCTTGTAGGCATCACCTCGGCGGGGTGGCGTGGCTTCACCATCTGCCTTGTAGGTATCGACTCGGCGGGGTGGCGTGGCTTCACCGTCTGCCTTGTAGGCATCGACTCGGCGGGGCGGCATGGCTTCGCGCCCACCTTGTAGGCATCGTCTCGGCGGGACGGCCCATCTTCGGCATATGACTTCGCCGCCCGCCTTGTAGGCATCGCCTTGGCGGGACGACCCGTCTTCGGCGTATGACGTCGCAGCCTGTCTTGTAGGCATCGCCTGCCCAGCTTCGATGTACGACTTCGCCGCCCGCCTTGTAGGCATCGCCTCGGTGGGAAGGGTTTTAGGGGTGCTTGTGAGGGCACTTTGTAAATCCATGAAAATCGAGAAATAAAGATTATTTGAATCTGACTAGTTCGTGGTTTGCTTGAAGAGTGATGGTAGATTGAAGTTTACGATCATGTGCAAACTGGTTGTAGGTCCTACAGGTTGAAGCAATCGAGCGATCAAGCGTTAAGCGGTCGAAAGCTTCGCCGACAACCAAGAGCTTCAAAACGTGGCAACAATCATCCACCCCCCTCTAATTGTAGTATTCGATCCTACAAGTTGTATCACAGCAAGGTTGCGATGGAATTAGAGAGGTATGTGAGTCGTCCCCCTATGCTAGATGGTACTAATTTTGCTTTTTGGAAGTGTCGTATGCAAGATTACATTGAGGCTCAAGGTAGTGATGTCTGCAAAAAAGTTTCTCAATCTTATGTGGTGATGAGGACATCACTCCCATGCATGCAACCAATGGATCTGAACCTATACACTTGCAAGGTCCAATCACAAGAGCTCGCGGACAACAATTGAACTATCATGTAACTTCATTTCTTGGAGTGCATTTTGTTTCTCGTGAGAATATGCTACTATCTAATGCATGTGATGTTCTTTTACTTAGGAACTTAGGAGCTGATCATGAAGACAAATATTTGCGATTCAATTCGGCCTCCGAAGACAGCACCAACTTCAAATATGCCTAACTTTCACATACGAAGTTCGTTTGAGGTCCATGAGTACTCGATCGAAGGCTTTTCTCGTCCTCTTTTCAATGGATTTGGCCTCATCTCCAAATTCCTCTTGTACGTGCCGCAATCACTAAAAGAAGGTGTTGCATCACCTGTTTGGGCCAAATTGGGCCTTCTAATGCTTGGGTTCAAGGGGAAGGCGTCCCCTCTCTAGGCCCATACTGTTCACGATCGTACTATTCACGTGAATGGTACCGTGAATACTACCACCCTTTATTTCTTAGTTTTGCGCGGCTTTCCCTCTCCTATTTAAGGAGGTCGCACCCTTCTAGTTTCCTTGGATTTCATTTGCTTTGTTTTTCAATTGTGAAAATCTCTTGTTCTTCGCTTGTGTCGACTAGACCAACCGTAAAGAACCTCTGTGGAATCCAAACTTTTGAGCTCAATTTATATATTTGCAATTTCAGATTGCTTGTGATCTTGTTCTTGCGTGTTCTTCGGTTGCATACAGGAATAGACCTTCGTGGTCAGGTCAACCGCGTTCTTGGCACAGTTGATAACAACTTGGTGATTAGTTCAACGATTGCTTGGTTCGTATGTGAGCGTTTGTAGCCTAGATCGTGAGAGTTGATCATCGTCCAATCGAAATTATCCTTCTCATTGAAAGATTGGGACAACACTAGCACATCATGTGGTTCCTGCTGATCTTACTATCGAAAATAAAACATATGTTGATTTAAATGTCTGTGCTCGTAACTTACTTTTTCAAGGGATTTATCGCAAAGAATTTGATCATGTAGCTCATATTGCTTCTGCCCACTTAATATGGAAAACTCTTTCCGATTATCATGAGGCAACCACTAAAATAAAAAAGGTGCGCAAGAATCTATATAAAAAAGAGTACTCTGATTTTACTATGAAGCCTAGTGAATCTATATATGATCTTTTTGCTCGTTTTGAGAAGATTTTGAGTAAAGTGCGTTGAGTTAGTGTTATTCCTGCTGATGGAGATAATGCAACTAAAATTTTGAGGTCTTTAGGTTTAGAGTGGTTGATGGTCGTCACAATCATTAATCAAACTGTCAATCTAGATACTCTAATCATGGATGATTTTTACTCTAGATTGAAAACCTATGAGATAGAAGTCTTGCCATCTAAGGCTAATAAATTTTCATCTTTAGCACTAGTGACTAACCCTATGTAGGCTGCTTCGTCGAGTGCATTGTCTTGCGTTTCCTTGTCTGCTTTGCCCTCCTTTTTAGAAGACCAGTTCGAGAAGCTCGCTGAAGAGGACTTAGTATTAATCTCCTCACGAGCGTACAAGGCACTCAACAATATAATGATGAAAATGCGAGTTAGGAGCTCCAGGTCCGATCAGATGCTTTAAGTGTGGCAAAAGCATGCCATATTAAGATGGATTGCCCCCATCTCAAAGGGAAAGTGAACAAAGAAGACAGAAATTATCACCGTCGATCATGCAAGAATAATACAAAGAGTGGATTTTTCCGTCGCAAAGTTGATCAAAAAGTTTTATCAGCTATCGAGCGCCTTGATCTGAGTGATGGTGATTTTAAGAGTTGCGACGACGACAACGACGAAGATGATGTCAAAGGCAAGAAAAAGAACACTAATGACTTCACGGGTATGTGCTTCATGGCAAGCAACAATGACGATGACTACAGTGATTCCGATGAGGTAAGACCGTCATACGATGAGCTTGAATATGGTCTAGTTAAGCTTACTATTGAGTTTAAAAAGAATAAAAATAAATTGAAAGAAAACAATTTTGTAGTCGAAAGCTTGAATTCTGAGATTAATAGACTTATTGCATCTACTCTTAAATATGATTCTCAATTAGAAATGGCTATATATGTTAATGCAACTAACCTAATTCAACTTAGAGATGTAAATGATAGATTTGATAAACTAGGAATGGTACACGATTCTTGTGATGAAAAACTTAAACTTGCTAATGATGAAATTGAAAAACTTAAGTCTAACTCTTCTGAAGCATGTTCTAAGTGTGAGTTGCTACAAGCTAGACATAATTCATATCAGAAATCAATTCAAAAAATGCTTTATCATGAGACTCTTTCTTGCTCTAACTGCCCTAAGCTTAATGCTAAAATAGAAGCATTGACTAGACAACTTAATGACTTTGCTAAAAAAGAGACATTGGCTCAGTCTAGTGCTTCTAAGTATCTTGCTAATGAATCTATCAAGTGCTCATCATGTTCCTCACTGTCTAAAGAAAACGAGTATCTTAAGAACATCTTAGAGAGGTTTTCTTTTGGTAAGAAGAATTTGAATATGATCCTAAACAAGTCAAAAACTAGTATGAAAATCATGGTCTAGGATTTCATTTTATTGAGTATGCTAAGAATAATCCTCCTAATGTTGTCAAGGTACTCAAATTAGGAAAATTTGAAGTAGAGATTGAAGCAAAATAAGTTGTTTTTAGATCTACTTGTATTGCAAAAGAGTTCTCTACCAAACTGGGTGCTGTAAAGTCGGCTGATACAACCACTTATCAAGTCAAGTATCAATGTAAACATTATGGTAAATATGGTCATTTGGTTCAATTCTGCTTTAGAAAAGCAAAGAAAGAGAAGAAGACAGGATAAAGAAGCATTTTTCATCCAGTTGCTTCCCATGGTCGAACCAGCCTGGCTGGACCAGACGCTCGACCAGTTGTTTCCCGCGGTTAGACCAGCTTCCCAAGAGCCTTTTGACCAGCTTGATTAGACCAGTCGGTGGCCAGACCATTTTCACGTAGTCGATCAAATTGTTTTCGACCAATGTTGTCCATGTGATCCGACCGATCGACTATCATACTAGCTCTATTGAGGAGGTCAAACCACCCCGTGGTCGAGCCTGCTTTTCAATGACTAACTGGTGGAAATATGTCAGATGCTAATGCTTCACTTAAATCTTTATTAGTGCATGTTTTTGCTCCTGTTTATCGAGTATCTCAGTACTGGATACCTAAATCTTTGTTGTCTAGCCCCAGTAATAAGGTACCGACGACTGTTCGTGCTCTATAGGCTCGTTGCAAGAGGAAAGAGAACATATGGTTCATTTACTCTGGTTGTTCTCACCACATGACCGAGACTCACGATGGTTCTCCTTCCTCACTCGTGTCCCCGGTGATGAGATGATCACTTTTGTAGACAGCTCTCAAGGTTGAGTTCTTGCTAAAGGCATCATGCGCATAAATGACAAGTTCATCTTAAAGGACGTCCCTCTTGTCATTAAGGACTCGCTTGTTTAAGGGTGATTTTTCGTATTCAACATCTTTTGATCTTAGATGTCTAATTTCACCAGACTCTAAGGATTTGTTTTTCTAGCACCATAGATTAGGTCATATTGGCTTTAATCATCTAGCTCGTGTCAGTAATTTGAATCTTATTAGAGGTATTCCTAGTCTTAAGATTGAAAAGTCAATGGATCTAATTTGTTCAACTTGTCAACATGGTAAGATGATCTTATCGTCACATCCTCCACTCATACTTGGCATGACTGATTCTCCTGATCAATTATTGCACATGGACATTGCAGGTCCTTATAGGGTTCAGTCGATTGGAGGTAAATGGTATGTTCTTGTTATTGTTGATGATTACTTGGGTTTATTTTCTAGCATCTAAGGACGAAACTTTCGGTCACTTTAGAGAGCTAGCTCTTAACTTGTTAATGAACTTCTGGGAGCACTGAGAGAAACTATAAGTGATAATGGAACTGAATTCAAGAACACGTATTTGCTTCTTTTTGTGCTGAAAAGGGTTTAGACCATCAATTTTTGTCAGCTCGAGTGCCTCAACAGAATGGTGTGGTCAAACATAAGAATAGACCTTTGGTCAAGAAGGCTAGAACAATATTAAATGAACATGCTTCTCCTATGAAGTATTGGTCTGAAGCTAGTTCGACTGCCTGTTACATTTTGAATAGAGTATTCTTGCGAGCTAAATTGCATACGACTTCCTATGAGCTTCGATTGTGTCATACTCCTAATATTTCTCACTTGAGAGTGTTTGGATGTCAATGCTTCATACTTAAACATGGCAATCTTGATAAATTGGAATCTAGATCCTCAGATGGCATCTTTCTTAGATATGCACTTCACACCTGAGGTTATCGTGTATTCAACTTAGAAACTAACAAAATTGTTGAGACCTGTGATGCCACTTTCGATGAGGTTAGTCCTGGTACTAGACCAGACAATGTAGGTATACAGGTACCTGACGCACTCCAGGACATTTTCTATGACTACATCTATGACCACTCCTATAACCACTTTACAGGATCCTCTACATATTCAATGAAGTCATCCCCTTGAATAAATGATTGGTGAGTTAAATGAGAGAGTTCTTTGCAGCAGGTATATCTCCAATGCCTCATATGCTCATTCTGCTTTTGTCTCCTCTTTTGAACCTCAAGATGTAAGTCACGCTTTATCTGGTGAATCTTTGATTAATGTCATGTATGAGGAATTAGAAAACTTTAAGCGTAATAAAGTCTGAACTTTGGTTTCACTTCCTCATGGTCATAATGTGATTAGAACTAAATGGGTCTTTAAGAATAAACAATGTGGGGATGGTGTTGTTGTTCAAAATAAAGCTAGACTTGTGGCTCAAGGATTCACCCAGGTAGAAGGTCTTGATTTTGCTGAAACATTTGCACATGTTGCTCGATTAGAAGCCATTAGAATTCTGTTAGCATTTGTTGCATCAAAGTGTTTTAGACTTTAACAAATGGATTTGAAAAGTGCTTTTCTTAACAACTATATTGAGGAGGAAGTTTATGTCAGGCAAACACCTGGTTTTGAGAATCCTAAGTTTCCAGATCATGTCTACAAATTGTCCAAAGCTTCATTTGGTCTAAAACAAGCACCCAAAGTATGGTATAATAGGTTTAAATCATATTTGCTAAAAAAATGACTTCCAAATGGGAAAGGTGGATAAGACTTTTTTTATTCTCAAACATGGCAATGATCTTTTACTCGTACAGATCTATGTGGATGATATTATCTTTGGTGTTTCCTCTCATGCTCTTGTTTCCAAGTTTTCAGATACTATGAGCAGGGAATTCGAGATGAGCATGATGGGAGAGCTCACATTCTTCTTAGGCTTTCAGATCAAGCAATCAAAGTTAGGTTCTTTTGTTCATCAAACTAAGTACACCAAGAATCTACTTTGTCGCTTCGACATGGGGATAGTCAAATGACTTTTCACACCCATGGGGTCTACGGCTGTGTCAGATCCTGACGAAGATGAAGAGCTTGTTTATCAAAAGGAATGCAGAAGCATAATTGGCTCATTCTTGTATCTCACTGCTTCGAGGCGGGACATACACTTTGCTGTGTGTTTATATGCTCGCTTCCAGGTTTCCCCGCGTGCTTCATATCATCAAGCGGTAAAGCGAATTTTCAGGTATTTTCAGTCAACTTTACAATTTAGCTTATGGTACTCTTTTTTCTCATGCCTTACCCTTAGAGCTTATTCAAATGCTGATTTTGGGGTTGTAGAATTGAAAGGAAGAGTACTTCTGGCACATGTCACTTCTTAGGCACATCTCTTGTTTCATGGGCTTCTAGGAAACAATTGTCTTTTGCACTTTCCACTGCTGATGTTGAATATGTAGCTACTGCTTCTTGTTGCTCTCATTTGCTTTGGATGATAGCTACACTTAAGGATTTTAGCTTAGAATTGGATAGCGTTTCTATTGTAGAGGTGGCCCCACCTAATCCCATCCGGCCTGCTAGAGAGTTGTAAACCCTAAAATGGGATATGTGTAATGACATAGATATCCCTATGGGGGGCACGTGAGTGTAAGGGTAGAATTGTAAAATATGCTTCACGGAAATATATATACTGCCCCACAACAGTTGGCGCCATCCGTGGGGACGACGGAGAGCAAGCCGTGACATTTGAGAAGTGATGGCACCAAAGAAAACTTCATCGACAGCAAGGAAGAAGCGGAGCACGTCGGCAGCGCTCGCAAACGCTAGGGCCTTGGTCAGCGTGCCACTGGCATCTACGTCAGCAACTGGCGTGGATGGCAACACTGGTGTTGCGGGCGCCGATGTCGACATCCGCGACATGGCCTCGGTAGTGTTGCTCGGGTCGACGGGAGCAGTGACGCCGATGCCCACGCTGGCATGGCCAGCGACCAAGCACCCAGTGCGAGAGCGGCAGGTAGCACCGGTAGCGGCACCGGCTTCGTCACTGACCTGGGGGCCCACCGCATCGGTGCGTTGAACGGCTCTGGAGGACAGGCCGTAGTCACCGACCTGGGGGCTGTGGTGCGAAGTTTATCGCCACGGCGATCATCTCACGCGGACGTGCCCCACCATCGCGACGCTTCAAAGCGTCGCCAGGGATAGAGCCCTGGAAGTGGGGCCTCAGCGGTGGCTCACGTGCAGCAGCCACAGGAAGTCCTGCTGCGCATACAGGCCCTGGAGGGAGGCTAGTGCCGCGTCATAAATGTTATCTCCGGGGGTTCTTCCCTGGAATTTTTGTCCGCACAGCAGGGAAAAGCCTACGCACATCGATTGCATCATGTGGCGGCGTACCCGACGCAAGCGCTGTCGGCCTGGGCGCAGCACGACATGACCTTCACCGCCACCGATGCGGATGGCGTCGACTTCCCTCACCAGGATCCCCTGGTCATCCAGGTCGCCATCGCAAGCTGCGATGTTAAGCACGTCCTGGTCGATGGAGGCAGCTCTGCCGACATTCTATTCGCTGTAGCCTTCGACCATATGGGAATCCCCCGAAGCTGGCTAGGCCCCCCAGGAATCCCACTTCATGGCTTCGGAGGCCAACCGTTGAAGGCTCTGGGCCAGATCCGGATGCAAGTGTCCTTTGGAAAGGGCGACAGCCTGAGGAGCGAAGACGTCACCTTCGACGTCGTCGATCTCCTCTACCCGTATAACGCCATCCTAGGACGCCCGACCCTCAATTACTTCGGAGCAGTTCTGCACCACGGCTTTCTGTGCATGAAGCTCCCAGGCCCACAACACACCATCACAACGTTCGGCGGCCAGGACCTCGCCCGGCAGATAGAGCTTGGCACTCGGGGCCCGCACCGAAAGGTGCACGTGCTCAGGGACACTCCTGGGGCAGGCACACCCTCTGTCCCGGGATGGTAGAGTCAAGAGAGTCCCCCTGCACACTGAACCATCAAGTGTCCATCGGTGAGGGCCTTCCCCAGAGGTTGAGCAGAATCTACTCTGGGAACTCCAGGACAACGCGGATGTCTTCCCCAAAGGGTGTGGATCACGCCCTAATTGAGCACACACTAGCGGTCCGCCCCGACGCCAAGCCGATCAGGCAGAGGCTTCACTGCTGACGTAGTGAAGCAACCAAGGCTTCACTGCTGACGTAGTGAAGCAACCAAGGCAGAGGTAGTGAAGCCCTCAAGCGTCAACAAGCAACCAAGGCAGAGGTAGTGAAGCTCTCCAGACCGGGATCTTGTGTGAAGTTCAGCTCTCGGACTGGCTCGCCACTCTGGTGCTAGTAAAGAAGGCCAACGACGCATACCGCATGTGTATTGATTTCACCGCCCTCAACAAGACGTGTCCAAAGGATAACTACCCATTGCCTCACATAGATCAGCTGGTGGATGCCACGGCAGGATGCAAGCTCATGAGCTGACTGGACGCGTATTCTGGCTACTATCAGATTCACATGGCCAAGGATGACGAGGACAAGACCAGCTTCATAACGCCGATAGGGACGTACTGCTTTGCCAGGATGCCCTTCGGCCCTAAAAACGCGGGCGCCACCTTCATGCGCCTCGTCGCGCTCGCGCTCGCCTCCCAGCTTGGGAGGAACGTCGAAGCCTATGTTGACGACGTGGTTGTAAAGACTAGGCAACTTGCCTCCCACGGTCAAGACCTTCAGTAGACCTTCGACAACCTCAAACGAGCAGGCATCAAGCTCAGCTGTCGGGACCCAGAGCAACAACTTCAGGACCCTCTATGTTAATCGCACTATCCCAGGAAAAACTAGTGCACCCAGGGTCACAACGATGTATACCTCACATACAACCATACTTTATTATAACAAAGGTTTAAGCCTCAAGGCCAAAGTTTACAATAATAGCATAAGACTGAAAGAAAACAGCGGAAACATAAAGATAGTAGCAGCACATCCAGCATTCCCACAAGGCGAATGACTGTAAGACGTGGCCTACTTGTCGCAATCCTTACCGTAGTCATCAAAAGCTTCCTCTGGAAAGAGTTCGATTGAGCAACATGAGTACAAAAGTACTCCACAAGTTACACCAGGAGGTTTAACAGATTTGATGCATGCATAGGGATTTACAAAGGATGGCATAATACGGTTATTTGCATAAAATGGCAATATTTGAAGTAAACATCATAAGTATAATAAAAGCTGAATTTGATACATTAACTAAAACAGAATTTAACAAGATAATAACGTTAGTGAGGCTCCAACCAACACTAACCTATTCTCGGGTATCCCACCCGGACCATTTTTTCCAAGATAACCAAACTTTTCATAAACCAGGTTTTATCAAAACCAAAGTCTAATCCGTGAAAACCATACTCAGCATGTCCTTGACCATGGACACGGCTATCCAGGATAGTTTGTTACTCTGCAGAGGTGTACAACTTTACCCATAAGACATGTTCTCTCCTTTTGCCACGCGATTAACACACTGCCTTAAGTGTGCGGTGGAGAATTCATGACAAGGTTGCTACAATGTTCCACTACCAAATAAGTTACGTCGCCACTAAGGTTTAACCACAACATGAATCCACATGTTGGAGCCCCCTCTTGTGCCATGTGAGACTTCTCGTGGCCTACGCCACGCCCACATTCAGCTATAGCGAAACCAAGATGGAACTTCACAAATTACTTAGCCAGGTCTGTCTCATACCAGACTTTATAGGGGGCGCACGGGGATAATGGATTGCGCGAAGGCTACGATAGCAGAAAACAAAACTTTTCTACCGCGCACACAAGAACATCATGCTTAAGGAGGATCATGGATCGTTACCACTAGACGCCTTGCAAAGTGGAAGAAGAGTTGGAGAAGTCGATCCAACCACGCGCGCCGAGGTAGTAGTGGAAGTAGTCGATCGTCCCGAACCGATCGTCTCCTCCACGCGATCAACCACACCACGAGCGGATCCAATCAGAGGTTGTTGATGCCGATCAACGCCGCAACGAGCAGCGCGCCCACCGTATCCACACGCCCGGATCGAACGCCGATCGCGAGTGTACCAAAGACTCGCGAGCGCCTAGGGTTTGGCTCGGGAGGTGGCGGCTGTGGTTTAGCTCGGGATTATCGATCGTTCCCTCGGCCCTCGCCTCCATATATATAGACCTCCTCACTTGGGCCTCGTGGACCGAGGCCCAATAGGAGTCTATCCGGATCTCTATCCGAATTGAGCCCATATCCGAATCACATTCGAATTAGTGTTCCAACCCGTTAAGTGTGCGACCAGCAGGTTCACGATACTTGGTCGCGACCCGTAAACACCTTCCGGTCATCGTGTTAATAGCGGCCTCTAGTAAGACATATTAACCCCAAAGTATACGTAAAGATCATATCAATTTGAACTCGTAATGTTCTCATGTACTAATCCCTTTGCCTCACGATATAGATTAAGCTCAAGGCGAGACCCGTGTCATCCTCTTAATAGCTCAATCACTCTCTCGATTCCGTGATGGATTATAAACTCGTGATTGACTCCTCAATCACCTTGGCATGGCCATGCACTTTCATAATCCATTACATCGAGGGGCCCGAGATATCTCTCCCATAAGGAGGGGCAAATTCTATCTTGATCATTCACATCCCACTACATGTTTCATGGCAAACCCAAAGACTACTTTTATGACTACCCGCCACGGAGTAGTATTTAGTAGTCCCAAAGTAAGCTACTACGCATCTTGGGAACCATGATGATCTCAAGTCTAAGGATTCCACATAAACACTACTTGAGACCAACGATGACATATGGAATCTCTGCAGTGTCTCATGGCAGGTCTATCCAACATATGTTCACTAACACATGTCCATATTATTGATTTGGTATCTCCATACCATGATCCATGAGACATGATCATCAACCAATACATATGTCGATCTTTGAATCATATTTGTTCCTCATATGAAATATAATCAGGGATCATTTAGAAATAGCAACATTTTGGCATTAAGAGTCTCATGAATAAGTCACATACTCATTGATCAATAATGATAATGTCTATTTCAAGGAACAAAGCAATGTATCATAAACATAGTATGTGATATATTCAACATCTCCATGTTGCCTCTAGGGCATATCACCAACAGGGGATCCTCGGGGGCGGTTTTATAGGGGGCGGGGAGGAGTAACGGACGAGCACGACCTCGCCGGAGTTAAAGCATTTAGAAACCGGCACAACGGCGGTTATTGGACTTTAAAACAATGGGAAAACAGGCGAATTGAACTCGGGCAACTTAGTGGCCGATAATGGCATTGAATGCACGAGCTAACGGGAAGAAACAGTCAGAAATTAAGAGCTCGGGGGCGCACTAATGGCGGCAGACGGAGGAGGAAGAAGGGTGGGGAGAACAAGGTGCGGGCCCCAACTGTCGGCGAGAGAGAAGAGAAGGGAAGGGGCGGACGGCCGGATTTGAGCCACGCGCGCGAGGACAAATCGGAGACGTTGGATTTCAACGAGCAGGTAAGTGGATGGGGACGACCCGGATTAAATCGGGCGTGGGGCGTATTCAATCTAGGAGCGCCACGTGTCAGCCTGAGGGGATTTTGGTTTTAAAATTCATTTTAAATTTTTCAGAAAAGCCAGATATCTTTATAAACACTTAGAAAATAATATTTAAAGTCTAAAAATTCTGGGAAAATTCATAAAACTTCTTGGATACATTTTAGACTTAGGAAAAATATTTCCAACTTAAATTTAAACTTTTAATTTTTACAAAAATACTTTTTAGCTCTCAAAATTGATTTTTAAATTCTTGAAAATTCTCAAAAATACTATAATTCAAAGATAACTTGGAAAAAGTAAAAATAAATTCTTTTTGGCTTAAGGAAATGTTTAAATTAAATCTTCTCACTCCAGACTTCTAAAATAAAATCCAGTAAAATCCAAATAAATTCCAAAAAAACAAATAAAGGCAAATAAAATTTTTGGGATGTTACAGTAGTGCTTAGGCCCAAGGGGAAGGCGCCCCCTCTATAGGCCTGTATTGTTCACGACCGTACTATTCACGTGAACAGTACCGTACATAGTACCACTCTTTATTTCTTAGTTTTGCATTGCTTTCCCTCTCCTATTTAAGGAGGCCGCACCCTTCTAGTTTCTTTAGATTTCGTTTGCTTAGTTTTTCCATTGTGAAAACTCTTATTCTTCACTTGTGTCGACTAGACCAACCGTAAAGAACCTCTGCGGAATCCCACCTTTTGAACTCAATTTATATATTTGCAATTTCAGATTGCTTGTGATTTTGTTCTTGCGTGTTCTTCGGTTGCATGCAGGAATAGACCTTCGTGGTCAGGTTGATAACAACTTGGTGATTAGTTTAGCGATTGCTTGGTTCGTATGTGATGCGTTCGTAGCCTAGATCATGAGAGTTGTTCATCACCCAATCGAAATTATCCTTCTCATCGAAAGATCGAGACCCCATTCCCTCATCAGTAACTACCAGATTCGACTTGGTCCTTTGCTTGTGCGTTCGTTGCACATGGTGAGAATCAAACAAGGAGCTTGACCTAATACTCTTGGAGTTTGCCGACTTCTAGACAGCCTTGGAGGCGTCTTGCGCAGTGATCTTCTGAAAAAAGGTTGTGAGAAGACCCGATGAAGTTGTGAAGGTTGGAGGTCACCTACCCGGAGCGGGAAAAACTACCACTAGTGGATTGAGGTGTTTCGGCTTAATTCATAGAGCTGGTCCAATTTGTTTGGGCTAACATCAACATGCATTAGGGGAGGCCGGTAAGTCTCCGAACACCACGGTAAAAAGTAACCATGTCTTTCAAGCAATTTACATTCATAGAATAAAATTAATTGCTTGTCATCCTAGGATTGCAAACCTTTGACATAGACTTAGGTTGTTGGTGCACTTAGGTGATCCTAGTTGATTTAGGCTTTGTTTGTGCTAAAACCAATTTGATTTAAGTTTCCACATTATATTCTTGGTTTTAGCCAAATAGCTTAAGTAGAATTAATTAAGAAGATAATTTAAGTGAAATATTTAGAAACGACTATTCACCTCCCTCTAGTCGGCTTCCTCGTTCTTACAAGTGGTATCAGAACTTGGTCTCTCATTTATTAGGCTTCACCACCAAGAGAGAAAGAATGGCGACTAGTGGAATAGTGCACCTAGATGATACACCTCTATTCAATGGTAAAAATTATGCAAATTGAAAAATCCACATGATATGCTATTTTAATGCCATGAGCCCAAAAATATGATGGATTGTAGATGTGGGCTTTTCTCCTCCAAAGGATCCTCTTGCTCCAACAATTGAGGATGAGAAATGCTCACATCTCGACCCTCAAGCAACTAACGCTTTATTTAGTGCTTTGAGCGTAGAGGTGTTCAATACTGATATGCACACGCCTCGATTTAAGATGCGTTCATGTGAGTTGGTCCGATCTTCCGTCGTAGGAGAAATTCGATAACTTGAGTTGTGACATTGACAAAGGGGAGGCTAACCCCGATCCGATTGTGACCAGCAATCTCACAATCGCTACACCACTTCTTGATTGGTTACCAACCATGTCAAACACAATTGGCCTATTCACGAAGAATGGCTCCAGCAAATCCAAGAGAAGACGCAAGAGCAACAGTGAAAGAATTTCACTCGAAGATGAAATATTGATGAGATCCAATTGTTTTAGTAGCAATTATGCAAACAAAAATCAAGTCTACCCACAATAGAAACAGCAGGGGTATTTATACTAGGAACAACCCTCCTAGTTAGGTGCGAAAGTTCTTGAGAAAAGTCTTAAAGATAAGTCAGCCCAAAGGTCATCCAATAGCCTGTTCGCGCGGCCTTTTATCTTCTGCGCACTCCCTACTAAAACAGTCATAACTCCTTATTGGGAAGTCCAAATGACGAGCCGTTTGTTGGAGGTGACAGTAAACTTAATTATCTCTCCATCCATATGTATTATGCATGCTAAAACATTACAGGTTGACCTTCATGATGCTGGGAATTAGAGGTATGTATCAGCAACCGATGAACTCAGCCACTCACAATCGGAGTCGAGCCTTGGCCGAATCTTGATCAACAACTTCTCCAAACATTCCTACACATGTAGTAACAAGTAAACAATATTTGTTAGGTAATATCATTTGTTCTAAAATTAAATAATTAATTTGCCCAACAAACGAATTCACTTGTTGTCCAAGGTGATGTGCACACGCTCGTGTTATTGGACCTTGTATCTAGCTGACTCTTGAATTCTAGTAGACTCAACTATAGGTGTGTGTATGTGTGTCAGTGATGTCCTCGTCAAATACAATATGCAATCTTGATAGCGCTCATGATATGTGGACGAAAAATCAAGACAAATATGAAATGTCCACATCAACTGATGACAATTACATGCAAGAGTGGATGTCGAAAGAAGAATGCTCAACCTCTAGCTCCGACGATAAAGAATACACTATTCCCTCCACATCAACTTGATGCTTCATGGCAAAAGGTAATAAGAAGGTAAATAATAATAATGACAATGGTGAACCTTCTGATGATGAGTTGATGGATATGCTAGAAGAGTTTAATGAATTCCTTGGGAAGTAAAAGCTTAAGTATAAGATTTTGAAGAATGAGCATGCCTCGCTTCAAAATGATTATAACAAGCTAAAATAAGAACATGAAATTATTCTTCTCAAGGAATATTCTAGTCCTAAGGTGGATATAGGAATCACTTGCAATTTATTAGATGATATGCTATGTGTAGCTCCTAATTCTTGCATTTCACTTAAAGTTAGCAAATCCACCTCTTATGATGATTTGATTGATTTACCTTGTTGCTAACAAATAGATGCTTCTACTTTCTCTATGTTTTGTGATACTAACCTTGTAGAGGAAAACAAAGAGCTCAAGGTCCAAGTCACAATTTTGAAAGATGATTGGAGAAAGGATATAAAGGGAAGGACTCTCTTGACAAAATATTGAAAAGTCAAATGACAAGAGAGGTATTGGTTTCACTTTCAAGAAAAAGGTGAAGAGCATTCCAAAGCAACTTGAAAAATAATCCAACAAAGTCAAATACTTTGGATGCAACAAGAAGGTTCACTTTGCCTCTAAGTGCCCCCAACAAGGTGGATGATAAGAAGAAGTCATCAATGAAGAGGCAAACTGGCAATGAGCAAGACAAAAAGACAAGAAGGGTAATTGCTATAATTGCCGGAAAAAGAGACATTTTAGTAAGGACTGTCCCAAAGGTATCATTTCTAAGCCATCTCTATTTAATGAACATTATTTTCTTTGGAAGGATAGAAATGGCAATGTATTTGTTAGAGATGTTAGTTTACACAAGACTAATGTTAAGGCCATTTGGGTGCCCAAATCTATTGTGACTAACATTCTCGGACCCAACCAAGTTTTGGGTACCAAAATAAACTTAAAAGCTTAATAGGTACTTGGAGAGACATCGGAGGCTTGGCTCATTCACGAAGAGGTGAATTCCACCAGGAGCAAAAAGGGAGCCAAGCTTGAAGATGATGTTGCCACATCATGAACCAATGATATCTCGGTATTAAGTATCTACACTTTATATTATAGTTCATATAATATAAAGACACTCCTAAAAACGAGTTCACCTGATCATTTAAGTGAAGTGTACGAGCTCATGTAATTGGAATAACAAGCATAGCAAATATGGTTATATCTATAGGGGTCATGCCCTCATCATCCTCCCCTTCTTGAAAACAAAGTCGTCCTCGATTTTTGATAAGCTAAAAATATGATAACAAAGAAGCCAAGGTGTATGCATGGTATATGTATATGTCATCCGTTTTAACAGTTTTTCGTTGTTGCAAAATTAATGTTATAAAACAGCAGCGATCATAAAAACTCATCGTATCATTAACCCAAGAGTAATCATATATGTTAATGAGCAAATCAAAATTTCTCACACAACAATTATTGTAACTAGATTTACAAATGTAAGTGAAGTATTTATGCGGTTCAAATCTCTAAAGTTGTAGATTTGCAGTGGTGGCACATATGGGCAAAGCTACAACTTTTGAATCAAGCAAAGTTCATCCATATAATCATATTTCAATCGAGCAATAGGAAATTTATCTAGCAAGGGTAAAGAGATTTGTAAGTTCTTTGATAATTCATCATCTTTATTCAGATTATCCATACTTGATAGTGCAAAAATAGATGAACACATAGGCATTAGATGAGTACTAAATTTTATTTTTCTCTTATATTGAGCAAGATTCAGCACACAAGAATCGTTGTCCAAAATAACAAGTTTCAATTCATCCATGTGATAACAAGTTATGCATATTCGATATACATAACTTATACCTAAGGGTGTAGGCACTAAACAAGAATTTCGAATATGCGAGTTCAGAATCTTTCTCTGTAGCATGTGACAATTTCATAGGTAGATCCAACATGATATAACGTAAATAATTAATAGGAGAAATTCTAGTCAAAACTTCTTTATATGTACCCAAAGCCACATGATCATTGTATGTGATTAATTCATCACATGAATCACCCAAAACAACATACAATTCAATTATTTTTTGACAAGGTGCACTCAACTCATTCTCAACACTCAAATCAAATTCTCTACTTGAAATATGGGCGTGTCAGAATTGTTTTCCACTAAATTTTGCTCTAAAATAGCATGAACAGTAGATAATTATAGTTATTCGCAAGCATACTCACCGTGAGTGATGATAGCACAATGATCTTTACCTTTTTGGCTCTCCTTAGGTAATATAGGTGTATCCATGTCCTCATCTTCATTCCCAACCAATGGAATCGGTGGTTCAGTCAGCGCATGCTCCTCTTCGGCATGGTTCTCAACTACTTGTAAGTTGTTAGTCACAGAAAAAGGCACAAATATGGGTTTGTTCTCGTGTTTCTTATCATCAAGCATTCTTAATTTCTTCTCAATCTGATTTTCAACCTTGCAAGCAAGTATAAACAAATGAATGAGAGAATTATATTCTTCGTGAATAAGAATGTCCTGAATTTATTTATTAAGCCCACTTAAGAATCTATTCTTTGTAGTTTTAGCATGTTCCTTTAAGCCACAATGCAACAAACTAGTTTTTAATTCATGACAATATTACCTTACAGTTCTATTCCGTTGTTTTAAACGTTGCAATCTAGCTAGCAAATAATCAGTATGGTTTTTAGAAACAAATTCATCTTGCATAAGTTTTTTTAATGCATTCTAAGTTTGATGCACTTGACCATGTCTACCAAAATACTTCCACCAAAGTATTCATCATCAATAAAAATACTAGTGCCAGTTCTAATCTTTTGCCTATCAGACCAATCATAACATTCAAATTCTTTATCTAGTGCTATCCTAGTCAATATAGGCATCATGATCAAATTTACCAGTAATGGATGGCAAAGTGATTTTAGTTTTACCGGATGTACTATCACGATCATATACCTCCCGTGGTGATGAAGCTTATCTCAAGCATGCATCTTCCTCACGAATTTTCTTGAGCACCCGTTCAATGGCTCGAAGAAGACGTGGATCTATCTCATAATCATCTCGTGAACCTGTCATGGTTAGTACAAAACAAGGAAACAAACAATAAATATATGTTCCTATCAACTACTAGAATCTGGAGCTTAACAAGTCACACATCTCTCAGACTCTTACCAAGATCTTACAAGTTTTTACCAATGCAAACAAGTGGTACAACCGGTGGCTAGTTCGTGAAAACTTGACTCAAGTGATGTGTATAGCGATTCTGGTACATCAAGACCTTTATCGATTAGTAGTAGGTGTAGCTTAGAAGGCTCTACATATGTAGCAATGGAGAACAATCAGTTAATTTTAGAAATTGCTTTGAATTGAATTATAGTTTGTATGTAGCACTGATCAAACAAAGATGGACGAAGGCTAAATAAGTGTATAACAAAGTATAGGAGTGATATACATAAGATAATTCAATAGAATACAATTTGAAATTGAAGAACACAAGGATTGACCCAAATATGGAAAGTGAAGATTTTTGTCCTCTGGTTAGTACGTTGGTATTTTGACCGTAACTTCTTGTCAGTTGCCTTTTTTTCAATGATCCTTTTTTTCTATTTCCTGACAGCTTTTTCTACATCTTTTATTTTGGGGCAAATTTTTGGAAATTGACTGAAAAATTCGCACAAAAATCATAAGTGCCGACTGTTGCAGATTCAATTCAGAAATTTGGGGCAACTTTCAATGCAGATATCTTTTAACTGCCTTATTTGAATGAAGTGAAATTTTAGGGGCAGATGGATAAGGACGTTATCTATCTAATGGCGGTGGTTTCACTTAAAAAGGGTCTCGGAAAGAAAAGTTATGGTGTTTATGGTGGCAGCTGCAGAGAAAGGAAACAATCAGTCGAATTGGAATTAGGGTTGGGGTGGGAGAATTTTTCTTTGTTTGGATTTTATAGGAACAAAGATATGACCAGCAACTAGACAATGCTAAAACGGATGCAAATTCAATTTAGCAAACCAGAACTAACAAATTGAAAGGCACAACGAGGTTTAGACACTGGAAATTAACTCTTTTTTAGGGCAATTTTCTGGTTATATGTACGAAAAACAAATATAACACTAAAATCTCATTGGGGAATCTGTGCTCTTATACCACTTGATGAGCTAATGTTATCTCGATCTTTCGATGAGAAGGATAATTTCGATTGGGCGATGATCAAATCTCATGATCTAGGCTACGAACGCAACACGTACAAACCAAGCAATCGCTGAACTAATCACCAAGTCATTATCAACCGTGCCAAAGATCCGATTGACCTGATCACAAGGATCAATTCCTACAAGCAATCAAAGAATAAGTAAGAACAAAGTAACAAGCAATCTGAATTACAAATATATGAATTGAGTTCAAAGATGTGGGATTTCGTAGAGGTTCTTTGCGGTTAGTCTAGTTGACACAAGCGAAGAACAAGAGTTTTCACAATGGAGAAACCAAGCAAACGAAATCCAAGAAAATTAGAAGGGTGTGGCCTCCGTAAGTAGGGGAGGGAAAGTCGTGCAAAACTAAGAAATAAGGGGTGGTACTATTCATGGTATTTTTCTTGTGAACAGTACGGCCATGAATAGTACGGGCCAAGAGAGGGGGTGCCTTCCCCTTGGGCCGAAGTATTACAAGGCCTAATTTGGCCCAAACAGGTGATACAACATCTTCTTTTAATGATTACGATGAGCACAGAAAGAATTTGGAGGTCAGGCTAGATCCGTTGAAAAGAGAACGAGAAAATCTTTCCAACAAGTACTCGTAGACCTCAAACGGACTCCGTATGTGAAAATTATGCACATTTGAAGTTGGACTTGTCAGGCTGAATCTGAATTCATCTAGAGGCCAAATTGGATTCCAAAACGTATCCAACTTGAACTCTTGATTGAATTGGTCGAAAAGTGATGTGGTGCTACAGAAATGTATATGTTCATCATTAGGTAGCATTATATAGTTCATATAATATAAATGCACTCCTAAAAACGAGCTTACCTGATAATTTAAGTGAAGTATACGAGCTCTTGTAATTGAAATAGCAAACATAGCAAATATGGTTGTATCCATAGGGGTCATGTCCTCATCATAGGTATGCATTCGAAATCACATTATCGTATATTAGTGCATCCTTGGATCTAAAATATATATTGAACTGCACAAGTAGTCCAAAATGAATATGTGCATATGTCTTCATTACACATACTTGTATGCACACATTTATGAGGAGTTCACTCTATGTTTTGATGTTTCATAAGTATTGATCCATGTTTCTTTTAATACACATATTTAGTATCTTTACTTTGAAACATATCCGTTGAGTATATATAGCTTGTGTAGTTCATATATACTCATTTGCAATCGGGTTGTCATCTAACTTCTCCATTATGTGTTAATGGTTGGATGATTAATGAACCGGATAAGTAAGCTTTGTTTAAAGCTTATCTTCAAGTATACAAGTGTTGTGTACATGTTGTATAGTCGTTAATACAATCTTTATCTCATTATTTATTGAGATTATCATGAATTACTAAAAAGAGAAGATTGTAGAATCTAATCCCTCTATTATGTGTTAATGGTGAAATTTGGTAATTGATGATAATTGTTTTGTGGACTAACATTTTTCATGAGTTGGATGAATAGGTTAGGTTCTACAAATGAGGAAGACTTGAGATGACTTCATGTGTTGAAAATCATTAAGTCGAGTGGCGGATGCATCATTAGTTGATGCATGTCCAAAAAGAAATGATCATGTGTTGATGATCAAGTCAAATGAAGATCATCGTATGTTGATGAAGTTGAAGTAATGGATGCATCATGAGTTGATGCATGTCAAGACTATGACTCAAGGCAAAGATGTGTCTAGCTAGGGCTAAGGATGTGTTCCTAATCTTTTACCGGTCTTGGTGTTTGGTTGGAAGACTGGATTGCTAGTATAGGTTGCCGTACGATTAAGAGGGGTCATGTCTAGTAGATTGAGTCTGATCATGTATTGATAGTTCAACCTCACTTGCTATAGCTCTCCTTGGTATGAGGCTTATATTTGCGATTGTGTTTTGCAAATAGTTGTGGCTCATGTGTTGAACCCTTGTAACATGGGATTATATATTGCGAATGTGTTTTGCTAATGTTTGAAGTTCATGTTTTCATTCTTTGTAGTATAATGTTTATATTTGTAAATGTGTTTTGCAAATAGTTGAAGCTCATATATAATCCTTGTGTCAAGATTCTAAAAGTGTGCAAATGTGTTTTGCCACTTATTGGGAATCATGTTTGATCCTTGTGTGCAAGATACTGTTGTTTGCAAATGTGTTTTGCAAAATCTATTGAAGTATCTGCACTTCTCAGGGAAATCGGAACTACCACAGTGTAGTTTGTGGTACTACCGCTGACCGAAACTACCGGTGTTGTAATCACAGAACTACCACGTCTGTTGATGATCGGAAGACTTGTGTGGTCGAGAATCCAACGTAGTCAAGATCTGTGTGATCGAAACCAGTGTAGTCGAATCTAACATGGTCGAGATCTATGTGATCGTAGACCAGCGAGAACGAAACCAGCGTGGTCGAGGCCTACGTGGTCGAAATCAACGTGGTCGAACTGATGTGATTAAGACAATGTGGTCGAAGATCGACGTAGTGGTCGGACATATATGTGATCAGAGGCCAATGTGGTCGAATATCGACAAGGTCGACGTGATCGAGACCAAAGTGGTCAAAACTAATATAGTCGTAGACCGGCGTGGTTGTAGACCTGTGTAGTTGATCTGGACAACGTGGTCAGAGACCAGTATGGTCGTAAACCAGCGAAGTCGGAGACCTGTGTGGTCGATCCGAACAACATGGTTATAGCCTAGCGTGGTTGGAGACTCGTGTGGTCGATCTAGACAATGTGGTCGGAAACTAATGTGGTTGTAGACCAGTGTAGTCGACGATCAGAACTTCCAACTAGCTCTGTTTGTGCGGTCCGATCAGCTCTATATGAGCGGTCCGATCGATAAGCAGAACTACTGGCTCTTTGTGAGCAGTACTTTCGATCTGCGGAAAGTCCGACTTGTGTAGTGGTGCATTTTCCAGAGAGGCACCTATGTGGTGGTCTTCTCCCTGCGAGAGTAGTAGTTCCGCATGTGGGAGCGGTACTTCTGATGATCGGAACTACCAGAAATTGTACAACGAAACTACCGGATTCGACTGGTCCCTTGCTTCTAATGGCTAGTTTTTTTTACCATTGCGAGGGGAGCAGAAGTACCGCAAATTTTCCGCCGGTACTTCTGATAATCCTGTTTTTTCAGATATTTGGCTCCAACGGCTAGTTTTGTTGTGTGGGGTATAAATACCCCGTTGTGACTGATTGGAGACGTTGTTGCTCAACTCATTTCTATTCCCTTGAGCTAGTGTGAGATACTCCTCTCAATTATAAATGTATTACACCTTGTGAGCAAGGAGAGTGATCTAGAGTGTATATGTTGCATCTAGAGTTAGACTTAGTGTCCATTTGAGCTTGTGCATTCGTTGCACATGGTGAGAGTCAAGCGAGGGGCTTGACTTATTTCTTTTAGAATGTGCCGACTCCTAGACGGCGTTGGAGGCATCGTGCACGGTGATCTTCTCAAAGAAGGTTGTTAGAAGACCCGGCGAAGTTGTGAAGGTTGGAGCTCACCTACTCAGAGCGGGAAAAGCTACTACTAGTGGATTGAGGAGTTTCAGCTTAATTCGTGAAGCTAGTTTAATTCGTTTGGGCTAACCTCAATGTAATACCCTGAACGTCGTTACGGCGTAAGTTTTTAAAACAATCGCGGAATCGCCGGTTTTTCAGTAAATCACGGGAAGGGGAAAATATAAATTGTAGAACATTATAAAATGAATTAAATAAATTAAAATAATTAATTTGGATGTTTTGGGCTGTCCGGAGGGGTGGGCCAGCCGCTTTGGGCCAGCCAGCCCAAATGGGGGTCTTCCCAAACGTAAAGTTGTAGAGGACTTCCAGATGTATCTCCTGTATTTTTTTCAAATTTTTCTACCATAGGATCTGGGAGATACGGAGTCGGCAATACCGCTGTCCGTCAGGCGGACATATTGGTACAGTCCGGCGGTAATCCGGCGATTTAAAATAGTAAACTAATTTTACTGCGAGTCTTCCCAACAGAAAAGTTGTAGAGGATTTCCATATGTATCTCCTGTATTTTTTCCAAATGTTTCTACCATAGGATCTGGGAGATACAGAGACGACAATACCGCTGTCCGTCAGGCGGACAGATTGGTACAGTCCGGCGGTAATCCGGAGATTTAAAATAGTAAACAAATTTTCCTATGGGTCTTCCCAAAAGGAAAGTTGTAGAGAACTCCCATATCTATCTCCTGTATTTTCCAAATTTTTCTACCGTGGGATCTGGGAGATACGGAGACGGCAATAACGCTGTTCGTCAGGCGGACAGATTGGTACTGTCCGACGGTAATCCGGAGATTAAAAATAGTAAACGAATTTTCTGGACATGTCCGTAGTTGAGAAAGTTGTGGATAATTTGGAGATCTAACTTCTGTATAAATTTCATAATTTTTAGACCTCTGTGCTGTCGTTGGCACGGGTTTGAATACTGCTGTCCAATCAGCTAAAACATAGTTCTTCCTCTGTTTTGGGCATTAAATTAATCTAGTTGTGATCCGAATATGAGAGACCATGTGGAGGTATCCCCATGTTGGTGATGAGTAATTGACAGTGGTTTTAGTGAGTTTGAGTTTGTTTTGGGTATTCTAGGGTTGAGTACATTTTTACTTATGCTATGATGATTATGCTGTTTCGTGCGGTGCTATGTGACGGGTTGCTTGTCTGTGTGACTGCAGGGCTTCGGAGCTAGGTCATGGTGAGGCGAGGAGGACCAGGATTGGGCACAGGAGGTGTTGAGCTCCAGACGGTTAAAGACGCCGAGGATGATCGAGGCTGGTGAGGTGGTTGCGAGTCAGGAGACGAGGAACCGGAGCTAGAGCTACCGGTGATGGACACGACGGGCGACGACGAGAGAACCAGGACTAGGCTCAGGGAGGAGTCGTAGGTCCAGACGGTTTGGAGGTCGGTTACGGTCGTGCACGACGGAACAGACCAGGACTAGACTCATGTGTGGAGTCGGAGGTCTCGGTCGGTGTCGGGTGGACACGACGGGCAGCGGCGAGAGGATCGGGACTAGGCTCAGGGAGGAGTTGAGGTTCGGACAGTCAGGATGCCAGGAGCGGTCGTGTACAGCGAGGTGAACCGGGACAAGACTCAGGGAGGAGTAGAGGTCCAAACGGTTGAGGTACCGGACGCGGGAAGCTTCCGGGAAGGCGCTTGAGGGGCAAATTCGGGATTTGACTCAAGCTTGAAGTTGGAGGTTGGTTTCCCTCCTAAAATGGGTTGACTTTGACCCTTGCCCGATATGGATGAAAGGCTTGGAGTGGGCATGGTATGCCACTTCTTGATTTTCCATATGGGGGTGAGGCCTTGCCTTCAAAAAGAGGAGAGGGAGGTTGTAGTATTCAGTTTTTCTCACTGAGGCATGAAAGGAGGGTGAGCAAACAGAGTAGTTGTGTTGTATTCTCTCGTGTGAGCTATTATGTTTTTCTTGCACTTCTCTGTGTTTCTTTTGAGTCAGGACTGCATTCTGTTCTTCACTGCCCTTTTGTTTGATTTGATTCTTTGTTCCTGAAGTTACAAAATGAGTTGCTATGAATTGGGAGAATCCAAAAAGCTCTTTGGCTAGCCATTCCCGAGAGCAATCATTTATCATCTGCTGTTTTCTCCTCAAGAACAAAGATGAAGCCATTCCTCTGTTTTTCACTGTTTAGGGTTTTCTGGATTCTTGAGATTTCCATTCAAAAGTTGTGCCCAGATGTAAGCCCTCACATCCTGTTGTCATTGCTAAGTTGATTACAAAAATTCATGAGCAAAAGAGGTGACAACAATGAGTAATTGGGAAATTAGCTCATTCTCTGTCAAGTTTCAGATTTCTGTCAAAATCTTGATTCCGAGCTCTCTTGATGAACTAGCCTCATAGGCGCGGCGCCACGCCGCGCCAGCCACCGTGACGTATAAAAATAAAAGAGGCGCACTGTGAGGAGTTTTTAAAAACGGGGCAAATATGTATTTTCGAAAAGGCGAAGGGCTTTATCAAAAAACCAAGACCGAAAAACCGGGGCAAATGCGATTGAGAAAGGCAAAGGGTTTTTTCGAAAAACGAGGACCAGACGTAAAAAACAGGAGCCGCGCAATTTCAAAAACCGCGAGGGGCTATCCCGCAAAGTGGAGGGGCTAAACAAAACTGGCAAGGACCTTTTTGCGAGAACCAAGGACCTGTACGTAATTTTAGGAAAACACAGGGGCTTTTTCGCAAAAACACTCCCCCGACCGTACGAAGATTCGCGCGGCACGCGTCGGGCGGATCGATCGCGCGGGGCCTTCTTCTCATCTGATTTCTTCAGGTCTTCGGCAAGACAGATTTGTAGTATCTGGTCTTTACTTTTTCAGAAAAGTGAGCAAACATTTTCCTTCTTCATAGCTTTTTAGCTATCGAAGAAGAATTCGTGTGAATACTCGGGGGGCATTTTTAAAGGGCACCATTCACCCCCCTCTGTTGCCATTTCCGATCCTACAATTGGTATCAGCGCCGGTTAGCTCTTCTTGATAGATCTTTAACCGGTCTGTGAGTCATGGCAACGGATAAGTATTCCACCAAGCCCCCGATCTTCGATGGGATCGACTATCCCTTTTAGAAGAGTCGGATGTAGACCTATATTCAGGCTCAGGGCTATGCGATTTGGCGCAAGGTCAAAGTTCGCTTTGTTGTTCCTGCCGATGAGAACATCAATGCCGGAAACATGGCTGATGTTGAGGCAAATGCTAAGGCAAGGAACATCATCATCCAAGGTTTGAGCCGAAACGAGTTTGATCGTATTTCTCATCTTTCGTCGGCCTTTGATATTTGGGAGACCCTCGATGCTTACCATGAGGGCACTACCCAAATAAAAACGAGACTGGCAGACCAATTCAAGCGAGATTACAACAAGTTTGAAATGCTCATTGGAGAGTCCTTGATGAGTGCTGCGAGATTTCATAAAATCTTGAGCAACCTCCGAGCGGTCGGTCTCACATACTCCGACTCGGACAACGCCACAAATACTTGCCGACTCGACCTTCGTGTCGGGAGATGAAGGTGACTACCATCAAGGACACCACCGACCTCTCGACTTTGACGCTGACGACCTGCACTCGCGCCTCAAGACGCACGAGATCGACATTGTCTCTAAGTCAAGTCATAGTCGATGGCTCTAGTCACCGATCCCGGCCGGCTTCCGGTTTTCTCCGAATCACTGTGGGTTCTCCCTAGCTGCTCTCTGTGACTTAACTGATGATCAGTTAGAACAGCTAGAGGATGAACAGATGGCCCTCATAGCTCGGAAGTTCTCCCATGCTTACAAGAGGAGGAGGGACAGAAAGAGAGGCGGACCAGTCATCTGCTTCGAGTGTGGTGGCCCCAACCACATTCGGCAAACCGCCCAAACCGAGAAGGGCAAAGCGACTTCATGGTTCGAGCAAGAACGACTACGCCGACAAGAACCGCAACAAGAAGCCTCGGTCCATGCACAAGGGAAGAAGAAGTTCCGCAACTTTGGGAAGGCCAAGAGTTATTCCATCGCGGCCCTCACCGCCTTCGACGATCTCGATCTCGCCGAGGTGGAGGTGTGGAGCGACGATGATGGGAAGGACGAGCAAGATCCCAAGGATGGCAAGGACTTCTCCGGCATGTGCTTCATGGCCCTCGAGGGCGAACTGAGCGACAGCCGAGTGCAGATCGAGACTCCGGACGAGGTATGCCCCACCTATGACCAGCTCAATCATGTTTTTCTTAAGCTAGGTGGATTTCATGCTAGAGCTAGGGCTAGGTGTACTGAGTTAGAGAAGGAAGTAGATAGATTGTCACTAGAGATTATTGCTCTTACATCTGCTCCTTCTAGTGATGATTGTGATACATGTTGTGCTCTGTTGGGTGATATGGAGCTACTCTGTCTTCTGAGCTTGATTTGATTAAGGTGGAGAACATTAGTCTTCTTGCTGAGCTTGAGATGAGTAGGGTAGTTACTGTTTCATCTTCTACTGTTGAGACTAATTCTTGCACCTCATATGAGGACAAGGAGAATGCATTTAGAGGTCTTTATACCATGCTTCTCGATTTGCCCGAGACTTGTGAAAACTGTAATAATTTAAAGATGAACCTAAAACGGGCAGATCACAAAATTGCTGAGTTACAAGCCTTTCTACTTGAGCCTATTGTTTCTTGCACAAACTGTCCTAACTTAACTGCTGAACTTGAATCTGTCTCAAAACAGTTTCAAGAAATGATTGACTACAATAAGAAAATGGTTGTATGCTTCTAAGGACCCTGTTAGCTCACCATGTAAAAATTGTGATAAACTAAAATCTGACTTGATTGCATTAGATGAAAAATGTGTGAAGCTAACTAAGGACCTTCTAGAAAAATCACGTCCTGCTTGTGCCTTCTGTGCTGAGGTGTTGGAAAAGGATAAGGACATGGTAGAGACGTTTAGGAAGAGTTACGAAGACCATATGGCTAGGATTAGGACTGCCCCCTGTGTGTCCTGCGAAGCCCTCAAGGTTGAGGCGGCCGTGCATAAGGAGAGATACGCACGTGCCATTCGCTCTTCTGTTGTTGGTTCTTCTTCCTCTCCTCCTGCTGTCTCTTCTTCTTCCCCTTGCTCCTCTTGCACCTCTCTCTTTCAGGAGTGCCAGTACATTATGAACACTTTGAAAGATTCGTTGGAGGCAAGAAAAAGCTAAATCTTATTCTAGACAAGTCCAAGATTTGCAAGTTTAATCAAGGTCTAGGATATGATTACTTAGAGGATGTGAGGAAGCATTCACCTGCCGTGCTCGCACTGTAGCCGCAGGTGTGATCGAGGTCAAGCCCAGGACTGAGAAAGTTCAATTCAAATCAAGGGATTTCTGACAGCAAGGTGAGTCCACCTGTAGCTTCGGCCTCTCAGAAGGCGAAGCCTCATCATGCTACTTCTATCTCTCAGAAGGTGAAGTATCATTGCACCTTCTATCAGAAGGATGAACACTTGGTTGACCGATGCTTCAGGCGCGCTAAGATCGCGCGTAGAGACCGTGTTGCAGCTCTTAGGCGTATTGTGGTCGCCCTGACCTTGAGTGCACCTAAGACCAACACGAGGTCTAGGCTTGCTACTATTGGTGGATTTGGGCAGCATCGAGGACTTGGTTCTTCCGTGTTTTCGATTTTCGCCTTCATGCTCCTTTCGGTCGTGACTTCCGCCGTCCCGAGGGTAGATCTCGCTTCCCGCCGAGATGGCTACCCGCGGTGAGATCGGCGTGTTGCGGTGTTCGACTCGCTCTCCTATAGCGATCGGACCCAAAGAATAGCTTCGTGTCTGCTCATAGACCTTCCGCTTTTGAGCGACGAGAGCGAGGGTAGATAGAGGTCACCGTGTGGCTACTTCTTACGCTCCACGTGTTACTCAAGATTGGGTGCCAAAATCACTCTTGATTTATCCCATTATCGAGACTTTACCTCTTGACTCGGGTTCACTGGTGGGAAGGAAAGGTTTGGCTTGTTGACTCCGGTTGTTCTCGCCATATGACCGGAGACTCGTTGGTTCTCTTCCTTAGTCCGTGCTCCGTGATGAGACTATCACCTTTGGAGATGCTTCGTCTGGGCGCGTCATCGCGAAGGTACTGTGCGTGTTAATGATTCTTTACTTTGAAAGATGTTGCCTTGGTTAGTAAGTCGCAGATAACTTGCTTTGGTCTCTCACCACCGATGACGGTTATGAGGTGAGCTTCAAGAAAACAATTGCAAAATTCTTGACTCTTGGTAGTCCGGTTTATGGATTTCTCGCTTTGGGAGGATCTTTCGTGCTGATTTTGTTGAGTCTTCTGGTGATACTCTCCGGTGTTTAGTTGCTTAAGAGTCCCGTGACCTCACTTTCTGGCATAGGAGACTTGGTCATATAGGATTTGACCATTTGAACCGAGTTAGCGGCCACGATCTCATTCGTGGTCTGCCGAAACTCAAAATGGTCAAAGATCTAGTTTGTACTCCATGCCGGCACGACAAGTGTAATACCCCAGAAATTGTATAATTAATTGTATAATTAATAGAGAGAGGGACTTTTGTGAAATAATTAAATTTATAAGAGTTTTGAGGGTTTTCGAAAATTTAAGACAACCGGCCTAGGCCTTGGCCGTGTGGGTTTTCTTGGCCCAAGAGGGAGGGAGGCCACCTCTTAAAACCCTAGGCAGCCCCACCCCCGCCTCCACCCCTGCGCCCACCCCCCAGCCGCCGCCCGTGCTGCCTCGACGTCTTCTTCCGGTGCGCCGTCATCGTCTCTCCGTGCGGCACCGCTTGGATCCGGAGGAAGGAGCGGAGGAGTTCGCGGAAGGGATCACGGGCGCGTTCTTCGTCGTCGTGTTCGTCGACGTGTTCGTCATCGTGTCGTCAAGGGTAACCCCTGTTAATCTCTAGATGAGTTTTTAATCGAGTTAGATTCGTCGGTTTTCTGGGCTGCCGGGACAGAAGTTGTTAGTCGGCAGTTTTGGGGTAGATTCGTCGGGATTCAGGTCTGGACCCCTTCTAGAAAATTGTAGAGGACGTTATTATCTTTCCAGGGAGTACAAGAACACGTGATTCGGATTTGTGTAGCGAAAGTTATGAATTTTCTAGTGCTACTGTTCTGCAGATCGAGATAGTTCTGGACAGAGTTTAGTAGATCGGTTTGTGCGACGGAAATAGTGACGATTCAGGAGTCCTTCAAATTGGGAAAGTTGTAGATAAGTTTCTTAGCTTTCCATAGAGGTAAAGAAGTCAAGATTCCGAGTTTCTGGGTGAAAGTTATGACTGTTTTAGTGCGCTGTCCAGAGAGTCCGACGTGAATATTGATGCTTTAGAAAAGGGTTTGGATCGGCTAGTTAATGGCCGAATCAGAAAGTCTCCCCAACTAATTTTTTGTAGATAATTTAATTATGTTTCCATAGAGTCCAAGAACGCTTAATTTAGAGTTACGTACTGGAAGTTATGATTTTTGGAAGTCGGCTATCTGTGGATAGGCAGATTTGGCCGAGGGAGTTGGGGATTTAATTGAGATAAATTGTTGGGTGAATTGGGGTTGCTGCTATTTTATATCTAGAAACCCGCTGCTGTCATGTTAGTAATTATTAATTAATTATTCAGGAGGAGAGCGGATTCCGGGGGTTGTGCCTTCTACGCGTTCTTCATTTTCTCGCGGTTGAGGCAAGTATATTTGTGATGTGAAAATCTGTGTGTTTATGGATTTGTTGAATTGTTTGGATGATGGTTGAATCATGACTGTTTAAATTGTGAGTATGAGTAAGTGATGAATTGAGAATGCTATTTATGTTTTGTTTACATTATGGCATTTATGAGATTGGTTGATGCGTAGTATGGTGAATGCTCGTTATCTTTTGATACATTCACATATATGCATCATATTGAGAATTGTTGAAGTCTTGGTCATGCGGTGATCAAGATCGAGGTCCCCACACTTGCGAGTGTGGGCATTGGTCCCTGCACCGAGGGTGCAGGCATGGTGTGCATTGACGGATGCACACTCCGCGTCACCGGTAAAATGCGAAAGAGATGAGAAAGAGGAGATTTTGATCATATTGCATAGCATGATGTTCTATGTTAATTGTTTAACTTGACGCTTAATGATCATTGGTATTGATGTTGATATACTTGTCGAGTCATTGGACTCACTCTTCTGTTGTTTATTTGTTTTAGGTACCAATGTGAGAATGGCATATATGGGATCAAAAAGGGATTAGCTTCGTTGCACGTGCACTATTCCTTCAATAAGAAATAAAGACAGTCATGATAATCTTGTGGCTTGTTAGCTTAATTGGTTCAGTTTATATTTCATCCTCCGGTCACAGTGACTATGACCGATGCACCAGGACAGTTGCTCCATATGGACACAGTTGGACCAGCTCGAGTGCAGTCAGCAGGAGGGAAGTGGTATGTTCTTGTCGTAGTCGATGACTTCTCGAGGTACTCTTAGGTGTTTTTCTTAGCCTCGAAGGATGAGACTTTTACCCATTTTTGGGGTTTGTTTAGTAGGCTTTCTATTGAGCTCCCGGGTGCCTTACGAGCGATCCGCAGTGACAATGGCACAGAGTTCAAGAATTCCTACTTTGAGAGGTTTTGCGGTGAGACCGGTGTAGAGCACCAGTTCTCTTCTCCATATGTCCCTCAGCAGAATGACGTTGTGGAGAGGAAGAACCATACCCTGGTTGAGATGGCCAGGACGATGCTTGATGAGTACTCTACACCGAGGAAGTTTTGGGCTGAGGCTATGGCCACCGCGTGCCATGTTTCAAATCGTGTTTTTCTCAGGGCACACTTGCATCGCACCTCTTATGAGTTGAGGTATGGGCGAAAGCCCAGCGTCTCACATTTCCGTGTGTTTGGATGCAAGTGCTTTATTTTGAAGTTCGGGAACCTAGATAAATTCGAGTCACGTTCTTGTGATGGGATCTTTCTAGGTTACTCGCCTTCTTCGCGGGCTTATAGGGTCTGAAACTGCGAGACTAGTAAAATAGTAGAGACCTATGAGGTGACCTTCGATGAGGCCAGTCCGGAGACTAGGCCTGATATCTCAGGTTCTTTAGAGCAGTCCGAGACCATATTTGTGGACGATGAGGAGGTTGGAGATGAGGGTTGTCTACCTGATCCAGTTCCTCCTCCCCTTGAGGTGCCTGCTTCCACCACCGCACCTCGAGGAGATCCGCCCATGCCTTCTGCTTCTTCTGGAGGTAGTGGCTCTGTTCCTACCTCATCAGCTCATGAGGTAGAGGCAACTTCCTCATCTCATCCAGGACCTCCCCGAAATATCCAAAAAGACCATCCTTCCGAGCAGATGATTGGAGACCTCTTTGAGCGGGTCACACGCTCAAAGTCTGGCATGTCTCATTTCTGTCTCCACTCTGCCTTTGTTGCCACCTTTGAGCCCAAGGATGTTAGTCATGCTCTTTTACATGAGTCTTGGGTCAATGCCATGCATGAGGAGTTGGAGAACTTCGAGAGAAACAAAGTCTGGTCGCTTGTTGAGCCCCCTAGAGGTCACAATGTCTTTGGTACCAAGTGGGTGTTCAAAAACAAGCAGAGTGAGGATGGGGTAGTCATTCGAAACAAGGCTAGACTGGTAGCTCGTGGCTTCTCCCGGGTTGAGGGTCTAGATTTTGAGGAGACCTTTGCCCCTGTAGCTAGGCTTGAGGCCATTAGAATCCTGCTTGCTTTCGCGGCATCTAAGGGTTTCAAGCTTTACCAGATGGATGTCAAGAGTGCCTTCCTCAATGGGTTTATTGAGGAAGAGGTCTATGTTAGACAGCCTCCAGGTTTCGAGAACCCCAAATACCCAAACCATGTCTACAAGCTTTCCAAAACCTTGTATGGACTTAAGCAGGCCCCTAGAGCTTGGTATGAGAGGCTTAAATCCTATTTGTTGAGTCATGGGTTTGAGATGGGTAAGGTAGACAAGACCTTGTTCATTCGCAGGCATGGCAATGACCTTTTACTCGTCCAGGTTTATGTGGATGATATCATCTTTGGCGGCTCTTCTCATGCTCTTGTTTCTCAGTTCTCGGATGTCATGAGCACCGAGTTTGAGATGAGCATGATGGGTGAGTTGACCTTCTTCCTTGGCTTCCAGATTAAGTAGACTCGGGAGGGTACTTTCTTGCATCAAGGCAAGTACACTCGTGACCTCCTGAAACGCTTTAACATGAGTGATGGTAAGCCGGTGTCAACTCCAATGGCATCCACAGCTTCACTTGACTCAGATGAGGATGGCGAGCCAGTTGATCAAAAAGAGTACAGAAGCATGATCGGCTCCCTCTTGTACCTCACTACCTCGAGACCGGACATACACTTCTCCGTGTGTCTATGTGCTCGGTTTCAGGCTTCTCCTCGCGTATCTCACCGCCAAGCGGTGAAGCGCATCTTTCGGTACCTTTGAGCTACCATTGACTATGGTATCTGGTACTCTTCTTCTTCTTGTCTTTCCCTCAGAGCCTATTCCGATGCAGACTTTGCTGGCTGTAGGATAGATAGGAAGAGTACTTCAGGCACTTGTCAATTTATTGGCACTTCTCTTGTTTCCTGGTCCTCGAGGAAGCGATCGGTGTTGCAGTCTCACGCAGAGGCCGAGCACGTTGTCGCGGCCGATTCTTTGTAGCCAAGTACTTTGGATGGTCTCGACCCTGTGGGACTTTGGGTTAATTATCGACAGTGTTCCACTCCGTGTGATAACACTTGCGATTAACATTGCTAAGAACCCAGCAAAGCATTCTCGGACCAAGCATATTGATATTCGCTATCACTTCCTCAGAGACCATGTAGAGAAGGGTGACATCGTGCTCCAGTTTGTGGAGAGTGACCACCAGTTGGCTGACATTTTCACCAAGCCTTTGGATAGCTCTAGGTTTTCAGCTCTGCGGGGAGAGCTTGGGGTGATTTGTCCTTATGGACTGTTGTGAGGGGGAGTTTGTGCTTTACTGCTTTACTATATTAATTATGCTCTTACTTCTTTCTGCTTGCATTGCATACGGGTGCATTGGGTTAGTCCTCCTAGCATAGATTAGAGTGTTTCTCACGTCTAGTTGTTTAGACTTCTTACTCTTATCTTGTGACTCTAGGATGCTGCTTATTAGCTGTCTCTCTTCTCATTAGGTTGAGCTCACTCACTTCTTATAGGTTCTAGCAAGGGTCGGGCCACCTTTGGGTAGACAGGGAACGTGTTTGCTCCTTAATGAGCTCAATGGACAGTTGATAGTCCTAGTGTCATATGGGGTAGATGAGAGTCAGTCTGAGCCATAGTATCATCTATATCTTGTATATGCTTTAAGGACTGTCTTTTCTGATTTCTTTGCCAGCTTCTCAGTTTATAGCTTTGGTTCAGGGGGAGTTCATTTGGGAGCTTCTGGAGCTTAATATTGATATAATGCAACTTGAACTAAAAGTGCATCACATGTCGAGGGGGAGCTGGATTTTCTTGCATTTCAGCATTCTGCATTGTAATATAATTATATGAAGCCTTGACTATTATCCTTATATGACATGTTCACAATGCTTTACATCATGCCATGATCCGTGCTTCTTTGCTAGATTTATCATCACTTCATATGTGTCGTCAAGCCTCTGCCATTGATAAGCTAATTAAAATTGCACAACTTGAATTAAGACATGTCATGTTAGTTCTTGAGATTAGTCTGTTTTTAGTTATCCTTTTATGATTCATGCCATGTCAAATAGGCTGAGTTGAGTCTTGAATCTTTAATTGAGCGTTAGAATGAGCTATGCTAGTTTCTTAATAAATCATGAGTTAGTACAACTTTTAAGAAAGCAAAAAGATCTCTTTTATCTCAGGGGGAGTTTTGGATGACCAAGATCATCTCCTTAAGCTTTTTGCTTGGAGTGGTCGCATAAGGCTTGAGATCTAGCACATGACTAAAATTTTGGTTGGTAACAACTGTGAGTTTCAAAGAAAAATATGTCAATTGTGCTAAAATTGCTTAACTACAAAAAGAATCAAGTACTTGAACCCCTGATTCATTCTTGAACTTGTAGCAGTCTAAATTAACTCAATTTTAGCTTCTTGATTCCACTTAGACTATTGACATGGCTTGCATCATCTTTGGATACCTCTACCTAGACTTTGATCTTGAATAGCTTGACATGCTAAGAAATTCATCAAAATTTCAGATTGTTACTTATGTGGCCTGGCTTGATTGTGCATATCTTGTTATGATCTTGATAGCATTCATATGTATTATGGCTTGGTGTAATACTCAAAAGTCAATTTGGATAATCTTCATGGCTCTAATTGCCTAACATTGAATAAAATTCAGCCACACCATGTTATATTCTCTTTTTTGCATCTTGATGATTTTATTGCCAAAAGGGGGAGAATATTGGAGACAAAGCCAATTTTGGGAGCTTTGGGAGCTTTGAGGAAAACTTGCTCTTTTCTTTTGCTCCTTGTGTCAACATGGTCATTAGCATCATTCTCTTTCCTTTGGACCATGTTCGACTTTCAAACAAACTCAATTCTATGCTTTTTCTGTGTTTGTCAATATACTCATCAAGGGGGAGATTGAGAGACCATGTGGAGGTATCCCCATGTTGGTGATGAGTAATTGACGATGGTTTTAGTGAGTTTGAGTTTGTTTTGGGTATTCTAGGGTTGAGTACCATTTTACTTATGCTATGATGATTATGCTGTTTCATGCGGTGCTATGTGACGGTTTGCTTGTCTGTGTGACTGCAGGACTTCGCAACTAGGTCATGGTGAGGCGAGGAGGACCGGGACTAGGCACAGGAGGTGTTGAGGTCCAGACGGTTAAAGACGCCGAGGATGATCGAGGCTGGTGAGGTGGTTGCGAGTTGGGAGACGAGGAACCGGAGCTAGAGCTACCGATGATGGACACGACGGGCGACTACGAGAGAACCAGGACTAGGCTCAGGGAGGAGTCAGAGGTCCAGACGGTTTGGAGGTCAGTTGCGGTCGTGCACGGCGGAACAGACCAGGACTAGACTCAGGTGGAGTCAGAGGTCTCGGTCGGTGTCGGGTGGACATGATGGGCAGCGGCGAGAGGATCGGGACTAGGCTCAGGGAGGAGTTGAGGTCCGGACGGTCAGGATGCCGGGAGCGGTCGTGTACAACGAGGTGAACCGGGACAAGACTCAGGGAGGAGTAGAGGTCCAAACGGTTGAGGTACCGGATGCGGGAAGCTTCCGGGAAGGCGCTTGAGGGGCAAATTCGGGATTTGACTCAAGCTTGAAGTAGGAGGCTGGTTTCCCTCCTAAAATGGGTTGACTTTGACCCTTGCCCGATATGGATGAAAGGCTTGGAGTGCGCATGGTATGCCACTTCTTGATTTTCCATATGGGGGTGAGGCCTTGCCTTCAAAAAGAGGAGAGGGAGGTTGTAGTATTCAGTTTTTCTTACTGAGGCATGAAAGGAGGGTGAGCAAACAGAGTAGTTATGTTGTATTCTCTCGTGTGAGCTCTTCTCAAGATGAGAGAATGAGATGAGAGGGTTGTAGAAGAATACTTATGTAATTACCCTTGTCTCTGAATCAATATGAAAAGTCCTAAGTTTGAGCTATTATGTTTTTCTTGCACTTCTCTGTGTTTCTTTTGAGTCGACCGCATTACATTCTACACTTGCGCCTTTTGTTTGATTTGATTCGTGTTCTGAAGTTACAAAATGAGTTGCTATGAATTGGGAGAATCCAAAAAGCTCTTTGGCTAGCCATTCCCGAGAGCAATCATTTATCTTCATTGCTTTCTCCTCAAGAACAAAGATGAAGCCATTCCTCTGTTTTTCACTGTTTAGGGTTTTCTGGGTTCTTGAGATTTCCATTCAAAAGTTGTGCCCAGATGTAAGCCCTCACATCCTCTTGTCATTGCTAAGTTGATTACAGAAATTCATGAGCAAAAGAGGTGACAACAATGAGTAATTGGGAAATTAGCTCATTCTCATCAAGTTTCGATTTCATCAAAATCTTGATTCCTAGCTCTCTTGATGAATTCTTTGGATTCCACAGTCCCAATGATGTTTGAGATAAGATCATGTTCACTTAGGGTAAAAAGAATAGAAGCATTTTCACATTTTCTTGAAATCGCAAGTTCTGCTTTTTCGTTTGCTCTCTCGTAGCCTCTCGTGACCTCTCATGTCGCAGAAACTGCAAACATCTCTTCTTTGTTTTGGTGCAGAAATAGCAGTTTTCTTCTTGTTTTCAACCGAAACAATTGCATCTCTTGTTTTTTTGACCGCAGATTTGATTGTTGATTCTTCATTGTTATCGATTTCGGTGCGATTGCATTTTCGAGTGCGCTTTTTGATTCTTTGCATATTCGTTTCGATTTCTGTTTTGTGATTTCGTTCTTTGTTCACTTGATTTACATTCTATTTGTTTTAGGTCGCTTTAAAATGCTTTTGTCTTGAGGTTTTCCACCAAGATTCTACTACGTTTACGCTCCGCATTTCACTTTTCCATTCCTGTTTTCAGTTTGCAGATTGTGTTGTTTCACCCTGGTTTGGTTTCTTTTAGTAAAATCAGTTTTTGTCTGAAGTGGTTCATTCAGAGAAAGAATTTAGTCAGAATGTTTGCTTTGAGCCTTCTTCTCATCTGATTTCTTGGTCTTGACAAGACATTTGTAGTATCTGGTCTTTACTTTTTCAGAAAAGTGAGCAAACATTTTCCTTCTTCATAGCTTTTTAGCTATCGAAGAAGAATTCGTGTGAATACTCGGGGGGGGGGGCATTTTTAAAGGGCATCATTCACCTCCCTCTGTTGCCATTTCCGATCCTACAGAATAAAAATAGGTGTTCTACATGAAAATTGTAGGTTTTTCAGTCACGAATCTAGAGAGGTATCATTTGCTGTTTTTAGACATGTGGAGATGATAGCAAACATTGATATGTTGATATTATGCTAGTAGACATGTGGAATTCTTGCTTATTGATATAATGTGGACATGAAAATAACATGTGGTGGATGTGGAGATGTTGAGAGCATGAAAATGCTCCTTGTGGATGAATTAATGTGATTAATGAATTATCATATCATTCATGTCATATCATGTCATTTGCATATGTGGATGTCGCCGCACTTAGCCACGGATCAGTCGTGACAAAGATCGTATATTGCCGAATCGATGCACCTCTTCGCCATGGAAGCATCGTATATTGTCGTAATACGATGAATACAATTCCTGCCCTGGCAAGAGTGATGTGGAGCATAGCATGAAGCATTCATATGCATTGCATTGTGGAAAGATTCATTTGCATACATATGCAATATATATTGTGGTGATGTTATTTTGTGGAATATACAACGTTATAGTTGTAATGTGGAATTGGCTCATGTGAGCTACTTGTGGTATGAGGATTGTGGATGTGGTTATGGAATGGGGTTCGTCCCTTGTGTATGGTAAAGGTTATGGTGATGGAATGAGATTCTTTTCTTTTGTATTAATTGTTGATAGCAATTGTGGATGTGAGAATTAATAAAGTAGTGGGATGATCATACATGTGTTTTATTGTATTTGATGGTGATTTGAAGTTGAGGATATAACATTGTTATTTGTGAAAGATTAAATGTTGATTATTAATCTATTGTAGTTGTGGAAGACTAAATGTTTTATATGCATTTAACTGATATTTAAATGACTGTATTCTTATGCCAATTAAATCTGAAATTTTTAAGAGGTGTGATTCATGAAAGTTTATGGTGGTTTAATAATTAAGAACATAAATTGTAATTGTGGATGTATGAAATTACAATGATGATGTTTAAATTGCTTGTAATTTGAATAACTTGTTAAACTGTTTGCTTGCTGAGATTTTTATCTCACTCTTATTTCCCCCTCCCTACAGGTGGTCTTTGAGCATGCATTGGAAAGGGTAGAGTGGCACCATGGCGATGCACTTGGATTATAATCTTAATGCGGGAATAAAGTTGAAAGCAATCTAGTTTTGTTTAGCTATCTTATTGACAAATGTTTCTTCTTAGTAATATTAAATGTGTGTACCTTTCCTATGGATATTATGTTATAGTTGAATATGATTATTGAATTGTTGTTATCCTGTTTTTCCTTAGTTGTTTACGCTTCCGCTTATATTATATTGTTTAGTATTTGTTGCTAGTTTAGTTTATTCTATAAATTGGCTAGTCGTAGAGCAGTTTTAGTAGCATCCTAGGGTATTGTGGGTCCTGGAGTGTTACAGTTGGTATCAGAGCGGGCTTTAGGTCCGTGGTAATTAAACTATTAAATTGACACCTTTGGTGCACGAGAGGATGGGATGGGTCAAGCATTGCATTTATGCTTTTGACATGTTGCATTGATGATTTATATTATGAGATAATCTTGTATGTTTATTGATAATCTTGTATGATTATGATTTGCTCCTATGACTGTTATGAGTAAAGGTAATCAATGTTAAGATGTAGATGTTGTTTGTGCTGCCTTGGCTTTGCCAGATTATATCACTGTTTGCAGTATGGGGATAGCAATGTCCTTACCTCAAGTAACTTAATTGCAGATGTTGCGGGTGAGTTACTTAGAAAAGTTGATATTATCATTAAGTTGATTTCGGCCAATTCTTGGCCTATTGCAGTTAATGAATTTCTTTTGAGTTTGTGGTTCTTGCAGTTGAGGGTATGCAATTGGTCTCTACCTATTCCTTGAAGCAGTTATTGTTTCTTTTCGGACTAATGAGATACTTTTGCTACTTGTGAATATTGTTGATTTGCAAGGTTAGTCCCTTTATGGGAATTTTGTCTTGTTGCGAATCATGACTCATTGGTTCGCTTGGTATTTTTATTAATGAAAGTTTTGTATTGCAAACTCATTAATATGTTAAAGCCTTGGATTTACGTATTTCTTTGAGATTATCTCGAGTGTTGAAGTTTAATTCCTTTCCTTTCTAAAAGAGAGTATTAAAACCCTTTGAGCTGTTTTGCTATGCTTAAGTGGAAGGTGGTAACCATATAAATTAATTCATAAGGTATGAATTATCATGTTGAGATATTAGCGTGGTGCATAATTAATTTTAACTAGCTTCCTTGGAAGTGTAGTTGATTAATTTGATATTGCCTTGTAATAGTTTCTGGAAGAACTGTGATTTAGAATTTGTCTATACATGATTGGAACTCATGGAGTTATTGAGGAGTGTGCAAAAGAATTGGAATGATTATTATGATTGTTTAAATTTCTATCATGTTGGATAAATTGAATTATTCTTGTCTTTAGTGATTAATCTGACTGTTTGGCATTATTAAGTAAGGAGGTGTTGCAATATTGCCTTCGTAATATTAACATTTAATCTGTCCTTTACTAGATACTTTACGAGCATGTACAATTGCTAGTTCTATCAATCTTTCATCATGCTAGATTGTTGAAATATGTCAGACCCGGATTTTTCAATCCAGAATCTCCTGTGATTACTGCATTATTCCACGGATCGAGATAATGCGCACAGGTACATTGCTGTATCATTTCATACATCGCTAAACAAGTAATATTACGGACCATTGTTCAAATTACACCACGTCGGGCGATAGTTTACAAAAGGGGCACTTAGGCTGAATGTCATCATTACATACAAGCAGCGGAAGAGAAAGCAAAAGTAGAACCATAACCTCAGGCAAGCGACTGGGGGTAATGTGTGCAGTATATATTACCTAGACTTAGATAATATATGTGCACACAATGCCTTAGGTCTAGCTTGTCTAGGTTCGAAAATCTGACGGTGACCTAATTCCCATCGTCCTTCCTCCCTTCGTGGTCGGGCATCTTCATATTCATAATGATCATGCGTCCCTGTTTCGCTTTTTGGTAATCGAGTGTGAGCACACTAACCACCGTGCTCAGCAGGTCATCACACGTAATGCGATAATAGTATCTGTCAATGATCAAGGAAGGCTTAGGTTTATTTTATTTTGCCAGAAATTGCCTTTACAATACAGTACTTAGAAATCCCTATGACCTAGCAGTTTTTGAATGACACAAGTTTAGTGGAATGTAATCGTCTTAATAGTGGTACAGAGCCCATCCACCATTACATGGCCTCTGCGCCTTATATCATATTCCAGCATTATAGTTGCCTATCTTACCACTGGGACGACACCCAGGACAATTCCAAACTAGGGCCTTTCACTACCCTACATTTTCCCATTTCACCCACAAATCATTTTTGAAACAGAACTATATCTAGTTAAGTCCCCATGTCTGCCCATGACCGCGGGCACGGCTATTCGAATAGTTTTGACTCTGCAGAGTTTGTACACATTCCCCACAAGAGACTGCCAACTCGTTGCCCCACATGATTCCTTAGTCATATGGTTGAGCAGACCGTCACAGTGACTTTTCTAAATATCTAGCATCTTTCGTCATCTCACCCTATGGGCTTATCCCACTTGCGATGGGTCCCACACGTTGCACGAGATGTTTCCCACAGTCACTAACGTAGCCGGGCTCCACTTCTCGCAGCGCTAGTACAGCTGGAAAACCTCACCCTCCCCTTGGTGTCCCTTTAGGCCTTCCCTTGCCCTTGCAGATCCACTCCTATCCACTACCGGTGAGATGAGTTCGGGGTTTTGATAAATTTACTTAGCCATGTTGTATTTTACAAACTTGTGGTTGTACTGTTTGACACGGGCTAGCATGACAAGATCCGGTCCTTAGGGTTATCTGAGTGGTTCTACCATATCCCATACTCTTTGTGCTTCCCCTGCACCACATACCAGCCCCCAAATCATCCACCCAGATACTAAGCAAGTTTGAGGCTTTTTGGAGCATAAAATAACAGTTCCAAATTTCTCTCCACTCATTCCCACCATGACTGCCCAAATCATTGTCATATTTGCAAGTGAGATACTTTAGGACATCTAAGCGTCCCCGTTTAACTAGCAATACTAAGCAGTACGATACATTATAACTCTAACTCTGAAAACTACATTATGATAGTTTTACTAGGGTGACAAGGCTCACATATCCCAAGAGTTTCAACAGGTAATACTAACAAGCGTAATAATGGGTGTATATCTAAATTCTATAAAACTGAACATAATTTATCACATAAAATAATAGCATGCACATGGATAATTTAAAGGAAATTAATTTGCATAAACATGGGTTCAACATGATCAAAGTGATAACTCGCCTTGGTCACGGTGGTCTGGCTCTTGATTATCTGGAGTTGCTAGGTTGGCTGCCTCAGCGTCTTCCTCCTGAGCCTCGTACGCGAAGATTTGCATAAAAAGAAAAAGCAAAAAATCACTCCAAATAACACCATAAATTCAAATGAACTCTAAAAATCATGATTTCAGTTCCATTGGATAGATCTTGAATTTAGACGAATTTAGAAATTTGTCTCACTCAATTTGGAGTTAAAATGAAAAAGTTATGCCATTTTACAATTCTCAGTTCAGATAAATCCCTAAATTATTAAATTTCTGACAGGTGGGGTCCACACGTCATATTTCCGATTTTATTTTCTTTTATTAATTTCTTTTCCTGTCTCTGACCAGTGGGGTCCACATGGCAGTGACTCGGGTGTTCTTGCGCCCACTGACGGGTGGGGCCCGCTTGGCGATAGCTCGCCTCGGCGATCATCGACAGTGGGTCCCTCACGGCACGGACCCATGTCGCCGCCCGCTGACAGTGGGACCTGTCTGTCAGCGAGCTCTCCGTCCGGTGCCACGACGGTGAGGCCCACTTGTCAGCGCAAATGTTAAAAGAAATGGCTCAACCCAGCACGAGCACAACATAGCTAGTCGGGCCGGACTGATACAACCTATTTAGCTATGAGTCATGTCATCCGTAGGCTAGACCGACAAAGTGCTCTGGTGGACAATATAGTGCTTCATGCCAACAATATAGTGCTTTTGGCCAACAGTATAGGGTCTGTTCTTTTGGTCTGTGTCTTATAGCTTTTGGCTTAAATTTTTGAACTCTGACTGTTCGCGAGAGAGTACCGAGAGAGATACTTGCGAGCGATTTTGCCCGATGTAGATGAAGCTAGGATAATATCTATTATAATTAATTTGTAGACCCTACTTTAAAAAGATATTTCATTCAAAAACTAATTATTATAAAAAAATTAAACCATAGGTTCAAGAGAAAAGACCATACTGCCATTTGGGCAGCTCTGTGTAACATATATAACTGGGATCAACGGAGAAGATGCGCGATTTTGCGACCTTTCACTCCCCATGGTCGCGGCTCACGGAGTCACATCATCGACACCGGCCAACCGGATTCAAAAATCAAAACACGCACGGACGCACCAACGCGCCGCCCCGTGAGTTTTGGCTTTTGCAGTTCGCAGTGTCCCAAGGACACCACGCGCGCGCTCGATAGCCCAATTCACGCGACGTCAGAGGCCGATGCACGCCCTCCTCGTCCTCGGGCGTCTTCCCTCCAAACGCAACAAAACGAAAGCCCCTCCGAGGGCGGGTATTTGCAGAAAGCAGCCAGACTTAGCGCCCACTTTTTTTCGTTCGAGTTTTTGGCTTCTGACTTATTTTATATTATTTATAAATTTTATTTTTTTTTATATTTTTGATTTTTTCGAGATTTTTTGCCGGTTTTTTCGTATTTGTTTGTATTATACGTGATGGGTTAACATATTTTTTCTATTTTAAATTTTTTTAAATTTAATTATGTCAAATAAGTCTCTAACAACTACAATGTTTTTTCAGCCAGCTACAGTAGTTTTCAACCATAAGCTACCTATAAAAACTCATTTGAGCAGGACAATGGCCGCTCGATTGGGCTGAAAAGCTGTGACTTATGACTGAAATTGCACTGTAGCGGCTGAAATTTTACTGTAGTTAAATGTGATTTATTTGACGTAATTAAAATTAAAAAATACAAAAAATATGCTAGCTCATCACGGACAACGCAAACAAATACGGAAAAAAAGAACCGGCAAAAAAACTAAAAAAAAGTCAAAAATTCAGAAAAAAATGAAATTTATGAATAATAAAAAATAAACTGGAAATCAGAAACTGAAGTTGAAACAAGCGGAGTTCCATGCAAGAGTTCAGTGTAGTACATAGAAGCGTTTTTACTTGGCTATGTTAAATTGTAATTTTAATCTTAAGCCTGCAGCGGTTACACGTGGATATATCTGATGAACTTGATGGATCATATATGTACAAAGCAGAATTACAAAATTACAGAAGAACCCCTGGCAAGACAAAGTAATCTCAATGGAGCACCTGAACCCAAAAAAGTTTTCAACTTCGCACAATACAGCAGAGTGTACCTGCGTCTGGCCATGGCACAACTCCCGAGACCAGTCTTTTGTCTGTCTCTGCGAGAAGACTGCCTGTTGCGCACTGGTAGTACTCCCCTATGCTGCTACTACCGCCACCGCCACCAATTTTTACCATATACACAGCCTTCTCGATTCATATTTATAAAAATAATTATATATATAGTACTATAAAAAATAACGTTTTTACTGTTTTATCACTGAACGGTGGTGCTCCGGAGATGACACGTGGCATCTGCCATCCGGCTGCTGAGCGGCAGGCGTTTACCGTCCGGCCACCAGAAGGCAGGCCACCTACCGTCCACCCACAGAACGGCATGACAAATATGGAGACGAGAGAGTGGACGAGGGTGAACAGCACGAACATGACGACATTAGTATGGACGAGGGAGCGCGCAAGCGGGGACGACATGAATAAAGTGACAATTGTGCGAAGGATGCAATCAAAAAGAAAAAATAGTAGTAACGAGACGATATATGTGCGAAGGACAAAATTCACGCACTGCAAAAGATACATAAGCATCGCATATCACTAATTACGATTAAATTAACATGATAAATTCAAAACACATAAAATTTCTAAAAATTTACATAATTAGGTCGACTATGTCGGGAGGCTTCACAAAAAATTTTGTAATTTTTGTAATTCGTTTGCTATATGTAACAGTTTCTACAAATATCAAAATTTTATAATTTTTTTAGTAACATTTAGAGTGGATAAAATTTTCAAAACATTACACAATGAAATACGTTGTGTCGGGAGATTATGCATAAAATTTCATAATTTTTCGAGCCCGTTTGCTATATTTAAAAATTTAAACAAATATAAGATAAAATTACTAATTTAGATAGGTAATTAAGCCTGCTAATTAGCCGGTTTAATCACTTGCCGTTTTGTGGGTGGACGTGAGGTGGCCTGCCGTCTGGTGGCTGGGCGGTGGGCGCTTGCCGTCAGGTGGCCGGACGGCAGGCGCCATGTGTCACCTCCAGAGTGCTGCTGTCCAGTAACTAGACGATAGAAGCGTTATTTTTGTTAATACCATATATATAATTATTTTTATAAATACGAATTCAATACGCGCTGTATATAACAAAAAATTCCACCGCCACAGTAAAGTACGTAGGCCGAGCAACCCGTGCACCGCAGGTCACGTGATCGCCTCCCGTCCATGTTTTAATGTCCTGGTCTAACTTATAGTTCATAATTTTTTTTGTCTGTTTTACTGTTTTTTGGGATTTGTGATTTTTTCTTATTTTTTTATATTGTCTATGCTAATATTATTTTTTATTTTATTATATAAAAAATAAATCATAAGTTTCAGTTTATAAATCACTTAGAACCTTCAATCATTGTGTTAATTAAAAACTAATTAGTCTCGTTAGCGACTGCCACATACAGGTAGCTTGACAGGGCATCTGACGAGCTACTGTAACTCGATGGTACCTAGCGGCGTATGAAGAAATTAGATTTATAAAAATAAATGTTTAGATATTAAATTTAGAAAATGTTGAAGTGACATTTATACCACGGTTCTTCGGAGCAGAGGAGCTGCCTGCTAGCCTAAAAAAGAATCCTACCGCCGTTAATGGCACTCCCTGCCTTCTTTTTGCTTTGACCCAGGACCAAGGAACCCTCCCTCCCTACCTCCCTTGCGTGTGTGGCTGTGGCCGTCTAGTCACCTCAGGGACTTGAAGCCGCTGCTGCAACTGTCGCTGCGCACAGCCACTTGTGTATCCACTATCTTGCTTTAATCGGTTGCAGGGTGGTGAGAGAGAGTGGAGAGTTGAGAGAGACGGAGAGGGGATGGAGTTCTTGGCGCTGTTCCTCGTCTTCTCCTGCTCCCTCCTGCTCCCTTCCTTGGGTCTTGCTGGTAATGCTGGTCTTTGCCGAGAACATTTTGGTGCTTTTGTTAGCTTTCCTGTAGGATTGACTTCTTGTTTCCCGAAAAAAAATGTCTTGGAGATTTTTTTGTCATTCTGGTTTTTGTTTCTACCGTCCACATTTCTCTTGATAATGTTGGCGTATTGCTTTCTGGCTTGAACCAGGAACTAATTCCTAGAGCCACATTTTCTAAACAGGGTTTCCTTAGTCTTTGTTGATTTTTTCATGATTAGGTTATCATTCTTTTACTACCTCTGCATTTCCAATACATAGGTTCCTTAGTTATTTTGTTGATTTTCTCATGATTTAGTTATTTTGTTTTACGAACAATGCAGTACCAATACCAGTAACTGGCAGTTGTATTTGTTTTTTTTTGTCACAACTTTGCCTCAGACAGAAATTTGTTTCTGTAGCTGAGTCGCCCCTATCCATCCTTCTTGCCTTAAGTTTTTTTTACATTTTTTTCTTGGTCACATTAGTTTTCTTACGTTTCTTTTAGCACCGAAAGATCAAGAACATTAGCGACTTGCTTCTGTAATTTGCAACTTTCTGTTATCTTAGTTGTTTCTTTGTTTCAGCAAATACTCAGTTGTTTCTGCATATCTTTGTCGATTTGCCATTTTTTTTATGTCTACTGGCTTCACATCTTCCATTTTGTTTGTCTTCCAAAGTTGCTTTCGCAACTGGATTAATCCACCTCCATGATTATTTCACAGTTTCAGGTCAAGAAGCACATGAGCTGGTTCACCTCCATGAGCCACCTCAGGCAGGTGTACATGTATCAGTCGCTCACACAGAGCTCCCCATGGTGGCCACCTCGGTTCTTGGGGCAGAGTCCTGGCTCAGGGCTCATGTCCTGGCACACTACCCCTCCAAGCACATCACCGCCATTGTTGTAGGCCATGGTATCACCTGCAGCCATGGCCAAGAGCTCCTCCTGCTTCGGTTCTCACACGCCGTCAAGAACCTGCATCACTCTCTTGTGCGCTGGGGCCTTGTCAAGGACATCAAGATCACCACTGCCTCCACTCCGTGTGTGAGGGACAGAGGGATTCTGAAGAGGAGCCTCTACGGTAGGCACCACTTGCCGCCGGCGATGACATCTCCCCCGCCGCAGCCGCCTGCATTGACATATGCGCCACCACCGCCCAGTGTGCCGTTGTCCTTTGCGCCGAATTCCCCACCTGAAGCTGTCCCGTCGGTTCCGCCCGGCGCTGCCCCAGCAAGCACGCCTGTTGCCGTGCCTGTGCCAGCAAGCCCACCCACTGCGGTATCCGCTAGTCCACCTGCAATGCCGCCGCCATGCTTGGCTCCACCAGCAGTGGCAATGTCCCCGCCACCGTGGTCTGGTGAGGGAGGAAATGACGGCGGTTTGTGGTGTGTGGCTAAGCCAACTGTGCCAGAGGACAGACTGCAGGAGGCAATGGACTATGCCTGCGGCCAGGATGGAGTGGATTGCCAGGAGATTGCGGCTGGTGGTAGCTGCTTTTATCCAGACAGCATTGTGGCGCACGCGTCGTATGCGTTCAATAGCTATTGGCAGAAGATGAAGCATATCGGTGGGAGCTGTAGCTTCGGTGGTACTGCTGTGCTAATCAATTCTGACCCAAGTACGACTTTCTTAACATATGCTCTAGCTCAATGTTCATGAGTTGACTACCTATATTCGTATTTTGTATCCAGTTGTTCTTTTGGGTGAATTGTGATGCTTCTTGTTACTAATCTTTATTATCTTATAGCTCAATGTTAGTGACCCTTAAAATTATTTCATGGTGCTATTGATTTTAGCAGCCAATTGAATAGTATAGCCTATAGGTGCAGCACAATAAGATTAGTATTTTTTGTGTGGAAAATCTAGTCTACAGAGTCAATTAGTCTCCTATTTGAAATATCACTTGCATTGCCAGAAATTACTTATGTTCTGTATTGTTAGTCTATATCTGTTGCAATAACTTTTCACATATGTCATAGGCATTCAATCAACCAACCATATCATATGATAGTTGAGCTAAAGTTTCCTTTTTGATGATTGGTCTTTTGTTCGGAATTTTGGATTGTTAAGGTTCTAAGGGTATTTACATTGCATCTGATGTATGCCGTTTGCATCTATGGAATGAATGTTGACTAGTCTGGATTTCACCCTGAAAGCGTTTGAAGCTTGACTGCTATTTTTAACAACCAAATGTAGTTCAAGTGAAATTATGAACACTTTCCATTATTTGACAATAAAGATGGTTGAAAGTATTTTTTGTATCCGTCCTATTAATAGCACATGGGCTGTTCATTGTGTTCAATGCCTTTGCTAAACAGTAATTGAGCCTGTCATTGGAATTCTTGGACACAAACATTGGGTATGGATACAAATAGCATATCTTGTTTTCCTGATTTATCCTTCTTGTAGTGCCAACACCCCACCCCACCCTTCCCTTTTTTGCCCTTCATCAAATGACACGTAGGCAATCCCATGAATGGTTTAGCCTAGTGAAATTCTGTACATTTTTGGCTGATTGATATTTAGTCATGAGTCAGTAGATAAATACACTAGATACAGTGTACCTTTTTGAAAGCTATGTCCAATTGTCCAAACTTAGGTCAATTTCCACAATGTGTCTTGTCAGTAGGTACTATATGCAATTTCTAAAATTCATGTTTGTCGATGCATGTTTCCATAATTCCTGCAATAATGAATTGAGAGTTGAGATGTAGGTTGTATGGCAAATACTAAAGTGGTTGATATTTTTCATGCTCTCATGTTCATTATGCAACAGACTGCATCATGCCATCATCACAATACACTATTGTTCCTTATTTCCCTTCTGGAGGTTAGATATCTGCCTCTAACAGGACCCTTCATATTTGCAGGTTATCTCCAGTGTCGGTTCATGCTGAGTTGAAAAAGGTTGTACGAGGATCTTCTGTTCTGGTCAGTACTCTCCTCATGAACAAATGCTCCCAGAGAATTCCTAATGTACATGTGCGTTCTTATGATCAAAATAACTTCTTGATTTGAATAAATATGACTTTTTGTTTATCTGTCTCCAGTGCTAGTTCTTCCCTAAAGTAGTCAATAAAATACTTTTTGAAGGGGGCAAAAACAGAACAAGCAGTCAATAGAAGGCTAACTTTGGCACTGCATAACACAAAAAACAAGTCGTAGCAGTTTTTCATTATCCGAAATGTCTTTGCGCGTGTTTGTATGCTTGCTATTATATCTTAAGTTGAACTGTTAAGAGCTTGTGGTCAACCACAAAGCCGTTATAGCAAAATTTATCTAGTGTCAGTTCATTTTTTTTCAATTTATGGTAATCTCAGATTTCAGGTGCAAATAGCTAGACAACTTCTGATATCTTTTCAGATGGGTTCAAATGTAATATGTAATCGTACTGTGACTCATGTACCCTCTGATGCTTTCTAATTGCTTACCTGCACTGTCGACCACATCAATTGCATCTTAATTCTTAAACCTTCTGATATAGATAAGTTGATGCGCGACAACCTTGAATGACGAAAACAAAATTCATTTTGTTGATGTAAAAAAAGCCCCCCTTATGATCTTGCCATCCTTTTGTAATCGAATATGCTGATCTAGTTATTACATGCCATTTGAGGTATCTCTGTTAAAGAACATTGACAAGAATGGATAGAGTTGAAACTTGGCACGGATACATATGTAATCATTCCATATTAGACAGTGCTCTCTTTTCAATTAGGTCTAGGCTTTGAATAATTATTTGCCTTCACTAGATAATTATTGTTTTCTACACTTTTTGCCAGTCTCATTTCTCACCATTGCCAACCTGTGCTGCAGGATTTTTTTTTTTTTTGCGAAGCGAAGTTGTGGATCTCACTCAATGATCAGCTGCTATGAATCAGTGCCGTAATTTTTTTTTGTTCATTCGCGTCCTTTGTAAGGACATCACGTTGTAGACTCGCTATATGTCTGATCTAGTTAGCTGCATAGCTCTTGCAGAATTGCTTTGCATGGTTCTTTGGTCCTCAGCATCGTGCTGTCAGCCAGGATCGTTTTGTAATGCAAAAACGAGACTTGATTGGAACTTGCATGCTTTGTTACGTCCAGTTTATTTCCAAGTATTTGTTTATCATTAGATTATAAAATTGCGTAAAAAAAGGAAAAAAGGAGTGATATCAGAGCCAGGTTTCGATCCTGGGACCTGTGGGTTATGGGCCCACCACGCTTCCGCTGCGCCACTCTGATTTGATGTTACATGAGTTCTCGTTAAGCTATATATGTATATAGTTTTGGATTGCTTTTCAACATAACATCTGCTGAGCATATGTTTTGTTTTTAAAAAAGCCAACAACTATCTGCAAAGCCGGTGGTGATTGTCCGGTAAACAGGAACCGACTGGGATCATGTTTTTCAGGAACCGGTATTCTAATACCCGGTTCACCACCTGAACCTCTTCATCTCTTCTCATTAACTATACCAGAATGCTTAGAATTGCTTCTAATATATATTCCAACCTCAAATTGGCAAAATCAAAATATCAAATAAAAACTAAAAAGGAAAACCAACTAGTTTTCCGATAAACCGCTACTGGATCCCCTCAGGTTTTTTCCTCAGACCCGAAAAGTGAAACCTTGTCTCTAGTTACAGTCTTTCCTATTGCCGGGGTTTAGGTTGGTCACTCCATCTTTGTATCTTCCGAGCTTTGTTGAGCCTACGACACCTTAGAAATACCCCAAAAAAATTACCCAATTAAAGCATCTCTAATGTATTGAATCGAATTAGAGCATCTCTAATGCATTGAATCGATTTAGGTTCATAGACATGCCAAGTAAAAAAGGTACAACTTACAATTTTTTGTACTAGTGTGTGGAATCGGTCTCTCGTAAGTAGGACACACTTAATAATAAAAAACCATATCATCGACAGCTTGTCCATACCATAGAAGACTGTTAGGTCTCCGAGGACTAGGTTGGGGGACAAATACAAAGCACGTACTCTCTCACAACCACTCACTCTCGTCCCACAACTCGGATTCCCTCTCCCCTCTCACACATCGCCTCTAATCCCTCCTCTCTCCACATTGGTCGGCGATTCTCTACCGCCACCGACCAGCTTCTCCCTTGAAGCAGCAGTGATGGTGAGATCCATGCAAAGGTGTTTTTGATTTGGTAGTCGTGAGCGACGCCTCTCCTTGATCCGGTGGTATGGCGGTGTCCCTTGAAGTCTCACATGAGGACCTACAACAAAGAGTTCCATACGACAGCAGCGTGCCGTGGGTGAAGCCTAGTGCAGCAGCTCCAAGACGACATCCAATGCGTGGCAACGACAACACAGATGTACGACAACGACAATATTTTTTATTTATTGGTTTCGATGCAAGAAGAGGGTTCGACTCCATGAATTTTTTGTTGGAATCGATGGCTTCAATGTATTAAATTGATCTAATGAACTCTCTCTCCTTACTTTGAATTGGCTTAAACACGCATTGCAATAATGGAGTCAATTTGTGCTCTACACTACAAGCAACTATCTGTGTCTTACACTTGCATGCATTGCTAGTCCTGATCAAATATCCGAGCAACCAATAAAGGGTTAGATCCGTTCCCTTCCACTATTTGGAAAGGGGTTATGGGGGACCTGTAGTTTAGGTTTTGACTTAATATTTTAGTCTCAAGTATTGTCTTCGCTTTATGTTCTTAACAAAACTAACTTGTAGCCAAGTTCAGTTAGGCTAGGTGTGTGACTTAGGGCATCAGAAGTGTATAAATCGCAATAGGTCTTAAAGTGGGTCCCATCTAATTGTTAAAGTCGACTTATTATGTTTGAGGCCACCGCTCGGTTGTAACAAAGTTCTCACTTGGCAGTTAAAAAATTGTATTTTAATGCTTGTGGTTGTTGGTAGTTGGCTGGTGGGGGAGAGAGAACAACAGGATAAAAAAATTGTATTTTAATGCTTGTGGTCAGGTCTTTAGCTTAAGTACTGGCCTTAAGCTTTTTTTGCTTATGGCCTGCTTAAGATCAACCCTGTAATATATAAGGTCGACCTTAAGGTGGCTTATGACCTCCTATTTTCATACACTCCGGATGCCCTTATACAAATATTGAGCTCACTGTGATTAGAACGACAACTTTCTCAGTTTTGGATTGGTTTGTTGAAGGTGGAAAGATTGGTAGGTTTGGCGGCCAAGCTAGGGTAGAATTTCCATAAACAATTCTAGTGATAACTTTATCATTGTATGTATTGGGCTGCCCTTAAATTTGTTAGCGACTATCTGTAACATCCTCAAAATTTCAAGATAATGTTTTGCAAAATATTTAAACCTTAAGGTCTGAAAACTATTTTAAAAAATTCTCCTGAATCTTATGTGGTTTCCCTCAAAATTGTTCTTAATTTTAAGAGTTCACTGATAGGTATTGCATTAGGAAAATCCTCTCCAAACCAAATTTCTATGAACCTTCCCCTTATGGCTCATCACACAATTTACGCGTTCCATTCTGCAAGGTGCCACCTAGGCTTGTTTGTGCCCAGTGTCACCCTTGCCTTCCACCTGAGATCATGCACCGTCCAAAACCGCCATCCCCTGCTTTGCTTTGCAGCCGCCATTGTTGACCAAGCTGCTGCTCTCCCGTAGGCACGAAGCCACGCAGCACCTTGCCGTCCCCATGTCCATGCACTTCCGCAACGCGTGCACCATGTAGTAACCTCACCACCCGCATCCCGCGCCATTCTCGTCGTTGTGACCTCACTTCCTCTACTCTGTGTAGCACAGCACCAGCTTGCACCGCCTTCTTCTCAAGCAAACAGATAGGAGGGAACTGACACAGCAGCTCGTGTGCACATCCTCCTTCAGCTCGGATGCACATCGCCGTGTCTCTGTTTATCTTCCCCGATTCCGATGAGCCATCGCCGCTCATCTGCCCCAATCCCCAAATTCATCGTTCCCTCTGCACACCTGCAAAAATTGATGTTACCATCGTCTTCCTTGCCTCTATGCGACCCTTGCCATGCCCCTACCCTCTGACACCTGTGCCGGATTTGCATTGCGTTGAGCCAAGTTGCCGACCCTGTTAAGAAATTAGAGAACTTAGTGACTAATTTAATTCCATCTAAGAGCTTTTGCAATGTTAAAGTAAACATCATAGTTACTTTTAAGTTGTAATCGATTGATTAAATTAGTAATCGAGAGAGCTCCTAAAGCACATGAGATTATGGGTGAGTTGTGGCCTGTCTTTTGGTTTAAATTTTGGTTCTTCATAAGAGAGATCACGAAGAGAGAGACAGTCGTATATGATTTTATCCAGTATAGCTAAAGTCGATATAGTATATCCTATAGTCAACTAATAAAGCTTATCTTAAAATAAATACACCGTTTAAAAACTAGTTATTATAGAAAAAAAAAGCCAAAGACTCAGCCGTGCCAAACTCAGCCTATTGTAGAAACCGAAAAATGATTTCGGCTTGAAACGACACCCAGGACTCCGGCACGGCAGATTCACACGTCCTCTCCGATGGCACTGCCCTGCGCCGTAGAGGGTCTTGAGGCCACCGCCTGAGCGCGGTTCTGCGCCTGCCTTCCGAACGCCACGTGAAGTAACGACTGTGAGATGAATACACCAACAAACGCATGCGAGTGAGAAGAAGATGAAGACTTCTTGATGCTCTGAATGGAACTCACGCACGCGAGCAAGTGTTTGCAGTTTTGCTTTACTGAATGGATGTAACTTTTCTGATTTCATGCACGTTTTTATACAAGCACTTTACATCGTGGTTACTCCCGGCAGTTCACGCAGAAGCGTCGCGTTGCCTGCTTTTACACGAATGCACTGCATCGTTTCGGCAACCAGCGCATACAGTTACGTATAGATGAACAGTAACGTACATGTAAACAGTACTATGCATGCATGTGAACAGTGCCACGGGATTTATTCTATCATTGCCTCCTAAATCCGTGCCACTTGTACTACACCCAGCTGTAGTCATAACTCGCTCGAAATTGAGCCCGGCACTCCGAAACCGCCGCTGCACCGGCCGCCCCGCTTGGTGCCGCCGCCCGCGCCGGCCGCCTTGGCTCCAACCCGCATGCGCATGCCGCCCGGCCGTCATGTGCCACCGGCCTAATGCCGTTGCGCACTGCCTCGCCATCCCACAGTCGGCCTCGCCCTTGATCGTACGTCGGCCCGCAGTCGCACCCGCGTCCGCATGCGTGTGTCGCCTCGGACTCTCCACTTGCCGCCCGCATGCGGCCACCTCCACTCGATCCCCATTTGGCCACCGCCCGGGGTAGCTATGCTCGAAATGCCGCGCCGCCGATGCACCTGAACCAGCCTGCAGTCGCTCGGCCCTGGCATCGGCCCCGACCGCTCAGAGCCGAACTGCTCATGCCAGCGCCACGCATCGTCGTTTGCATGCGCTAGGAGCGAACTCGGTCGAGCGAGCGTGAGGGGGATCTCGTACAGTCGATTCGCCGATCGCTGTACCTTGGCAAGAAGCTTCCTCCTCGGATCGCGCACCCGCAGTACGCCGTCCTCGATCAACAGTTGGCACCCGACCTCGTCGAGTTGTCCCAAGCTAATGATGTTGCTGCGCAGACGTGGGATGAAATACACCGTTGTAGGGCCCCAGATTTTATATCTGGAATCCCCTGTGATTTAATGCACTATTCCCTGGATCAGTAGATAGTGCTCACAGTTACAGAAAATGAATATCAAATACATACCATGCGGAAGCATAAATAAAATAGTAAACTTACGCATGGGCGTTTAGGCGAAATCGACAATTGCGGCGGCGGAAGAACGAAGCACGGTTGGGACCTTCAGGACATGCCCACAGCGACCAAGCGGAGGTTAGCGACCTAGCCCTTGACGCCTTCACCTTCTTTGCCTTCAAGACCCAAGTATTGCTGATGCGTAGTGATCTGATTCCTGATTCTGGATTTTGTTATGAGAGCGAGTGTGAGCACACTAACCACCGTGCTCCGCGAGCCAATACACAGAATGCAAATATATAGTATGCATGGCTTATCAAAGGAAAGGCTCGGGTTATTTTGTTTGCCAGAAATTGCTTTTGGTAGCATTGTCATTATTAAACCATAGTGTTATTACTGCTACCTAAAACTTCCCAGCGATTGCCAAATTGACTCACTCCCCCAGATGCCATAATTGACTTAATTCCCTAAAGACACAATTTTCTTACCAAATGTCGTCTAAGACTCCAAACAATGAGTGGCATCAATTAGTCGATCCACCGATCAAACCCTTTATATATGTACATCCGTTTGAATCCACCAATGTCTTCACGTATTCGAATTCATACTAGTCCAATCTTGTAATCAATAATCACCAACTCCCTACTCCTGAATTCCAATGATTCCCTAATAGGATTACTTTTTAATCCACCGACGTCATTCATATCAGAACTTTCTAACAAATCAATCCTTTCTGCTAATGATCCAAAACCATAAATTGCTCTTTTCATAATCATCCTTATTTTCATTATATATCTTTAACTAATTCATCAATATTTCTGCACCAAGAATATCATTAATCTAGTTTATGCTTTCAATTTTCATATCTCCAAATTTCCTCAAATTTAAATCATCCATCTAGATCAATTCATGTTAATCCCATTAAATCCAACAATTACCTTTACACTCTTCTAATTCACCAAATTCATTGATCCAGATTATACTCCGATAATTATTATTATTTCTCCGATATACCCAAAAATTCAATTCATCCTTCCAGTATTTTAATCAAAATCCTATCAATCACATTATTATTAACATCTCTCAAGAATTTATATTAGTGTCGTAATCCAACAATTTCTTTTGCACACTCTAATCTTCCAAAAATCATTTAAATCATCTTTCTAACACATCCATTCATATAGACTCCACCGATTTATTTCTCTTAAACCCCTCTCTAATATTCTTTTTTTTTATAATCGGCATGAATCCACCAATCATCGTTATGTATTTACCACAGCAGTCATCCACTCTTCCTGCGACTCTATTTATCTTCCTATCACTTTACTTTGTAAAAGAAGAAGCTTTATCATCGTTTAGCTTGTGAAATATAATACATAGAAAACCTCCTGAGACTTAGCAGTTTGAACAAACCGTAATATATATATGAGAATGCAATAACGATGCGATTGATTTCATCCACCATTACATGGCATCGCACCATATGCTTAATCCTTGACGTTATAGCCGCTTAACTTATCATCGGGCGACACCGGGACAACACAAACCAGGGCCTTGCGCCCTTCACTTTTCCATTCCGCCCACAAATCATTTTGAAAGCAGAACTATATCGGTTAAGTTTCCCATGTCCGCCCTTGACCGTGGGCACGGCTATTCGAATAGTTTTGACTCTCTGAGTTTGTACACTTTCACCTGGCGATAATCCACTGTTGCCCACGATTCCATGGTCGGTGGTCAAATAGATTATCACATGACTATTCGGATATCTAGTTCCACTAGTCATCTCACCCTATGGGAAGCGCCCACTTGCGGTGGGTCCCATACGTTGCGGGATGTTCACCACGGCTACCGGCATTATTCGGGCTCCACTCCCTCAATGCTAGTACGGTGGTGAGCGTCACCCTCCACTCGGTGTCCCTTTAGGCCTCCTTTGCCCTTGCCTAACCACTTCTATCCACTACCGGTGAGATGAGTCGGGAGTTTCGATACCGCTACTTAGCCAAGTTGTAATTCTGAGACATGTGGTCGCACTGCTTTTCGTGGGAGATCATGACAAGATTCGGTCCTTAGTATTACAGGCGGTTCTACCACACTCCATATTTGTGCTCCCACCGCACCACATACCACCCCAAATCATCCGCCCGGATATTCAAGCAAGTTGAGGTTTTGGGAGCATAAAATAATCATGTCGAACATATACGGTCATTACCACCATGACCGCCCAACCAAATTTTCTCATGATTGAAAGTGATGCTTGGGCGTTTTCACGCCCATGAATACATATGCAACACTACGCATAGCGTATACATTACGGACTTATTTTCAAAGGTTACTATCATAATTTCGCTAGGGCGACAAGGTTCATATATTCAAATATTCAACAAGGGGGTGTAATATTAATCAAGGCAAACAATGGGCGTATAACTAGAAGCTTGAATTAAGCATGCATTTGTACATAAAATAACGACATGCAATTTGATAATTTAAACAAAAGTAATTTGCATAAAATGTAGGTTCAACATGATCAAAGTATTGACTACTTTGGCCAGATTCACCATGGTCTTGAGCTCACACAATGCTTCCTCTGGAGCTTCTGCTATTTATCTTTACTTCTATCTTGATCACGCTTGATTTCTCGATTCTTCGGGACTTTGACTTCTAATTACGTGCTAAGAGACTGAACACGAATAAAAGCGAATAACTCAAAAGATCGAATAAATCCAAATAAATTCATTTTGATCTTTGCTATGAGTTAATGGTGATTTGGGTAATTCGAGGCAAGGCTGGTGGTAGTATACGATGACTTGGTCTTTTTATTAATAATCTCTTTTATTATTTTACATTTATTTAGGAAGTTCCATGAGGTAGGTTAGACCCATGAGTTGGTGTATTTTGTCGGGTGCTAATGTTCAGGGCATGCGATATATACATATATACATATATATATATATACACATATATATATATACATAAGTAATGTTTGCAAATTTTAGCTTATCGAGTTAATCTCATAGTTTATGTTTTTAGCATTTTAAGATGTGATATTTTATGTGCACTTAGTTATCACCAGACGTAATTTATTTTGGATAGAATCCGTTTGATCGAGTCCTAACTTGCTATATGCAGTTATGCCCGGCCTATTGCCAAATCTACAATAATATTTTAATTAATAGCACCATTGATATTTTGCCTATACTTTAGCGATTATTAGGCTTGGCTCTATATAATTTAGATTTATTTACCTAGACGGAGATTTGGGTACAAGGTAATATTTCACTATTGCTAGGTTATAGGGTTAACATTTAGGTTTTAGCGATGTGGTGGCTATTTATATCTATTTTACTAAAATATATGAGTGTATAATTGGTTTTACTTCAGAGTATCTATATACTTGTGAGATCATTTCGATGCTTGGGAGTCTGACCCCATTAGGTTGGAGGCGTCTTGAAGGTTACTGATATCGATATTTTAATGAAACCTATTACTGAGATTTATTAAGTGGCATCATGTCAAATGTTAGGGCACATGTTTTAGTTACGATTTATACTAACCTTAAATTTAAAGTCTTGTTTTTTGTAACCTCAAATTCATTTCTCTTCACTTTAACTTGGATGTCTTTTTAATTAAGATCCTTATTAAATTTGGACATTAGACAAACCACCTTTTTACTCATGCCTCTAAATTAAAATTAGATTTAAAACAATTAATCAAGGCACATTAGTTACTAACATAGGATGATTGACCTCATGATGGAATATCTGATAAGATTGTTTATATCCTAATTAATTTTAGTGTCATTTACGGCTTAATTTCAAATTTTTCTGAATTTTTCTTAGCTGCAATAAGCTAGCAACAGAACAAGAAAAATAAAAACCTAAATATTCTAAATCTTTGGTGGGCGGTTCGAAGCGGGCGGCGAGGCGCGTCTTGTTGCTAGCCGGCTTCGCCGCATGGTGTTACCGACAATGAAGGGGCGATCGATAAGCCGGCGGCGGCGAGGCCGGGGGGAGCCGGACGGCGGTGCCGGCGGCGGCGGTCGGGGTGGCTCGGAAGCGCAAAAATGCGATGCTCGCGTCTTTGGTGAGTCGGGTGAGGGGTCGGCGGGGCCGGGATGCGGATGAGGGCCGACGGCGGCGGCGGCGGTGGGCCGGAAGAGAGTCGGCCGCGCGAACGGAGGCCGGAGGAGCTCGGCCGAGCACACGGTTGGTTTCACGGAGATCCTAGGAGGGTATGGGAGCGAAGAATCGGACCACGGTGGCTCGAATAGGTGGATTGATGGGTGGCCGACCGTGAAGGAGAAACGAGGCGCCGGCAAGGTGGAGGGCATAGGGGGCCAATTAGAAGCTAGGGGAAGGAGAAGGAGCTCGGGCAGTGAGGGTGGTAGCTTCGGACGGAATTTGTAGGCGCCGAGGTGCCACAGCATCGGGGGCTGCCCTTGCATCGCATCGGCTAGCGGCGGAGCAGGCGGTTCTGCGGCGGTGTGACCCGGTCGACGGCCGCGGCAGAGCGGGGAGATCGCGAGGATTCGGGCGTGATGATGGCGTCGGCGGCAGAGGGTGGGCCGCGCCGTGTGATGTGACGGCAAGGCGGGGAGAGGAACCGCGACGGGATGGCGGTGGGGCACTGGTGGCGCGTGGAGGGGCGCGGGAACCGTCGGTCCGAGGGTCTGGGACCGTTGGTCCGAGGCGGGACAGAGGCGGGCGGGTGGCGGCAGGTGGGCGGCTCCGTACCAGGTGGAGGCGGCGAAGGGCGGGGAAGGAGGAACAGGGTGGGTCGGTGGGTCAATTTGGTGGCGATGCAGTCGGCCATGTGACTTTTTTTTTTCTTCTTTTATTTTTCATTTCCATTTTCTTTATTTTACTAACACTTGTGTATATATATACATATATAAAGATATATATACATATATACATATATATTTTTCCAACCCCACTTTTAGGAAGATGTTGTTTTGTTTGCACCAATTTCTTACATTTTTTTTATTCCTCTACATTACATATACTTACCCATATAGATGTGTATATATATATTTTCAAATCAAGTATAAGGCAAAAATAATGCAAAAGTTTTATATTCCTAATTTCCAATTTTTCAGGATGTTACAAACCTACCCCCCTTAAATGAATCTCGACCCCGAGATTCCGGTAGAGTAGAAAGAAAGGAGGTGAGGTTACACTGGCTAGCAACGGCTTTACGGGTGTTGCTCGACGATAGTTCTTTAGCCAGCGGAGAGGTGAATATCTGCACAATTGGGATTAGCACTTGGAGAAGTCAAAGGGAGAGAAACTTTGTCTTCTTGGGTAGGTCGTAGACTTTCAAATACTTGTTCTATGACATTGTTGTCTTCACTTCGTCGTCGAATGAAGTAGTTGCATTGTTTGGTGGACATACGGTTGTAGAGTTTTACACTGATAGGTGGGTAGCAATGGTATGTGTCTTAGGGGGTAGAGGGCCTTAGGAATACAGAGGTGACGATGGGTATTTCTATAAGGAGGTCTTTCACTTTTGCTGGGGTCTTGCCCTTACTCTAGGGTTTTGACAAGCTGATGATTTTAGCTAAGGGTACATCTCGTAATCCTTACATGCAAAAGATTTTTCTTTTTGGCTTTGCGGATCTCTGTGTTCTGGTTTGATTTGGCCAAACACAAACTGTTGCATCTCCAGGGTAGGCATACATCATATCGATACTCCCAAAAGTGATTACACGTCATAGTAGCCTTCCAACATTTGGTCTACTCTTGCTACCCCCCTTAAAATAAATAGTTACAGATATTAGTTATTCTTCCTAACTTCGGGCCTGATAAGTCCTTTGGCGATTTGGAGACTTGTCCGTTGTATCTCAGTCGTCTTGGTCAGCAACAGGCTCATGGGGCAGTCCTTGGGGCAGTGGTCTTGTCCTTCGCAGATAAAACATGTGATCTTGCTTGTTGGGCATGCTCCTGGAGGGTGGTCTCCTTCACGGTTAGGGCGAGCTAGGCGTACATTGACTTTTCTCATGTCCCTTTTCTCCACAACGCTTTGCATGCTACTAGATTGATGAGGCGATCGTCGGGTAATGATGTTTCTTGCAAGATATCTGTGATGGGAGGCTGGGCAATTGTAGCAAATATGTCGGTTTGCCCGCAAGTAAACAGCTCCTTGTCCAATTTGTCGTAGTGGAGGCGGTGTTGTGCGATATGTCCTTCTTTGCCACACTCACTGCATATATTATTCATTGTAGCCTCCTGGTCTAGTGACAAAATTCCTGCAACTTGTTCTTCTTCGTCGGAGTTGAGGCTGATGGTGACGGCATCTATTATTTGCTTGTCTTTCTTCTTGATGGGGCAAACCTTCGCATAATGTCCCTGGTCGCCACATCTGAAACACTTGCCTTTCTTCTTCTGAGTGCCTTTATTTAGTGCAGGGCCACTGTTATTTTCATGATGATGGCCTCTCTTTGACTTTTCTCGTAGAGTGAATGCTGGTGATGGCTGGTACACATGGTTGGGGCTATTACGAGCATCAATTATTATTCTTCCTCCTTACTCTGGCCGTGGCGGTGGTCTTGCTTTTGTCCATTGGTCACGATAGGATTTTCCAGAAAAGGTGAGAGGGAACAGCATGAGACGAGTGTCACATCGTAGAGATAAGATACTCTAAACCCATTAAAATTCTAAGAGAGTATACCCCAGAAGCTGGGGTGATACGGAACCACACAAATTTTGAAAGCAAGCTTTTCCGGTGACTGCGAAATAGGACGCCTGAGGGCAAGGAGGCAGTGCACAGGGCCAAAGTGAAATCTTGCAACAATACAACATCTATTCGGGGGAGCACGCATAAGGGGGCACAGGGTTCATCTGCGTAGTTTGTTTAAAACGAAACCACTTTATCTTCATGACGATCTTCAACGTTCCTAACCTTAAATTTTTGGAGTAAGGGTACGAGATGAGAATCAAAATTTTCTTCCCAAATCAATAGAAAGAAGAGGAAAGTATTTGGAGGTGATTGGCTTGATATCATTTCTTATTCCAGTACTATCATTATTAATATTACCATTTTAATGAAACTTGTAGCAAAATGAAGATCTTTCTTTTAACTAGGGGAGATAAAACCAAACAGGGGAAATAGGTTTTCACCAACATAACTCTTTCGAAGGTAACACCCCAGGTTAACCCTTAGGATCTATTTTTGAAACACAAAGTCCTTGTTGGGGAAAGCTTTCAAGAAATAACTTTGTTTTGAACTATTTGAGAAACCAAGGTAAAGTTTTGAATAAGTTTTTGGTAAGTAGTTTAACTTATGAAAATTTCCTCGGAAGGTTCAGGTTTGTCAAAATGAGTTTGAAAATGAATTTCGTAAACAACTTGATAAATAGTCCTCCAAGGAATTTTTTTTTTGAAATAAAGCTTTAAACTCAAGCGTCATGACTATTGGCCCAAAATAGGTTTTCAAGGAGAGTTTACAAGAGGAGCACTGGATTTTCATCCTTTTGAGTTCAGGGTAAGAGAGCATGAGAAGTAGAAATGGCTAAGGCAGCATATAGAGGAGAGGGAATCATCTAAGAGAGATAAGAACGAGCAATATAACTTGTATTTTCGGAGATAGTGTTTTTAAAGAAATATGTCTAATCATGGAACTAACGGCCAGGCTAACTAGGTCATGACCTGCAGTCGATATGCTCTGATACCATCCCTGTAGGGCCCCAGATTTTATATCTGGAATCCCCTGTGATTTAATGCACTATTCCACGGATCGATAGATAGTGCTCACGATTCTGAAAATGAATATCAAATACATACCATGCGGAAGCATAAATAAAATAGTAAACTTACGCATGGGCCGTTTAGGCCGAAATCAGCAAATTGCAGCAGCGGAAGAACGAAGCACACAGTTGGGACCTTCAGGACATGCCCACAGGCAGCCAACTGGAGGTTAGCGACCTAGCCCTTGACGCCTTCACCTTCTTTGCCTTCAAGACCCAAGTATTGCTGATGCGTAGTGATCTGATTCCTGATTCTGGATTTTGTTATGAGAGCGAGTGTGAGCACACTAACCACCGTGCTCATGAGCCAATACACAGAATGCAAATATATAGTATGCATGGCTTATCAAAGGAAAGGCTCGGGTTATTTTGTTTGCCAGAAATTGCTTTTGGTAGCATTGTCATTATTAAACCATAGTGTTATTACTGCTACCTAAAACTTCCCACGGCGATTGCCAAATTGACTCACTCCCCCAGATGCCATAATTGACTTAATTCCCTAAAGACACAATTTTCTTACCAAATGTCGTCTAAGACTCCAAACAATGAGTGGCATCAATTAGCTGATCCACCGATCAAACCCTTTATATATGTACATCCGTTTTGAATCCACCAATGTCTTCACGTATTCCGAATTCATACTAGTCCAATCTTGTAATCAATAATCACCAACTCCCTACTCCTGAATTCCAATGATTCCCTAATAGGATTACTTTTTAATCCACCGACGTCATTCATATCAGAACTTTCTAACAAATCAATCCTTTCTGCTAATGATCCAAAACCATAAATTGCTCTTTTCATAATCATCCTTATTTTCATTATATATCTTTAACTAATTCATCAATATTTCTGCACCAAGAATATCATTAATCTAGTTTATGCTTTCAATTTTCATATCTCCAAATTTCCTCAAATTTAAATCATCCATCTAGATCAATTCATGTTAATCCCATTAAATCCAACAATTACCTTTACACTCTTCTAATTCACCAAATTCATTGATCCAGATTATACTCCGATAATTATTATTATTTCTCCGATATACCCAAAAATTCAATTCATCCTTCCAGTATTTTAATCAAAATCCTATCAATCACATTATTATTAACATCTCTCAAGAATTTATATTAGTGTCGTAATCCAACAATTTCTTTTGCACACTCTAATCTTCCAAAAATCATTTAAATCATCTTTCTAACACATCCATTCATATAGACTCCGATTTATTTCTCTTAAACCCCTCTCTAATATTCTTTTTTTTATAATCGGCATGAATCCACCAATCATCGTTATGTATTTACCACAATGATCATCCACTCTTCCTGCGACTCTATTTATCTTCCTATCACTTTACTTTGTAAAGAAGAAGCTTTATCATCGTTTAGCTTGTGAAATATAATACATAGAAAACCTCCTGAGACTTAGCAGTTTGAACAAACCGTAATATATATATGAGAATGCAATAACGATGGCGATTGATTTCATCCACCATTACATGGCATCGCACCATATGCTTAATCCTTGATTATAGCCGCTTAACTTATCATTTGGGCGACACCGGGACAACACAAACCGGGGCCTTGCACCGCCTTCACTTTTCCATTCCGCCCACAAATCATTTTGAAAGAACTATATCGGTTAAGTTTCCCATGTCCGCCCTTGACCGTGGGCACGGCTATTCGAATAGTTTTGACTCTGCGAGTTTGTACACTTTCACCTGGCGATAATCCACTTGCCCCACCCGATTCCATGGTCGGTGGTCAAATAGATTATCACATGACTATTCGGGATATCTAGTTCCACTAGTCATCTCACCCTATGGGAAACTGCCCACTTGCGGTGGGTCCCATACGTTGCACGGATGTTCACCACGGCTACCGGCATTATTCGGCTCCACTCCCTCAATGCTAGTACGACTGGTGAACGTCACCCTCCACTCGGTGTCCCTTTAGGCCTCCTTTGCCCTTGCCTAACCACTTCTATCCACTACCGGTGAGATGAGTCGGGGAGTTTCGATACCGCTACTTAGCCAAGTTGTAATTTACAGACATGTGGCTGCACTGTTTTACGTGGGAGATCATGACAAGATTCAGTCCTTAGTATTACCTGGACGGTTCTACCACACTCCATATTTGTGCTCCCACCGCACCACATACCAGCCCCCAAATCATCCGCCCAGATATTCAAGCAAGTTGAGGTTTTTGGGAGCATAAAATAATCATGTCGAACATATACCAGTCATTACCACCATGACTGCCCAACCAAATTTTCTCATGATTGAAAGTGATGCTTGGGCGTTTTCACGCCCATGAATACATATGCAACACTACGCATAGCGTATACATTACGGACTTATTTTCAAAGGTTACTATCATAATTTCGCTAGGGCGACAAGGTTCATATATTCAAATATTCAACAAGGGGGTGTAATATTAATCAAGGTAAACAATGGGCGTATAACTAGAAGCTTGAATTAAGCATGCATTTGTACATAAAATAACAGCATGCAATTTGATAATTTAAACAAAAGTAATTTGCATAAAATGTAGGTTCAACATGATCAAAGTATTGACTACTTTGGCCTTGATTCACGCGGTCTTGAGCTCACACAATGCTTCCTCTGGAGCTTCTGGTATTTATCTTTACTTCTATCTTGATCACGCTTGATTTCTCGATTCTTCGGGACTTTGACTTCTAATTACGTGCTAAGAGGCGAACACGAATAAAGCGAATAACTCAAAAGATCGAATAAATCCAAATAAATTCATTTTGATCTTTGCTATGAGTTAATGGTGATTTGGGTAATTCGAGGCAAGGCTGGTGGTAGTATACGATGACTTGGTCTTTTTATTAATAATCTCTTTTATTATTTTACATTTATTTAGGAAGTTCCATGAGGTAGGTTAGACCCATGAGTTGGTGTATTTTGTCGGGTGCTAATGTTCAGGGCATGCGATATATACATATATACATATATATATATATATACACATATATATATATATATACATAAGTAATGTTTGCAAATTTTAGCTTATCGAGTTAATCTCATAGTTTATGTTTTAGCATTTTAAGATGTGATATTTTATGTGCACTTAGTTATCACGGGCGTAATTTATTTTGGATAGAATCTGTTTGATCGAGTCCTAACTTGCTATATGCAGTTATGCCCGGCCTATTGCCAAATCTACAATAATATTTTAATTAATAGCACCATTGATATTTTGCCTATACTTTAGCGATTATTAGGCTTGGCTCTATATAATTTAGATTTATTTACCTAGACGGAGATTTGGGTACAAGGTAATATTTCACTATTGCTAGGTTATAGGGTTAACATTTAGGTTTTAGCGATGTGGTGGCTATTTATATCTATTTTACTAAAATATATGAGTGTATAATTGGTTTTACTTCAGAGTATCTATATACTTGTGAGATCATTTCGATGCTTGGGAGTCTGACCCCATTAGGTTGGAGGCGTCTTGAAGGTTACTGATATCGATATTTTAATGAAACCTATTACTGAGATTTATTAAGTGGCATCATGTCAAATGTTAGGGCACATGTTTTAGTTACGATTTATACTAACCTTAAATTTAAAGTCTTGTTTTTTTTGTAACCTCAAATTCATTTCTCTTCACTTTAACTTGGATGTCTTTTTAATTAAGATCCTTATTAAATTTGGACATTAGACAAACCACCTTTTTACTCATGCCTCTAAATTAAAATTAGATTTAAAACAATTAATCAAGGCACATTAGTTACTAACATAGGATGATTGACCTCATGATGGAATATCTGATAAGATTGTTTATATCCTAATTAATTTTAGTGTCATTTACGGCTTAATTTCAAATTTTTCTGAATTTTTCTTAGCTGCAATAAGCTAGCAACTGAACAAGAAAAATAAAAACCTAAATATTCTAAATGTTTGGTGGGCGGTTCGCAGGCGGCGAGGCGGAAGCGCTTGTTGCTAGCCCGGCTTCGCCCATGGTGTTACCGACAATGAAGGGGCGATCATCGATAAGCCGGCGGCGGCGAGGGGCGGCGAGGGAGCTTGGACGGCGGTGCGGCGGCGGCGGTCGGGGTGGCTCGGGGGAACGCAAAAATGCGATGCTCGCGTGCTGGTGAGTCGGGTGAGGGGGTCGGCGGGGCCCGGGATGCACGGATGAGGGCCGACGGCGTGCGGCGGCGGTGGGCCTGGAAGAGAGTCGACGCCGGCGAACCGGAGGCCGGAGGAGCTCACGAGCACACGGTTGGTTTCACGGAGATCCTAGGAGGGTATGGGAGCGAAGAATCGGACCACGGTGGCTCGAATAGGTGGATTGATGGGTGGCCGACCGTGAAGGAGAAACGGGGCGCCGGCAAGGTGGAGGGCATAGGGGGCCAATTAGAAGCTAGGGGAGGGAGAAGGAGCTCGGGCAGTGAGAGTGGTAGCTTCGGACGGAATTTGTAGGCGCTGAGGTGCCCTGGCATCGAGGGGGGCTGCCCTTGCAGTCGCATCGGCTAGCGGCGGAGCAGGCGGTTGCAGGCGGCGGTGTGACCAGTGCGACCGCGGCGGCAGAGCAGGGAGATCGCGAGGGATTCGGGCGTGATGATGGCGTCTGAGCGGCAGAGGGGGTGGAGCCGCGCGCCGTGTGATGTGACGGAGCAAGGCAGGGAGAGGGAACCGCGACGGGATGGCGGTGGGGCCTGGTGGCGCGCGTGGAGGGGCGCGGGGAACCGTCGGTCCGAGGGTGCCGGGACCGTTGGTCCGAGGCGGCAGACAGGCGGGCGGGTGGCGACAGCGGGCGGCCGGCCCGGGTGGAGGCGGCGAAGGGTGGAAGGAGGAGCAGGTGGGTCATTGGGTGGTGGGCCGGGATGTCGGTCGGCCATGTGACCTTTTTTTTCTTCTTTTTATTTTTCATTTCCATTTTCTTTATTTTACTAACACTTGTGTATATATATACATATATAAAGATATATATACATATATATTTTTCCAACCCCACTTTTAGGAAGATGTTGTTTTGTTTGCACCAATTTCTTACATTTTTTTTATTCCTCTACATTACATATACTTACCCATATAGATGTGTATATATATATTTTCAAATCAAGTATAAGGCAAAAATAATGCAAAAGTTTTATATTCCTAATTTCCAATTTTTCAGGATGTTACAACCGTACACGTCCGACAGCAGAAAATGGTGTTCACCCCCTGCAGCAAACATGATCGTGCCACGCCCAAGGATGTTCACCATTGATCCATCCCCGAACTTTACCGTGCCCGCGATGTCGCGGTTCAGCTCGGAGAAATGCGCGTTGTTTCCCGTCATATTGTTCGACGCGCCCGTGTCGAGGTACCACACGTCGTTGTCCTGGCCGTTGGTGTGGTTGTCGGTGTCACCCAACTGCACCATCGCGCATTCTTCGTTGAGGAAGAACTGTCTGCCGACGTGCACAAGTGCAGCACGCTCTGGAAGCCGCGCGGGCTCTGGTGAAAGAGAGACCACTTGGGCCATCAAGAGGGACGGCTCGAGGTCATCGTCCACCTTGGCTAGCAGCGCTGCGGTAGCCGCCTCGTCTCTCTTCTTCTTCCGGCACTCCCGGGTCCAATGCCTAATTTTTCTGCAGTATTTGCACATATCCTTGTCGATGACCATGCTGCCATCATCCTTACGTGTGTCATCGGTATCGCGCTTGGATAGCTGCATGCCGCGCTGTGGCAAGACCGAGCCGCCGCTCGTACCACATCTGCTGGCGCCAGCGCTGCCGACGCGCGCACCCTCCTCGTCGTGCTTGCATAGGCGACGGATGAGATCCTCCTCCTTTGACGAGAGAAGCAGCCGAGAGCCAAACTCTGTGGCCACTGCTCGCACGTCGAGCCGCTGCTCCACGGACCGGAGATGGCCCGTGACCTCCTCGATGGACAACTTCTCGATGTCCAACAGCGTCTCGATTGAGATCGTGACCTGCATGAACCGATCAGGGACCACTTGGAGAAACTTGCGAACTACTTCGGCTTCGTCGATCTCGTCACCAAGAAGACGTAGATTGTTGGCGAGGTCTGCAATTCGCATCAAGAAGTCATCAACGTTCTCGCCTTCCTTGAAAGCGATGTTGAAATCGCGCCGAAGCTTCTGCGCGTTCGTCACGCGCACCCGCTCTACGCCCATCCGCATGACCTTGACCGCCTCCCACGCCTCATGCGCGGTCTCCTTGCTGCCGATCAAACTCAGCATCTTTGTCGAGACCAAGCGAGCGATCGCTGCTAGTGCCAGCCGATCCTTGCTGTACTCGACGTCGCCGGGTTCAATTGCTCCCCACAGGCCTTGTGCCTGCAAGTTGATGCGCATCATCACCACCCACTCCGGGTAGTTTGACTCCGAGTGCGATACCCGTCATCGGGGAGGGGGTGATGGCGAACGATCAACACCGCCAACGAAAGTCGATTGGACGGACATAACTGCTCTGATACCAATTGTAGAAACCGAAAAATGATTTCGGCTTGAAACGACACGTCAGATTCACACGTCCTCTCCGGTGGCGCTGCCCTGCGCCGTAGAGGGTCTTGAGGCCACCGCCTGAGCGCGGTTCTGCGCCTGCCTTCCGAACGCCACGAGAAGTAACGGCTGTGAGATGAATACACCAACAAACGCATGCGAGTGAGAAGAAGATGAAGACTTCTTGATGCTCTGAATGGAACTCACGCACGTGAGAGAGTGTTTGCAGTTTTGCTTCACTGAATGGATGTAACTTTTCTGATTTCATGCACGTTTTTATACAAGCACTTTACATCGTGGTTACTCCCGGCAGTTCACGCAGAAGCGTCGTGTTGCCTGCTTTTACACGGATGCGCTGCGTCGTTTCGGCAACCAGCGCATACAGTTACGTATAGATGAACAGTAACATACACGTGAACAGTGTCATGCATGCACGTGAACAGTGCCACGGGATTTATTCTATCACCTATGTCATAAGAACCAAGATAAAAGCCTATCATACTAGTTATGATGCTTCAGTACGTAAACATGCTCTCAAAATGTAAATTGGCAGTAGTATTCTATAACTAGCAAACATATGTACGTACCAACTTTCTAGTCACGATGAACAACTGGTAACTCTCTCCGTTCACAATGTATGTCAACTGGTACTCTCTCCGTTCACAGTTCACAATGTATGTCGTTTTTTATTTTTTACGGTTTTAATATAAAACTCTAACTATAATTTATTATCATAATATACTAACAAAAATAATAAATAAATATATTATAAAAAAATTTGTAAAACAAATCTAATGATATTATTTTATATAGTCAATCCATATACTTTAATATATATTAATGGTCAAAAGTTTATCATATCAACAAAAATCGCAAGGAACGTCAGGCAATAAACTAATCCGTAGTGTGAATGCAGAAACTAAACTAAGTGCCATAGACAAGCACTTATTAGGTCTGTTCTTTTTTATTGCGGTTTATGGTTTTTGACTAAATTTGTTGAATTTTATCTGTTTGCAACAGAGATTACAAAGAGAGATACTCGCTTGGGATTTTGGTTGATACAAATTTTAGGTTTTTAACGTGTACTATAATTAACTTGTAGATGCCGTATTGAAAAAATACAGCTCGTTGATTGCTTGATGCAGACTGATTGCTAGTTGATGCCGAGCTGAACCTCGATGCAGTGCCGTAGCTCGGTCTGTAGAGATAAGACGACGAAGGTCGACGATGCGATTGCCTTGCACGCACCTCCGGAAGAAGCAGTCGAGGACGTCGAGCGATCGCGCACTTCGGCACTGCCCAGAAAACTTTACACCGCTCCGTGCAGGTGCTTACACGCGCGAAGGTCCGAAGACACTGTTCGCTGGGATGCTCGTTGCACGATGAACACCACGGCCGGCCTGGATCGGAAGGTGACACAACACCGATGGAAGAAGAAGATGATGAACAACAGCTTGATAGGGTTAAGCTAGTTGCTCTTCAGGTCTAGTCGAATTTACGACCACATTCTATGACTATGCCTGTCTACGACCACGTTTAAACTCTGTATTAGTCGTAAGTCGTAATGACTGTAGCAGTCGTAAGTCATAAGAACACAGTAGCAGTCGTAAGTCGTATTCAGAGTGGTCGTAAAAAATGTGTCTGTGTTGGATTCTCAGCGTGGTTTGCCGCGTTGATTTCAAAATCTTATTGTTGCTTCTCTATATAAGAAAGAAGAAAAGAACGCAGATGTATCGTAATTTGCAGCGCGTCAAAAAAGAAATCTATCTATGCTTACTCGTGTTCGCGTTTGTGTAATCATAAAGGATGTGGTTCATCGCTCATCTAGACTCCCTGGGAAATTCGACCAACACTTGGTATCAGAGCCTAAGGGAACGAAGCGATGGCCGACGAAGAGTCTGATTCGTCGAAGTCTGGAGCACTCATCAAGGTTGCGGGCAACGAGATCGATCCATCAAAGTCGGGTGCAATCGTCAAGCCGACGGCAAGAAGTGTCTCGATCCTGATCCAATACCCGATGTTGAGTGAAACGAATTACGACATATGGGTCGTCAAGATGAAGATAATCTTGTGCTCACTTGGGGTGTGGTCGGCGGTCGAAGATGGAGACGACGACGGCGACAAGGATTAAGGCTCGATGATAGCCATCTCACAAGCGGTGTCAGACGACGTGATGATGTCGATCGCCGAGAAGCAGATGGCGAAAGAAGCCTGGATCGCACTCAGGAAGATGCGGGTAGGCAAAGATCGCATCAAGAAGGCCCGCGCTCAAGTGCTCAAACGACAACTGAGCAAGTCGCATATGGAAGACTTGGAAAAGATCACTGAGTACTCCATGAAACCCACCACACTGGTAGGTGAGATTCGCTCATTTGGCATGAAGCTGGAAGATAGCGACGTTGTCGAAAAGTTGTTCAGTTCTGTTCCAAATCAGTTTTTTCAGATTTTCAGAACGATCGAATAGTTCGGTGATGTCGCAGCGATGTCGATCTCGGAGGCGATTGGTTGCCTTAGAGCTTTCGAGAAAAGACTCAAGGGTCGACGTTACTCGAATGACAGAAGAGAGAAGTTACTTTTTTCCCAAAGCAAGGGGAAAGAGAGAAGCACGAAGACCAAGAAGAACGAAGGCTCGAGCAGCGCTCAGAGAGGATGTCGTAATGGACGAGGTCGGGGACACAGCCATGGACCAGGTGGTGGCCTAGGAGATGGCAATCATGCTGGCAATGAATGATTGCCGCCAGATTTCGATAAGACCAAGGTCAAGTGTTTCAACTGCAACGAGTACGGGCACTTTGCGAAAGAGTGTCCAAAACCAAATGAAGAGCCAGGGCAAATGTCGTAGCTAAGCAGAACAACGACGACCCTCAGCTGTTGATGATCGAAGTATGTGAACTCGTTCATACAGTCTCAATACCTGAAGAAGAGGTATACCTGCTGGAAGAAAAGGTGATGCTGAAGCTTTGTGGCACCCAAAACATGGCTTGGTATTTAGATACTAGCACGAGTAACCACATGACTGGCTGCATTGAAAAGTTTGCTGAGATAGACACGAAGATAAAAGGCTCAGTCAAATTTGGAGATGGTTCAGCTGTGGAGATACAAGAAAGGGGCTCGGTACTGTTGGAGAGTTCTAGGGGCTCGGTACGGTTGGAGAGTTCTATGGGTGAACATTGTATTCTCATGAATATTTACTACATCCCAAGACTGAGAAGTAATACAATCAACCTTGGGCAGCTGTACGAAAATGGCTGCAAGATCGTGGTCGAAGGAAGAGTAATGTCTATCTTAGACAAAACTCGTAGGTTGCTGGCTAAGGTGAACAGATTAAGAAACCAGATGTATGTGTTGAACATCAATCCGGCTCTCCGAGAGTGTATTCTAGCAAGGAGCACAGAAGAAGAATGAAGATAGCATGCCAAGTACGGGCATGTAAACTTTCATGCTCTAAAAGATCTGGCTCACAAGAATATGGTGCAAGGCATGTCCATGATCGAGCACATGGATCATATCTGCAATGGTTGTCTGATCGGGAAGAAACGTCGGAACCTGTTTCCGACCGCGACTCTATATTGAGTAGTCGTTCCTCACGAGTTATGGTACGGTGACTTATGTGGGCCAATCACTTCGACCATGCATGGAGGAAGTTGTTACTTCATGCTGCTGGTAGATGATTGTACGAGGTATACGTGGCTGGCGTTACTTCGAAGCAAAGACGAAACGTTCGAGGCGTTCAAGAAGATCAAGGCTGCAGCCGAGATGGAAAAGCATCAGAGGCTAAAAGCTTTGCACACCGACCGCGGTGGCGAATTTACCTCGAACGAGTTCGATGACTAATGCGAGCTGCTGGGAATTAGGTATTATCTGACAGCGCCCTACTCACCCCAACAGAATGGAGTGGTCGAAAGGAGAAACCATACGGTGGTTGCTATGGCGAGGAGTCTATAAAGAGCATGGGTGTCCCAAGAGAATTTTGGGGGGAAGCGGTCTCGACTGCCGTTTATCTCCTAAATGGGGCGCCAACGAAAAGCGTCATTGCCAAAACTCCTTACAAAGCCTATTACGATCGCAAGCCTAGTGTGGGTCACCTCCTCACATTCGTGTTCGTGTTCGAGGAGAGGATGTGAGAGTGGAGCAGAGATCCAATACTATTTATATATACCAGCTTTTTGATGATAGTCCCTTTTGGGTTGAACTATAACATCTAGAACATCAAATTCCACACAGCTACGCAATGGACTAAACCTTGAATTGCTAGCTTTATGTGAGTAGGTTTCTCTTAATTAGACTTTGCTGATACTAGGTCATCAAGAACCAAGCATCTGAATGGAGCTTTAACGGTCATGCTCTGGTGTCTATCCGTGAGCTTACTGGAGGGTTCCCAAATCTCGTAGACTGCAACCTCACAATCGGGCTCATATTGGTGTGCTCTTTCAAATGTACCTTGTAGGACAATACCTCATCTTTAAAGGGACCTTAGAGTGCATTAAGATATAAATCAACCTACCATATATTATAAGAGTACTGCATCTCCAACAAGAAAAGGTAAGAAAGTTTGTATTCTCCAGTTACCCATATAGCTTGTTTATGCCCATTATCTAATTTACGGGATCTCCTATAAACTAGAATGGTTATTGTTGTGGTGTAACTCACATGGGTCCTAGTCCCATTTCCCTTGATGCATTTTTAATCACATTTCGCGTTAAACCCTTTGTAAAGGGATCCACTAGATTTTTCACAGTTTGGACCTAGCCCACAGCGATTACTCTGGAGTTTCTCAAAGTTCTAAAGGACTTCAGGTGATGTTTTACATGTCTTGAGGACTTCATATTATCCTTTGTACTCTTAACCTTTATGAGAACCATTTGGTTATCACAGTACATAAGGATCGCCGGAATAGGTTTTTCATATATAGGTAAGTCCATCAAAAGCTCACGTAGCCACTCTACCTCAACAGTGGTTATGTCAAGTGCTACTAGTTCAACATTTATGGCCAATCTCGTTAAAATGATCTGTTTATAAGATCTCCATGAGACTGCAACACCACTAAGAGTAAACAAATATCCACTTGTGGCCTTGAACTTGTCAGCATCTGAGATCCAATTCGAATAACTATACCCTTCAAGTACAGCAGGGTACAAAGTATAGTGCAGCCCATATGACATGGTGCCCTTCAAGTATCTCTTCAAGTGCTTGCCATGACCATCTCCCAGATTAGAAGTAAACTGACTTAATTTGCTACAACATATGAGATGTCAGGTCTAGTAGCACTAGCCAAATCACATGAGAGAACCAATAATCTAAGAGTATCTTAATTGATCTTTCCCTTGCTCTTGATGCCTTCTAAGCTTGACACTTGAGTCATAGGGTGTGAGAGTAATTTTTTTCTATTTATGAACCTGAATCAGGTCAAGATCTTCTCCACATAATGGGATTGCAAAAGAGTAATCCCATTCTCAGCCTTGATCAATTTGATGTTTAAAATAACATCACCATCTCCCAGATCCTTCATGTCAAAGCTTTGGGACAAAAATGACTTTAAGTCATTTACTATATCGATATTAGTTCCAAAGATAAATATGTCATCAACATACAAACACAAAATCACTTCCTCACCCCCACCAAATCTGTAGTATACACACTTGTTAGCTTCATTTACAACAAAGCCGACAGATGTCATAGTTCGATCAAACTTCTCGTGCAATACTAGGATTTTAGCAACTTACACACCTTGCCCTCTTGTCCTGGTGCTACAAAACCATCAGGTTGTTCCATATACATTTTCTCATCTAGCTCTCCATTAACAAAAGCAATCTTTACATCCATTTGATGAACATGGAAACCATATGAAGCAGCCAGTGATAATAGCACATGAATAGTGGTCAATCTTGCAATAGGTGAATAAGTATCAACGAAATCCTTCCTTTCCTTTTGGGCATACCCCTTAGACACAAATCTTGCCTTGTACTTTTCAATAGTACCATCAGGTCTAAGCTTCTTCTTGAATATCCATTTGAATCCAATCGGTTTACAACCAAATGGACGACCTACGATCTCCCAAGTTCTGTTAGCAACAATGGAATCCAGGTCGCTATGGACAACATCCGTCTAGTACTATGCAGCAGGAGATGCATATGACTCTGAAATAGATTTTGGTACACATCCACAAGGTACACGTGAAATCATCACCAAAAGATTTTTCAATCCTGGTTCTCTTGCTCCTTCAAGGAGCCACAACACTGTCATCCTCCCCATGTGAATGTTCACAATGTCCAGTACAAATGGTGGGTTTAGGGGTCAATTCATTTTCATGACTAGATGAGCTACCTGAACCATTCATAGGGAAAATATTCTAAAAAAATGAGGCATCCCGAGCCCTGTCCAACATAAAAGCAGTTAGTCCATACATATTTTAAACCGACTAACTGAATGTCTGCACGTTGTTGCAAAATACCGTAAAGAGCACCAACATGAATTGCATAATATACTGATTACAATTAATTCAAATGCCAACATACATGTACAATTAGTTAAAGTGCCAACATACATGAAAATTCTCAGACATAGAATGGAAATTGTCCTGTTGATACTAAGGAATCAAACCAATATGAAAAGTTCGAACATCACTTCACAAATTTTAGTGAATTCCACTTATGAAACCAATCTGAGAAGTGTTAACGCCACTTCACAAATTTTAGTGAATTCCACTTCACAAATCTCAGGGTAAACCTATCTGTGACATGAAGATTTGCCCCTTTTCTTAGTAGTTAGCTAATGAGCAATGATGAACACCGTTTTGACTACACCTCCTTTGTCAAGATTCGAATATGCAAATTTAGACTCTCTGTGTATTCTGCACTAATCCAGGATTATACTAGTGCACACAGTGAAAACATACATGAAATATCGACCATGATCACGATTAACTACAAAGACTTAAAATATTGTTAATTATTAGAGTAGCGACCTTATGGCCAAGCTTACAAATAATAGCCTAAAAGGCTTAGCAAAATCTAGCAGTGGAAAGTAAAGATAAACATAGTTGCCATTTGACATGCACACAGTTAGTCCGACTGGGGAGCGGAGTCCTAATCCGTGAAGACGTCAAAGTACTCATCTTCTATTACCTCTAGTTGAAGTGATTCTCCTTCAACAACTAAGCAGCAAAGGATATAGCCGTGAGTACATAAAGTACTCAGTGAGTCATTTGTATCAAGATGCAATATATAATGATGCAATGCTTACCAAATAATAGCTGAAAGAAAGCACAAATTTAGAGTAAATACAATAAATAGATTGAAAGCACACTTTTAAAATGAGTAATAAATAATTAAGTTAAGGAAATTGAGTAAAGCATAAGTGAACTAATCATTCACCTAATGAACCAGCCGTGAACTAGCCATTCACGTAATGAACCACCAGTGAACTAACCATTCATTTTCCAAACTTAACCTAACCAGGTTTTTATAAAATTTCTACCCCATGTGGGAAATCACCAAGCATTGTCCATAACCAGGGACATGACTATTCGAATAGTTTTATACTCAGCAGAGGTTACATAACTTTACCCACATGATATGATCAATTCGTGTTGACCGCACACACGCTTCCTTAGGAATGTGACTAAGTTCACCGTAACAAGGCCTTTACAATGTTCAATCTCAAGCCAAGCTCACCCGCTAAGGTTTTGCTGCCGAGTAGGCTAACCACCTAGTTGATAAAAGCCCCCTCTTGCGCTAATGTGAGTCAATGGCTGCGACCACAACCCACATTTATCTCAGTGATGAAACTAAAATTGAAATATCACACATTAATTAGCCAGATCTATCTCATACTAGACATGTGGTTGTATGATAAGGCTCAGATCAATGGTGCACAAAGTTAAGTCCTTAACCAACACCCAAGTGAAGCATCCACATCCCAAAAGTGTTGACCGCACTTGCCCCTTTACTGTACGATCACTCGTCTAAGTGAAAACTAGTTTGTATAACCAACACCAATGATACTACCTATGTCACAGTGCATAAATTTTATAACTGTGGCTGGCCACTACGATTCAATATCTCATTAAGTCAAAATTAATTAATTAATCAACATGTGATGATGAGCTCAACGTACTATAAGCATGGCTAAGCATACTAAACATACAACCCAAGTGGATATTAGTATTACATCACTCGAAAATTATCCATCCTATGGTGACAATAGAATCATGGCTTTCAAATCATCAATTGAGGAATTAATTAATTTTGGTTCATAATTACCAGTTACAAAGGTTTGTATAAAATTAGCAATGCATGATAATTTAAAATAAAATAATAATAAATAGATTTGAAATAATAAGTTTAACATGATCAAAGGTCATGACTTGCCTTGGCTTTGCTCAATTACTAATTGTTGGTCTTTAGGTCCTAGTTTTGCTCCTTTGAAGGCATTATCTAATGAGAGAGTGACACTACTACAAAAGAGGTTAAACTGGACGCTTACATCACAGACGGTTACTTTTCCTAGGAATCGTTTGTGCTGTAAGTATGACAGACGATTCATATGAATAACCATCTGTGGTATTTTCATAGACGGTTATTTATATGAACCGTCTGTCATAATACAAGACATCACAGATAGTTCTTGATAAGAATCGTCTGTGATAATAGCAGACATCATAGACGATTTTTTATTTAAACTATCGGTGATAATTCACAGATAGTTTGTATTAAAAACCGTCTGTGATATGTTTCCCGCCTCATAATCCCCCAAATTTTTATAATCTCCTGCCTGAGTCCGAGTAGAATTCAGTTTTGAGACACCTTCAGTAAAACTGGCATAACGTGTCCGTTTTCGATGTTCTTGTATACGTTGGAAAGCTAACGATGAGCCCAATTCAAAAAAGACAGCTAGCTTGGGCTTGTTGCCCTCTAAGAGCCTCAAAATCGGCTATCTTTAGCCCTAAATTTGCATTTTAAGCTTTTAGTTTCTGTTTTTGCTAAAAAATTTTATCTTCCCTTGGGAATTTAGGTTTTATCTCAACTGCAAAGTTGTAGATCTTGTCGAAACCTTTCAAATGAGTATATATAAGCCATATAAATTTTGCTATTTTATGTTTTGAGACTAGCTATTTATATTGTACTTATATATTATCTTTGTGACACCATTATCACCGACTGTTTTTGTTATGAGCCATCTATGATATCTCTTATTATCATAGACAGATTTTGTTATAAACCATCTGTGATGTCTCTATCATAGACGGTTTGTAGTTCGAACCGTCTGTGATGTCCCACCACGTCACCGATCCATGCCATATACCTTAGGATCCCGATCTCACCCGTCCATTCTCTCCACATCGAACAGCAGGTACCATTGTCCTCCCTACCTCTCGCCCCTTATTAAACCCCTCTCCTTACTCGAAGAACCAATACCACCAGTACTACTCCAACTCATTTATGCGTGGCAAGGGTGGGAAGGGGCTCGGCAAGGGCGACTGAAATTTCACTTGAAGCAAGATGGAAAGGAAGAAGACAATGGCAAATCTGCACTATGCTAAATCGCTGACATAGAAGCTGTTGATTTTGGCACAGAGGTTGAAAATGGTGTTCGTTGCTTTTTTGTTTCTGCTACTTGAAAATTTTCCCGCACCACTTGTTTTACATTGTAGTTTAATGAAGGATGTGTAAGTCTAGCTTGCATTAGCTTGAAATTTCTTATCATGTAAGCATTTTTTTTGAACTTGCAACTGTGAAGTTTATCTTTGTAAAGTTGTAAGTATCCTCTTGTGTATGCAGTGCTATGGGTAACCTACTCGGTATCTTGTGATGTTGTAATGGTGGATTCTAATCTTAATGAAAATAGAATGCGTTGCTGTGTTTGTTGCTGTATTTGCTTGTTTTCAGATGATGTAGTTAACATTTCCTGAGGCTAGCCGTAAAAATAGAAAAAAATAGGTATACAATGAACTATCACAGATGATTTTGTGGTATAAACCGTCTGTGAAGAATTATCACAGACGGCTCGAACCAGAAACCGTCTATGATGGGAAAGTATCACAAACGACTCTATATACCAACCGTCTGTGATAATCATACATCACAAACGGTTGGTATATAGAACCGTCTGTGATATGTGAGTATCATAGACGATTTTTGGTTCGAGCTGTCTGTGATAGTGTTCTTCATAGATGGTTCTAGTTACAAATTGTCTGTGATGTATTTATCACAGATGGCTTATAAACTGTCTGTGATAATCTCTAATTACCACTGACGCATAAATTCAGACAGTTTAAAAAACCGTTTGTGATGACAATTTTGAACTGTCTGTGATGATCCTTTTGTAGTAATGCAAATAAAACACAAACAAATTCAAATAAAATCCAAAACAACAAAACTAGAAACATAATATATATTTCAATTTTAGATGAATTTAGGAAGAAGAATCGGGTCAATTAGAGTTCGGACGGAGGAGAACGAGCTCTCGGAATATTGATCGGCTAAGAAATTCTGAAAATTGGGAAGGTTATTGTGCTGTGGACCTGGTTCATGGAATAGTATTGATCCATCGTGGACACGATGCATGTAATAGTGCACATGCGGTTGGCTTGGTTGATGTGTCGCTGGGGCTGATGTGGTAAACGACGTAACAGACACGTGTGTAAGATTTGGTGAGGTGGCGATGACATGGCAGGTGACATGATCGGCTAAGGTGGAAAGGCAGTTCGATGGGTGAAGTGGCAACTCGGCTGACACAAGCGATGATGTGGCAACCAGATGAGACAATTGCACTGAGGTGGAGCCACACGGCTCTGAGGTGGTAGACACGGCGATGTGACGTGGCATGGCAATGGTGGCGGTGCTGTGGAGAGGACAGTTCGGTGAACATGTTGACGTGGATGCCAAGGCTGACGGTGATGAACAACGAACATCGGCGAGAAAAGAAGCGGCGGCTAGATCGGACGCATGGCAATCTTGGCCTCTAGCGGCACATTGACCTCGGCGTCGCGCAGAGGAGAAAGATTGGAGACAGAGCAGCTAATCGATAGAGGCTCATGCTCGAATTTCGGTGTGGCGCGCAAGGGAATGGAAGGGGTAGCTCGAGGTAGAGAGGGTGGAGGGCTCGGCGGCACTATTTAAAGCAGAAAAGGCTGTGGCGCGCACGCCAAGATGACTTTGTCCCATGTGGAGACAGCGGTGCAATTGGATTTGGCTCGGGCATGATGAAGAAACTGTGTTGAAGACAACAACCCAACTGATGTGTGGGCTCGTGCAGGCAGCGAGACAAAGGAAGGGAGATGTGGCCTGGCGAGGATCGGGCGACACATGGGCACGGGGAGGATCCAACGGCGGTTGGGCTGAGCGGAGTTTGGCAGCACTGCGGAATGAGACTAGGCCGAGAGTTAGGGAATTTGGCCCAATGACCTAAATCCAGATTTCTAGGATTTTCAAATTTTTAAAAATGGGAATGACTTCAATTAAGCTCCAAAAATAGCAAATAAACTCCAAAAAATCCAAGAAAATAAAAAATCCTTGCGTCATAAGGAAGCCAACAAAAACTGGGTTTAATTTAATTGATGTTTACTTTATTCATATTAAATCTTTTTAATTTTTGAAAAATTCAAATTAGGCTTTAATTAATTCAAGAAAATCCAACTGGTTATTTTTGTTTTAAAAACTTCAAAAGGCTTTGAAAATCAGGATGTTACATCCTTGTGGTTTTGCAGACATAAAAAATGGAAAATCATGAACACCAAACCTATATTATCAGCAAAATTGTTATGAATACCATCGTCCAAAAGCTCGACCATGTGAGGTATGTGCAATGCCAACACATAACTATGAAGTTGAAGCCATTTGGGCTGCACCAAGCAATGCAATTTCATAAGTTAGTATCAACATCCCACATTTAAGAGAAGCAGTTAAATCAACAGTCCTCACATTCATTTAAGCTTGACACTTTTAGGTTACTTAGTTGCTTTAACATATCTCCAACTCGATAACTACACAAGCACACAAACCACCAAAAGTTCCATGGATTGTCAGAACAAATTTCATTTCTGTAAGAAATGCATGGACCCTAAATGACTACATTTACCCCACATTTCTCTATAAGAAAGCAAGCCACTAAAATATAGGTGTGTGACTAATGAAATGACACAAATATTATATACAAATCAAGGTATGTTTGAAGCATGTGATTTAATAGGTGCAATTGAAAATAATTACATGGATCAGTTGGAATTTTTTTTTGCTGTGTGGCACTTAGTTGATTCATCAATGTGTGAACATGTTCTAGCATTTCCTCCTCTAGACACCACACAAGTATTTTACTCAACCTCCACAGTCTTCTTTATTTCATTTAGACAAAAACCCTCATCGTCTATGTCTGCCCTGTGCCTATCCGAATACAAGCAAAATATAGGACATGCTTAATTTTCCAATGGCTTTATCATACAAGTCTTCCACCGAAGAAAATTGCCCAGACACCCACATAAATGATGCATATTTAACTGCAGCACCAAATCAGCAAGCTTGAAATGCAAGCTAGCTACATCTATCTACAAGCATTAGCAGTTGGAAAAAATAAAAGAGTAGGGCTATTCGACAATAGGAGTGAGTGCATTGCAAATCTTCCAAGCCTCTAACTTGGAAGTTTTTTCAAGAGTTGAACCCATGATTGCTTAGAAAATAGCATACATAAAGGCATTGAAGCATATTAATAGACAAAGTCATAGGCAACACAAATCCACAGAAGAAACAAAATACTCTGCATATTTTTTGTTCAACAATTTTGTTAAGTAATCAATGCACAGTTCATCAAAACATGAGGGTAGTTATTATATACAAGTTCTCATGAAAAACTACCATTACATCCAATTTATGTCCTATATAAATTCTCGGTTATACTACTTTCAACTATAATAAATAAATTGCATAAGTGTTAAGTAATTTTAATTTTGACATAGTTTTGCCACACACACAAATAGAGTTTCTGCCCTGAAAAATGCAACCAGCCCTGAAAAATGCAACCCAGCCAAAAAAATGGAGCCATTGTAAGGCCCCGCTCGTTTAAACTTGACGACCGCTTCCACGGCTTATTTTCACTATTCATAATTTCATCTTTTCTGAATTTTGGCTTTTTGAGCTTTTTGCGGTTTTTTTCGACGTATTCGTTTGCGTTGTTTGTGATGGGCTAACATATTTTTTTATATTTTTTAATTTTTTTTAAATTTAATTATATTAAATAAGCCTCATCAACTTCTGTGTTTTTCGACCACTCTGATTGCTTTTCAGCCATAAGCCACAAAAAATAAGCCAAAATGATCACCACCTAAATCTAGCCCACCTCATCAAACCCTAGAAAACCAAAGGCCGTCTAAATAAAGCACAAGCTTTGCACGACAACAACTCACGAGCACGTGGTGAGATTTTTTAAAAAAGGTGGAAGGTGTGTTTTTAAGTAGTAACTATATACATCCACGATTTTTTAAAAAAGGTGGCTATTTTTAAAGAAAAGTAGGTTGCCAGGAATATAATTGCCTTCAAGTGGAAGTTTCTAATATCAATACTCAAGTGAAGAAAATTATGGAAATATGTATCACTTCTAGTTTTGACAACTTTAGTAGCACAGTTAATTTTGCAATGCACTACAACACGCACCATGTTGTTACAAACATTAATCTATAGCTGACCTTAGACCAACTCACAATATATTTTACCAAAACTAGCTCTCTGTTTTATTCTAATAATCTCTTTCTATTTCTAATGCCAGAGTTGGGAACAAACCGAGGATGCAAAATGTTCAATATGCTACCTTATGTGTTATTAGTAAAGGTGTCCATTTTTTGTGTGTGATTTTCATACCTGACAGGATCCATATATAGTCACATGAGATTTTTAGTGACAATATGCAGCTTACTTTATCATTTTTGGCATTTGGTGTTGTTGTGGCTACGGGCCAAATAGTGAAGAGTAGATTAGTAGAGTGAGTGTAGAAAATGAGTTGTGTCCGCTCTCTCCTTTACTAAGGCTATATATATACATGGCCATAAAACCTAATTACAATAATACCCCCACATTGGCCTACTATGCCGGGGGTGTAGATGTCCTTTTACATGCCCTATTGGGCCTCTTGGCCTAATAGGCCGAATGGATGTAGGTGGGGGCCACCCTACAACATTAACCTCTCATGGTAAATAGCTTTATCTCCTGTAGGCCGAAACCATGTCGCTAGGCCTTTTGGCCCCCTCCGTACCTTCGGCCTATTGAGTGGTTGGCCTGTGGGCCGTATTGAGATGACTGTGGCTAGTTGGTATTGCTGTAGTGTGGGACATGCGCCCGAGGGCGGTTCGCTCGTCGTGCACTGTTGACTCACGCATTGTCAGTTCTCGAGGCACGCCCAAAAAGGTGTGCACCTTAAAAGTCAGTGTCCTTCTCGAGACGATCCACCACTGCGCATTCTTCTTCTTCCTCCTCTTCGTGCTGCTTGTTGCCCTTGATCGTACCGCTCTGTCTAGCCGCCGCGTTCATCGCCATTGTGCTGCTACCCCTGCACCACCGCCAAGTGTGCCTACCACCACCGCTCCACTTCCTTCCCCGCTACGAAGATGGTTTGTTGATGGGAACGGGGTCCCGATCTTCCAACAGGTTCTGGATATGTTCGATTTGGTGGAGGCGCGACACAAATCGATCCGGCTTCCGAACGACACGTTCCAAACCCCGCAATCGCAGCACCACCTCTCCTCAGGTTATCAACCGTGCGCTGCCCGGTTGACCTTGCCAAGAAGGCTAATCCTCGCCTGCGAATCGAAGAACACAAGCAAGAACAAGGAAGAACACAACCAAATTGCAGATATATTGATGAAGCTCTCAAAAATTGGGGTTTCACAAACCGATGACGGCGAAACTGTTCAAAGACAGAATTAATCTAAGCAAAACCCAACCCTAATGGTGGGGGTGGCGGCTGTATATAAAGGAGTAAGGGGCGTGCAAAACCCCTGGACGCGTCCTTAATGGACTCCAACACGATACAAAGCCGAACGGCTCAAAAGACGGTGTCGCAGCACCCTGACAGATTCTGGACGTCCAATTGTTTCGATGATTCCCGTTGACTCAGAAGGAATTTTGATATGAGACCAGAGCCATTGGAAAGGTTATCTTCTCAGCTTTCCATACATATGTGGAACGTCCAAAACGGAGTCCGGATGCGATCTGGGCGTCCGTTTTAGTGCAGCCTGGTCCTGGACTCCGAATTGGATTCGAAGTCGGTTTGAGTTGGACATCCAACATGATTCGTCCGTCCTTGCTGGACTTGTGCGCCTCGTAGCCCTTCTCCAAGTACTTCTTGATCCTCTCCATGGTTCCTAATCATAATTAAATCATTAGGTAGCAATCGATTCTCAAATGAACCAAAAGAAGTACTTAGGAACGAGCTCACCTCTAAATTCAATTGTCGGTATGAGCTCTAGTGATTGGTCCTTGAATATCAAGTGGAGGAGTATTGTGTGTATCGAAGAAGTGATGTCCTCATCATCCTCCCCTCTTGAGCGGAGTTGCCCTCAACTCAGCCTCATCTTCTTCTCCCAAGTATGGCTTCAAATCTGAAATGTTAAAGGTGGGACTAACCCCAAACTCGGGAGGCAACTCAAGTTTATATGCATTATCATTTATCTTCTCAACTATCTTAAAAGGACCAGCAGCTCTAGGCATCAATTTTGACTTTCTTAATTAGAAATCTATCCTTTCACAAGTGCAACCAAACAAAATCACCGGTTCAAGTTTAACTTCCTTTCTACCTTTACTACCGGTAATCCTATATTTTCATTCATCTTTTCAATGTTTGCCTTAGTAGTCTCATGTATTTTGATAATAAAATCAGCACGCTCCTTAGCATCATTATGAACTCTCTCACTAGTAGGCAAAGGTAAAATATCAATAGGGCACGGGATTGAATCCATACACTACGAAAAGGACTTACCTTGGTGGTGGAATGTTCCGCACGATTATATGCGAACTCAACATGCGGCAAGCACTCTTCCCATAGCTTCAAATTGTTCTTCAAAATAGCTCTCAACATGGTAGACAATGTGCGGTTCACCACCTCGGTTTGGCCATCGGTTTGTGGGTGACATGTGGTGAGAACAACAACTTTGTACCCAACTTGTTCCATAGAGTACGCCAAAAGTGACTCAAGAACTTGGCATCACGATTTGAAACAATAGTAGAAGGCATACCATGCAAGCGAACTATCTCTTTGAAAAGAGGTCGACAATATGAACGACATCATCGGTTTTATGACATGGGATAAAGTGAGTCATCTTAGAAAAACGATCCACAACAACAAAAATGCTATCCCTCCCCCTCTTAGTCCTAGGCAACCCTAAAACAAAGTCCATAGAAATATCTGCCCACGGAATAGAAGGAACAGGGAGTGGCATATATAAACCATGTGGATTCAAGCGAGACTTAGCTTTTTGACATGTAGTGCAGCGAGCCACAAACCGCTCAACATCACGCCTCATCTTTGGCCAAAAGAAATGTGTGGTCAGAACGTCCTCCGTCTTCTTAGCACCAAAATGACCTATCAAACCGCCTCCATGCGCCTCCTGCAACAACAAAAGACGAACGGAGCCAAGCTGGAATGCATAGGCGGTTAGCTCTAAACAAAACCCATCATTGATCACGAATTTATTCCATGCTTGACCCTCTTTACAATGCAACAACACATCCTTAAAATCAGCATCAAAAGCATATTGTTCTTTAATAGTTTCAAGACCAAAATCGACAATCAAGTTGAGACAACATGGTATAGCGTCGAGACAAAGCATCGGCAATCACATTATCCTTCCCTTTCTTGTGTTTAATGACATAAGGAAAAGATTCAATAAATTCAACCCACTTAGGATGTCTACGATTCAAATTGGTTTGACTACGAATATGCTTAAGTGATTCATGATCGGAATGAATGACAAATTCTTTAGGCCATAAATAGTGTTGCCACGTCTCTAAAGAACGAACAAGAGCATACAATTCTTTATCATACGTGGAATAATTAAGAACAGGACCATTCAATTTTTCGCTAAAGTAGGCAACAGGTTTGCCTTCTTGCATCAACACACCACCAATACCAATTCCGCTAGCATCACATTCGAGTTCAAAGTCTTACCAAAATCCGGAAGTTGGAGCAATGGTGCGTGCGTAAGCTTGTCCTTCAAAAGATTAAAGGACTCCTCTTGTGATGGCCCCCAATGGAACACAACTCCCTTCTTTGTCAACTCAATCATCGGTGTAAGGAGTGGCCTACAGAAAATAATGAATGTGCTGTCAATTCGGTGATTCAATTTCGGAGCGCGAGTACTACACTTTCCAGGCCGAATTTCGGGAAAATAAATTCGCCAAACCCGACGAAGTTGGAGAGTTTCGGATGTAAAATTTAATTTCACCCAATTTCAAAAAAAAGCAAGCGATTTCGAGTCCAGTATCACGAAAGTTATGGCCGTTTGAAGATGGACCTCAAGTTATGGTTCTTTGTGGAGGTCAAACGAAGATCGGGTGGAGGAATTTGTGGAATCGGTGGCGGAAGCTCGGGAAAGGTGGGGATGATGCGGTGTGATCACGAGGCGTGATGGATGGCCAACAGAGGGTTAACAGAGGGTGGGATATGGGTGGGAAAACAAAAGCAGAGGGTGGAAAGCGCGATGCGTGACGGCTAGGGTTTGAAGGGTGGTAGCGGAAGGAATACAACTCGAACAAAACACGATCTAAACCAAGCAACACAACTCGACTAAGGACACAAACTCAACACTACGGACTCGGAATCAACTTGTGCAAAGGCTAAGCGAGATCTAGGACAGAAACAACCTATGACTACAATTTTTTGTAGGGCTTTTCATGGACTCTAGGACTAAACCGAAAATAACAAAGGAGGGGTAAGCGAACACGAAGGAACACCAAGCTCGATTACCACTTGATGGGAGCGGGTCCCGATCTTCCAACAGTTCGGATATGTTCGATTTGGTGGGCGCGACACAAATCGATCCGGCCCGAACGACACGTTCCAAACCCCGCAATCGCAGCACCACGTCTCCTCGGGTTATCAACCGTGCGCTGCCGGTTGACCTTGCCAAGAAGGCTAATCCTCGCTGCGAATCGAAGAACACAAGCAAGAACAAGGAAGAACACAACCAAATTGCAGATATATTGATGAAGCTCTCAAAATTGGGGTTTCACAAACCGATGTGTGAAACTGTTCAAAGACAGAATTAATCTAAGCAAAACCCAACCCTAATGGTGGGGTGGCGGCTGTATATAAAGGAGTAAGGGCATGCAAAACCCTGGGCGCGTCCTTAATGGACTCCAACACGATACAAAGCGAGCGGCCCAAAAGGCGGTGTCGCAGCACCCGACAGATTCTGGACGTCCAATTGTTTCGACGATTCCTGTTGACTCAGAAGGAATTTTGATATGAGACCAGAGCCATTGGAAAGGTTATCTTCTCAGCTTTCCATACATATGTGGAACGTCCAAAACGGAGTCGGATGCGATCTGGGCGTCCGTTTAGTGCAACCTGGTCCTGGACTCCGAATTGGATTCGAAGTCGGTTTGAGTTGGACATCCAACATGATTCGTCCGTCCTTGCTGGACTTGTGCGCCTCGTAGCCCTTCTCCAAGTACTTCTTGATCCTCTCCATGGTTCCTAATCATAATTAAATCATTAGGTAGCAATCGATTCTCAAATGAACCAAAAGAAGTACTTAGGAACGAGCTCACCTCTAAATTCAATTGTCGGGCGCGAGCTCTAGTGATTGGTCCTTGAATATCAAGTGGAGGAGTATTGTGTGTATCCGAAGAAGTGATGTCCTCATCATTTGTGGTGGCAAGCAGCGTTCTCGTCGCAGCGCCGCGGACGCTTCGCCTAGCCGTGGAGGCTCATTCGGTCGTGGGAGCTCGTCGGCCTTACATCATAGGGAGGAAGGATTATAGTAGTACGGAGATTACAAGGTGCTCCCAAAGCACTACTCTTTCCTCCCCAACTCTCTCTCCCTCTCAAACCATGGAAGTAGGTAAAGTGGAAGAATAAAATCCTCAACCCCAGAATCCTTTGATCTAACACTCCTCTAATCCCCTTTAATAAGCAGCAATAAACCATAATGGGTCTGACCTATTAAGACACATGGGGAACCTGTTAACCATACTAACAAGGGTTTTACACACTCACACACGCTTCTCGAAGGGATTACAAGACTCAACCCACTAAATTATTAGCGATTGATCCACTTAGTATTTTCAGCTCTCTTTGAGTAAACCACTTCTCTTTTGCGCCTCCCCGCGCCGTGGTTTTGATCAAGGCACCAACCTGGTATTTGACTGCATGGATCTCAGCTCTCCCGCCCATCCAAGGACTTAGTCATAAGACTTGGTTGGTACAATGCTCTTGCTGAGTAAATGCCTGCATGGAATAGGTGTACCAACGCTCTTGCTGAGTGAATGTCTACTTGGAATAGGTCTTATCACCAAGCATGCCTTGAGCCCCTAGGTGATCCCTAATGTGAGACAAAATTGGACCAAGAGTCACTCGCCGAACATCACAACAGTTAGTTCCCTTGTAGCATCAAACAACAAGATTCATGAGCGTGGGTCCCCTATTGTTGCTAAGGATGGCAAAACTATTGAGCAGACACAAGCAAAGTATAATATAAATACAACCTTGTTTATCTCGATTCCGATCAAGTTACATATATTTTGTGGGTAAAACTAGACAAACTCTACAGAGTCATTAAACTATAGACACACCTTACTTCTAGTTAATGAAGCCGTGTTTATGGGTGATACCAACATCACGACATAGGTAGTTTTTCTTGAATTGGTGAATTGGTGTTTGTGGCTGTTAGATCGAGGAGGCCAACTAGAGGGGAGTGAATAGGAGGTCTAAAAAATTTCTTTTCCAATTAATTATCAATTTCTATTTGGATAAACTATGCTGGCCTCCGACCACGCTAGTCTTCGACCATGTTGTCTGGATCGACCACCAGTTCTTCGACTACACTGGTCTTCGATCACGCTGATCTTCGACCACGTTGTCTAGATAACCACATAGGTCTCCAACTACGATGGTCTCTGACCACATTAGTTTCGACCATTCAGGTCACGACCATGTTGACCATATCAATTTTTGACCACATCAATCTTCGATTACATAGATATCCAACCACCATGTCGATCTTAGACCACGTTGAATCAATCATGTCAGTTCGACCACGTTGATTACGACTACATAGGTCTCGACCACATCGGTTCGACCATACTGGTTTCAATCACACAAATCTCAACCACATCGAATCCGACCGTCTTGGTTCGACCATGCTGGTCTTTGATCACACAGATCTCGACCATGTCGGTTTCGACCACACTAGTTTCGATCGCACAGATCTCAACAACGTCAGTTCTGGCCACGTTGGCTTTGACCACTTCGATCTTCGACCACGTCAATCTTCGACCACACAGGTCATCGACCACATCGCTCTTCGGCCTTGTTGGTTCGACTAGTCAGCTTGACCACGCTGGTTCCCGACCACATTGATCTTTGACCTCATAGGTCTTCGACCACATTGATTCGACCATAATAGTTCTTGACCACACAAATCTTCCGACTACCAACAGGCGTGGTAGTTCCGTGATTACAACGTCGGTAGTTCCGACTAGCGGTAGTACTGCAGAATACACTGCGATAGTTCTGATTTTCCTAAGAAGTGCATATACTTCAACAGATTTTGCAAAATATATTTGCAAACTATAGATCATGCACACAAGGATTATACATGATTTCCAACAAGTTGTAAAACACATTTGCACGCTTTTAGGATCATGACACAAGGATTATATATATGAGCTTTAACCATTTGCAAAAACACATTTGTAAATATAAGGCTCATACCACAAATAATGGAAATATGGACTTCAAACACTTGCAAAACATATTTGTAATGTATAGTCCCATGTTATAAAGATTCAATACATGAACTTCAACTATTTGCAAAACACATACGCAAATACAAGCATTATGCTATGAAGAGCTAGAGCAAGTGAGGTTGAGCTATCAACACATGATGAGACTCAAGCCATTAGACATGACTCCTCTTAATAGTACAGAAAACGATACTAGCAATCCGGTCTTCCAACCAAACACCAAGATTGGTAAAAGACTAGGAACACATGCTTAGCCCTAACTAGCCATATCATTGCCTTGAGTCATCGTCTTGATATGCATCAACTTATGATGCATCTTTTACTTCAACTCCATCAATACATATGAGTCTTTTACTTGGCTTGATGATCAACACCTGATCATCTCCTCTTGGATATGCATCAACTCATGATGCATCCACCACTTGACTTGATGATCTTCAACACATGAAGTAATCCCAAGTCTTCTTCATTTGTGGAACCTAAGCTATTCATCAACTCATGAAAAATATTAGTCCACAAAACAATTATCATCAATTATTAAATTTCACCATTAACTCATAATGGAGGGACTAGATTATACAATATCCTATTTTTGGTAATTCATGACAATCTTAACAAATAACGAGATAGAAATTGAATTACGAGTATACTCTAGAATAAGCTGTCATCTGAACTCCTACTCTTTTTTTTTAATTTGAGAAGCCACCTGAGAACTCTTTTCTTATTTTTGTCAGATGCCATCCGAAGTGGTAGTCCTACGTGGCAAAGAAGGGAGAGATCCAGAGAGAAAATCTCCAACGAACGACCCAGTACGCGTCACCAAATCCTCAAACATCACACTGACGGTGGGGCCGGCGATAACCGTAACATCCTTCCCGATTAGCCTCAGCTTCCAAAACTACTTTCTGATTTTTTTTACAGTAATTAGCTTTTAAACAAAATATTTTTAAAGATAGAGTTTCAAAATTAATTATAATACATATTATAGTAGTTTTATTTGTATTTACTAAAATTATATATAAAATTTTATTATACTGTATTTTCTGTCACGAATAGATTAAAGCTCTAAGACTTATCTAAAAACCATCGGCGGGATACAAATAAACCTCAGCCCTCACACCTGTTCACCTCCGTCGTAGATCCGGTCCACAAAACAAATCGCTCCATCCCAACACCCGGCCCCACATTGTCAGCCACTCCAATCGCACGAGCCAACTCCACGGCACGCACGCTCGCGAGTCGCGACCCCTCACGCGGAACACACGAGCAAAATAAACAGGAAAACGAAATCGCCAAAATTACCAAACATACCACACGAGTCGCTTCGACCACTCAACCGACCAAATACTAGTCAGAATTTATTCTCGCACATTACACTGACAGTGGGGCTATCTGAGTACGATGCCCTCCCGACACGCAAGACCTCTATATACTAGGTTCACAGCACCTTGCTTCCAAACCCGTAAGTGGGACCCGGACCGTCAGTGTAACGGATCACGAAAACTCAGTCCGCGACGCTCGCTCTCGACGCGAACACCACTCGCACTACGCCCCCCCCGGCCCCACGCGAGCCGCGAGCTAAGCGAGCGAGCGAGCGAAACCGCTCCCATTTTCTTCACTGCAGCTTCGCTTTCCGATCTAAACCCTCGCCGCGTCGCCTCGCCTCGCCTCCGCGCCGCCGCCTCCGGAGCACCGAGCACGTGCGCGCGAGATGCGCGGCCTAGCGTTTGGGCGGCTTCTGCTGCCGCTGCTGGCGCTCGCCGCGGCGGCGGTGGTGGAGGCGCGATTCGTGGTGGAGAAGAACAGCCTGATGGTGACGTTGCCGACGGCGCTGCGGGGGCGGCACGACAGCGCCATTGGCAACTTCGGCATCCCGCAGTACGGCGGGAGCATGGCCGGCGCCGTCGTCTACCCCAAGGACAACGCCGACGCCTGCGACGCCTTCGACCTCGCCAGCAAGAAGGAGCACCCCTTCCGCACCAAGCCCGGCGCGCTCCCGAGCTTCCTCCTCGTCGACCGCGGAAGTGAGTGCCACACCGCCTCCCGATCCGATCTCCCGCACCCTTGCTCCGCGAATTTGCGCTGTTTCGTGGTTCGGTTGCGGTTTGATAGATTCGCCGATGGATTCGGTGTCGGTGATTTATTCGTGGATTCGGGTAGTTGATGAGTTAGGAGGCGATGATTTGAGCTGATTTACATAGTTAATTGTGTTGGGGGTTTATTGGTGGTTTTGTCGGTGGTGAAGGAAAGGTAGCGTATTTAGCTGATTCTAGTAGTCTGTGTGGCGGATGTACGCAATTGGCTGTGGGGTAAGTGCCCCCGTGAATAAGGCAAGCAAATTGTTGCCACTTGGTGGTTTGAGATGTTTGGGGAATTGGCCGGGAGATTTTGTTGTCGTGCAGGATGAGTGAATTGATGTGGTAAATGTGGGACTTAGGGCCTGTTCTTTTCAGCTTCTAAAGCTGCTTTTTGGCTTTTCTACAAGAACTAGCTTTTAAACGGAATATCTTTTCAAGATAGGGTCTACTAGTTAATTGTAGTATATACTGTACCGACTTCATTTATATTGGCAAAAACCGCACGAGCGTTTCTGTTACACTGTAATATCTCGCACGAACAGCCCAAAGTCACAAGTCGCAGCCAAAAGCCATAAGCTTCAGTCAAAAAGAACATGCCCTTAGCTACTTTTAGTTAACTTGGTGAACAGAGAGTAATATAGGTGTCAATTTTGCCCTAGGAGAGAGAAAACACAACTTCCTGGTTCTTCTCTCCCCATTTCTCCTGATGTTATTGCTCCCTGCTGAAGCTCCCATCATGGCGCCTCCTGTTGCCTCATGGCGCCGGCAGTGAGGACCTTGGCGGCGCTTTAGCGTTAGCAAAATGGTCTCCTCAACCATGCGTGCATCCCTCCTCGAGTTGGCGCGAGCTAATTTGGGCCCAAGGTTTGCCGGCGGCAAGCTGAGTGGTGGTGGGAATAGGGGATGGAGCAAACCAGCGACTCGAGGCACTAGAACTCGATTCCTTTTAATGGGAGCACCTACGGGTGGATGTGAACATACCGAGAGGGGCGGCGGAGCTGGGGATGTTTCAGTTGTGCTGGCGATGACCGGGCCGAGCGGCGGTGAAGTGCACTCGGGGGAAGCTCGCCGAAGGGGACGGGTGAGCCTGGAGGTGGTCGACGTGGCCTTGTGGTCTCCTGGTGATGCTCCTACTGCAAGCAATCAGCAAACGGGACGACGAGTAGCCGGAATTGCTTCGGGCGGTAGTTCGCCGGAGACGGAGAAGTGCGAGCTCAGGAGGCTAGGGCTCAATTGGTTGCGACGGGCGCTGGGTGAGGAGACTAGGAGGCAGAGGAGTGGCTTTATAGTGGTGGAGGAGAGGCATGGCACCGTCACGCCATGAGGTGTTGCCTCGGCCGAATCAATGGTGCACAGGGGCGACCTGGGTTGGTGCAGCGTCTCCCTTGGGTGGATACTTGGGCATCGTTGGGGGGGACCCCCATCCGTTGCCATTGCCAGCAAGGCCGTGGTGACCGACGAGATGGCATCACAACCGATCACCGTGGCGGCTGCCTCGGCCGTCTTGCGTCATTTCTCGGTCTGCACGCGCAGGCGCCGCATCTCGCCTTCCAGCGCCTCCCGCGCAGCCTCGGATGCCCTCAACTGCTCACCCATCCAGGCCTTCCGCGCCGAACGCGGCTTCCCTATTGAAGGCGTGGCCGTGGTCGTTACGAGCTGGAAGGCATGGCCGTGGTCGTTACGAGTACGCAACGTGGTCGTAACTCGTGCAGCGTGGTCGTAACCATCATCGGAGTACTCGTTCGGAGGTTATGAGTACGTGAGCAAGCGGTCGAAGCCAATAGAGTGTTGCCACCTAAGAGGGAACAGAGAGTGAACAGGAAACAGGGAAGCCGCGTCCCACGCTCTCCTTCAGGTCCTCTCTCCTGGGGCAAAATTGACATTTCGCGTGCTTTCTCTCTCCCCTCTGGCCCAAAAATGATATAATAGTGCCCTCGGTGTCCTACAATAAAATTACACCTTTTTTACAGTATGTTCTGGTGTAACTATATTTTTTGGATGTCTGTTGGCAAATGGTGACAATGTGCAGTGTCCTGGAGCCAATTTCCTCTTTAATCAATTATACAAGAATAAAATCCATACAGAAGAGTAGAACCAAATTTAGTCAACTACAAATTGACACCATTGGAGATACCGAGATAGGATGATATCGAACTGACAGGACTGGTGTTTATAAAGTACATGAATAGAAGAATGATAGAAACATAGGATAGTGGTGTTCAACTTAGGTTACATAACAAACTTGAATTTAATGAGTAATTAAAATTTAAAAGATACGAAACACGAAGACTCCTAGTCATCTTCATTTGGCTCTAGGTTCTCCAAAGTAGACCCATCTTCAAAAGACACACTTTCCAACTCTGGTTCTTCTAGAGAGAGATTAGGAACTTTGAGAATGTCAACACCAGTGATAGATTCAAAGCTATCTCCTCCCACATCCCACATCCTTGCTGCCCCTTTTTTGTAAGCTTCTGTTCTCCTTGATAAAAGTCTCAAATTACTGTGCACAATGACCAAATCTTCAGCACGCTCAAGAGTTCGCTTGTTTCTCTTCATACAGTGGATGAAACTATATGTGCTCCAATTCCGTTCACAGCTAGAAGATGAGGCCGGTTGGTTAACCACTTTGAGAGCCAAACTTTGCAACATAGGAATTGATTGTCTATAATTTGCTCACCAATTCATTGGATCAAGGACCCCTCTATCATAAATGGAATCAAAGTCATTAAATTCTGCAGAACAGGTGGAAAATCTTGCATATTCCTCTTTAACCTGTTAGAACTGCTCAATTACAGGGAAAAACTTCGTAAAACACTTCATTCTCATTTGTGAAATCTCAAGGTCCGCACATGTGTGTGGTGGCGGGGGTGGGGGGGTGGGGTTGGGGTACACGCCAACACCCTCCATTGATCCACCTGTGACTATAATATCTAGAAAATAAAAATCAATGGATTAGAACTTTGGAAGAACTAAAACATAAATGTTAGCAAATAGCAATTACAGATTACAGCTCACCTTGGATTAAGTGAATGCGCCAAACAATGGAGTGGAGTGTTGCCTTTTGCTCACTGATCAACCAATATGCTTTGAACAATAGAGTAAAAGGTGGACTCCTCATTATCTTTCTTTCCTTCCCACATATATATTGCTTTCTTCACATTCTCTATCGTTGTATCCCACATCTCGTAAATCAGATGAAGATATGGCGTGTCAGTGTCCGCCACACGTAGCATTTCATATATAGGCTCGGTGGATTGAACAATGTAGTTCACTTTGCCCCACCACACTTCATTGAGATCTGTGTCCCTGACAAATTGTGCTAGGTCATTATCATCTTTGTAAGCCTCCCATACTTAACTAATCACCATGGTTTGGAGTGCCCTCTTGGCCATGCAAAACTGCTTCAACATAACCACAACTGAGGCAAATCTTGTTTCAGCAATAACAAGCAACTTCAGATTGCTAAACTCATTAAACATTGGAAGCCTCATGCAGTGATTTATTATGAAATTCCTGATCATATTTGCTTCCTAAGCAATTTCAGTTATCCAATGACACTCATTGAAGATGATAACTTCATCGGTTTTTGGCATTTTAGTAGCACAAATACTTTTCAGAGCAAGATTCACAGTATGAACAACACAGGGACTCCAGAAAACCTGATTGTACTTCTACTGAATAATCAAACCCACACCTTTGCAATTTGTAGTGTTGTCAGTGATGACTTGGTCCACATTTTTTGGACCTACTTCAATAACAGCAATCAACTTCTTTGCAATTTATGGCTCGCAAGAACTCCTTTGTCTTCACCTCGCCTTCAGCATTTATGGCTCACAAGAACACCGGTGCACTCTCAGAAATAGCAAAATTTTTTTGACTGGCTGCCTCTGCGCATCTGACCACCCATCTGAACAGATGGTTACCCCGTTTTCTAGACCATGTGCTCTTTGTCCACTCCAATAAGCACTGTGAGCCCTTTCTTGCTGAAGAAGAGTTGTCCTCAACTTGTTGTACCTAGGAGGTACATAACCAGTGATGTTGTGGTCTGCTGCAAAGGTATATGAATTTTGGTAGTGTGGATTTCTTGTAACATTGAAAGACAATCCAAAAAACAAAAAACATAACCCAAAATTAGTGGAAAGCTGTCAAGGACTTGTTAATTGGATAAATTCAAGCAATGCTTTCGATTCAAGTTGGTTACAAACCTAAGGAATAAAACATCGTTGCAATCATAGCATCCAGCCGTTGGTGAGTTTCATTGTTGAAAGCTTTCTCCAAACATGAAGTTCCCCTTCGCTCAGTGCCCATGCTAGCAGCACTAACACTAGCAGCACTAGTTGCAGCCGTTGGCAAGGGAACATTTCTTTCCTTTGTTTTGGCTAATTCTTGTTCGGTTTTGCAACTTCACTTTTAAGCTGAGTAAGGATAGGTACGGTTACCTTTGGGCACATTTTGATTCCACCATTAGATACTTTGAGCAAGTGAGCTTTCACTCTAGAGTAGCTGCTGGTATACACATGTTTACAGTACTTGCATCTGAATCTCAAGTTTCCTCCACCTGCACCAGTCCTCTCTAGAGACTCCACATGATTCCACAATGGAGCCTTGATGTTTTGCTGGTCATCTGTTGTAGTGCTTGAACCACCGGCTTCGATCTCCAAAACAGAAAAATGCCACAAACAAGAGAAGACATATTTAGATCTAATACATGAATGGGGAAAGGTTAATTTTGTGGATCTGAAATAAGATATTGTTATGATACTATGATACAGGTGTTGTCCACGAGAACTTTAAGAGTTGCTCTTGGACATGATGGTTCTGATACAATTCATTAACGATGGGAGAATATCTATGCTGTTTGATGTGCCAAAAACAAAATTGGTACTGCAGGGGCTGAAATCGACGGTACATGATGTTGCATACATGGGAATTTGCTTCTGGTTTGTGCAAAATTTGCTTCGGTCTAAATACATTCGGTGCAAAATTTGTTCACTGAAGAAGACATATTTAGATCTAAGTATCTAACAGGCCGCCGGAGTGGAGAATGGAGAGGAAAGAGCACAGGATGATTTTGGGACTCACTGGGATCACTGCCTGTTGTCGGAGGATGATTCGTCGCCGGATGCTGCTTGCCACCACAGTTGCTGCTCGCTGCTTATCGCGCTGGTTGCCGCCGCCCTCGCTGGTTGACGGGAGACAGGCGGGAGATGGGCGACGCCAGCATGAGAAACAGATAACCCTAGCTCCCACCTCTCTGTTAAGTCATCGCTTGCCTGTGGGCTAGGTCGTTGTCGGCCTATGGGCTGGGCCAGATGAAGTGGGCCATGTCTGAAAAAAGAGGCCATACGTGTCTGGGCCATGTCCGATACGTATTTTAATTACAAAATCTTTTTTTTCGCACGAGAATATTCAGACACGCCGCGAATTAGTATCTGCACCGTGTCGGAGCTATGTCCGTGTCCGACACAGGCTCGGTGCCTCCTAGCCGAGTCCATGCATCATAGGTTACCCTGTTATGAACTAATGTTCACATAACAGTTCTCAACTGGGTAAAGCTAAGCTACTTTAGCTGTTGGTTTGTTATCTCAGTAATTTGGTAATTGCACCTGGGGGTTTGGTAGTTTTCCAGAATTATCTTTTAATCCTTTATGATTTGTAGAGTTAAGGCCTTGGTAAAGAATGTTCGGTTGATGGGCATGAAACTAGAGATGATACCCTTCCTTTTCCAGATGTTGCTACTAATCATGGCGATTTCTTCTATCTTCACTTAAATGCATGATGTGCACATACTTCATTAGTTGATGTGCCACATTTGGCAATTATCTCTCATTCTCTGTCCTGTTTGACTTCTACCTTCTCCCTTTTTCACAATGCTATCCTTTTGCACGAACTAAGAAACTCCATCTTTAAAGTTTCTATAGAATCTTTGGTGAAGGGGGATCTACTCCCTGTTATTTGTATGTCTTTGCCCTTCCACAATTTATTTTGTGAGCTCAAGTGATGGTGGTAATCGTGTTTTTATTGTTTTACATTGAAGTTCCCGTCATTGTACATAAATCCTATGGTTAATCAATTTCAGTTGCTAACAACCAAATAGACCAATTTTGACACCTTTAGAATGCATTATAACCTTCATCTATGTATTAGCTGCTCTAGCAGCTTGGAGTTAGATGCTAATTTTTTTTCTCCGTACTTTTTTCTTCCAGATTGCCTATTTGCCAAGAAGGTTTGGAATGCGCAAAATGCTGGTGCCTCAGCAGTGCTTGTAGTTGATGACAAGGACGAGCCACTGATAACAATGGATTTACCTCGGGAAGATGATGAGGCTGCAAAGTATATACAGAACATAACCATTCCTTCCGCGCTAATCGATAAAAAATTTGGTGAACAGCTGAAAAAAGCTGTTAAAGACGGTGAAATGGTAAATGTGAATCTTGATTGGAGGGAGGCTGTTCCACATCCAGATGATCGGGTTGAGTATGAGTTATGGACAAATAGCAACGATGAATGTGGGCCTAAATGTGATATGCTGATGAACTTTCTGAAGGAATTTAAAGGAGCTGCCCAACTACTTGAAAAAGGTGGTTATAGTCAGTTCACACCCCATTATATAACTTGGTACTGCCCTCAAGCATTTGTCATCAGTAAGCAATGCAAGTCCCAATGTATAAACCATGGAAGGTACTGTGCACCTGATCCAGAACAAGATTTTAGCACTGGCTATGAAGGAAAAGATGTTGTGGTAGAGAACCTGCGGCAGCTTTGTGTGTTTAAAGTTGCAAACGAGAGCAAAAAACCATGGATCTGGTGGGATTATGTGACTGATTTTCACATAAGGTGCCCGATGAAGGACAAGAAGTATAACAAAAAATGTGCAGACACTGTCATCAAATCACTAGGTTGGCTTTTAATTCTTTCAGAAACTTTCGTAGTTTCCTTTACCTAAGCATGTTTATAGTAATTACTTTGTCATACTTGATTCGAAGTTTTTAACTTTTAAATATGTTGGTTATCTGCTTGCTGTTCCCAGTTTGTTACGACTTGAATTAGTGTGTACTTATGTACACAGCACATAGGATGGCATGCTTAATTAGTATGTACTTTTGTGCATAGTCCATAGCATGGTAACTCGCAAATAAAATGGCATCACTAATTCAGTATACATGTAACAACTATAATGTTTTTACACTTGAAACAGGTTTGGATGTGAAGAAGGTTGATAAGTGCATGGCAGATCCAAATACTGATTCTGACCACCCGTTGCTTAAAATGGAGCAGGATGCACAGGTGAAGTGACCTTGCGATGCTTAGTTTATTGTGAAAATTCTTAGTAAAACACAGCTCTGCATACCTTTTTTTAAAAAAAACAAGCATGGCAGATTATTGTCAACGAACATTTATCATCCTCAATACTACTTTCATATCTTGGGGTTTCAAATGAGCTGTTGTGTTGTGTAGATTGGGAAAGGTTCAAGAGGAGATGTTACTATATTGCCTACTCTTGTTGTGAACAATCGACAATATCGAGGTAAATGTTCCCCGAGAACTCCTATAACAAACTTACATTCACTCTTGCTGATCTTTACCTGGAAAGAAATACAGGAAAGCTTGAGAGGAAAGCTGTCCTTAAAGCTATTTGTGCTGGCTTTTCGGAAACTACTGAGCCAAACGTTTGCCTGAGTGACGGTACGAATAAAGAAACTATTCTGTTTTTTCTCTACGCTATATTTAGTTGAATACAGATCGCTAATTCTTGAGTTGTTCCAAAACAGATATAGAAACTAATGAGTGCCTGAACGACAATGGTGGTTGCTGGCAAGACAAAGCTGCTAATGTAACAGCTTGCAGGGTATGTGTGGATAAATAGAAGTATTACACTTTGTTATCTCAACAATTCTCCAATTTTCTCACATTCCTTTCTTCATCAGGACACTTTCCGTGGCAGAGTTTGTGAATGCCCTACATTCAATGGCGTACAGTTTAAAGGCGATGGCTACAGCAATTGTGAACGTAATAGACTTTTGTTCTCCATGCTTGTATCAGGAATAGGCGTTGAAACAATTATCTTCCTTAGTGTAATTTATGATTGCTTTTAACACCACTTGCATTGGTAAGGGACTAATAATGAACCCATGGTTGATGAACAAATTTCTAGTTAGTGAATTTGGTTGCAGTATGTGAAAGTTAGATTGATACCAAGAAAACATGTTTAGTATAGTTTATACATATGCAAGTATGTCTACACTGAGTGCAACCTATTGAAAGGGAATGTTTTATTGCGGTAATTCCTGAGATAGAACTTCGACAACAGCGAAAGTTGGTTGCTAGATGGATCGCAATAGGCAACACTGAGAATGTTCTGTTCGCTTCCTGGCTAGTCCCCACTTCCCAGTTCCCACATCTCTCTGGGTTTAAGAAGAGGGACCGAAACCGGCTGAACATTAGCGTGAAATTCTAAATGCTGCCATCCTGCCTTCTGGGATTACTAAAAACTGACAAGAAACTGTTTTCTTTGGGGTGTTAAACCATCTTTGAATGGACCATTTTAAATCTGTGAAACAGTGCTGAGATGTTACGTTAGCCCTTTTGTTATATTCTATGCATGTGCCATGTTGGAGGAACTGGGGAGGAGCCCATGTAATGAATGGTGATGAAAGGAAAGAGTGAAGGAAGCGGAATGCGTAGGTTCTGATTGCAGTTGGTCACTTGCTAGCTTCAGTTTACCCAGACAGTTCATATAAATCAGCATAGTGAAGTCCATACTCGAAAAGTGGTATGAACAGGCCTAATACCATCCAATAATATTGATATCGTATAGTGGACAAACTGTTTGTTTTGCACTGATGATGTCTTGCTCAATCAGGCTTGTAAGCACTGAGCTGCTGAGCAGTGACAATTTCATCATTGTGGTTCTTATTTGAATTAGTAGTATTGTGAACTTACACATTTTAGGATACCATTGTCTTTCTTTTAATTAGGCATCACTGTTTGCCACAAACTGAAATATGGACAAGTTTGCTCTAATAAACAATTCTGCACCTACGCACTGTGCACGCCGGAAAGTTACTGTCGTACGTAAGTGAAGTTACTGTCAAATACATGTAGTATTACTACCAGTTGTATAGTGTTACAACTGATAGTAACTCTACATGTGTTTGGCGGTAACTTTTCGACGCGCATTCTACACCTGCGCGTAGAATAGTAATTATATATATTAATAATTTATTTTATTTGCAGCTGCTGGGCCAGGAAAATGCTTGATAGATCACGGGGGATGTTGGCATGAAACCCGCAACGGCAAAACATTCTCAGCTTGTCAGGTAGGTTCTAGGCTTGTCACAGAAAACATGTGATATACTATTACAGTATTGCTGACTACTGATCAGTTCTCGTATAAAATTTTTATTTTGCAGGAATCTGGAGATGGGAAATGCCAGTGTCCAGCTGGTTTCCGAGGGGATGCTGTTAAAAAATGTGAAGGTACTCTGTGATGTACCACTATAAATTGCCATAGCTTTGCGTTAGATGCTTATTTTTCATTGGACTTATTCTGTAACAAAACTGTTCTGCTAAAACCTTAATTCATCTGGTCCAATTTACTTGTCATTTTAGCTATGTGCACGTGCACATAGAACATGGATTAAATGCCTTCTTTGTTTTTGACATATGTCACCCCTTTAATTGTATATCCATCTAACACCACTGCCAGGAAGCAATTAATACAGGTATTTGGTGGAAATTATTTGCCTAGAAAAACCAAACAACACGTATTTGCAAACCAAAACCAACATGCTAAAACATCTATTTTGGACTGGAGTTAGTATTAACTTTAAACGGAGGGATTACAAATTTAGTGCAATGCAGAACATACAATACATCTTAAACTCTTATCTTATTTTCCATTCACCTTTGCAGACATTGATGAGTGCAAGGAGAGAAAAGCTTGTCAGTGTCCTGAATGCAGCTGCAGAGATACATGGGGTGGCTATGAATGTTCTTGCAGTGGAGACCTTTTGTACATCAGAGAGCACGACACTTGCATAAGTAATATCTAAACTTCAGTGATAGTTGATACATCTATGTTTAAATTTTCACTTACATATCACATGGATGGTTAATCTGTAGGTAAGACAGCAGTTCAGGCTAAAGCAGCATGGGCTGCAGTATGGGGGATCTTGATAGTCTTGGTTGTTGTGGCAGCCGGAAGTTATATCGTATACAAGTACAGACTAAGGGTAAGCTAGCACGAGCACAACATTATCTTCATTCTTATAGCTTTCGTTATTAAACCTTGTTAAATGATGAATGAATCTGCTCTGCCCCCAACAGTTTGTTCCTTGCTTATAGATAACTACATTTCCTTAAACAAAATTCTATCTTCTGTTAACATTCCCGTTTAGGTTCTTTGCTTATAAATAACTACATTTCCTTAAACAAAATTCTATTTTATGTTAACATTCCCTATTCTATTTTATTTTAACATTCCCTTTTAGGTTCCTTGCTTATAAATAACTACATTTCCTTACACAATTTCATTTTATGTTAGCATTCCCTTTTAGGTTCCTTGATAAAATAGACGTGTGCAGGAAATGCTTGTTCTATTAATCCGGTTGTATCAGCTGACCCTGGATCTGTGTTTTTATGTGTTAAACTGTTAGCACATTCAACCAGTTTCATTTAGATGCAAAATAGATACAACTTTGATCCATTTGAGTCTAGATGTCTTGTGCTGTTGCGTTACAAGTCAAGATTGGTTAGTAATGCATCTAAACTTCAGTAATGGAAAAAAGTGTGTAACCACAAAGCAGATGTCTCATGTTGGTGCTGTTTGTGTTATTCACTTATTACTTGGTACTTGAGACGGCAGCAGTTTTGATAAATTACACTTTACCACACTTAGCATGTACATTATAGAACAGTGAGCACTATTCTAATAGCAGACGATATGTCACGCTTGCTTGTCATACATCCATGGTTACACGTGGCTTTGGCAAGCCACTCCTTGGATTATGGTTTACTGGAAAGCTCAGTGGCACATTTAGCATTTTTGCCTTGTGTGACCCCAATGCTCTTGTGCCTCTTGCCATGTACCTTGCGTTGCTTGTTAAACCTAAAAGATTGAAACTGGTCAAGTTTTCTGTCAGTCAATAAAATTTTATCCTTCGAAGAAGAAAAAAAGGCTGAAAAGCTTATAGCCATTATTACTTTATAAATCATATATTTAGCTGATGATTACTGCATCTCTGTTTCATTATGTGCCTCCAGTTTAATGGGAATAGTTGTTTTGTTGTCTCTTGTCTATTGCTGGATTGAATTGGGGCAGCTTTGTCTATCTTAAGTATTCTTTCTTGAACTTTTACATTCTTGGCTGTGTGCATAGGGTGTTTTGATAAGTATAATGAAATGGAGGGAGTAGAAAGGTGTGCTGCTGCCACCCATTTCCAGCTACTGTTCAGTTTCTTATCCTGATCGTAGTTGTCACAAAGAGTGGTCATGTTTTGGCTTAGTTTGCATGCAAAATGTGGCAACTTGGTGGTGGCTGGTTTTTCTTTTTGCCACATAATTTGCAATGAAAAGGGTCATGGCTCATGAATGACTGCAGCTTTTGCGGTAGCTAATTTGTTTGATAACCAACATGCTCCAATATTTGTTAGGATGTTGCATTTTACTTCATACGTTTACTGACCAAGCTTTATTTTCCTACTGATGATCAAAAGATATTGTAAAGATGCTCCAAATACATGTTCTCTCACTTAGAGTTAGTTCATTGTTGTCGCTATGAATTCCGTGTTGTGTTTCTTTCAGTCATACATGGACTCAGAGATCAGAGCTATCATGGCGCAATACATGCCACTGGACAGTCAAGGAGAGGTCCCAAATCATTCACATGAAGAAGATCATTCATAAAATGGTTGGTTTACCTGCGCATCATTGAATGGCGGGTCCACATGGCCCTGACTGACACTGAGGCAGACATGTGATGTTTGAGCAGCGATGAGGTATACGGATTGGATATGGAGGTGAATGATGCCTTTGATTTTAGAGTGCACATGAATCTGTCATTCTCCTACTAATTTATCCGGATCAGTTTCAACTTACATGTAACTCTAAGCTCCATTTGTGAAACTGTTCATTTTTAGGCCTTTGTTTGAGCAGTATTCATAGAGTTTTTAGCCTATGGATGTATTGTTGCTGGTCCTTGTAATAGCAACTTGTCGATTTGCGACCGCAGTGACAAAAAAAGAAGAGAGAAACCCCGTTCAGCAATGTTTGAGGAATGTAACACCTGCTCTATTCCATGAGTTCCCTTGGAACTCTTGGAAATAAATAATGACCAGCAATGTATTATGATCAAGGTTTAGAAAACTGTTTCCACTCAGAAAAATTGTTACCATCCGTTTTGCTGAAAACTGGTTGGTTCATGGTGTGATATTGATTCCACGCCCATCTATAAACAATATATGGCTCTGTTCTTTTTGGTTTCTAAAAGCTGCTTTTCGGTTTTTCTACATTAACTAGCTTTTAAATGAAGTATCTTTTTAAGATAGGGTCTACTAGTTAATTGTAGTATATACTGTACTGACTTCGTTTATATCGGCAAAAACCACACGTGAGTTTCTGTTACTCTGTAATCTTTCGTACGAACAGATCAAAAGACACAAGTCGTAGCTAAAAGTCATAAGCTGCAGCTAAAAAGAACAGGCACTATGTAGGGGTAATACTTCGAAAATGGGTAACAACTGGCTAGGATCGGTATGACCTGTTGCTGGACGGTTACAATCGGTTTTTAGGGTTTAATTCCGCTGCAAGTTGAGTGAGAAATGAAGAGCTGGCGTGATCATGCTTGAAGGTTGGGAGGTAGACCAGGGTTCCATTTGATGGATTCTGAGCAAACACTAGTATTGAGTATTGACTACTAGTAAATGTACATGTATGCAGTGTGGCTGCTGCAGAAGAACATGTGAACACTGAAGGCGCATCAAATTACTGTACTATATGATTTGTTGCATCAAATTACTGTACTATATGATTTGTTGCATCAAATTACTGTACTATATGATTTGTTGTATCTGTACCCGAGTGTAGCAATGCCATTATTGCCGTATTTACGGAGGATAGAAAGTTTGGTTGAATCCAGTCAATTAGCAGTGTGTGGACGTCTCTCCTCTGGGTAAATTACTTATATGCAAGAGTCGTGGGAATTACACTAGTACAGTGTGGCAAGCTAATAACAATTACACTGAAAATGTTCATTGAAAAAAGAAAAATGAGCCGCTTACTTTGTTTTGTCTGCCGCATGGTTGCTGTGCGAGATGGCTGGAAAGCACGCACAGACAGCGTGGCATGTGCGGGTCATGATCATCGGTGGCCGGCGGTGGTGAATGATCAGTTGCAGGCGACCAGATATACCCGGCACGCACATACGTGAACGATGATTCAACTCCGTTCAATAAACGTAATGGGAATGAGAGATTACATGAGGAGGATAGGGTGATGTAAGTCATTACTATTATAAAAAACGAGTTAGTGGTGATAGTTAGTGGTGATACGTCTATTCTCCTCCAATCATTCTATTCTTAACTTATTGTTATTCTTCAATTTTTAACTGATCAGAGTAGCTCTCTTCTATAGCATAATTATCTATATATTTAATAAATTTTATTACAACGTACGAACAGATGACTAGTGGTTACCTAATTTGTTGGTTCCAACATACTACGGAATGGTTTTGGAAACCATTCACGTTTGGTTGAGGAGTACGAGGACAGTGGTATCGGATCACACCAGTGGTCAGTAGAGAGGTGATACGAAGCCTAACACAAATGTCACCGACCAACACTCGCAAGAACCGTATCTATTTGTAGTAGAAAACTAACGAATTAATAGTGCACGACAGAGCTCCCGCCGATCAGCATTCTTCCTCCCGGCTGGTATGGCGGTATCCGATCCTTTCTGATTACGGGCCACGAAAACCAACACGGTTAAATGGGATTCGTTACTGCGTAATCGGATTACATGGCAAGATCACTGAACTAAACACCTCTAGAATAAGGGTCGCCACATTTCTTACTGCTTGGTATGATAGTTTTGTACATATAGCCGTTCCTTCTAACTTTGCTATACCTTTGTGGTTCAGCTCTTGTACGGCCCACAAAAGAATATGGACCGTCTATTCTTATCGACCTAATAAATTAAATTCGTTAGGATTTAGATATAACCTACCTATGAGTACGAGGAAGTACAATCCTCCAAGGGGTAAACTCGTAACTCCACCTACCAGTAAGTGGGGTTCTAATCAGAGTTGTGATAATTGACCGATAATATATCGGTTTTACCGATGCCCATAGGTAAAAAAGAGTGCCGGCTACATAATTTCGGCCTAATTTTAATTCATGATGCCATGGATGTTGTATGAATGTATATGCATGTGATTTAGAATCTTGGGTGATATTCAGCCGATAATTTCAACTGATTATTGGCTGATAATCGGTGATTTTTGGTCTTCTTTTAATTTAAATCCTGATTTAAATTTTTTGGTTGAAATCTTCAGAAAATTTTCGATTATCGGTGTTATCGGAACCTGGTGAAAAATTTAAATCGGTTTTGAAAACCTTGGTTCTGATGGGCACAAGAGTAATTTGTTCTACAATTTTACCGGGCGCTGGTGCAGCAACCTAATGGCAGTGATGTAGTTGGGCCTCGCGCCTCAGCCGATTAGATGGCCGTGATTGAGTGTTTGTTTCTCAGTCCGATAGGGTTCCGTGAGGCGGCTTCAAGAGTGTGCAGCCAGGCTTGCGGGCAGCAACGGATCCAGAATTTCGCTATGCCCCGAGCTGAGCTTTCAAAGCCTAATAGCCAAGAAGTATTATATTTACATAACGGCATAATAAAAGTATATCATAAATATATTATTGATATAGAACTTTAGCTCAATGCTTTAACATATAGCATAATAAGAAAACTATGACAAAATATAAACAATGTAACATAGTATAGATACATTTTGAGTATCTAAATAACGAAAATTTGCTCTTATCCTAGCCCACCATCTCTTCATCAATAATAGAACATGAACCAAAACCTACAAAGACAATATAAAAAAAGTAAATCAAATATGGCTATGAATAAATACAAAATACATGAAGTTTACATTTGTATGACTATATTACAACTAATCATATATTTTGAACCACGATTCTTGAAACTTTGTTGTGTGATGCTACATATTTCATTCACCACATCGACATACCTTCTCTGGAACTTTGCAGAAAACGAGTATCTTGACAATTGGTGTAACAATCAATTTCTGTGATATTTGAGCAAAGTTTGCGTTTGGCTCCAGAAGATTTGAGGGACCAAGAAATAATATATGAAGTACCATTCTCTCCCATCCTGTTGTAAGATAAACAAGATTACGCCGAATCTGTCAATATTATCGATTCAATATATACACTAGGTATATATGACTTTGTCCTATGCAACAAGCCATTCTGTTGTTGTTTTCATCTGACACATTGAGCTTTGAACAGAAAATGAAATAACTGAGTACACCCATTTTGATCACCAGCAATCTTGAAATAATAGAGAAGATCAGTGTTGAAGATAATACATAGCAAAGATACCATAACTGATATAGGCATTTGGCGTTCTTGAAACAAAAAAGATATAGTAGGCATTGCCGCATTAGGCAACTAGGAAATGGCTACCCTGAAGCTTCCGAAAGAATGTGATTGCTAAGTGAGGAAACAAGAGTTGTCATATAACAGCAGTCGCGTGCAGAAAGCCGGAGCAACAGAAATAACACAGAGATGCTGGGCTGGCAAAATTGACCTTCCTATTGAAGGTTGCTGCTTTCGAAAATGTAGAAGGCTAATTGAACTAGGTGGACATTAACATGCTTTTGTAGTAGCATTTTTTAGTATGAACTACACTACCATAATTAAAATATGGGAGTGTCTATACAATATTTGACTATTTTTGAAGGCAAAAATAGTCAGATTTTAGAACGTTGGATGGTGATCCAACGTTCTAGATCTTTTTTTAGAGGGGGTGCTTATATGAGATATTTTTTTTGGAGGGGGTGCTTATATGAGTGGATCCGTTGGATAGAGATCCAACGCTCCCAGATCATCTGACTATTTTTGGCTTGAAAAATAGTCGAATGTTGTATAGCATTTCTCTTAAAATATAAGCACGAGGTTTCACTAATTTCAGCTAATTCTTGTTTTATTGTAATGACAATTACTTCAGAAATGGAGTACTTAGATAATATGGAGACACATCCACTATTAGACTGTTATTACCTTTCTGTCGGTTCAGCTTGTTGTCCACAACCGGTTCATGAGGAGCCTCTTTCCCTTTGCTCAATTTTTTCGTTGCCAAGCCGTTCTTAGCTGATGCCAACAGCAATTTTTTGCTGATACACTCCAGCGGCTGCCCAGGAACAAAAATGACAGCATCCGTAACAAGCAATGTCCACGAAGGATTATGATAGAACGCCACTTCCACGGTTCGACATACGCCCCAATCCCTGAAAGAAACCCAAATCACACCATTACAAGCAGATACCATGTACAAAATGGGTCAATGTGTGAAACAATGGTCAAAATGTGTAGTGAGAATACCAGCTTCCGGCAAGCTAAGCACCTTCTACTCGATCTCGCCTGTAACATCCTTTTTCAGAGTTTTCTTAAAGCTTTTAAAATAAAATCCACTACTTTGATTTTTCTAGAATTAATTAAAGTTTAAATTAAAATTTTTCAAATTAAAAATATTTAAGGTGACTAACTTAAACTTCAATTATTATTGAAAATACTTTATTCGGATTCCTTGTGCTTCAAGGAATTTTTCTGGCATTTTTTCGGGTTTATTTGCTATTTTTGGGAGCTTAATTGAATTTATTCCTATTTCTAAAAATTAAAAATCATTTAAACATTTTTTAAAGCCTTTGGGAAGAAACCCTAGCCCGACCCATCTTTTCCCCGGCCCGCTAGCCTCAGCCCGCTCTTGCCACACGTCCCGCATCTTATTTCGCGTGCGATCGCTGGATGATTGACACGTGCCAGCCATCTGTCGCATCTTTTAGTCCGTGTCGTGCTCTCGGTCCTCCGTTTCTTTCTTCTCGCCAACAGGTGGGACCCACCTGTTAGGCCATCATTTCTGTCCTGGACTCCTGTCTCCGTTACTGGTGCGGCGCCACCACCGTCGTATCCTTTTCGGTCTCGGCGTTCATGTCCGACCCCTCCTTCTCGGTGTTCGCACCTCCTTATTTCCGCATCCCGAGCCACCCGAAGTCACGCTGGTCCTTGCCGAGCTCGCCGTGTGTCATCGCTTTCAACTTCGCTGCCGTCCGAGTCATCGTGGTCTACCTCACCGGCAGCCGCTCCATCGTTTCCCCATCTTTGCCATCGCCGGTAAGCCATCTGGCCATGCTTCGCCATTGTCCCATCATTCCGCTGGTCGCTGCTACTTCGTCGTTTGCCGCCTCGGTCCACGAGTTCATCGCCACCGCGCCTATTTGCCACCCGAAGAGACGCCTTGACCCGCGCATCGCCGATGTCAGCTGAGTGACGTCAGCACGCACCATGCCCAACTGACCTTCGCTTTCTCCGTGAACTTGGTCCATGTGCACCAAGTCTCTGGCAAAGCGGGCCCACGTGTTATCATCCACTGTTCCACGGACTCGTAGACCAAGTCGAGTCAGCCGTGCCACCTCAACCTTAGGAGCCACGTGTAAGCCACATCAGCACACCGAGCCACATGTTAGTGTCCACGTCAGCACCACGTGTCCCTGCCACGTCATCACTACTTTAGCCCACCCATGCCATGGTCCTGCCACATCACTACCATGTCAGCCCTAGATGCCACGTCAGCAAGCCCCGCCGCATGTGCACTGTTCCACCGCATGTGCCCTATTCCATGCACCTGGTCTATAGCACAGTAGTATTTTTAATTTCCAATATTTTCTCAACCTACTAATTTTTCAAGAGCCTATTTTTCTCTGTCCTAGCTCCGATTGATCTGATTCTTTTTCCTAAATTCATCTAAAATTGAGCTCTATCTTTTGGTTCTATTTTAAAGTTTTTAGAATTCATTTGAATTTTATTTTATTTTATTTGTATTTCATTTGTTTTCTCTCCCGTTAGATAACGCATTCGATGGAGCTGAAGTAGGATCTGAAGACCAAGAGTTGGTAAGTGAGCATGGGGTAGAGATTTCATAAAATCTGGTTGGGTTAAGTTTGGGAAGTGAATAGTTAGTTCACTGGAGCTTCATTACGTGAATTTCATTGGATGAATGGTCAGTTCAATTATAGTTTATTCAATTTCCTTGATTATTTACTTAGTAATCATCTTCTATGTTCGCTTTCAATCTATTTATTATATTTACTTCAAATGATTGCTTTCTATAAAATAACCACTCATCCATCATTTGGTAAACCTTACATAATTATATTGCATTTTTGTTACAAATGACTTGCTAAGTACGCTATGTACTCACAGCTATACCCATATTTGCTCAGTTGAGAAAAAGGAACCATATCAACTGGAGGTACTTGAAGAAGGATACTTTGACAACCTTTTGGATTAGGGTCTCGCTTTTCAGTCGATTGCCTGTGGGCATATCGAATGTCTACTTTATTTTCGTTGTGTTTTCGTTGCTAGTTTGTTAAGCCCTTCTGGCTATTAAAGTGTAAACTTGGTCATAAGGTCGCAACTCCGATAATTATTAATATTTAAATTTTTTCCTTGGTTAATCGTGAATACGACTGATATTCCATCTATGTTTCTATTTGTATGCACTAGTGTGATTCTGGACTAGTGCAGTATACACAGATAGTCCGGATTTGCATATTCGGGTCTCAACATCAGTCGTCCATAGGGTGGAGTTGTCCTTGTCTTGGAGGGGCTTGGTGATGAGGACATCACTTCCTTGGATACACACAACACTCATCCACAAGATGCTAGGTAAGGAACTATGACGAGGGCACATGCACGACAGTTGAATTATCAGGTGAGCTTGTTCCTGGAGTTTTTTAATTCAGCTTTTGAAAATATGTTGCTTCCTAATGCAGTGATGTGATTATGCTTAGAAACATGGGCAAGGACAAAGGAGCGACACATGGAGTCATGGACACGCTTGGGATGAACATTAGAGGACAGCATGTCACTTTGATGCCAGAACAACCAAGAATGAAAGCTAGGCATATTGTATAATCCAGTTCGGCCTCCTAAGACAACGCTGACTTCAAACGAGCATAGAAGATGCATACGGAGTCCAAATGAGGTGATCTTAGACTTGATGGAAATCTTATGATGCCCTATTTCTAATGGTTCTAGTCTCACCTCATAACTCCACCTGAGCATATCATAATCTATGAAACAACTCTAAATCAGTTCCAAACCTAGGCGCTGGGCCTTGTATCAGTTTGAGCCCAATCGGAGAGTTGTAGTGGGATGTTCCCCCACCCTCACGGATGTGCTCCCCACATCCCTAGCCCCTCAAAAACTACCAGGGACACAACTTTTAGGGTTTAGGCTTATTTAGATTGTTTTTCGTTCAGAAAACATCGGTTGTGTACTTGTGTAGACTAGACCAACTATGACGACTTCAGGACTCTCTATTGTTCAATAAAACTTCATATTTTATTTGTAAATTCAGATCGTATTATTTCTCTCATGCTTGATTCTCGATTACTTGCAAGAAAGATCATCTATGTGGGGGCATGGTTGGTAACGACAAGGGTGTTGTGTAGCGATTGCAGGATGGACTTTGTCATGTTGGTCAAGTAGGCTCGTCATCAACGTCATATCAAACAATCATAGTTATCATTCTCATCGAAAGATCGGGCCAAATCCCCTCATCAATATCCTTCCCCTCTTGAATTGGAGTCATCCTCGACTTAAACTCGTCTTCTTCTCTAGGTATGACTTCAAATTTACAATATTAAATGTGGGACTAACCTCAAACTCTGCAGGCAACTCAAGCTTGTATGTATTATCATTAATCTTTTCAACAATCTTAAAAGGACCATCATCTCTAAGCATCAACTTAGATTTTCTCAATTATGGAAACATATCCTTTCTCAAATGCAACAAAACAGGATCACCATGTTCAAAAATTACTTCCTTTCTACCTTTACTACCAGCAACCCTAATTTCTTATTCGTGCACTCTATGTTTTCTTTTATGGTTTCATGCAACTTAAGAACAAATTCAGTACGTTTCTTGGCATCTAAATTTATCCTTTTTGAAGATGGTAGATGTAACAAACCAATCGGAGCGCGAGGGTTATAGCCGTATACTACCTAAAAAGGGCTTGTCTTTGTGGTTGAATGCCGTGAGCGATTGTAGGCAAACTCCATATAAGGTAGATATTCTTCCCACATCTTCAAGTTCTTCTTCAAAACAGCCCTCAACATTGTTGATAAGGTATGGTTGGTAGCCTCAGTTTGTCCATCAGTTTAGGGATGATAAGTATTTAAAAATAGCAGCTTCGTCCCAAGTTTTCCTCCAAAGTTGACTCAAAAACTTCACATCATGATATGAATCAATTGTCTTTGGCATACCGTGTAGTCAAACAATTGTCTGAAAAATAAATCAGTAACATGTATAGCATCATTGCTCTTATGACAAGGAATAAAATATGTCATCGTAGAAAACCTATCCACTACAATAAAAATAATATCCCTCTCCATCTTTGTCCTAGGCAATTCTAAAATAAAATCTTTAGAAATATCCTCATAACAAACACTAGGAATAGGAAGAGACGTGCACAATCCATGTGGATTCCATCGCTACTTAGCTTTTTGGCATGTAGTGAATCGTGAAACATAGCGTTCGATGTCGCGCCTCATCCTTGACCAATAGAAGTGTTCAACAAGGATATCCTTCATCTTTTTGATGCCAAAGTGTCTCGCTAATCCTCCTCCATGCACCTCCTATAACAACAAAAGACGAGCGGAGCTAGCTGGAATGTATACCTTGTTAACTCTAAATAAGAAACCATCATTAAAAACAAATTTGTTCCAGCTTTTACCATCTTTACAATTGGATAGGGCATCTTTTAATTCATCATCAGAAGTATATAAATCCTTTATTGTCTCTAAGCCTAAAATTCTACAATCAAGTTGAGACAACAAAGTATACCGTCTAGACAAATCATCAGCAATCATATTTTCTTTCCCTTTCTTGTGTTTAATGACATGAGGATATGAGGAAAATATTCAATAAATTCAACCCAACGTGCATGTCTATGTTTCAGTTTAGATTGACTTATATTATATTTTGAAGATTCATTATCAGAATGTATAACAAATCCTTTAGGCCATAAATAATATTGCCGTGTTTCTAAAGTTCGAACTAGAGTATACAATTCTTTATCATAAGTTAAATAGTTCAAACTAGATCCACTCAATTTCTCCTAAAATAAGCAACATGTATACCTTCTTGTATCAATATACCACCAATTCCACTAGCATCACACCCAAGTTCAAAAGTTTTACTAAAGTTAGGAAGTTAGAACAATGGTGCATTTGTGAGCTTTTCTTTGAGAAGATTGAAAGCTTCTTCTTGCATTTGTCTCCATTTGAAAGGAACACATTTCTTCGTCAGTTCATTAAGTGGTGCGGCGATGGTACTGAAATCCTTCACAAAGCAGCGATAGAATCCATCAAATCCATAAAAGCTTCGCACTTGTGTGACCATTTGTGATGTCGGCCAACTCTTTATAGCTTCAATCTTGGCTTAATCTACTCAATTTCTTATGGAGTAACAACATAGCCAAGAAAACAAACTCGATCGGTACAAAAGGTTCACTTTTCGAGGTTACTAAACAAACATGTATCTCTCAAAGCAGTAAAAACAGCACGTAACTGTTCAATATGTTCATCAAGTGACTTGCTGTAAATTAATATATCATCAAAGTAAACTACCACAAATTTAACAATGAAACCACATAAAACTCCATTTATTAATCTCATAAAAGTGCTTGGTGCATTAGTTAAACTAAAAGGTATCACTAGCAACTCATATAACCTGAACTTAGTTTTAAATACAGTCTTCCATTAATCTCCAAGTATCATTCTAATTTAGTGGTATCCACTATGCAAGTATACTTTAGAGAAAATAGTAGAGCTACTCAATTCATCAAGCATATTATCTAACCTAGGAATAAGATGACGATATCTAACAGTGATATTATTAATCGCTCTATAATCAACACACATATGCTAAGATCCATCTTTCTTAGGAACTAAAATCACAGAAACAACACAAGGACTAAGGTTTTCATGTATGTACCCTTTGTCAAGTCGTATACTTGACACTGAACTTCCTTAGTCTCCTCTGAATTGGTCCTATATGATGCACAGTTTGGCAAAGAAGCTCTCAGGATTAAGTCAATTTGATGCTCAATTCCTCTAACCAGTGGCAGCACTAAGGGTATTTCAGATAAAAACACATCTTTAAACTTCTGCAAAACGTTAGTGACAGCATGAGGCAAAGATGCGGGCAAATCCTCAAGTCAAAACAAAGTATCTTTGCAAAGCAAGGCATAGTAAATAGAATTTTCCACTTCTAAGTCATTGAAATCAGATTTAGTAGCTAATAGAATAGCACATTTCATTCTAATTTCATTCTTTCTAGCAGTTGATTCTCTTGCTTCTTTCTTTTTAGGTGGAAACTATTCTTTAGCTACTATCTGATTCTCACTTTTAGCATTCTTCTTTTTCTCTCGTTCAGTTCATTTAATTTCATCTTTAATAATGACTTCAGGAGAGATTGGATGTAAAATAATTTTCTTGCCATTATGCATGAGAATATATTGATTAATTCTATCAAGATAAGTGGAATCCATATCAGACTGCCATGGTCTACCTAAAATTAAAGAGCATGCTTGTATAGACATGACATCACAATCAACATAATCATGATATGAACCAACCGATAATTATACTCTCACGGTTTTGATTATCTTCAATTTACCATATGAGTTGAACTATTGGATGTAGTAAGGACGTGGGTGAGGAATTATGGTCAAGCCAAGCTTCTCGACCATCTCCATGCTAGCTAAGTTGTTACAACTTTCTCCATCAATGATGATATAACACGAACGTTCCTTGTTGATGAACTTGGTTTGAAACAAATTGTGCCGTTGGTCCTGTTCAATATTCTATATTTGTGCACTAAGAAAACGCTTCACTATAAGGCTCATGTGCTTGTTTGAAGCTTCGGCACTCAAGTTTTCTTCTTGTTCATCACTAGTATTAATCTCATCACTTGCATAGTCATTTACAACAAATGTACATTCTTCATTAATTTCACTAGCTGAAGGATACTCATCATCTTCTCTCACAATGAGAGCTCACTGACTTGGGCACTCTCTCATGAAATGCCCAAATCCTTTGCACATATGACATTGGATATCCCTTGTACGTTCAGTAGAAGCAATTGAAGACACACTCTTTGTTGGAGCAGATTTGGTGGGAGCTTGAACGGTTGTAACGTTACTTGCTTTGGGTGCACGTGAGGGTATGGAAGTAGAAGTAGAGCGCCCTCAGCTTGATGTAGATGGAAGGGGCACCCTTTCTATTCTGGTATTTTGTTTGGAGAAAGAAGAGCCCCCAAAATGACTCCTTATTCTCATGTGTCGCCCCTTGTATTTCCCTTTCATCTTTGCAAGCAAGATGAAACAAATATGTGATAAAATTGTATTCCTTATAGTCAAGTATGTCCTGAATTTCCCGGTTAGGCTCTCCCAAAATTCTAGCCATTTTAGCTTCTTCGGTTTTTTCCAAATTACAACGTAATAAACCAATTTGTAATTCTTGATATTATTCATCTACTAACCTATTGCCATGTTTTAAGCATTGTAATTTATTTAACATATCACATAAAACGTATGAAGGCACAAATCTAACTCTCACGACTCTTTTCAAAACATCCCAAGATTTAGGTACATGTTGTAGTGTACATTGTTCCCTCCATCAAATTAATGCAAAATCAGTGAATTTATTAGTAACAGCCTTAACTCTTTTATTATCAGAAAAATCATGATATGCAAATTTTTAATCTAATTGTAATTCCCAATCAAGATAAGCTTCGGGGTCATATCTACCAGCAAATAAGGGAATTGTAAACTTGGCTTTAGTGAATGCATCATCATCATGTACCTACCTTTGTAACCTACCCATACCTCATCGATTTTTCCTGAGTCGATGATGGTCGTGGCATCGGGGCCCTCAACATTAGTATTGGCATCGCAGTTGTTCTCTTCGACATCATCATCCTCATCCGCCGAAGAGTGAGGGGGATCAGAGAACATCAAGCAGCTGGTGGTGGTGGACGTTGCTCAAGGTTCTCAACTCTGTTGTTGATGATGGTGAGGGTGTCATTGAGTCGATCCAACACGTTGTATATCTTCTACATTCTCTTGTTGGTCTCATGGTTGAAGTGTTGAACAAGCGTCCTTGTGCGAGGAGTGAGAGGTCTGGCACTCTCAAGTTTGGAAGATTGGTCATCATTTTTGCCACCATATTTTGAATTTTGTGAACCTGCCATTGTTAGTAGAACACAAAAACTCACAAGAAAATTTGTTAGCTCACTATCAACTACTAGGTGCTACAAGCTACAAAAGTCTCACACTCTCAAACTCTTATCAAATGCTTACAAGATTCTTACCAAATAAAGCAGGTGGTACAACCGGTGGCTGGTTCGTAGTAACTTGACTAGAGTGATGAGTATAGTGATTGCCGATACATCGAGACCTATTCGGTTCGTAGTATGTGGATCTTTGGCAGACAATATATAAGTAGCAAAGGAATGGCAATATTCAATTTCAGAATTACACTAGCTGAGTAATAGTCCAAAGTACTCACCTAAATTCCTGGCACAAACTAGTACTCGACCCTAGCTCAAGCAAACAAACACTAGACAACACAAGGGTTATATAAAGAGAGCTCAAAATCTAAAAATGATCAATGCTACAAATTTTTCTTCTTTTTTTTAACTTTTTTAACTTGTGCAGCTCTTTTCTTTTTGCACTTGCCTTTTTTCTTCTTTTTCTTTTATATCTTGTGCGGCTTTTTTTTTCTTTTTTTGCACTTGCCTCTTTTTTTTTCTTTTTTTCCGAGCAACACGAATATTAAGCTCAGTAAAATATGACCTAGAAATAAACATTACACAATCTGGAATGAAAGAAAACTCAAACTAGATGGCGAACGGATGTCAAAAACGAGTGTTGAAACTTCGGAAGTTGTTTTGAGGCTACCTTTTTTTGGGTTTTCACTTTTCACAGAGCCTCACAAACACCATCAAACTAGACCATTCTTTTTGTTAGCTTTCTAATGAGCCAAAAAATAATGCAATCCGAGTTCATTTGCAAAAGTTATGGTTGTTTTAGTGAATGCCGCACGAAACAAACCTGAACTTGGCCCCAAAAAAATTAGAACCCGAACACAACTCTGCCCTAGGTGATTCGGCCAACCAAGAAAAAGTGAAAACCGAGTTGATCTCTAACTCCCAAATGATCTGGTGGTGCAGACACAAACCCTAACCCTTTCCAAACATGGCAACGAAGAGTAACCACAGCAAGGGAGGGGGTAAACTCTTGATCTAACCAATTTTTTTAATTTCCAGATGCAATACCCAAAACTAAAAACAAAGCACTAGACTCGGACCAACAACTAGAAATTTAACGACATACAAAAATTCAACACGGTAAAACAAAAACTGAAATTGCAAAGGCACAACTAGGATTCAGTTTTGGTGATTTTCGAGAATGTAATATTTGTGGGGCAATTTTCTGGTTATAGATATGAAAAATAAACCTAAAGTATGAATCTCACCGGGCAATCTATGTTGGTGATATGCCCTAGAGGCAACATGGAGATGTTGAATATATCACATACTATGTTTATGATACATTGCTTTGTTCCTTGAAATAGACATTATCATTATTGATCAATGAGTATGTGACTTATTCATGAGACTCTTAATGCCAAAATGTTGCTATTTCTAAATGATCCCTGATTATATTTCATATGAGGAACAAATATGATTCAAAGATCAGCATATGTATTGATTGATGATCATGTCTCATGGATCATGGTATGGAGATACCAAATCAATAATATGGACATGTGTTAGTGAACATATGTTGGATAGACCCGCCGTGAGACACTGCAGAGATTTCATGTGTCATCAGTTGGTCTCAAGTAGTGTATATGTGGAATCCTTAGACTTGAGATCATCATGGTTTCCAGCATGTGTAGTAGCTTATTTTGGGACTACTAAACACTACTCCGTGAATCGGGTAGTCATAAAAGTAGTCTTTGGGTTTGCCATGAAACATGTAGTGGGATGTGAATGATCAAGATAGAATTTGCCCTCCTTGTGGGAGAGATATCTCGGGCCCCTCGATGTAATGGATTATGAAAGTGCATGGCCATGCCAAGGTGATTGAGGAGTCAATCACGAGTTTATAATCCATCACGGAATCGAGAGAGTGATTGAGCTATTAAGAGGATGACACAGGTCTCGCCTTGAGCTTAATCTATATCGTGAGGCAAAGGGATTAGTACATGAGAACATTACGAGTTCACCGATATGATCTTTACGTATACTTTGGGGTTAATATGTCTTACTAGAGGCCGCTATTAACACGGTGACCGAGAAGGTGTTTCGGTCGCGACCAAGTATACGTGAACCTGCTGTGGTCGCACACTTAACGGGTTGGAACACTAATTCGAATGTGATTCGGATATGGGCTCAATTCGGATAGAGATCCGGATAGACTCCTATTGGGCCTCGGTCCACGAGGCCCAAGTGAGGAGGTCTATATATATGGAGGCGAGGGGCTGAGGGGATGTATCTGATAATCCCGAGCTAATCCGTAGCCTCCACCTCCAGAGCCAAACCCTAGCCGCTCGCGAGTGCTGGTACACTCGCGGTCGGCGTTCCAGCCCCGGACGTGTGGATACCGGTGGAGACGCTGCTTGTTGCGGCGTTGATCGGCATCAACAACCTACATATTGGATCTGCTCGTGGTGCGGTTGATCGCGTGGAGGAGACGATCGGTTCGGGACGATCGACTACTTCCACTACTACCTCGACGCGTGGTTGGATCGGCTTCTCCAACTCTTCTTCATGCGCAAGGCTGGCGTCCGGTAACGATCCATGATCCCTCCTTAAGCATGATGTCCTTGTGTGCGCGGTAGAAAAATTTTGTTTTCTGCTCTCGTAGCCTACTCGCGATCCATTAATCTATGCTCTGATACCAACTGATGAGGGGATTTGGTCCGATATTTCGATGGGAACGATAACTGATTGTTTGCTATGATGTTGATGATGAGGCTACTTGACTGAAATGACCAAGTTCGTTCTACAATCGTTACACCACACTCTTGTCATTACCAACCGTGTCCAACGCGGATGATCTTTCCTGCAAGTAATCGAGAATCAAGCAAGAAAGAAATTTGCGCGATGTAAATTTGTGAATGAAACACGAAATTTCATTGAACAATGGAGAGGTCTAAAGTCATCGTAATTGGTTTAGTCAACACAAGTATATAACCGATGTTTTCTGAATAAAAAACAATCTAACCAAGACTAAACCTTAAAAGTAGCATCCCTGGTAGTTTTTGAGGGGCTAGGGATGTGGGGAGCATATCCGTGAGGGTGGGGCAACATCACACTATAACTCTCTAGTCGGGCTCAAACTGATATAAGGCCTAGGTCCTAGGTTTGAAACTGATGTAGATTTGTTTCATAGATTACGATATGCTCAGGTAAAGCTTTGAGGTGTGACTAGAACCATTGGAAAGAGGACGTCATAAGGTTTCCAACATATCCAAGATTACCTCATTGGACTCCGTATGCATCTTTTATGTTTGTTTGAAATCAGCTCTGTTTTCGGAGGCCGAACTGGATTTTAGAAAATGTCCAGCTTTTATTCTTGTTTGTTCTGGCCTCAAAGTGACGTGGTGACCTTCAATGTTCATCCCAAGTGTATCTGTGACTCCATGTGCATCTTCTTGGTCCTTGCCTATGTTCCTAAGTATAATCATATTACATGCATCAGGCAGCAACCCATTCTCAAAAGCTGAATTAAATAATCCTAGGAACGAGTTCACCTGATAATTCGACTACCGTGCATGTGCGCTCGTCATAGTTCGTTGCTTAGCATCTTGTGGATGAGTGTTATGTGTATCTAAGAAGTGATTTCCTCATCACTTGGCCCAGAAGATCCTGAAGAACTCAAGCGGCTGGTTGATGGGCCACCTCCACTGCCTGGGCGTCACCCATATCTGTGCCTTTGGGAACTTCCTGGAGAAGGGTCTGACAAAGATCTCAGTAAATATAACAACATTTCCCATAGGCCACGAGTGAAAATCAATCTGAATATGATCTAGGGCTAGTAAGTGTGGTGTGTAGTATCTTCACGGAATCACGGCGTCACCTTGCGCTTGCCCTGGGAGTTCTTAGCCAATGCCGAAGTTGCTGCCGACGCCGACGCCAAGAGGAAGGCAGCACAGGGAGGGGGGCTAGGAGGGGAGCGGGCCGGGTCTTGGGAGGGGGTGGTGTTGGGCGGGAGCCAGGGCGGCATGACATGCGAGAGGGGGCGACGTGCGAGCTAGCCGTGTGGGTGTGAGTCTGCGAACTGAGAGGTAGTTAGGTAGGGTTTGCAATGGACCACAAGGCAGCGAAAGGTGAGTTGGCGTGCGAGCTGGGTTGCGGCCTACAGGCTTCTTTCCACGAGCAGTGAATGGGCCAAGTGGCCGGCTACGGGGAGGAGTGGACTGAAAATTTGAAATCGGGCTACTTGGGTTGGACTATGAGAGTGTTACCCTGAGCTAAGCTAAAATTACCTGAGCTATACACTAAACAATTTTTTACGTCTTAGGCTAAAGTCTATCCTACCATATGCCTAATTCCGCCCTTGCTTTTGATTTCCCCTGGCTGCGGTGGGCAGCAGAAGCGGGACCAATGGCTGCTGGGGTTGGCGGCGGACGGGACGGGGTATCGTCGTTGGGTAGGCTGCAGGTCCAGCTGGCCAGTGTGCGGTCCGATTCTTGTTGGGTGATCTGTTTGGTTGCCTATATCGAACCTGGTTGGCATGAGTGGATGAAACTGTTTGGCTTCCTTCGCCTGCGCTTGAGCCAGGATCCGCTGATGCAGCGTGGCCTCTGGAGGCAGGCCCGGGTAAACACGATTTCGGGGGTACTTTTTTTTTACTACGATTTGTGACTTTTAGCTGTAATTTATTAGTATAATGACTAGTAATTGTTGAAAGGAGCTGAAAAGAACGGAGCTTCCTCACCTCCTCATTAGCTTGGCCAAGAACTCGTATATGTGATTTGTTAGCTCCGTGATTGTCTAATTGCATTTCTTCCAGAAATAGGGGCGAGCTAGGAGTGATATCTGGGGGTATCTACTGATCTGAAATTGCAGTTTTGAACAAATAGATCTACTAATAAGGTAGTTGATCTTTGTGTTTGGCTGGCCTTTTTATTAATTAATAGTAAATAAGGAAAGCTGAAAATCACAAATATAGGAAGGACGCTATCCAGGAATACGTCCAGTTCTGGACGCTTTGTTTAGCAACGTCCCATTCGCTCGCTAACGAAAGCCTCGTCCACCTTCGACTATTGTCCAGTTCAGTGAGGTCTGGCGTTCTTTCGATAAGATTAGACGTTCTGCAATCTGCATCAAGACGAAAAGAACGGCTTCCTTACCTAGTTCCATTGTTGCCATCTTGTCAGGTAACTCTGCAAGAAAAGTGTCAATCTCATTGACCTAACCAGTAACCACTACGATCCATTTTTCTACCTCCAACAGAAAGAGGGATCAGATGCAAACTAACATTGTTCTAAGGTGCCGCTCGGTTGAGCTGAAATAAGTTGACTTATGATTGAAATTGCATTGTAGCTGACTGAAATTATACTGTAGCTAATGGTGGCTTATTTAGCGTAACTAAATTTAAAAAATGTAAAAATAGAAAAAAAAACGAGTTAGCCCATCGCGGACAATGCAAATGAATACGAGAAAAAAGAGCCAGAAAAAAAGCTAAAAAAATCAAAAAATCAGAAAAAGACAAAATTTAGAAATAGTAAAAAATAAACCAGAAATTAGAAGCTCAAGCTAAAATAAGCGGAGTAAAAAAATAACGCTTTTACAAAATGAGTTGAACATGATACTAATATCGTGGTACGAGTCCACAACCAACATATCCGGTTCTGAAACACGTCGGCAGTTGATGACTAGAACAGTTGGTTGAGAGATAATAACAACAGCTATATTTCAGGGATTTGTTTTTGCAGTACACCATACTAATAGTAGAAAAGTAGTAGTAGAAATAAAATCTGACCATTAATTTGTAAGGATATTATAGACTTTTATTTTTTAATATTTTTCATAAAGCTATATATACATAACTGATATGAGAAAATAGGATCAAATCGAGATCAACGCACTTGCCGGTGCCAATCGGTGCTAACTCGAGGTCTCGAGCACCGCTGACAGGCGCACATGGGCGGCGAGGATGGACCCAGACTTCTCATGCGGTGACCGGTGCTTCGAGTTCGCGTTCAACTCAGTGAACTTCCATGGTCGCGACATGCAGATCGAGGTCGCCGGCGGCCATGGCGACGGAGGATCCCTCGCCGACTGGGCATGCCACCGCGAGAAGCACTGCAAGGATAAACAGTTTAATGAAGTTGAAGCAGCAGAAGAATGTGATAAATATGAAGAAAATCAAGGGGAACCTGTAGCAATGATACAAGGATCTCCATCTGAATTTGGACAGCTTCCCATGCATGATAGTCATGGACTAAGTGGCAACGAGAAAGAATAGCGCTGACTTTTTCTTTATTGTGGACGGAAGGCCGTGGGTGGCCAGCCTCAAAACGGCAACGAGTAGCTGCACGCCATGTGGGAGGGGGCATGCATGGGAACACGCTCGCGGGACAGGGAATCCGTTGCGTTGCGCCCGTCCACTCTGCAGATGAGTGGCCTGTAAGCCGAGAACAGTGTGCTGCAGAAGTGGCAATGCAAGTAAAGACATGGCCGGACCACTTCTGCTGTGCGCTTCATCGCAGCCACCAATATGTCACCTGTTTCGTTTACAATTTTACATATTTAAAGATTCTACTGCTAGTAGTGTAAATGATAGCATAACTAAATCTTAACTAATATGAACCATTAGATCATAAAGATTAGACGATCCATATTTATTTTAAGGTACCATAAAAGAGCTCTATTTTAGAATATGCTGTTCAAAATAATATCTATAGCATTACTGAATGTGCTGCCATCGACAAGCCGAAATCTGTAATTTCTCATGAGGTAAAAAAAGAAATGGTAGATAACAATTTCTATGATTTCTGATCAGGTGTACATAACAAGAGAATATTGTATAGCATTATAGTTACATAAACATGCGCATGAATCGGCACATAGAAACAGTCTACTATAACTCTAATGTAACTAACAACTACCCCATCCTCAACAACCAAGAAAGCCCCACAAAAAGGGAAAAGGAAAAGAAATACAGGGAGGGTAAAACTCTTGGAATCAGCAGCAAAGCAGTACAAGAAATAAACTGCAATGTTGAAAATATCAATGGTACTACTGAGGCTCATCCTCAATAAAGTTTTCAGAAAGACTGCGCTGTGACAAACGGTAATAGAGGATTCCCATCGTTGCTATACATGCCCTGCAGAACATATAATTTTTGTACATTAGTTCAAATTCTTTCTCTAAATCAGAGTAAGAAATTATTCTTTTTCTAAACCAGACTAGAAGGTGAGAAAATGTAAGCAGATGATACAAATTTGAAAGGTTGCTACCATAAGCGGTGCAAACTTTGGACGATGGTCAGAATAAAAGAAATAAAGGTAATTCCGTCAAGTAACACAGCCCATTAACTTTACACTGTTCACAGCTACAAGGTATGTTTTTTCCAAGTATACAAATATCGGTTGAGATGTTACAGAACAAGGCTAGTGGAATGAAGGAACATGACACAAATCTACTTTTATTTATACTCAATAAATCAAGGTTCCAAAAAGATACCATAAACTACCCTTCTTATAGTAAACGTGCAACAATTCTAAAGAAAAACACAACACTTGCAACAGCAGCAACCTTGTCAAGAATTCAGCATCATACCTAGTGATGCCTGTTATGAATATTGTGTGTATATTGAAGAGGCTCAATAGGCAATATATATAGGGAGTACAAGGAAATATTACAGAAAAATATGTCATATGCGGATAAGGAAAGCGAGGCATATAAGAAAAAGAATAATACAATTCCTATTTTATCTCTAATACCCTTAACACTCCTCCTTCAAATGCAACACATATGGAATAGCATTGCATTTGAAAAAGGAGTTAACACTAAAACAAAAAAAATCCGAAGTCCGAGTCTTGATGATGTCGTTGTTGCGTACAGCTTTTGAATAAATTGTCAAATCAATCCGAAGAGAAATAAATAGAAGCATGACGGCGCAGATAGAAGCATGACAGCGTAGATCGAAGCCCAAGATGGCGGCGGCGCAGTGCACAAGGTGCAGAAGACGTGCGGCGGCCTTAGAAGCTCGGGGCGGCGGCTAGAGAAGCGGCGGCATCATAACGACTTCGACGATCTGCACGCGGTTCAGAGAGTAGAACGGCGGCTGCAGTCATACAAAAGAAAATTCCTATACTTCTATGACTGACAATACATTTGTGGACCGCACGGCTTGGACAAGCTAAAAATTAGAGACTACGGATTTAGATGGACGCAACGGAAGACTTACGAAAAATAAGACTGGCTAAAAGAAATAACCAGTAGAAAACATCCCACTCCCTCAAAACTCCCCTCTCCCCACTCTCTCTTCACACCATGATCCCCTCTCTTCACACCCCCTCCCTCGTCTCTCTGTCCCTCCCTCTTTCTCTCCTCTCTCTTCGCATCCCGCGTGACCTAGGAAGAGCGGCGGCGAGGCGGCCGAGAGTTGGCAGAGAGGGCCAGATCCGGGGCGGCGCCGAAGTGACGAAGAGGAGCCGGGAGCAGAGGCTGGCGCGGGCGCGGGCAAAGGCGCAGGCGAGCGAGCGCACAGGGAGGGGGTAGTGGCCGAAGGAGGCGGCGTCAGGGTGCCTGGAACCGGGCTCCCTATCGCCGGACTTAGTGGAGGCGGTGACCTCTAGGAAGCGCGAAGACAGCGGTGAATCTGAGCGGGGCATAGCGGCCGGATCGAGCTTGACACGGAGTCCCCCGAGACGGCGGCGGCCCAATCCAGATCGGATCTGGACCTCGGCGGCCGAGGTGAGGACGACCGAAGACAGCTCGTGGCGACTCTAGGCAAGGCGTGCCAGAGACGACCGAATCTGGCCCAGAGGCGGTCGGATCCATGCGGTGCCAGATCGGCGATGGCCGAATCCGAGGCGGCTTGATCCGGAGCGAGGTGGCCGGATCCGCTGGGTTTCGGATCCGGCGGAGAGGCCAGAGGCGGCCGGAGAATGAGGATCCGCGCGACAGCGACCAAGAAGACGCGAGCGGCGGCGGCTGTCCGGATCTTGGACGACAGGGGCGTGGGTGACAGCAGCCCAACGATGGCCCGGCGAGATCCAGTGGTGGCCTCGAGCGATGGCGCGGCAGCCTCAAAGTTTCGACGCCGAGGAGGCGGCGGTGGCTGAGACGAGGAGGCGGCAACTCATCGAGGTGGCCGCCTTAAGCGAGATCGATCCTCCCGGGCAAGAACAAATAAAATAGATCGAGGTTAGGGTTTCAACCTAAATTATGATACCATGTTATGAATATTACGTGTATATTGAAGATGCTCAATGAGCAATATATATAGAGAGTACAAAGGGATATTACAAGGGAATATGTCATATGTGGATAAGAAAAGCGAGGGATATAAGGAAAGGAATAATACAATTCCTATTTTATCTCTAATACCCTTAACAATGTCAACATTCAAATCAAACAGTCTGATATTTAAATAAAAAATTTCGCTGCCAGTTCCCAACTGCTGGCTGGTTTCTAGTAACTAGTGTTATTGAAACCGGACTGGACTGGTGGCTTAACCAGGAAAACCCGGACCATTGCCTGGTCCAGGGTGCGATAGTCCGATTGTCAATGCATTCGAACCGGCAAAAACCAGAGAAAGCTAAAAGTGGTTTTATCATGGTCGAACTGGCAGATTTCCATTCAACTGGCAAAGGCTAAACTGGTCAACCTGGACTGGTGGAATAGTTGCTAAAAAATATGGGCAGGAGGTCACTCGAACACATAAACTGAGGTTTCAGAGGGGAAAACAAGCTGTGCTGGCCACGCTGCCCACATTTCTTGATGTGTCAAGTGACAAATGGTTATCCTTTAAACCATCTTAGTTTATCTCTACCAAACATTCGAACAGCTAATAACTGGTATGGTAATGGCAGCTGGGAACAGACTGGTCTTCCAAGCACTGCTATTGATTCAGAGAGGAAGAGACATGTATCGTATAATGCCCATCTTAAGGCATCATATTGGATCAGTGACTGTGCTCTATCTCTTATGACAATGTAAATTAACTGTAGTATAAACGTTGGGGCAAACCTAATTCACTAATACACCTTCTGCCACTGTCAAAATGGTTTTTTCCTGGACCACACAAAATTCATTCTCTACTTTAGTGCTAATCAAATAAAGTAACCATTCTTAGAGCAAACTCAGGGAGAAACAAACGAGAGAATATATGCAGCAAGAGAACAAAAATAAATGTATGGCAGAAAACCTACATGATCGCCATTGCAAGTAAGATCTTTGTGGGATCCATTCTTGATCTCTGATGTCGTGTGCGGCCTTCTGCAGCATCATTCTCTTTTTTAGGGGGTGCTGTAACTGGCAATGTTGGCAATGCACTGGACCAGAAAGGTAGCAGCATCCTTAGAAACTTGTGACAGAATGTACCTGTAAATTGGAGCTATGTAAGAAGCAAATGGTACCATGCTTTGAAGTAATTTTCCAGCTAAAACTGACTAGGTGTAAACCAGACTATTCCTGAAACAGTCTTCTCATATTTCCAGCATTAATATGTATACTTTATGTAGATGCATAATTTTCAAGCACACGTGGGTTACATATTGGTTATTACAGTACTGAAAGCAGAATCAAGTATCAATTGCATCTGAATTTCAAAGTAATGCAAATTTCATCCCAAACAACCCTGCTTCATCCGATAGACCATTAATATCTAAGTAAAAAATTCAAGGTTATCTGGAGCACACAGTTGCAACAAAGTTTTTTTGGCAAGTGGTTTCAGCAATGCTGCTGCTCAGGGTTAAGAAGGTACCACAAATGAAAGAGATTATGTCAATGGAACCTATACCTGGATGAGTTTTAGCTTGGTTAGCCCAACCAGGTCAAGCTGTCCAAAACTAACGAAGCTTAGCACAACCCTGACCAAGGCTTAAGAGTCAGGAATTTAAAACAGGCACAGTTTAAACAAGCCAACTATTCTTCCATATTTATCGGCCAGCAGGGGGACAACAACCTGGTTGATGCAATCAACTTTCCTTTTTTTTTTTTGTCAGGGTCTAGTGCCATACATGCTCAGAAAGATGTTTGACAACATGATTAGTGTGTTGCAATTAACTTGTGGAAGCGGAACAGTAGGAGCTCTACCAGTACAATTTTAATTTAAATCATCTTATAACAAAAGCTCAGTATAACTCAAGAAATCGTGGATATAACATAAAGATGAAAGTAGAAAATAATATTTTTGTCAATTGCATGCTTACCCCTTTTAGTATACTTTTTGCGGTTTCCATCTTCATCGTCAGCATAATAAGAAATCTCTGAATTTTGTCTCTCAACATAGTTAGCACCTTTTCTTGTCATGGCACCAGGCTACATAATGAAGGAATATGATTACTATGGCTGTGCATAAGCAAAGCTCAACAGAAGACAGACAGACTAACCACAAATACAAGGACTCGGCATGACTTACCCCATGTGGGCTTGGACTTCTGATGAAGTTGAACTCCTGTTCTGGGAATTGGGTGGTTATAGGACTAGGACCATCTATTTCAATTATTTCTGGTTCCACGTGACTAGGTGTCCCAGAAGAGTACATTCCAGCAGGATACTTATCCTCCTTGGAAAGTAAGGTTGATGGTAAAGTTGCATCTTTAGCAGAGTTAATTGTGTTTGCACCATTAGATTCACCAGAACTGGATAGATGCTTAAGAGGATCTGAAGCAAAAGCAGGAGGGGTGCAGGTATCAGCTTTAGGCATTGCCACATAATGATTTCCAAATACATTCTTCTCCAATCCAGTCTGCAACATATTAGGAAAGTGCAAGTTTTATCAAACTATAGACAAAAACAATCTTGCATTAAATATACACCAAAAGTATTTGAACAAGAAGAACAAATTTATATCTTAGATTTTTATAGTTAAAAGTCAGGGATTATATCATTATAACATTAATAGTCTAGACTAATGATAAAATCATTGGGATTAATTTGAGATCTGTATTTCAAATGTCATGATACAATGTGTTTTCATGAATTTCATTGTTCAGCTTCAGCATCAATGAAAGAGCAATTTTGGAAACTGGAAAGCACTGGCCAATGGAATGCTTATATATTAGATAAAGAAAGCAGGAATGCATGGATTGAGTGGAGAATGGGTTTAGCTGCAAAAGTAGAACTTAGCTAATGTGCATTATTGCATTATCGCACCAAAGGAACATACATTAGCAACATTAGAAAATTTCAACATAAAGCAATATAGATGTAATGACAAATTCATGAAAGGAAAACCAGTGCTTTGGATTTTGCAACCAGGAAAAGATTTGATGGACCTAACCTGGACTATTGCTTCCTTCAGTTTAGAGTGAAGGCTAGAACCTGTATCTTTAATACTTGAAGGAGGCCATATCTGTCAGGGAAATTATACTTCAAGGTCAAAAAACTGTGGATCCTCAGAGGTATAGCATTTCAAGTCGGTGATCTATCAGAGAGAGAGAGAGAGAGAGATTAACATACAGGTGTAGAGCATGAGGGGCAGACATATCCTGCTGGTGCTGTTTGGGATGGAAAACTTTGGATATGTGATATCAAGCATTTTGTGTGCATTACATCTAAAGGATGACAAGAACACAATATCCCGTTATTATTTAACAAAGGCAGCTTCAAGATATGAATGAATTCAAGCATTCTAATGGAAACGTTACATACGCAAGCAACCCAATCGTGTAGTTTCTTCACTTCCAGCTTCCAGAACCGAATTGCAAGATGAACAGTGTTGCGGCCAGTCATAATCAGAATTAACAACCCATTCGGCATAATTTTTTACCTACAGAATAAGAACAGAGGATATAAGTTTTCAAAATTAACACAACACTATTTAAAAACATTGTAAGGATACTAATTTGCAGATAACATGTAAATAGCACTGTTCATGCAAATCTTAACTTTCTCTTAATGCAAAATAAAACAGGAAAGATATATGATCATATGATGCACTCATCTGACGTCAAAATTTATTACTACAACGTACACATAAATAGGACTACGCAAGAGGAAGGATGGCGATGAAAACTGTAGGGCTGTCAGCTGTGGTTTCCGTTCTTAGGCTTGAATGAGAAGGGAAAGAGAGATGGATTCAGCTGGTTGGTTGGGAGGCTTGAGCATGGGCTGGGTTTTGTTTCGAGGTGTTTTGATTTGTGCCAGGCCATACAGCCATACAGGAAAGTATTGGGTCGTATCAGAACTTGTCAGGATTTTGTTTTTTCATTTTTAGAAGGAAAATAACATGATAACCACCGGTATGTATCGGCAGTGTATCAGTAACCAATACATATCAGGGCACTAGTTCGACAAGTCGGTGTCGTATCAGGATACCAGTGCTAAAACTAAATGAAACCCGAATCCAAGTAAAAAATGCATGTAGCATGATGATCTTCTTAGTTGCCCGTTACCCAATATGCTGTGCATCTATAAACAGGAATATTGCAGCAGCTTCCTATGCTATGTTTGTATTTAGTCTAGTCCATCACGCTATGTCCTGGGCAGACCAACATTGAACATTTTACTCAAAATTGCTCAATATTGCATAAGCCTAACCAAAGCAATATCCAATTAAGCCAACAGGGCAGCTGAAATTGCGAAAGACTATATCCATGAAACAGGATATACAGAACACTCAATAATAGCCTGACTACTATTCCAAATTTAACAAATTTTAGTCTAGATGCACTTTGTCTGCATCCAATCAAGACACTCACCACGCATAACTGATGCTCCGGGAAGCAGATGCATTCGCCACAGACCGGAACCTGGTGGACGAAGCAATAAACCCTGGTCGCCTGAAAAACCAAAGCAAGCACAAGCAACCACAATCAAGCCCCATATTGAACTAGCACTAATAACATCAATCCACCTTAAATCTGGAAACACCAACAACTCGGTAAACAGAACAGCTCTCCGCACCGCATCAAATTGAGCAATACCAATATACTAGCCTCCCTGCACAAGTGTTCGACGAAATGCTCACGCATCGAATCAACCGTTACCAGCGACGAAGAAATCCAAGAATCCGCACATCCCCCAGACTAAAATCGTGGACCCGCGCCATTCGCGTCGGATCCAGGCGACGCCATCCCGCACCCCAAACGAAAGAACACGCAAGAAACCACGGGATCCAAAGCAGAGATCGCCGGACCGGTGGAGAAACCAGGGAGTACCTTGCGGCATTTACAGACGACCATCGCCGAGGAGCCGGAGGCCGCGCTCGCGGGGCGGATCGGGAGTCCGGGACGGGGCTGAGCGCGAGGGGACAGCACGACAGGTCTCGCGGGGCATTGAATGCAATGTCGCGGGGTCGTGTAAAAATGTTTCCCTTTTATTTTTTCTTTTCTTGTTCCTTTTTGGTTGGTGTTGGTGCGGGCTAAGAATTTTTTTTTATGAATATTCTATTTTTATATTTGAAATAATAGAAATATATTCACATGAATATTTTTTTACAGAAATAGACTCATATCGCCTAAGGTAGCGTGATAAGAAAGCTGTTCGAAAGCCGTTGGGCAACAGGCTCCAGTCGTCCGACGCTTGGGCAACTGGAGTCTGTTGCTCGGCTGTGCAGCGACTGCAAACAAGAGGCAGTGTGGGTTAATCTATTTGTGATTTTTGTAGATTATGAATGGCAGATAATCTGTTGAATTCGTAATAAGAGTTTATGATCGTTGTATATTGTTGTAGTGCAAAAACATTCGTGAAACTTTTTTTAAGAATGATTAAAATAAGAATGATCGGTAAGTACGAGGGTAGTGATATTGTGATGTTACCGGGAATTCGTACACGGAGGAGAACTGGTTTGTTAATGTTGTTGAATGACTTGCTATGGAAATAATTGAATGCGAAAAGACGAGAAAATAAACTTGTTTGAATTAAAATAGACTTCGTAGTATAGTTAGGAGTAACATGTCGCGTAGTGTTTGATTACATGTATAACATAGGGCATCATGTGCGACTAACCAACCCAACTGCTCGTACGACTTGCTATGTAGACCGGAGCTATTTTCCCTTCCTTGCGAGCTCGGCGTTGAACTCGTCGACGGCCACTTTTGCCTTAGTCGTCATTTCCTTCTTTTTCTCGCGCTCCTTGCGAATGCATGTCTAGAGATGAGCTTTCGTCTCCCGATCCTAGCACCATACAAGTCCCTAGACTTCTTCTGGGATCTCGAACGAGTTTGAAATTTCCACCCATAGCTGATTTTTATCGTCGTTTGTCAAAGATTTCCAGTTTGTTGTGGTGATCAAGACCCGTTGCCTGCCAAGTATCCCATAGGTAGTCTAGAATGCTACCGCTGCTTTCTTCGGTTGCAGAGGGAACCCATCCGGAGAGACCTTTGTGATGGTCATTCGACTCTCTGGCATTTTCAATACTCATCTGCCACTCTTAGTTACCCCGGTTTTGGTTGTGTCAGACCTATGTAGCAATGTCGATGGCGGTGACGACGACATCATCTCTCTTACAAAAACTAATTGTAGTGAGTTGTAAGTGTAAGCATTGGCACATGGTTGACCTTATAAGAAATAAGAACATCCGGCGACGCATATTATTCCTACAAGAAATAAGAACATCCAACAATTTATCTCCAAATTCATTCCCTAGCTATTTCATCTCTCAACTGAAGGCTAGAGTTTCATCCCAAAATCAGCAGCTCACTCATAGAAGTAAGGAGAGGAGAGTCGAAGGAGAGGACATGCATTTCTAAACAACTACAAGACAAACATTAAAGCACCATACACTTGGGCTTGAAAAAGCATGAAGCAATTTGATTTGCTTCATGCCTTTTCAACCCCAAGTGTATAGTGCTGTAATGTTCCTCTTGTACAACTACTACTTCGACTCATAGTGTTTCATGCCCTTTTTTACTTGAACCAGCAACCCACCGATAGAAGTGAGAAGAGAAGAATCAGAGGAGGGGAGACAAGAATGTAGTGGAAACCGAAGGAGAGCGTGGACCACCGGGGACCCAGAAAGCCGACCGTGAGGACCACATGAAGGCAATATTTTTGGCGACGACAAAAGACCACCATGCACGTCTTCATAACATGAGGATCACACCAAGACCACCCCAACAACCTTATCACTTTCAGCCTGACACAAGTAGGCCCACCTTCCCTCCCACATCTATTTCCCCTATTCCTTTTTGGATTCCACATAAAAAAAGACACTAACAGATATGGACGGATGTAACACACATGAAGTAAAAAGTGGAATTTGAGATCCATATCTTCGGGAGGAAAGGCGACGAGGAGGAGAGAACTCGTGAACAACATTAACAAAAATAGATGGATATATCACACATGAGGTAAAGATGTGGGATTTGGGATCCATACCTTTGGGATGATATGTGACGTTGGGACAAGAGGCGACGGGAAGGAGAGCAGCATGGGGAGGAGAGGGGCATTGGGCGGAGAGGTGATGGGGCCACCACACCAAGTGAGGAAGGAGAGGATGGAGACGTCAGGTTCTCTGGTGGTGGCGGTGGTGCTGGGGGACAGAAGACGAAAAGGTGCACGAGTGAGGAGTAAGAGTGGAAACCCTAGCAGGGGCCCTACTTATAGAAGAACTATCATAGACAGTTCTATTAAATAACCATCTGTGATGTTGTATCATATCACAGACGGTTCTATTACGGAAACGTCTGTGATGTTGTAGATTAGCACAGACGGTTCTATTATGGATCAGTCTATGATACATATATCATAGAAGGTTTGTGTGAGTAAACCGCCTATGATAGTTCCTTCTGTATACAACATATCAGGTTTTTCGGCTAGCCTCAGGAAATGTTTGACATGCCTTCTGAAAACAAGCAAGCAGATACAATTGCAGATGTAATTATTTCTAAATTATTGAATCAATTACAATGGAATAATTCCTTAATTACATACTGAGTTTCTTAATTACATTGCAATAATTTACAAATAGGTGTTTGTTGTGTGGGATAATTCCACTTAACTACTTTCTTTTTAAATAAAGCCCTTCACAATGATCGACACACATATAGCTTGCTTCATCACTTGGTTCTTCCTTGAGCCTGATGCCATCTCTGAATAGAGGCAACTCATCAAATTTAGTGTTCTCTTCCTCATCCACGACATTCTTAACTCTGACAATCTTTCTTTTTTCACGAAGAACTACATGTCGTTTTTTATTTGGTGGGTCGGTTATATAAAAAACTTGAACAACTTGTCTCACGAATACAAATGTTTCATCTTTGTATCCTACACGTTCGAGGTCTACAGTAGTAACATCGTACTTGTCAACCTTTACACCCTGTGGGAGTTGGTCCCAATGGCACCGAAAGAGAGGGATCTTGAAAATTACGTAGTCGAGCTCCCAAATCTCCTCTATAAGCCTGTAGTATGAGCTTGGGCCAGCTGTACTAAACTGCTCACAAAATGCATCTATGCAGACACCTGAGTTCTGGACTGTACTATTTCTATCTTGATCTGTTGTATAAAAAGTGTATCCATTAATATCATATCCTTGTCATGTCATAATTATAAATTTTGGCCCTTTTGCCAACCATTGCAGCGTTTCACTTGACGACCTCCTAGTGAGTCCACCTTCAACCATTCTTTGAACCAATGGTTGTGCTGTCTCGTTATCTAAACCTCCGATCGGCCTGGATTCTCTTGGCGTAACATGTCCTTATGCTTTTCAATATACATGGACACTTCAGCCATGTATTGCAAGACCGTGAAATGAGCTTGAGTGTACATATCTAGATAGGGAGTTATTACATTCCTTCCGATGGCCTCGATATACTCTAGCCTCCCATCGTGACAGGATAGAGGCACACCTATTAGTTCAGCCTGAGCCATGTAATCAATGTAGAACTCAATGACCTCTTCAATTGCATAACCTTCGATGATGCTACCCTCCGATTGATATCGATTCCGTACACAATACTTGAGAATTTCCATGTACCTCTCGAACGGGTACATATAATGTAGAAACACAGTGCCATATATCTTTATCTCTTTCACAAGGTGGACAATGAGATGGACCATGATATCGAAAAATAATAGAGAGAAATACATGTCAAGATGACATAGATTCCTCACCACCTCGATCTGCAAAGCATCTTGTCCATCAGGATCGATGACTATCTGAGTAATTATGTTAAAGAAATAACACATCCTCATGATTGTCACTCGAACCTTGTTCGGCAAAATACTTCTAATTGCAACATGAAGCAATTGTGTCATTAGCACATGACAGTCATGAGACTTCATGCCAATTAATTAAAAATCTTTCATGGAAACAAGTTTGTTCATGCTGGCGAAGTGACCAAACAGAACTTTCACACCATGCAAGCACTATTATAGTTCAGTTCTCTCAAACATAGATAGTGTAGCAAGCTGGGGGAAGGTACGTCTGGCCTGTATCGATCTCTCTTGGTGCTAACTCGGTCCTGATATTCATAGCGACCAAGTCACATCGTGCGTTGACACCATCCGTTGTTTAGTCATGAATGTTCAGTAAAAGACTAATCAAGCTATCACATACATTCTTCTCTATGTGCATGACGTCGATGCAATTGCAAACTTCTAAGTGCTCCCAATAAGGCAAGTCCCAAAATATTGACCTCTTCTTTCACATGTTCTTCTAACAGGTCCTCAACTTACGTCCCTTTCTAAACACAACATCGATATTCTTGACCATATCGTAGACCTCTTTCCCGCTAAAAGGCATTGGAGCTGAGTCATCCTCTTTTTTGTTATCAAATTGTTTCTTCATCTTACGGTATGAATGATACCTTGGAAAGAACTTACGGTGACGCATGTACACAGTTTTGCATGTGTTGTTCAACCACACACTCTCAGTATAATCTAAACAATGCAAACAGGGTTTGGCTCCTTTTGTACTCATCCCCGACAGGTTACCAAGGGCAGAAAAATCATTGATGATGCAAAACAACATGTCATGTAGAGTGAAATTCTCTCGTTTATCCGCATCCCATACCTGTACCCCTTCATCCATAGTGTCATAAGATGTTCCACCAATAGTGTTAGGTACACATTAATATCATTCCCAGGTTACTTCAGTTGTTGGATAAATAGTGACACCAAATTGTACTTTCACTTGATACGCAGCCAAGGAGGATGGTTGTACAAACATACATTCACGGGGTAGGTGCTATGTTAGCTGCTCATGTTACCAAAATGATTCATTTCATCTGTACTCAAATCAATTCTTTGTAATATCCTAAACGTCGGTACGGCGTAAGTTTGTAATCAATCGCGGAATCGCCGGTTCTTTGGTAAATCGCGGGAAGGAAAAATATAAATTGTAGAACATCGGAAAAGGAATAAAATATATTAAAAATTATTTTTAAATTCAGCGCTGTGGAAAGATTTATTTGCATTCATATGCAATATGTTGTGGTGAAGATATTTTGTGGATTATTCAACTCCATAGTTGTAATGTGGAATTTACAATTTCATTGTTGTGTTGTGGATTTGGCTCATGTGAGCTATTTGTGGTATGAGGATTGTGGTTGTGGTCGTGGAATGGGATTCGTCCCTTGTGTATGGAAAGGGTTGTGATTGTGGCATGAAATTCTTTTCTCATATATACATTAATTGTTGAAACAATTGTGAATGTGAGAAATAATAAAGTTTTGAAGTAAAAGATACTTGCTTTATTGCTTTTGGTAGGGGTAGTGGATGAGGTTTTAAAGTAGTTAAACAAGATTTATTTGCTAAAACTTTACCGTCATTGATGGAGTTTTGAGGTTGAGAATATAAACATTGTTAATTGTGAAAGATTAAATGTTGATGATTAGTCTATTGTGGTTATGGAAGATTAAATGTTTCACTTGCATTTTATTGAGGATAAATTGACTGCATTCGTATGCTAATTAATCTGAAATTAAAGATGTATGATTTATAGAAGTTTGTGGTGATTTAATAATTGTGAACATGAATTGTAGTTGTGGTTGTATGGAATTATAAATGATGATGTTTAATTATTTGTAGTTTGAATAGCTTGTTAAATTGTTTGCTTGCTGAGATTTTTATCTCACCCTAGTTTCCCCCTCCCTACAGGTGGACTTGAGCATGCATTGGGAAGGGTAGCGCAGCATCACATTGATGCACATGGATATTATTATAATGCTGAAATAAAGTAAAAGAATTCTAGCCTTTGCTTAGCTATCTTGTCGACGAATGTTTCATCTTATTAATGTTAATTTTGAGACCTGCTAATTGGTTAATATATTGGAGTTGATTAAAATGATGGATTGTTATCATTATTCTGTTATTTTCTAGTTGTTTATGCTTCCGCTTATATTATCCTGTTAATTAAATGATGCCAGTTTAATTTATCTTGTAAATTGGCTAGTTGTAGAGCAGTTTTAGTAGCATTCCAAGGTAATGTGGGTCCTGGGGTGTTACAACCTTATATTCCTCGGTTCTGAAACAAAGTCTACAAACATCCTATCAATATTCCTCAATTGGGCAGAATCAGCAGCATGTCCTATCATTCCATCTTTCTTACGCTCCTTTGAGTGCCAATGCAGCAATTTTGCATCCTTTCTGTTCGCAAATAAATGCTTCAAATGTGGAATTACAGTAAGATACCACAACATCTTAGCAGAAGGTCCTTGCTTCACCTCGATGCCCTCACCGTCAACGGAGTCATTCTTACACTTGTATCGAGATGCTTTACATACCGAACAAATATGTAAGTTTGCATACTCTTTATGGTAGAGGATACAATCGTTCGAGCATGTATGTATTCCTTATACTTATATTCTCAGTGAACAAAGAATATTCTTAGCTTGGCAGGTGGTTCTCGATAACACATTTCCCTCTAGAAGGATGTTCGCTAGGAGACCTAACAATGCCGTGAAACTCTTGTCAGACCAACCATTGCTTACCTTCAATTTCAGCAGTTCAAGAACAGATGACAACCTTGTGTATTGTGGCTTGCAGCCCGGGAATAAAGGTTTCTCCGAGTCCTTCGTCAAGCCCTCGAATTTACCAAACTCTCTCTCACTATAGTTCCCTTCTGCAACGCGTAGCATCTGATCCAGATTATCATCATGCAACCTATACTCATCGAAAGCACAGTCCATAGTCTGCATATCGTTGTCTACCTCGACGATGTTATAACTACCTTCTTGTATAATCTTCTCTTCACCGTGACGGGTCCAATATGTATATCCCTTTTTGGAACCCCTTCAAATATGTGCTGAGTTGGAAAACATCTTCAGATTATCGCAATCAATGAATTAACAATACATATATTCCATCTTCTTCTTCAACATACCCTACTCAGCCGCTCTTCTAACATCAGACATGCCATTAATGTACCCCTCACTCATATGGTTCTCAACGTACATCCAGTTTCGGTCCGTCTACGCTACGCATGTAACAAACTAGTGTCAAATGGGATTATTAATGCTACTTACATATAATTTCCATTCACCTTATAATAAATTTCCCACATCTAAATTAAGTAGCTAGCTATGTACTATTTATATATATATATATATATATATATATATATATATATATATATATATCAAGAAATAATATATTGAAGAAAACTAGGAGTAGTGACCCATTTTTAAATTAGAGCAAACTACCAATTAAGCTAAATCTAAACCTAGCTATCATATCTCTTTATTACAAGGCATATAATTAGAAGCAAATACTAACCTCTAATCATCAAGAACAAATTGATCTACAAATAGCTATATCTACAAGCGAAATGCTTTCACCAAACTTCCCAAAGCTAGCCGCCTCCTTCTATGCAATGCAATGAGGACAAATCTGTCGGAACCAGTCTGGCTAGGTATTAATTAATAACAAAGCGTATCTCAGACACATCCAACCATGAACTGTAACGTCCCCATTTCTAGGGTCGCCTGGACCCGGCATTCCGGAACTACCCAAGCTTGGCCAGTTACGGAGCGTCGAGCAAAAGAATATCACAACAAACATGCTTACAGCAAAAGAGCCATCTTATATTACAACATATTGTTTAACAACCGAGTTTCACTGTAGCGGACGTGCAAGCCTGAAATATATCACATTTACTTGCCTCAAATTAAGAGAATTAATTAATGTGAATGTAGAATAATTAACGAGTTAAACGGTAGCACAACCGCTACGTTTACTTGCCTCTACCGTTGAAGCGAGGCATTCACGTGCGATCAGGAGCCAAAACCACCTGTCCAAAAGGTATCTCTCAGCACAATGCTACATCATAGTAAACACGACTTAAGAAGTAAATACGTCGCTAGAACCCCGAACCCACACAACTCCGCTCAACGATTCAACAATCTTCCAACTGCAGCAGCGCTGCTTAATATTTTTGTATCTTTAAAAATATTAATCTATTTACATCAAATGATATATCTCTGGATTCCTCACTTAAATGCCTTCATGTTTCATGTAGATCACATATTTGTATTTCGATCATAGCTAGGTGTAACTTAATGCACAAAACAGAGGAAGTTCTCGGTTCAGACAATCTGGACAGTAAGATTCTAATGCGTCCCAACCACAGTACAAGGATCCACAAAATATGAGTTTTATACAACATATACATTACTGAATTCCCTACATTTTTCTCAATTGCGATCATAATCATAAAAATCATTTACTACCCCTAAATCACAGTTGAACAGCAATTTATCCCAATCTGCACCCCTGACAGACAGCGGTGTTCCCGACCCTGCTACGCCCAGATCACGTGGCCAAACATTCTGAAAAAAAACAGAAGATGGGTCTCGAAGTCCTCTACAATTGTCCTTTTGGGAAGATCCGCAGAAAAATAGTTTCGTGGGTCTAATCGGCGCAAACAGACGTGCTGCGCGAATTGATCTACAAGCAGACAGCAAGAAATTCCGAGCCAAAAACCCTAATCACTCTATAAAACAGAGGGTTTGGGATGAGGAAAAATTACCTAGATGATCCCTTGGGATCACCCTTCTTCTTCCCTCCTCTTCTTCTCCTCCTTCCCTTCTTCTTCCTTCTCTTCCCTTTCTTCTCTTCCTTCTCTTTCTCCTTTGCTCCAATGGACAGCAGCTTGTGGGGGGTGATGGACGGGGGAAGGCTGTGGCTAGGGGTGGAAAAAAGGGGAGAGGGGCCAAGGGAGGGGGTTTATAAAAGGGGTGCTAGGGTTTGGGAGGGGGTACGGGCCCCCATTTGGGCTGGCTGGCCCAAAGCAGCTAGCCCACCCCTTCGGACAGCCTAAATTATCTAAATTAGTCGTTTTAATTTATTTTTTTAAGTTTGGACAATTATGCATTTAATTTTCATCTCCTGCGATTTACCGAAAAATCAGGAAACTCCACGATTATTTTAGAAACCGACACCGAATCGACGATCAGGATATTACAGTTGAATTTCTAGTGCTGCCATGCAACCTTGTTCTGCGATTATTAGGTTTAGTTGTTGTATATCCTCTCGCATTCAAAGGTACTCATTTGCACCGCTTAACCCTGACGAACCTTCTGGCTAAGTGCATCAACAACAACGTTTGCTTTGCCTGGATGGTATTGGAATTCCACATTATAGTCCTTGATTAACTCCAACCATCTTCGCTGCCTCATGTTCAACTCTGGTTGGGTGAAGAGGTACTTCAGGCTTTTGTGATCAGAGAACATCTCGCAACGATTTTCTAGCAGGTAGTGCCTCCAAATTTTGAGTGAATGCACTACCGCTGCTAGTTCCAAATCATGTGTTGGGTAATTCTCCTCATGTGGCTTCAACTGTCTTGATGCATATGCCACAACTTTTCTGTCTTGCATTAAAACACATCCCAAACCCTGCTTTGAAGCATCACAATAGATCTGAAATTCTCTCTCTAGGTCTGATAAAATTAAGATAGGTGTCGTTGTGAGCTTGGTCTTCAGCTACTGAAAACTCTCTTCACAAACATCTGTCCAGGTGAAGGGCTTGTCTTTCTTGAGCAACTGGGTGAGCGGACGAGATATTTTTGGAAACCCTTCTATGAATCGACGATAATAACCCGCCAATCCAAGGAAACTTCTCACTTCAGTCATTGTCTCAGGTTGCTTCCAGTCCATGACTGCTTTGACTTTTTCAGGGTCTACTTTGACTCCTTCTTCTGAGATGATGTGACCCAAGAAAGCAACCTCTTTCAACCAGAAACTATATTTGTCAAACTTGGCATACAGCTGGTGCTCTTTTAACCTTGACAACGCCACATGTAGATGCTGCTTGTGTTCTTCTTCACTCTTGGAGTAGATCAAAATGTCATCCACAAAAACCACCACAGAACGATCCAGTTGGTCCATATACACCAGATTCATCAGGTTCATGAAATACGCTGGTGCATTGGTTAGACCAAAGGGCACGGCTGTGAACTCATATAATCGATATCTTGTGATGAAAGCTGTCTTCTCTCGATCTTGCTCTCGGATCTTGAGTTGATGATAACTCGAGCGCAGATCGATTTTGGAAAATACCTTGGCTCCCTTGAGTTGGTCAAACAGATCATCAATTCTCGGCAATAGATATGTATTCTTGATTGTGACAGCATTTAACCCTCGGTAGTCGACACACATCCTCAACTCACCATTCGTCTTTTTAACAAACAACACAGGAACCGACCAAGGTGAAACACTTGGTCGAATGAACTCCTTCTATTGTAAATCATCTAGCTACTTCTTGAGTTCCTTCAGTTCACTAGCTACCATTCTATACTGGTGCTTAGTGACTGGCTTGGTTCCTGGAATCAGCTCTGTGGCTAGCTCTATCTGTCTGTCAGGTGGCTTCCCTGGCAATTCTTCTGGAAATACATCTGGATATTCTTGCACTATTGGCACTTGATCAATTTCAGCTGTCAACGCATTGAGCACACACTTCTTTGCATTCTTTATCAATTCACGGTCTGCCTCTACTACCACTTTCTGTCCTTCTGGACTGACTAAGGCAACTGTCTTGCATTCACAATCTACTTTGTCTTTATTTTTGGCTAGCCAATTCATCCCTAAGATGACATCTAGCCCTTTCATGTCTAGTAGCAGCAAATCTGCTCTAAACACTATCCCTTGTATTTCTATGCTAATGTCACCACACCTAGAGTGGGATTCCATCCTTATCCCGGGGGTTTGAACACATAGGATTTTAGCAGAGAAACACAAGGTAATTGATTTCTTGTAGCGAAACTCTTTGATATGAATGAATGCGTTGCACCAGGATCAAACAAAATCAATGAAGGTATGGAGTTGGTTGGGAACATACCCACAATAACGTCACTTGCTTCTGTGGCTTCTTTGGCGGACACATGATTCACTCTAGCTTGGAAGGTAGGTCCTGCGATGCCTTTGCCTCCACCTGCAGAGACATAGTTTGTTGTTCCAGCTGGTGCCTAGGGTCTTTGTGGCCTTGTCTGCAAAAAGCCTCCTCCTTTTGGAATGTGTGCCCTGCGGAAGGACTTTGAAAAGTCTTCCCAAGTGATCTCACTGTCTCCCTGCATACGCTGGTAGCTGATCCACCAGGTCGCAGCAGGTCCTTGTAACTGATGTGACGCATACAACACTTTCTTTTTGTCGTCGCACTGCACCGTCTGAAGCTTTCTCTCCACATCTAACAACCAATCCTCTGCGGCTAGAGGATCAGGAGACGTAGAGAAAATCGACGAACGTGTCTTCTGAAAGTGTCGGGACCCCGGATTTCCGAATTCGGACCCTCTGTATATTACAACACTAGTCCCAGATCAAAGCTAGTACACACAGTCAAACAATGATGATTACATAACCAACAACATTTTATTACAATAATATAGAGTTCAGACTAAAAGGCCTCTTTATTACAAATGAGGTTTCAAGACCTCTCTCACACACACAACACAGCGGAAGAAAAAGATAAATCCAGCGGAGACCCATCAATACGCCACAGGCAATTGACTAGGGAAGTGCAACCTAGTACTCCGGAAAGCCTTCGTCGAATCCATACGTGCCGTAGTCGTAATCTCCCTCTTGAGCTTCATATTCCTCTGAGTTGATTTTTAGTGCAGCATGTGAGTACAAAAAATACTCCGCAAGTCTTGCGAAAATGCAGTAGATGCAAGGCTTAACAAGGAGGGTTATATGGTTCTTTTGCACAAAGCAATATTTTATTTCAAATACCATTAAATATTTTTGAAGGCATTAATTTAATAAATAAATTGCTTTAATAGAAACTATCAATAATTTTATAGTGAAGGTTCCAACCGCCAACACTAGATAACTGGCTATAACCGCCAAGGTTCAAGACAACAGGTTACATCCACCCATACTGGCTCCATCCGCAAGGACATAATTCCAAGAGTTCCATCCACTCTCTAGTTTTCAAAACTTTTACTTTAAAACCAAAACCAAAGATCTACCATGTGAATGCATTCCTTGCCCGCCCTTGACCGTGGGCACGGCTATTCGAATAGTTTTACACTCTGCAGAGGTTGTACAACTTTACCCACAAGAGATAAGTTATCTTAATAGCCAACATGCTTCCTTATACATGAGACCCAGATAATTTATCACAAAGCTTTTACCTTACTCTAGTCTATCTAGACACCACCCGCTGAGGTTTCACCGCTGAAGAGTTAAACCACCCAGTCAGAAGCCCCCTCTTGCGCCGTATGAGTACAGTAAACCCTGTCCCTCACTGTGAATAACTAGTACACCCTGACATCCACTTTCCACTGGTGGTACCTAAACTAAACTATCGTAAGTTAGTCAGCTAGGTCGTACCCATATAGACTTGTGGTTGTACGGTAGTGCTCAGTCTGGACAAACACAAGCGTCGGTCTTTAATTGACTAGGGTGGAACATACACTTTACAAGACTCGTGCTAACCGCACCAATCCAATCCAACCATCCTCCCCCGTCTAAAACCACTTTCACATTTTATTTAGTTTTAACAGAACAGCAGCAACACCAATCGCCACTAATCTCCGAATACAAAGACTAGCTTAATAAAATATAATTTCTCATTCCAAGGTTACCAAAGTTATATAGCATTACTAAGCATTTTACTACCGTTCTAACATTTATCAAAGATTTATAATAATCTCATTATTGAGAAAAAGCAAATCCTAAGGTTACAAAGGTATATAGCATTCAATTTCAACGATGGCATAACAAGAATTGGATTAACTAATTCCTTAAGACATAAATTATTGTTTTATGTAAATAGCAATGCAATTAAATTTAAATTAATAAAACAATTTTGGTAATCATAGGTACAAGATGATCGAATGAGACTAGCCTTCTTGCACGTTGTCTAGATCTTCTTGCTGCTGTTCGGGGAAGTCCTCGGCAACGACGGGTTCTACGCGCGAAAAGACAGAACAAACAAAGCAAATAAATACACATAAATTCTAATAAAATTCAAAAATTCAAAAATAGTGTATATTTGGGTAGTTTATGATTTTAGAAAAAATTAGAAATTTGAACGGGTCAAATCGGAGTTAAAATGAAAAAGTTATGGCTTCCGAAAGTTTAATTAAAAGAAAAAGAAAAAGAAGGATTTCCCGATTAATTTTTGTACTGAAAAATGGTATTTATGACGTCAGCACGATTTTTAAATTTCATCTCAAATATTTTTATAAAGGAAAAAAATTTTATGATGCAATGCTGACGTCAGCATAAATTTAAAATTTAAATTTTCTGATATGTGGGCCCGGTCTACCGTGGACCGGGTCCACGGACCGTAACGGTGGCCGAAGTGGCACACCCGCCGACATGGCGCCACGCAGCAGCCCACGCTGGCGCTGGCCACCGATGTGGCCTAGACCGAGCAGGCGACACAAGACGGCAGGCGGGGGCTGGCCTGCTCGTCGGGCCCCAAGACCGGGACGGCGGCGGACCGAGGTGCGACGTGGGAGAGGAGGCGACGGGAACCGGCTCTCCCGTGGCGGGGCTTGGGGCAACCAAAGGCGGCCACGAGGGAGAGAAGGCGGCGGCGGTGATGCTCTGGGCGGCGGACTCGGTGGCGTGGGGGCTCGGGCAGCGGCGGTGGGCGGTCGGCGCGCTCGTGGAAGGCGAAGAAGGTGGCTGCAAGGGCCAAGGCGGTCTGAGGCGTCGGCAATTCCTCGTCGTAGTACGGCGCGGCGCAGGAGCTTGGGGCGGCGGACTCCGGTGGCGTGGAGGCTCGGGTGAGGTGGGGAGAGGCGGAGGGGGGAGAGGGGAGTCTAAAGGAGGGGAGCCAGACTCGGGAGAAGGGATTTATAGGCGGGGAAAGGGAGAGGAGTGGCCGGCGGAAGACGAGAAGACGCAGGCAGGGAGAAGGAGAAGGGCGGAAACGGTGGCGTTTAGTGGAGGTTGATTAGGGCTTTCATTACGCACTTGCTCGGGGATTAAAAGAGGAAGAAATGGCCACAATTAAAAGCTTTAAATCGGCATCAATGGAGGAGTGGAGAGAGAAGGCTGGAGGAAGAAGAAAGGTGAGGTAGAAGAAGGTTATGACGGGTGGGGCCCACCCGTCGGTGAGAGAAAGAGAGATAGGAAGTGAAGGGGTACGGGCCGTTAGATTGACGACACGTGGCAAGTGGATAAATCCATGCCGTTGGATTTAAATGAAGGGTTAAGTTGTGGTGGAGTGCTGATACTAGATTGGGGAGGGGGGGATTTAATCCGGACGCGACACGTGTCAGCCCGAGATTAATTCGGATTTAATTTTCGGATTAACTTTTCAGAAAATACTAGAAACATTATAAATTGTTAGAAAATATTAATTAATATCTAAAAATTCCAGAAAATTCATAGAATATTCCTGGAACTATTTTAGACTTGATAAAAATAGTTTTAATTTAGGATTTGCTTTTAATAATTTTATAAAATACCTTTTAACTTTTAAAATTGATTTTTTATTCCAGAAAATTCTCAAAAATTAAATAAAAATTTCGGGAAGGTTGGGAAAAATAAAATGAACTCTTTTTGGCTTTAATAAAATATTTAATATACATTTTCTTGCAAATAAAATTCGGGTAAATCCAAATAATTTCAAATAATTAATTTGAAATTAAATTTTTCAGAACTCGAATTTTTGGGATGTTACAGAAAGTCAGCCCACCGGGAGGTTACAGGAGCACCCTCCCGATTGGCGTTGCCTCTTTATTGATTGCCGGTGTTTCTTGCTGTAATATGTTCTAGCAATCTTGTGTGCTGCTCCATTATCCTTGCCTGATTCTGTTCTGCCTGAAATCTGTTTAGTTCCATCATTGCCAGGACACTGGCTAGCATTGTCTGATCGTTCGCAGGTGCACCCTGCCCAACTGACTGTCTGCTCTACCCAGGGTCCATCTTGTTTGCCTAAAGTCTGCCAATTGGAATCTTGGAGTCAGCTTTGCAGCGGTTTTTACGAACAAGGGATAGATAAGTAAGATACTGAATTTCAAGGTATGTATAGGGCGAAAAGGGATAGGAGAAAGCTTTAAAGGCAAAGGGATTACTGATAGTAAACAAACAAATTAAAGGGAAATTAACATAAATTTTACAATAAGCAAGTGGTACACATACCACTTAGGGTTCGTAGTACATACTTGCTTTACAACGAAAAGTACTACTACACTGGCTCCAACTAAACTAACGAACTCCACTACTCGAGCTGCTCCTCGGCTGGCGGGGCGCGGGGTGCTGCAGGGCGGAACCAGGCACGGTACTCCTTGGCAGTGGGCCTACGCCTCGGCGTGGACTGCATCGAAGCGGACGAAGAGAGGATGTCGGGGCATTCGCCATAATTCGACATCTCTCCCGCCTCGACCATCTCGAAGCGGACGAGGGCTAGGCGGAGCTGCTGGGCCTCCTGCCGAGCCTCAAGAAGCTGCTGCTGCAAAGTCCGTGACTTCCTCACGGACCTCTCGTACTGAAGCCCCTGCTGCGCCACGATACTGGCGACCCCCTGCAGACGGGGATCGTCCTCCTCTCTAAACTAGGAGACGGCAAAGGACCTCCCGCCATGAAGCGTCCTCGAGATCAGATCAAACGATGACTCAGCCAGCTCCAGGTCGTAGTAGTCTCGCAAGTAGATCGCAACCTTCCTGGCTGCATCCTGCTTAATCCTGCGGGCGACGAAGCTCCTCTCCTGGTCCGGACGGACAGGCAAGGGGATCAATGTCACCCATGCCTTCCACTCATACCGCTCCTCCTCGAAGAAACAACTGACTGCGTGGAACACTGGCCTGTGGTACCCATCTGCTCCAAGATACTGCTGCATCTCCTAGAGCTTAGAGGGCCAACCCTCCATACGCTCTGGGCGAGAGTGGATGAAGTGCACCATCTTCCGAAGAACAGAATTTTGAAGTTAGACAAGTATAGTAGTAAACATTTTGCAAAAGTAAAACTTAAGTTGAAGTAAACTAAGACAGATAAGGTAGCAACAAGAGAGGAAAAGATAGCAATAATACTTATACTTTTCTCAAAACTCTTTTTAGGGTTTAAATTAGGTTTTGTGATAAAATCGCTTCCTAGATTACCTTAGGTCTCAACCTACGGTCAAGCAGTCTGCTCTGGTACCACTTCTTGTAACGCCCCCATTTCCAGGGGCGCATGGACCCGGCATTCCGTAACTACCCAAGCTTGGCCAGTTACGGAGCGTCGAGCAAGAGAATACCACAACAAACATGCTTACAGCAAAAGAGCCATCATATATTACAACATAGGGTTTAACAACCGAGTTTCACTGCAGAGGGCGTGGAAGCCCAAAATATATTACATTACAAAAACCACCAGGAAGCCTGAGCGCGATTGAGACCTAAAACCAAGGATCCTCGTCGAAGAACGGCTCTTCAGGAGCATCCTCGACGGCTTGACCTTCACCAACATCTTGGAACTCCGAGGTGTTAAGCAAGCTGTGAGCTAACCAGCTCAGCAAGTCACAAGCGAAAACCCTAACATAACTATTTACACGGATCATCAAAAGATGGGAGTATACTTGTTTTATTAACTTGGGTGGATGCACTTGTATTTGTAAACATTTTCGAGAATCCCAAACCAAAGACTACTCCTTAAGATTAAGGGGGTTTTCTTTCAAAGTTTGATTAACCAACTACTCAATTTAAAACTGTAGGACCGGAAATGACAACATAGGAGGGTGAATGGAGCCTTCAAAAATCGCCCCAAGTATCCACAGCATTTTCTTCTTCAATAGCTAGCAAAGCTATGAAGCGAGAAAATCAACGCTCACTTGAAAAAGAAAATCAAAGCAAAAAGGGTTCATCAAGAAAAGATAACAGAGTAGGATCGGCTGCAAAGATTAAATTCTGAAAACTGAAATGCAGACTGTAGCTGGAGCCTAAATGCTAGCTGAAAGCACAAGAAAAATCTTGAAGTGTTCTCGATTTTGTTGCTGAACTCGTGTAAAACCGCACAAAATTGCCGATTTTCGTTTCTTGAAATTTCGCAAAACAAGAACTGAAAGTCTTGAGCAAAGTGGCCAAAACAGATTCTTTGAAAAGATGCAATGATCGCTACTGAAATCTGCTGCCAAAAGCTAGCAAAAATTGCAGATTAAAACCAAGGAAAGCAGAGGGCACTTTCTTGGCGAACCTGAGAAGGCCAACTCAAATAGGAAGAAATCTGCAGTGAAAAGAGACACTAAAATAGTTGGCAGCAGGTTCTAAATGTGGTCTTCACTGAAAACTGAACAGCAACCGAAAATTGAGATTGCTGCAGCCACCCAGCAACCGAAAACTATGCAGAGCAGCAACCGAACAGAGAAGACAACAGCTATTTTAACTGAAAACTAAGATTGCTGCAGCCACCCAAAAACTGAAATTGCAACAAGATTGATTGCTCTTTTCAGGAGAGACCAAAAGAACTTTAAACTAAATAGGAATGGGACCTAAAACAACAAGAGAATTCATTCCTAGAACAAGAAATTCAGATTTTAGCCAAAATCTGAAAACTTACAGAGAACTCACCAAAAATCAAATTTCTCCTCAATCTTTGATCTTTTCGACATGTGACTTTGAGGATAGCTAGTTAATAGCCTCTAGTCTCAACATCCCAGATTTCATTCCACCTCATGAAGAAAAACTCGAAATGCACCAAAACCCTAGACAGAGAGGTGAAGAACAGAGAAGGTCAAACAGCCAAAACTGAAATTAAATGAGTTTAGCTCTTGGGAAAATCGATTAAATGATCTTGGGGCATCATCCCAACATAGAGCAACCCATTTTACACCTCTAGGGCGAGAAAGAACTCAAATCACAAAAATCACAGAAATCACCAAAGAAACCATCGAAGGAAAAAGAACAGAGAGCATGTCAGGAAAATACACTTCAATGATTTCATTTCTAGAGGCAAGAAGATCGTAGAGAAGTCCCCATACACATGAACATTAGAACAAGAGTTGATTACATGGATTATCTACTCAATCCCTCACCTCATCCTCTCATGAACACACACACTCTACATGCTTCTTGGAGGACACACCACACAGAGAAGAGCTACGAGAGACCATGAACTGCTGCTCTCTTTTTTCTTACCCTCTAGAGCCTCCTCCACTCATATATGAAGGCAAGAGCTCACCCTCTAATAGCAAATCAAGAAATGGCAGCTCAAAACCACTCCATTTCTCCACACACCAAAGAGGCAAGAAGTCAACACAAGAATTGGAGGGAAAACCTGCCTCCCACTCATGGCTTGAGTCAATTCTCCAAATTGCCCCTCAAGCACTTTCCCGGAAGCTTTCCGCAATCGGTACCTTGACCGTCTAGACCTTGACTCCTCCCTGAGTCATGTCCCGGTTCGCTTCGCTGCACACGACCGCACCCGGCATCCTGACCGTCTGAACCTCCGACTCCACCCTGAGCCTAGTCCCAGTTCGCTCATCGTTGCCCATCGCGTCCATCACCGGTAGCTCCCGCTCCGGTTCCTCGTCTCCCGACTCGCAATCACCTCACCAGCCTCGATCATCTTCGGCATCACCGACCGTCTGGACCTCAACACCTCATGTGCCTAGTCCCGGTCCTCCTCGCCTCACCATGACCTAGCTCCGAAGTCCTGCAGTCACACAGACAAACAAACCATCACATAGCACCGCACGAAACAGCATAATCAACATTATCATAACTGAAAGGTACTCAACCCTAGAATACCCAAAACAAACTCAAACTCTCTAAAGAAACCGTCAATTACTCATCACCAACATGGGGATACCTCCACATGGTCTCTCCAAAACACTTGTGAAAACTACTCATGCCTCGCTGTTGGAATCACCCAATAGACACAACCCCATTAACCGGGAGAACGGTGTATTCGAATACCATTTAATTGACTCTGCAGAGTTGCTCAACTTTACCCACAAGCATTCTTAACCCTCATGACTGAGTTAAGGAACCGGGTCTTTTTACTGCTCAATCCTTCGTTTATACTCTACCCGATAGGTGAGGGACCGCACACCCTCAGGTATCCGCAGGCCAATACGGAACGTCAGGCCCAAGTTGTGGGGACCTAACATTGCTGTGTATGGGTTTTCGTCCCACATACCAACTCCCAATGTAGTGTTCCACTCGAGCTTGAGCAGCTACTAAACCAGGGTTGACAGGTCAACTCCGGTGGTTGAGCGATCACTATATCATTTGCTTGGCCCAAGGGTCTAATCCTTATATTTTTCCACGAGGTACCCGACCTCCACCCTAGGGTAAAGCGGTGGGCGAAGACCGCCTCGCGGTGTCCCACATCTCCTCTACCTTAGTTCCCAGTTTTCTCCAAATCTACCGGCCCGCAGCCACAACCTTAGTAGTGTAAAACTTTGCATGAAAGTTATATATAACTACAGGTATTTAATCCGTAATTAAATGATTCCAGGGTTAACAAAGGTAAGGCTTCAATTTAACATGGCATTTATCGGTGGCAGGTATTATCTAAATATCATGACATTCTAAACATTTTATTTTACGCAAATTAACATTTCACAATTAATAATAATGCAAATACCATAAGTACATAATTTAAAGGACACGAGATTCAACATGATCAAGGGTTTGCAACTTGCCTGACAGTCGACTAACTCGGCAACCTCAAAAACTGTGCTTCCTTGGTCTTAACCTTGCACCGAAGCCTCCGGAAACTCCGACGCTAGCGCAAACACACAAAAATAACATAACTCTGGCTTGATCCTAATCAAGCGAGGAAAAATAATTCTATGAAAAAGGAGTAAAATGCATAAATATTCAAATGAGAGGGGTTTTTGAATTTTTAGATTTTTTGGAGAAGAGTTTGGTGGATTGAAGGTCAAAAATGGGTTCAGGGGATCAAAATGAGCAAGATGATGTAATTTGGGAATTTTTGAGATTTTCTGTGATTTTCTGGGATTTTATTTGATTTTCTAAATTTTTGAAAATTGGAAAATCTCTGGAAAATCGGTGAAACGATGTCGGGCGGCCTTTTTCTCTGATGTGGCCCGAACTTTTGGCCATCACACGCGGCAGAAGCCCAAGATGGGCGCCTCCCGTCTTGGATGGCCGACGTGTGGCGAGCGCGGGTGGTGGCGATGCGGTGAGGGCGGGCGCTCCAGATGAAGCGCGATGGATCGGACGGCTGCGAAGGGACTATATTGGGCGGCTGCGGAGGGACGAGTTTAGAGGGATCCGACAGCTGAGAGACGTCGCCATTCGACAACCAATGTTAGATAGCAACGGAGGGAAGGAGAGTGGAGATGCGACCACGTCACTAGGAGGTCGTCTTCAACCTCCCGCCGCTCGCACCAGAGAAGAACAAAGGCGCGAGTGCCTCCGTTCCCCGGCGACGACGAGGGTCTTCGACGGCAAACAAGGGCATCACCGGGTGGCTCTTGACGAGGTGAATCCATTTTGGGGTTCATGGAGGCATGAGGATTGGCGGTGGAGGTCGGAGATAGAAGGGGGAACTCCGGCCTCACGGCGGCGCAAAGGCTCATCGGCGGTCCTGTAGCTAAAATGAAGGTGGTTTCAAGGTCTACGGGACTTGGGGCTCGCAATGGCGGTGATGGTTCTAGCTCAGAGGCATCCAGGAGAGCTGGCCATGGGAGAGCTCTTCGGTCGGCAGCGAGCTTCAGCGCCGGGGCTCCACGGGTGTTCACCTAGCCGGAGGAGTCCACCAAAGAGGCCAGGGAGTAGAATGGGTGCTCTAGGCGAAAGGAATCGAATAATGGGGGAAGGGAAGAGAGAGATTGGCTTACGGGGTTGCCGGCTCAGGGGAAGGCAGCGACGGAGCTGAGGGGCGGTGGAGCTTCAATCGGTAGCTCTCGAGGGTGATTGGGAGTCTCAAGAAGCTAGTGGAGGGAATGGGGAAGGATCTGGAGGCGCGGGAGAGCGAGGGAGCAAGAGTGGCGGACTTAAGCTCCGGCGGGGGAGGAAAAAGAGGGAAAGGGAAGGGATGGGCGTGGCACTGGCGGTCAGCAGAGGCGACAGGGGGTTGTGACCGAGCGACGGAGAAGTGACCGGCACGGGGAGTTAATGCGCGGAAGAGGGGGGAGTGGTGGGGGCTGACAAGTGGTGCCACGTGGTGACAGGGCGTCACGGTCACGACGACATGGCGTGAATTCAAGCAGCCAGCGACGGCAGCGTGGCGAGGGCGAGGTTGCAGAACCGGGGGCGGGGCGCGTCGCGTGGCGGAGGGGGAAGTGACAGAGACTGCCAAGTGGGGCCGAAGGAAGGCATAGGGCGACGCGTGCCAAGGTGGTGCTGCTGGTTTTCGACCGACCGACGACGGAGTGGCGAGGCGGAGCAAAACAGTGGGCGCGACTGTCCTCAGGCGCGGGTGCAGGCGAAGGGAGGAGGCGCGAAGGTGGGAAGGCGCCAGCGGGGAGGGGAAGCGGAAAGAGGGAGAAGGCGCCAAGTAGAAGGGAAAGCGAAAAAGCCAAAAAGGGAAAGCGTAATCCGCCTGGGAATTCCGAATTGGGAAATCTTTCAAAAATTCACCCAAAAATTCAGGGAAAATCACAAAAACTATTTTGAAAATTTAGGGGCCTTTCATAACAATTATCATAGACGGTTCTCATTAAGAACTGTCTATGATAATGATAGATTTCATAGACAATTGTTATTACAAACCATCTGTGATAATTACTTATCATAGACAATTTGTATTAAAATCCGTCTGTGTATATACATCACAGATGGTTCTAAAGTAGAGCTGTCTGTGATAAATACACTACAGATTGTTCTAAATGCATTCTCATATATGCATAAATACAAATTCACATATATATGACACATTCTCGTATACATAAATGCAAATTCAGTAATGTTTCAGGAGTAAATATGTAGTACTTTGTTGCTTTTTACCAGTGAGTAATGACGTCAATCATGTCGTTATAGCAAGACTATTTACATATATAGAAGACAACAAATACAAATTCAATTGCTTTTATTTACATATAGCCAAACAACGTGGCCAGTCGCTTCTTACAAATTTGTTTTTTAAAAAAGTAGAAATCTAACTGCTTCGAAGTTTTTCAGTGGCAAAGGTAGCATGATATCTCTGTCTTCAATACTTCATAGGCGACATGGTTGGCATCGGATGGTTCGGGATCATCAACGAACGAAGCCCGAAATGCGTCCACCCACTGACACGCTCGTTCGAGTGTCGTCTGAACACACTTCGACTGAACAATCAAGTCGAATTGAGCCTATAGGCTCTCCTCCTTTTCTTGAGGGGTCTTGTCAAGG